>QXEO01000121.1:2528956-3728956 GCA_007115705.1 Dactylis glomerata | reverse complement strand
CTCAATTGACTAAGAAATTATCTAGCGCCAGGTTCGCGCGTCTGTTGTTGTTCAAAGCGCCAAGGCTCGTGCGGCGGGGATAGAGGAGGCAGAGCACCGACTCGGCGACATTCTCCATGTACTTCTCCTAGTGAATCTCCTGTGGCCACGGTTAGTTGTGCTGACATGGTCGTCGGAGCCTAGGGTTTTAGGAGGGAAACTTTTGAGTTCTTTTAGTGGAAAAAGGGTACGACATGAGGGAATGCGGAGAAGAGAATATAAGCTAACTATGCACGGGATTTGGAGAGGAGGCAAGCGGCAGCGCAGGAGGCGAGGACGTGACGTCAGTTTCACTACGCTTGCGGGAGAGGGCTAGGGAAAAATGCATGGTGCGGTTCAGTGCGAGGAGTATTTTGTGTTGATGATGCTGAGTCGGCTCGACCCAGGCATGGATCGTCCGACCTCCTTGACTCCTAGCAAGGTCTAGTCGGCCCAGCCAGTTCTCTCGGTCGCTCGTCTACCTCGCGCCACTAGCTCTTCGGTAGTAAGTTAACTTCACTTTTTTCTTTTGTTCACAACCTGCTAGGAACAGGTCCAGAACAAGCCTAACATGGGGAGCACCGTGGAGGACGCAGTAGCGACCGCAGAAGGCAGGGCCCTTGAGGAGGCCGAGCCAGGTCTTGCTAGCGAGGGAGGCACGCACGAGCCACACGGGATCATCCAGTGGAATGCGGAGGAAGATCTCCTCGCGAAGCACGTTTGGCAGTGTCGGAGATCAGGTCGGTGGAGGAGCCTAGAATTTCAGTTAGGGAAATCTTGGAGGTGATGGCCAGGCATCCGAGGTAAAATATATGAACGTGAAACTCACAGAAAATACAGTATGCGTAGCATTGACGGAACCAGTTTAATTTGCACTCTTAGTCATAGTTGCTTGAGCTCAATCCGTTTCTACACAAACGAGAAGCTGTAAGCTTAATACTTATTAAGTAATAAAACACTCTTTGTCGAAAAAACCCCGAACGAGAAGCTGCTCTAGAGTCTGCACTGCAAACTACACAGGTGTCTTTGTTCAGTAACTGCCTAGGTGCCAACATCGTCCGCTTAAATCTGGACCCTGATGTATGTAGTATCCAGGACAAAAACTCTTGCCTGAACTAGATGATTATGATGGGCCTTTAATTGTTGTCTAACCTGGACTTTTTTAGATATTGTTTGAATCTGAAACTTGCAGCATGATTCTTTTCTCATGTCGATCAGTCTCCTTGCCAGACGTGTGATACAGTATGTGTCGCACAGGCACGGCTGGCAACTCAGGTTTACTAATCTGTATGCTATGCCATTGCCACTGCATCTTAACTGCGCGAGCTAATCCATTTCCTAATTTATCACCTAAACCGACTCTAGTTGATTGATTACCGATGATATTTACCCATATCAGTATGGACGAGTTGTCGTTTCAATTCATTCTACACTGACGCACTGTTATATATAGGACTATTTTTATGGAAAAAATGGAGCGTACGTTTGTTTTCCACCAGGTACTGGTGCTAGGGCATGTACATACAGTGCTGCAAATATGCGACTTGACATTTATATCCTTTTGTTACCGTTAGATTGCTAAGAGCTAACCTCTTATCTGGTCTCTTGGTCCAATTATTATAAGAAGAGCGCTTCTATGGTGGTTGGCAGTACTTCTCAGTACTTCCTAGTAGTACCGCTGAAAATTATTTTATCCGTTGATTTAGAGTCTCAAGTATTTACTTTAAGTGCCACCACAAAGCGAAAATACCCGTTTGTTTTAGACGGGCAGAAACTACCTTGCCTCTTCTTCTCCACCGTCTGGCGGCCGCCTCGCATCCCCTTCCTCCTACATACAGTCCTACTCCACCAGCGATCTCTGCCCGTAACCTCCCCTTCCTCATGCTCGACCGGCAGGCGCGGAAGTCCCCTATGCCTGAACTGCCTTATGATGATGATGTTTACCTACAGTGCGCTTGGTCATGTCCTCATAGGAGTTGGGAGCCTGGGATGCGGCGCGGCAGCACATGCGGTCTACTCGCTTGAACACCTCCAACGCCATCCACCGGAAGGTGGCGCAATCGATGTACCGCTCATCTGCAAGCGCACCCTCGTCAGAAGAGACATCAGAGACATGTACATTAGGTCGTGTCACGGAGCTCACCGACGAAGAACTCGCCGAAGAAGTTCTATGAGCACGGCCGGTTCCGGTTGTCGAGCGTTGTGGGAGAGGACGTCTTGGCTCAGACCACCGAGGTGGCACGCCGAGCGACGCGGCGTCCCGACGGAGAGGGAAGCGGGCACGCGATGGCGGGGCAGCTGAGGGCCATGATGGTGGAGGGAGGTGGGGGAACGAGCGTTGTAACTGGCCTCCTAGCCGAGGGGTGGCGGCACCGGTGCAGTGAGGAATGCGGCGGTGGGCAAAGCGCCATGGCGGTGGAGGGAGCCAGGGAGCTGAGTGCGATGGCTGGTGGAAAGAGCGCAGAGTGAGAGAAGGGAAGAGAACCTGACAGGTGGGTCCCTGGACGTAAAATGAAAATTTCTAGTTTATTTATAATTAGAAAAATCAGTACTTATCAGTAGTTTTGGATAGTTTCTTTTCAGTACTTTCCAGTACTTCCTATTTATGGACCGTTGGATCGACTTGCATGGACGGTTCCTAAAATCGCCAATCTATACTATTGGTTTCGAGTTGGTGGTGAAGCCACCCACTCGACATACAACATTTGATTTCCGATTCTACCCTACAAAATTATGTGTATTACACCTTTACCACCGTCAAGTTAACAGTAAAAAAAGTAACGGAATTGCTAACGCTCAGCTAGCTGAGTTTTAGCTTAGGGCGTAGTCAGGTTCGCGGCCGTTGGATCTGTTTCGCGTGTCAAGATTCGTGCTGTTGTCTGTTTCCCGTTGGCGGTTGTTTTTGTCTGTTATCAGTTGTCTGGTCCCACTTGTCGGTCTTGGTGAACAGTCACATTTTCCCTTAGATTTTCCCCCCATCTCGTACTGTTCAAACGAGACAAAGAGAAGCGGCGGAGGTCGAGAGGTGGAGAGAAATCCGACGCGACGCTGGTGCAGATTTGCGGCGAGGAGGCTCGTCGCGGGGTGAGGAGGGCCATCCGCTGTCGCGGAGTCTTCCTCGGCGTCGCGGTGTGCTCTCCAACGTCGCAGGGTCCTCTGCGCCGTCGCTGCTTCCTCTGCTCTTCTGGTCAGCGAGTTTACCAGTTTCCAGGTAAATCGACCGCGGATAGCTTTGTGTAGGGGTTGTTCTAGTTCATGTTTGTGGTTTGTATCGAGTTTTGTGGAGTCTTGTGTGAATTCTGAGGAAATCTGGAGGCATCTGTCTGTTTAGGGTTTCTGATGATGGGGTTGGATTAGGGTTCTGTGCGTGGTAATAGATGTTCGTTCTGTGGCTTACTGATTTCTAGTATCTTCATTCTGGTCTAGGCGTGTTTGATGTGCTTGGATTTTTGCTGAGGGGC
This sequence comes from Dactylis glomerata, assembly GCA_007115705.1. Taxonomy (NCBI): domain Eukaryota; kingdom Viridiplantae; phylum Streptophyta; class Magnoliopsida; order Poales; family Poaceae; genus Dactylis; species Dactylis glomerata. The sequence goes on along the minus strand of QXEO01000121.1, from coordinate 3,725,477 downwards.
GATGGTCAGGTTCAGAGTGCTGGTTTTTGATGCGCAGCATGAGTGGAGACTTGCTGGATCTATTAGCTCACTGATTTAATCATGGCGATGTAGTTGTTTAGTTAGTAGGTGGTTTCTGATGCGCAGCTTGACTGGAGACTTTGTTGGATCTACTAGCTTAGTGATTGTATTTATTCATGGAGATGTAGTAGGTCAGTTTACAGGGGCGAAGCTAGCAGAACAAATTAATGGGTTCATCTGTACAAAGATAATGAGGTTTCAGTGATAAAATAGTACTAAGTAGTAGCAATTTAGTGTAGATTAACACAAGGTTATTGAGTTTAGATGAACCCAACCCTTACATGCTAGCTCCACCAGTTTATAGGTTGTTTCCATGTGCAGCATGACTGGTGACTTATTGGATCTCCTAAGGTAGTGCATGTGTTATTCATGTTGATGTTGTAGTTTAGGTGCAGGTTGTTTTTATCAGTGGTTTTTTGGGTTGTATTTAAACCTGATAATGGTTATGTTATATGGTCCGTATGTTATAACTTTGTTGGGTTGGATCAGTTTCTCTGCGTGGGTCTACTCTGTTTGGGGTGGATTGGGTCTGATTCTGACAACAGTTATTTTTGGTTTTGTTTCTTGTAGGTTTTAGTTGGGTTATAATCACTTATGGGTTGAAATAGTTTCAGTTTCATATGGGGTAAACCCATGGTGCGCACCCGGTTGCTTTAGATTTTGGTTTATGCTTGTTTTGCATCCGTGACACGGCTGTTGTGCAAGGCCACATGCTGGTATTCAACAATTGTTCTGTTGGGAAGTTCTTAACAATACAAGTGCGTGTGGTCGGAGTTGCACTGGATCGTCGAGGGTTCCATGCATGGTGTCGAATGCTTTGAACCATCGGGCCAAACTGTTTAGGCTAATGGTTTAAACCACGAACTGATGCTGAATTTTAATTTGGGGTGAAAGAATGGGAGGGTTTGGTTTTGGTTGGGCTAACAAAACGGTTTAAATGGATTTTTAGTTTGGGTTGTGCTGACAGCAATACACGTTTGGGTTCAGTTTAGGTATGGTGCATGTCTGAGTCGATTCTCAGGATTAATTGTATTCACTCGCTAATAGGATATAGAGTGTATCATTTTTTACATTTTATGTTTGTCTGATCTTCTATTACTTAGGTACAGTTTGCTGAATACAATTTGTTTTTATTTTTGTAGGTGGTGGTTCTTATTTTTCTCAGGCTGCATGGATTGTGTTATCGAAATGGACTCTGTTGATGCTGAATGCAGTAATCTGGATGATGTTAGTAAAATGGTTTCTGAACATGATGGCTATTTTACTGATGGCGTTGTCCATGAGATTCCATCTGGTTGTTATTATGACCAGTTTGAAGATCTAAGTGGTAATGAGAAGTCACGTGAGCTTTTAAGATTGGTATGTCTGTTTTCGATTGGTTGTTTTTTAGGTTTTAGGGTGATTTTGTTGAGGTTGGACTAGTTTGTGTTTGCTTCATGTATGTACTTTTCTTTGAATGCAGATCATCAGAAGTGTGGAAAAAAAGGAAGACGTAATAGTGCTAAGAAGCTTAAGAGGAAGGTTAGAACCAATCATTGTTATTATCTGTGGGTCCCTGTTTTTTGGTGTTTTCTTTTTTGTGTGGGTGTATTTGTTAGCTTATTTTTTTTGTTTTTCGATGTTAATTTTGGTGTGCAGAGATCTCATATCAGCAGGTTTGAAGGGAATGGTAGTGAAGCAGATAATGAATTACCAGCTTATAGCAGGTGTAGCATCTCTTATCTATTCAAAGTTCTAGAGAAAGTGCGATCATGTGCCCGCTATGTTGAGCTTGTTAAGTGGATGGGTTTTGGTGATACTTTGCATCTGGATGATTGTTGTGTCCCGAGGTCCTTTGTTCAGGTCGTTGCAGATAACGTGTGCACAGATGAAGAGGTGATTCGTATTGGCTGTAAATCAATTGGATTATCTCCATAATCAGTTGCTGACTGTCTAGGGACTCCTATTGGTGGTCTTCAAGTTGATAGTGATGAAGAGAATGGTAAAGCTGCTTTTCTAGCGCTGTTTGGTCTTATCGAAGTTCCTTCTATAAGGTTCTTTGGCAAAAAAATTCTGGGCAAAGAGGTACTTCCTGATGGTGTCTTCTGTCGCTGTTTCATGGCTGTCTGCTTGGGCATATTCTTTTGTCCTAACTCGAACACAAAAATCAGTACGAAGTATATGGGAGCTTTAGTTGTTGTGGATAAAATCAAAGATCACAACTGGTCAAAGTATATTCACGAATGGACTATGGCTTACATCAAAAATATCTGACTGAGGGTATCAATTCAAAACATATTAATCAAACTCTTGGCCGGTGCATCTACCATTTGGCGGTATGTTATCATATACTTTTAGTAAAATTATTATCTGTTTGTTACTATTGTATATTTATTTTTCTATTTTCTATGTTTTTGTTATTATTGATGTGTTCTTGCAGGTTCGTTGCCTTGATTTCATTGATTTTAGTCCAATTCAAATTCCTCTTACACTGCCAAGAATAAAAGTTTGGAAAGGCAATTTAATAAAAGTATTCAGTGACATGTATATTGGAGCAAATGGCAAGTATGGTGCATATCCTGTAAGTTGCATACTTTTCACTTGCTTTTTCCATTTGCTTTTGTTTTTTGATCTAGAGTTTTTGTTTGAACTTGATTTTTTTTTATATTTTCTTGTTATTGCTTTTTTGTAGATAAAGGATGTATCAGATACATGTTACGAAAAGCATGACAATAAATCATTTCATGGAGTTACTTCAGAAGGTTTTCTAAAAGAGTTGATAAAGACAACCATTGGTTCTCTGGTTGATTCCAAGGTACCATGGTTTATGTGTAGTATGTTATTTTTCAGCTTATCATTTCTGTACTTCAGCACCAGTATATCTTGTTTCAGTTAAAGGAACGTATTTCGGAAGCATTTGAAAGTATCATGAAAGATGAAGAACAAGTGGTATGGATTAAAGCCAAGGATCTTGTTCTACAAGTTATCTAGGCATTTGTTTCAAACTGCATTGACTCACAAGATACCTTGAAACTGATGTCTTCAGAAGAAGGATCTTGTAAGCCTGCTGATCAATCTGGGAGCACAAAAAAATTGCCCAGTGAAGATGTTCCTGATGGTAAATTTGCCTATCTTTTGTTTTGTCATATTTTCTGTTTTTTTTGTCTGGTGTGTTTTTTCCTTCATCTCTTTTGGTCCATGTTCATGTAGATGATGATGATTCTGTTAGAAACAAACGGAGCTGCACAACATTGTTAGGAAATTCACAGAAGACAGGACATTCATATATTCAAACTTCAAATAAAATCAAGGTATCATGCATATGATTTCTTTTTTATTATTAGGCTCTTGTGTTTCTCTATTTTTTGTTGATACTTATCTTTTTTTCGTTTTTGTTCTATTGTAATAGGAGACGCTGTTTGCTGAAAACGTTTTACCCAATCAAGCAAATTCAGTTAGTCTTGCTCATATGATCCAAGCCACTATATGTTCAGAAGAAACAAATGTTTCCAATAAATGTACTTCGAAAGTTGGTGTTCAAATAAATGGAGGTACACATCCATGTTTATTTTCTGTATATCATGTATAACAGTAGCTATCATATGTGGTTTTCATGTTTTTTGCTTTTTCTATGTGTATTATGTTGCTACGCAGGGAAATCGTCCTGCATGGACTTAAATAAAATTTGCATTGAAGCAGCAAATGAGAGTTTCACTAGTTTTAATGGCCTTGATACAGAGCAAGTCGATCAATGTTTCCAAACAATTCAAGAAAAACTTACTGAAAGACCTAATATAGACGTCGATGGTAATGCCATTATGTTATAGTTATTTATTTCTCTTTTATCAATTATTTCTCCTTATGTTTCTGTTATAGTAGTTTTCTTTTTTTATTGATTTTTTAAATAATTTATGTGTGTTTGAGCATTGCTAAAAGCCATTTTTAAAATCTCAGTGGCAGAAAACAGAGGTGATTACCTTGAGAATGCCAGGCAGAAGTATTTCTTCAATGATCCAGGTGCGCCATCATTTAGATTACTAGAAGATGAGGACGACAACGGCAAACAAATCAAGGAGCCAGAGTTGTATAGACCACTGGGAATGGATGATTCCACTTACACAAACTGAAGTCTGTTAGTGCATAAACTGAATAGTAGCTAGTATATCTGGGATAGTGCAAACAATGAATAGCAATCCAATTAACTAGTTTATCTTGTTTGATTCGGGAATGAACTGCTTTGGTCTGGACTGGTTAGTATATGGTCACAAGGAATTGGAAATAGAACATCACAGCGGGGGGGGGAGGAATAGTGTGAAGAATTTTTACTATGCTTACAACCACGCCATGAATTCATGGTCTGGAAGTAGCTCTAGAGGGAGTAGAAGGTTAGAAGGAGGGGAAAGGAATAAGGTTCTTACTGTGATCACCACCACGCCATGAATCCATGGTCTGCAAACTTGTCCAGAACTGGGGTGCCCTTTAGATCTGTTTTGCCATCGATCCTGAGCAAACGCCAACGAAATCTGGGAGTGGTTGAGTTCTTGGCGTGTGTTAGGATCCTGATATTTCTAGGGGGTTATCGTAATTTCTGTGTTCCACAGGATGTTTTTGATCATTTGTAGTTGCCAGTTTTGCATAAAACCCCTTGCTGCTGCTGGTACCTTTCTTGTGGTTCAAGTTGGGCTTTGTTTGGTTGGACAAGGCCCAACAACGAAAATGACAAACTGACAGTCTTCTCTGAAAAAATGCAGACGGGCCAGAAACAAAGACTACTAGGCCCAATCAACGACTACAACAAGAAAAGAACGATCAAATCGCCGGCTTGATTCAGGGTGACGTCAGTTAGCTGAGACTTTGAGTTCTCAGCTAACTGAGCGTTAGAGACACCCAAAAAGTAATTATTCCATGGCACATGTTCTTCCCGTCTGTCGCGCCGTTCGATTCCCAACTGCTGCCAACCCTCTTCCCCGACGTGTGTGCCGCCGATGGTTCCTCCGCGCGCCACCGCTGGTACCTTCGTGCGCCACCGCCGGTTCTCCGCGCGTAGGCCTGAACTCCGTCTGCATCGCGAGCTCTGCCCCGACGTCCTCTGTGCCCCCGCCTCCGTTCTGTTGTCCTAGCAAACGAACTGCTGGCGTGCGGGATTCCCTACCTACTGTTAAGCTTCATGCACTAGCCAATGCAACCAAAAGTCCGAACTGATGGAAAGGGCTAGACAATTCACTTATACACTTCAACACCCCCACTCACGTGTGATGGGAGACGAGAAAGTCAGCACGTGGACACAGACAGGAGAAGAGAAAATCAACACGTGGACACAAACGGGAGAAGAGAAAGTCAACACATGGACACAAAGGGGGCAACAACAATTTTACGATAAATTGCGAAAACCAGGACTCGAACTCGAGACCCTGGGCTCTGATACCATGTTAAGCTTCATGCAGTAGCCAACGCAACCAAAAGTCCGAACTGATAGAAAGGGCTAGGCAATTCACTTAATAGACCCCCTATTTTTCTGCCCCGTAAAACGCGAGTAGAGGGCCCTGTATTCACTTTCCACCGGCCAAAAACTCGTCCGAGCTAGCAGACCCCGTATCCCCACCCCGTAAAACAGAATATTCTGTTTTACGGGGTGGGGATACGGGGTCTGCTAGCTCGGACGAGTTTTCAACCCCTCAAAATAGGGTTTTAGATTGTGATCAAACATAGCACATCCAAAACATGTGATGCATAATTCATAGTTTTACATCACCAATACCATCAATGCGATCAACCATCAATGAGTCCATCGCCAGCGCCACCACCACTCGCTGGAGACTCACCTCGAGGAGTCGACGCACCAACAGCACTTGCGGCACGAGCTTGACGCGCGAGCATCTTCCTCGCCATGATATCCGCCTTGGTCTCCTTCCACCATGCCAGCTGATCCTCGTCCATGTCGTCGGTGCGCATCATCATGATCTCCCTCTCCTCGGCCAAGAGCTCCTTCATCGCCTTGGCTTCTTTGAGTGCGATCATCCTCGATTCCAGTTTGGCCTTCGCCTTGGCATCGTCCCGCCTTGCTTCCACCATGGCGAGCTTCACCTCCTTCTTCTTCTCGGTGATGAGGAGCTTGGTCTCCAATGTCTTCATCGTCAATGACTCCCTGGACTTCATGAGTTGATCCAAGTTCTCCTTGAAGCTAGCTGCTTCGCCTTCTACCTTCATCCTCTCCTTGGCTTTCTTCCAGCCCTCGGGCTTGTCTTTGTTTCTTGTACTCATGTCCTCCCCTTCATCATCCATGGTGAGCATTGCTTCCTTCTTGCACTTTGGTTCATTGTCCCTCAACTTCCACTTAGGAAGATATTGAAGCAAGGAAAAGCAATGTTGGAACTGAAATTCCTTATTCTTGGAGCCGGCCATGTCTTTGTACCTCAACCACGTCGTCATCGACCCCTTCGTCACCCTCATCCTCCTCCTCCTCCTCATCATCAGCATTGTCCTCCCCATCGAACGCCTCGATGCCGGCGGTCAAGTCCACCGAGGAATCGTTGAGCATGTCCATATACGATGTTGTGGACTCAACATCGAACACCTTGTCTACGTCCATGAAGGGTGGCGGCGGCGCGGGCGTCGGCGTAGACGGAACGGAGGGAGAAGGGGCCGTGGCCTTGGAGGGCGGTGGAGGCGCGAGGCCGATGCGGCTGACCGCCTTCGTCTTCACCCTGCTTGGCGGGGCGCCCCTCGGCCGGACCGCCTTTGTCTTCACCCTGCCCTTCTTGTCAGCTGCACCAATCACAGCCGGCGGAGTCACAGCCGGCGGAGCTGCGGCCGCCGCAGGGGCGTCGAAGTGTTGCTTCGGGATCCTCTTCCTCTTCAACGGGATGGCGGCGGAGATCATGGCCGACACATCGCCGGTGGTAGGCGGACCTCCGACGGGGACATTAACCACCACGGGCGAAGGTGGTGCATCGCCGGCGGTCGGCGGGGCTTGCGGGGGATCCATGGCAGCGAGATCCGGCCGTGTCGTTGCCAGGAAGGGCGGGGCGGAGGAGATCGGGTGGCGGCGGCGGCGGTTGGTTTTCCGTGAAACCCTTCGCGCGCAGTGGTTGGGAGAATGCAGGTTTCGCCCTCTATTCCCCTTCCCACCCCGTACAAGTAGGGGGCGAAGAGCCGCCCCGTAGCCAAAACTGCAAAAATTCGAATCGTGGGGCTGATTTACGGGGTCTGCTAGACGGCTGGGTAGAGCTCTACCCCGTATATCGGCAGTTATTTTATGGTGTTGGGCCTTTTAAGGGGTCTGTTAGACTTATACACTTCAACACCTACCTGGTGCAGCGCTTTTTCCAACAGCATGTCGTTTCCCATCTTCGTCCTCTCTGCGCGCCGTCGTGACCAACAGCATGTCAGCCCCTATCTTCGTCTCTACCACGAGCCACATCTCACGCCACCGTCCCCGGTGTATGCGCCGCCGCTGGTTTATATTCCAAAACAACTGAGCTTCCGCTCCAAATTGCTGCTGAACCAGGAGCGTGCGGACACCAAGGAGAAGCAGCAGCAAGGCAGCTCGAGGCTGCTGAATAGGGAGGCGGATGACGATCGAATTCTTGCCCTCTGCTGGTTCCGCCTGCGATTCAGTGTGCTATTTGTGCATGGTTGACAAAGTGAGCCATGCCGATTGCATTTGTGTGCGTATGTGGACTGCTCACAACCTGTTCGTGCTAATGCCTGCTAGCGTCGGAATTGAACCATCGTTCTCTTGATTTCGTATGTGAAGTAAACACACACACTTGATGCCTGCAGGTCCCTCTATCTGACCATTCTCTGTTGTGGAACAGCACGTGAAGTGCTCGAGCAAATGACCAAAGGAAAGCAGACAAGTAAAACAGAATAGGCACGCTGGTTTTGAAGTACGAAAAGACAATTCATATATTTTATTAATATCCATAGAGAAAGACCAGAGTTTGGACAAGCTGAAGGAGACCACTGCCATCACCAAGCACGTTGCGCTGGCCATCAACGAGGAGCTGGACATTCTCACCAGCCTAATATTGGGTGTCAAAGGCGTATAGGACGGCGAGACACCTGAATTACTACCATTTGTTGGCAATAAAATATTTTTTCCCTTGTAAAGAACTCATACATCCTCCCTTTTAGGTGCACCAATAAAACTGGATTTTTCTATTTATCACCATGTAGTTTAAATGCCAACCGAAAAGTCAAATGTTCAAAATCTTGTTTCGTTTCCATTTACTTCTTCATATGGAACATGCAATGGGGCTTTTGCCTGTATTTTTTCTAGATGGATAATGATCCAGCCATAGAATCGAAGTGGTCAGCATATAGCATTTTAAATATTTGTCGGTCAACTAACCATAATGGAATTTTTTCGACACATCATATATTTTGTTACTTTGAGATTCCAAGTTCTATATTTGAAGCGTAAGTGAATAAACTTTCAATGGCATATGTTGGAAAAAAAATTCTATAAATTTGACAAAAGTTTTAATGGGAGACCAAACTGATTGAATTTCATTGTGGCGCATTCCTCACTATCTAATTATGGTAATTAAATAGACTAGAACCACACAGTAAACACGAAAAATGAGGACGTAGAGAGGGGGAGGTAGGACAAAGTTAAACACCCTTTTCTTGCATAGATGGGAACACATGTAAGGGAGTAGGTTGATTGTATAAAAGCGCATCAACCACATGAAATAGAAGAAAACAACATGCTAATTATATAATTTGATTTTTTTAATTTTAGTAAGCCGTAGCAACCACTACCGGAAAACCTTTCTATGCCGTGTGCCTGCGGCGCACGGCAAAACAGAGAAAACACACGGCAGAACTTTCGCCGTGTGTTAGCTCACGGCGAACACCGCATGGCGATGCGGGCCACGGCGAACGATCTATGCCGTGCGCAAATAGCAAAACCTACGGCGACGTTTTCGCCGTGTGCTCGCAGTCGACCCACGGTGAAGTAAAGTGACAAACGGCCGGCGGGTGGCAAACGGAAACGAAGCGTGGCCCCAGCTGCAGTCTGCCGTGCGTGTTGTGTATGCCGTGAGTCTGCTCGTGGTTCGCCGTGTGCCAATGTTCGCCGTGTGCCGTCTACCTACAATCGACGCATGCGCAGTGTGCCGTGCGCAACTAGTTTACCGTGAGCCTGGAGAGTTTGCCGTGTGCCTGCGGTCGCCGTGTGCCCTCTGTCTTCGATGTCGTGTGCTCAGTTTGCCGTGTGTTTGTTCTCTGCCGTGTGCCCAAAGTCTTGCAGTATGCCGTGTGCTCTGTATCACAGCACGGCAAAGACTCCATCCAGTAGCCAGATCCCCAGCCCAGCAGCACAGTCTGTCGACGCGTGTCTCCTTTGCCGTGAGCAAGCACACGGCAGAGGACATTTGGTTCCTTTGTCGTGTGCAAGCACACGGCAAAGTCCCAATTTTTTTTCTTTTTTGATTGTATTTACAGGAATCCCTGCAGATAAAATGCAATAACAATATATATGCATCAAAGCCAACAACAGTGACATCACAAGAACATATTTGCATCATACAACAAATAAATACACAATTTAGCATAATAGATCGCAAATACATGCATAATAGATCACAATAGGTGCATAATACAAACTCCATGACCACCAATAGTGCATAATAAGTTCATATGTTCATAATACAATAACACATGGCAACCCAATGCCGGAAGATCAACGAGTTCATCCTTCATGCACATCCTACAAGTTCGAATGCAAAAAACATTAGATTGACAAGTCATATGGCATAGTATACAAATATATGAAGTACTTTTGACAAGTGTTGTTGAAATAATGCACATGGAAACTACAAGTTACTAAATGGACATAGCAACTCAAAGTGACTGAATCTCTACCATTAGCAAGTATTTTTGACAAGCAATATGTAAGAATGGACATGACAACTACAAGTCACTAAATGGACATTGAAACTACAAGTCAATAAACCAACACGGCAACTAAGAGAAGATAGCACTAAGTGTAGAAATATGACAACTAAGGGAAGATTGCACTAAATGTAGAAATTTGACAACTAAGTAGAATTTGAGATCTAACCAGGAGTCAAAGCCGGCGGACGACGTGCGGGTTGTTGAAGCTAGCCAGTCCTCCCGTAGGAGGCGTCATCATGTCATTTTCATTCTGACCCGATGACCCACCGACTTCCGCGTTGTTGGATCCACCCGAGGCATGTAGCTACAAGATAGAAAATTGTGAGCCTAAGTCAATATGCACTAGACATGTGGTATTTTGAGATTGGCACATAATACAAGCGAGAACTTACCCATGTGTTGAAGTCGAAGGGAGGTGGATCAAATGTAGGAAGAGTGGTGCCAGCCGGTAGAGAGGCCTGCAAATCAAGCATGCGCGGGTAAGGTGTATGGAATTATGATTCATCTAACGTTGTATGAGCGAGAACTCACCGCTAAGTGGGCATCGTGGGCACTGAGCCTCTGGTTCGTCCATATCATCATCTGCTGCTGCTGCATCATCATCTGCTGCTGATGAGCAAGGAGGGCTTGGGCCTGTTCCCTCTGTGCCTTCTCAGCCTCCAATTGAGCCTACGTTGTGTCATCCGAAGGTCATGGATGTTGCAATGTAAAACATGGAATGAAGTATAGATGACTAAGGAAGGAGAACATACCCGTATCCCGTCAATGGCTATAGACGACGGCGTCAGGCGGGGCTCTACGGCAGGCGAGGAGCTTGTCTTGCCACGGTTGATCTGTCTCAACGACGGGATGGTCTTAAGATCTACCGCCCCATCACAGACAAACAAGCGGCCATGCTTCTTGCCTTCTCCCGCACGCATGGCAACCTCGGGGTCAAATGGCTCGATGTCGGGGTTCGCCTCGGGGCCGTGAATCTGCGCATACTTGGCCCGGTACGCCTTGTCCTTGGCTTCGGCGATCTCGCTCACCCACTTCATCATCCCGTCTTTCTTGTCCTTCTTCTTGCGGTTGTCGCCCCATATCTTGAACAGCGATGCAGTCGAGCCTATCTCCTTGTCCTGCAAAAGATATCACAAAGATACATGAACGCATTTGCGGAATAAGGAAGAACATGATGATCAAGGTTAAGGCAATGCATTTTCTCACCTTCTTGTCCTGGACGATGCCAAGGGCGACGCTGCCTTGCGTGTGTGATCCACCTTTCATCTCGGCTCTCCTCAGCTTTTGTTCTGCGTGCTTCCTCTTGTATGCGGCGCTTGTGTAGTGACGAACCATCGCGCGCCAAACTTGAGGTCTGGTGTGACCTACGTACGGAGGAGGGGACTGCATATGCACAAAATACACATATTAATGAAAAACATCCGGCGGTCACCAATTCCATAATACGGGAAATGGAAGTACCTGCAAGTACTGCCATGGCTGGAAGTCCACGATCTCTCGGGCTTGCTCCTTCTTCATCGGGAGCTTGCGTTTCTCGGCGTACCAATTGCGGATGGACAAAATACGCCCCTCGTAGTGCATATCGGTCACTTTCTTCCGCGCTATCCTGCCGGCCACCTGAATGCAGTCTTCCCTGTCAGAATCAGGATCCATACGAAAGTAGGCCTACAAGGATGCAAAAAAGTGAGAAAAAAGGCATTAGTGGAAGAAAGTGACAAAATGTAGGCTCTTGAAGTAGAATTACAAAATGACGAGAAGTAAAGTTAACTTACCCAGAAATCACGGAGCACCCTAGATCCACAGTTCCTGAGCCTCCTCCCGTATTCGCCATCCGGATCAGGTGCGTAAGCGAAGTGGTCCCAAGTCCAAGCTATCTCGGTGCGACCATTAGGCATGGTCACAAACCCAGGCCAGTGCTTCCTAACAAGGCATCCAAGGATGCTCGAGTAGGCACGCAGTTTGTAGCCTTCCTTGTACACGAAGGACCTGCACAATGAACAACCCAAAACGATATGAGCAAATAGTGATGAAAAGTTGTGAAAACATATGATTTTGAAAGTAGATACCTCTCCCCTCTCGGGATAAGCGTAACAACCCCGCTGGCTGCCTTCCACTCGTCCAAGGTAGGCAGCTCGGAGACCCCACGCTGGTAAGGAGCACGTGTCCCAGGCTCAGAAGGCATCGACTCAACCATCTCAATGTACACCTCCGGTGGCTCCCAGATCCTGTCCTCGTCCTCCTCCTCCTCCTCCACCAGCTCCTCCTCCTCCTCCTCAGCAACGTCCTCCTCCTCCACCTGCTCCTCATCCTCCTCCTCCTCGTCCTCGTCAACATCCATGTCCTCCACCACCTCCTCGACTGGGGGGGGGGACTAGGTGCCCGTCTACCCCTCCGACGCCTCGAAGGGGCTGGAGGACTAGTTGCCCGTGGGGGTGAAGTGGAACCCATCGGGCCAGACTGCGCAAGAATAGTCGTCAAGCCCCTAACTTTCTTCACGGCCTTCTTTAGTAGTCCCCCTCCTCCTTTGCGCCCCCCTCCTGGCATGTTGGAAACACCTGCATTCACAAAAATAGTATCTTCATTAGTACACATGAATAAATCAAATGATATAGATAAAGGAGAAAATAAGTAAAGCACATAATTAAAAATACAACATGGCATAGATTTCTTACAAAACCATTGAATGCAAATAATTAACACACAAATAGAGTTCTTATAATCATTATTATTACAAAGAGTTCTCACAAATAATAGGCTACTTTTACAAATCACTATTACATAAGGTCGCTAAGAATTTCAGAAGCCCGTTTCGAGATCATCGGGAACAACCGACGGGCCACTTGCTTCGTCATCGCTATCACCCCCCACCAATAATCAGGCAAGAAATCTGGAGGTGGTATCGTTGGCTCATCTTCGTCAAGGCCTGCATGGAACCGTTCAAGCAAAGTCAAGTCTTGTGCGTTCTGAACCTCCTCAACTACATCATCCACAATGTCTTCGGCCTCAACCTTGTCATGTTCTTCACCGTCTACTACCATGTCATCATCAGTCGCCAAGTTGATAGTGAATTTCCCTGGAAGCCATTCCTCCTGAAAGAACTCTCCATCATATGTCGAGGGGTCAAGGCGACGGTAATCGTCTTGGTCTGGCTTAGGCGGCCTATTGTGCGTCGGCACTGTGATCACGACATCCCAACCCTGAAGTCGTTTTTTGGGGTTCTTGCACGGGTACGGGAGATAGAATACTTGAAAGGCCTGGGTAGCCAAAATATATACATCATCTCCCTCATAAACGGAGCTTCGCTCAACTTCAACCAAGCCAATTTCAGGTTTCCGTTTCACCCGCCGTGGGTCCAACCACTGACACTTGAATACAATGGGGTTAAGCCCTTTGCCGAAACCATAATTCAGCTCGTATATACCCTCGACTCTACCATAGTAATGGAGCCCATCCGAGCCTTCACACAAAACCCCGCTATTTTTTGTCTTCCGATTGGCCCGGCATTCTGTGTACTCATGGGTATGAAAGCGATACCCATTGACATCATAAGCATCAAATGCATTGACGGGTGAGGTAAAGCCCCTGGCAATTTGTCTCAACTCGAGTCTCATCTCTTGGTCATTTTTTGCCTACATGTTCAGCAGGGAAAGTTTAGTAGGAGAAGTGGTCGAGTAATGTAAGCACTACGAGAAAGTTATATAGAAAGGTACCAATGTTGAGAACCAGCTAATGAAACCGTAACCACCACCGTTTACAAAAAGATCATTATCTTCTTCTTCCGTTGGATCCCTCCTTAGCTTCCAATATTTCTGGGTGAATTGTCTATGGCAATGAAAAAGAGGAAGTGTTAGCCACGGACTAACGAGTGAATGTGTGTGAAAAACTAAGTACTGAGCACTTACTTGTAGTACGGCTTCACTTCTTCCATGCTTTTCAAGACATACGAGTGGATTAAGCCCCATTCGGGATTCGTTATCTTGCGCCTCTTCGAGCCTCTAGATGTGCCACCTAGCCCTATGAAGATGCCAAGCTTGGGTACATCATCAGGCTTGGCGGCATTGTAACGAAGGATTGGATTGTGCTGAGTGGGAATGTTTTCATCATAGTACTTTGTCATGAAGTTTGACACCTCCTTGTTAAGTGTTGCCTCGGCTATGCATGGCTCGATCTTGCATTTGTTGCCTGTTTGCTCACGAAGCTTCTTTGTTTCTCTCTCAGGGCCATACTGCCAACGGGTCTGCACAGTGGACCCCAGTAATGCCTCCTTCGGGAGATGCAAGATCATATGTTGCATCGGATTAAAGAACCCTGGCGGAAGGAGCATCTCTAGCTTGCAAAAAGCAGCTCGGGTGCCTGTTTATCTAGCTTCTTGACCACTTCACGGTCCAACTCCTTAGCACAAAGCTGGCGGAAGAAATAGCTCAACTCCGCGAGCACTAGCCAAGTCTGCTCGTTGACATAGCCTCGAATCATGATGGGCATTATCCGCTCAAGCCACACGTGATAGTCATGACTCTTGAGCCCATGCACTCGCAACGTCTCCAGGTTTGCTCCTCTCATCTAGTTAGCTGCATACCCATCAGGGAAGAACAAGTAGTCGACGATCCACTGGAATATTTCCCTCCTTTCTGTCCTTGAAGGGCAGAACGGGGCCTTTCGCTTGGTCCACCTGGGTCCTTTGACACCGGGAGGCTGTGGATCCAAATTTGGCCTATCGCACCATTCTTGTTGATCGATTCTAGCCTTAATGTTATCCTTCGACTTCTCGGTGTCCATAATTGTGCTCCAAAGGGCCTCACTGATATTCTTTTCGGTGTGCATTAAATCAATATTGTGCGGAAGCTCGAGATCTTCGAAGTAAGGAAGCTTCCACAAGCATGGAATGTGGGTCCACTGGTGTGTCTCCCCGTATCCCACGAAACCTTTCCCATCAGTGTTCAGCACGAGAGCTTCTAACTCAGCCTTGGTATCTTTGCCGGTCGGCAGATGTGGACGTGGAGTATGGACAACAACACCTTTCTTGAAGTTCTTTGTGTCACTCCTATATTTATGATTCGTCTCAAGGAATTTTCGGTGTTCATCAAAACAAGAATACTTGCCACCCTTCTTCAGCCAAAAGAAAGTCACAGCCTGCCTACACACCGGGCAAGGCCACTTCCCATGTGTACACCAACCGCAGAACAATGCACGTGCCGGTAGGTCATGCAGGGATGTGTGGTACCAGACAAACATATCAAAGTGCTCCTTTGTTGCGGCGTTGTATGTTCGCACCCCACGATCTTCCCACCCAACAAGCAAGTCATCCACTAGCGGCTCAAGGTACACGCTCATGTTCTTTCTCGGGTACTTCGGCCCCGGGATTATCATCGACACAAACATGTTCTCAGATCTCATGATGATGCCAGGAGGGAGGTTCAGGGGAATAACAAACACGGGCCAACAACTGTATGTTGTAGCTGACATGCCATATGGATTGAACCCATCGGTTGATATCGCAACTGCTACGCTTCTCGGGTTGCCCGCTTTCAAAGGATATTTTTTGACAAAGTTCTGCCATGCTTGACCATCTGACGGATGTATCATCTTGTCTTTGTATCGTTTCCCCTCAAGGGGCCATCGCATCTGTTGGGCAGTTTCCTCCGTCATGAAAAGCCGTTGGAGCCTCGGCAAGAATGGAAGATAATGGAGGATCTTTTGGGGAATCTCAGTCTGCCTCTTCGTGCCATCACCAGATTTGACCTCAAAGTACCTAGAGGATTTGCAATGGATGCAATAGCCGTCATTAGCATGTTCTTTTCGAAATAGCATGCATCCCTTTGGACAAGCGTCTATCTTCTCATATGTCATCTTCAGTGATTTGAGGATTTTAGTCGACTCATAAAAGCTCTTGGTCAAGATGTGCCCTTTCGGTAGAATGCTGCCGATGACAACCAGAAGATCATCAAACTTGTCTCTGGATAAGTTACTCTGACACTTGAAGGCCATTAGGCGAGCCACGGCATCCAACTGAGTAACCTCTATATGTGGATGAAGGGGTTTCTGTGCAGCAAACACAGCCTCGTAGAACTTCTTTGTGCTCTGTTCCGGCTCCTCACTTGTCTCCGCCTCCTGTGGTGTCTCCCCCTCCTCTGCATTTGGGTTTTCAGGCGCATTTGCATCAAGGAACGCATCTAAGCACGCATCAAACCCAGCATCAAATCCACCCGTTGGCTGACTCTGCTGCGACTCCTTTCTTACACGTTTTGCTGGTTGCTCGCCATGGCAAATCCAACGATCGTAATTCGGTGTGAACCCAAATTTTAGCAGGTGTTTACTCATTTCATCCTTCGTCATCCGTTTTATGTTACGACATTTCATGTAGGGGCACAACACTTTTGCGGGTCTAGCAAGTATGGCAAACGCATTGTCCACGAACTGCTCAGTCTTATCTCTCCATTCATCAGTAAAATCCCACTGACTAGTTCTGCCCTCGTACATCCATAAACGACTCGAATCCATCATCTATCTAGCATAAACACATAATTACAATGCTTTCAATTTAACATGTCATTACATCCAACATTATTTCGATTAATTTTAACGAATATAGGTTTTACGCCATGCAAAACCCTATCTCTCTAATAGGTGAGCTCTAATCCCACCCGAGGATGTGCAGATTGGGTACGTTCTCCATGCTCTACCCCGCCTCGAGACAAAATTTCGGCAGCACCTCCCCGCTGTTCTCCCGATACACGTCTCGGGCCAAAAGCCGAGAGGATGTGCATCCGGAGAACAACAGGGAGGCGCCGTCGAAATTCTATCTCGAGCTGAGGGCAAAGCATGGAGAACATACCCAATCTGCACATCCTCCGGCTGTCCAAAATACGTGGACAATCCGGAAGAGTTACGGTTAAAATATGCAACTAAATACATATTTATCCGCGTAACCCTTCCGAACGGGAGACCCCTAGGTTTCGCGACTGACTTGGTTATCTAGACACAAAAAAAACCTATGCACGAGAGATGATGAATTCTTACCCTCGAAGCGTGACCGGTCGAGGAAGGTGAAGACGATCTCTGCGACGATGACCCCACCCTCAACCTGTCGCCATATCCTGCAAAATGAAAAATGTGCACATTACTAAACTATTTTACTAAACACTAGTACTAACACTAAACTAACAACTAAACTAACCTAGCAGTAAACTAACAACTAAACTAACCTAACAATAAACTAACACTAAACCTAGCAATAAACTAACCAAACAATAAACTAACCTAGCACTAAACTAACACTAAACCTAGCACAAACACACGGCAAAACTAACCTACACTAAACTAACCTAGCACTAACCTAATAGTAAACTAACTTAACTAACTAACTTACCTAACACTAACTACCTAACACTAACTAAACCTAACACTAACTAAACCTAACACTAACTAACTTACCTAACACTAACTAACAATAAACTAACCTAACTAGCTAGCTTACCTTGCTGCAGGGGCCGGCCGAGGAGGTGCTGCAGGAGGGGCTACCGGGGAGGTGCTGCAGGGGGGGGCGGCCGGCGGGATGGCTGCTGCAGGGGGGCGGCCGGCGGGGAGGCTACTGCAGGGGGTGGCGCGGCCGAGGAGGTGCTCACGGGGGGTGGGGGGCGGCCGGGGAGGTGCAGCAGGGGAGGACGGTGCCGGCCAACGGGAGATCCGGGGGAGAGAGAGAGGCGGCGACGGCGGCGGCGGATGCTGGGGAGAGGAGTGGCGGCGCGGGGAAGAAGAGGAGAGGAAAACGTTTCGGACAGGGCTGTCGGAAGTGGATTAATGCGACATCTTTGCCGTGTGCGGATGTTTGCCGTGTGCAACACGGAAAAACACACGGCAAAGGACAGAATTAGGGTTTCGAGCTCTTGTCCTTTGCCGTGTGCCAGCACATGGCTGTGTGCACAAAATGGGAACTTTGCCGTGTGTTAACCCTGCAGCACACGGCAAAGACACCAACATGTGAAGGTTTCTTTTTTCTGATTCTGGGTCACATAAAATGACGCCACGCAAAGGTTTGATTTTTTCTGTCTTCTAGGTCACATAAAATGACGCCACGTGAACGTTTCATATTTTTTGATTTTTTTTAAATTAGTTATGTCCAATTCGGGACCCGCATGAAATGATGGTGCACGAAAACTCCCGCTCGCGGCCAGACGGTGCGCAGCCCCCTAAACCCTATTAGGCGAGCCACGGCATCCAACTGAGTAACCTCTATATGTGGATGAAGGGGTTTCTGTGCAGCAAACACAGCCTCGTAGAACTTCTTTGTGCTCTGTTCCGGCTCCTCACTTGTCTCCGTCTCCTGTGGTGTCTCCCCCTCCTCTGCATTTGGGTTTTCAGGCGCATTTGCATCAAGGAACGCATCTAAGCACGCATCAAACCCAGCATCAAATCCACCCGTTGGCTGACTCTGCTGCGACTCCTTTCTTACACGTTTTGCTGGTTGCTCGCCATGGCAAATCCAACGATCGTAATTCGGTGTGAACCCAAATTTTAGCAGGTGTTTACTCATTTCATCCTTCGTCATCCGTTTTATGTTACGACATTTCATGTAGGGGCACAACACTTTTGCGGGTCTAGCAAGTATGGCAAACGCATTGTCCACGAACTGCTCAGTCTTATCTCTCCATTCATCAGTAAAATCCCACTGACTAGTTTTGCCCTCGTACATCCATAAACGACTCGAATCCATCATCTATCTAGCATAAACACATAATTACAATGCTTTCAATTTAACATGTCATTACATCCAACATTATTTCGATTAATTTTAACGAATATAGGTTTTACGCCATGCAAAACCCTATCTCTCTAATAGGTGAGCTCTAATCCCACCCGAGGATGTGCAGATTGGGTACGTTCTCCATGCTCTACCCCGCCTCGAGACAAAATTTTGGCAGCACCTCCCCGCTGTTCTCCCGATACACGTCTCGGGCCAAAAGCCGAGAGGATGTGCATCCGGAGAACAACAGGGAGGCGCCGTCGAAATTCTATCTCGAGCTGAGGGCAAAGCATGGAGAACATACCCAATCTGCACATCCTCCGGCTGTCCAAAATACGTGGACAATCCGGAAGAGTTACGGTTAAAATATGCAACTAAATACATATTTATCCGCGTAACCCTTCCGAACGGGAGACCCCTAGGTTTCGCGACTGACTTGGTTATCTAGACACAAAAAAAACCTATGCACGAGAGATGATGAATTCTTACCCTCGAAGCGTGACCGGTCGAGGAAGGTGAAGACGATCTCTGCGACGATGACCCCACCCTCAACCTGTCGCCATATCCTGCAAAATGAAAAATGTGCACATTACTAAACTATTTTACTAAACACTAGTACTAACACTAAACTAACAACTAAACTAACCTAGCAGTAAACTAACAACTAAACTAACCTAACAATAAACTAACACTAAACCTAGCAATAAACTAACCAAACAATAAACTAACCTAGCACTAAACTAACACTAAACCTAGCACAAACACACGGCAAAACTAACCTACACTAAACTAACCTAGCACTAACCTAATAGTAAACTAACTTAACTAACTAACTTACCTAACACTAACTACCTAACACTAACTAAACCTAACACTAACTAAACCTAACACTAACTAACTTACCTAACACTAACTAACAATAAACTAACCTAACTAGCTAGCTTACCTTGCTGCAGGGGCCGGCCGAGGAGGTGCTGCAGGAGGGGCTGCCGGGGAGGTGCTGCAGGGGGGGGCGGCCGGCGGGATGGCTGCTGCAGGGGGGCGGCCGGCGGGGAGGCTACTGCAGGGGGTGGCGCGGCCGAGGAGGTGCTCATGGGGGGTGGGGGGCGGCCGGGGAGGTGCAGCAGGGGAGGACGGTGCCGGCCAACGGGAGCTCCGGGGGAGAGAGAGAGGCGGCGACGGCGGCGGCGGATGCTGGGGAGAGGAGTGGCGGCGCGGGGAAGAAGAGGAGAGGAAAACGTTTCGGACAGGGCTGTCGGAAGTGGATTAATGCGACATCTTTGCCGTGTGCGGATGTTTGCCGCGTGCAACACGGAAAAACACACGGCAAAGGATAGAATTAGGGTTTCGAGCTCTTGTCCTTTGCCGTGTGCCAGCACATGGCTGTGTGCACAAAATGGGAACTTTGCCGTGTGTTAACCCTGCAGCACACGGCAAAGACACCAACATGTGAAGGTTTCTTTTTTTCTGATTCTGGGTCACATAAAATGACGCCACGCAAAGGTTTGATTTTTTCTGTCTTCTAGGTCACATAAAATGACGCCACGTGAACGTTTCATATTTTTTGATTTTTTTTAAATTAGTTATGTCCAATTCGGGACCCGCATGAAATGATGGTGCACGAAAACTCCCGCTCGCGGCCAGACGGTGCGCAGCCCCCTAAACCCTATTAGGCGAGCCACGGCATCCAACTGAGTAACCTCTATATGTGGATGAAGGGGTTTCTGTGCAGCAAACACAGCCTCGTAGAACTTCTTTGTGCTCTGTTCCGGCTCCTCACTTGTCTCCGTCTCCTGTGGTGTCTCCCCCTCCTCTGCATTTGGGTTTTCAGGCGCATTTGCATCAAGGAACGCATCTAAGCACGCATCAAACCCAGCATCAAATCCACCCGTTGGCTGACTCTGCTGCGACTCCTTTCTTACACGTTTTGCTGGTTGCTCGCCATGGCAAATCCAACGATCGTAATTCGGTGTGAACCCAAATTTTAGCAGGTGTTTACTCATTTCATCCTTCGTCATCCGTTTTATGTTACGACATTTCATGTAGGGGCACAACACTTTTGCGGGTCTAGCAAGTATGGCAAACGCATTGTCCACGAACTGCTCAGTCTTATCTCTCCATTCATCAGTAAAATCCCACTGACTAGTTCTGCCCTCGTACATCCATAAACGACTCGAATCCATCATCTATCTAGCATAAACACATAATTACAATGCTTTCAATTTAACATGTCATTACATCCAACATTATTTCGATTAATTTTAACGAATATAGGTTTTACGCCATGCAAAACCCTATCTCTCTAATAGGTGAGCTCTAATCCCACCCGAGGATGTGCAGATTGGGTACGTTCTCCATGCTCTACCCCGCCTCGAGACAAAATTTCGGCAGCACCTCCCCGCTGTTCTCCCGATACACGTCTCGGGCCAAAAGCCGAGAGGATGTGCATCCGGAGAACAACAGGGAGGCGCCGTCGAAATTCTATCTCGAGCTGAGGGCAAAGCATGGAGAACATACCCAATCTGCACATCCTCCGGCTGTCCAAAATACGTGGACAATCCGGAAGAGTTACGGTTAAAATATGCAACTAAATACATATTTATCCGCGTAACCCTTCCGAACGGGAGACCCCTAGGTTTCGCGACTGACTTGGTTATCTAGACACAAAAAAAACCTATGCACGAGAGATGATGAATTCTTACCCTCGAAGCGTGACCGGTCGAGGAAGGTGAAGACGATCTCTGCGACGATGACCCCACCCTCAACCTGTCGCCATATCCTGCAAAATGAAAAATGTGCACATTACTAAACTATTTTACTAAACACTAGTACTAACACTAAACTAACAACTAAACTAACCTAGCAGTAAACTAACAACTAAACTAACCTAACAATAAACTAACACTAAACCTAGCAATAAACTAACCAAACAATAAACTAACCTAGCACTAAACTAACACTAAACCTAGCACAAACACACGGCAAAACTAACCTACACTAAACTAACCTAGCACTAACCTAATAGTAAACTAACTTAACTAACTAACTTACCTAACACTAACTACCTAACACTAACTAAACCTAACACTAACTAAACCTAACACTAACTAACTTACCTAACACTAACTAACAATAAACTAACCTAACTAGCTAGCTTACATTGCTGCAGGGGCCGGCCGAGGAGGTGCTGCAGGAGGGGCTGCCGGGGAGGTGCTGCAGGGGGGGGCGGCCAGCGGGATGGCTGCTGCAGGGGGGCGGCCGGCGGGGAGGCTACTGCAGGGGGTGGCGCGGCCGAGGAGGTGCTCACGGGGGGTGGGGGGCGGCCGGGGAGGTGCAGCAGGGGAGGACGGTGCCGGCCAACAGGAGCTCCGGGGGAGAGAGAGAGGCGGCGACGGCGGCGGTGGATGCTGGGGAGAGGAGTGGCGGCGCGGGGAAGAAGAGGAGAGGAAAACGTTTCGGACAGGGCTGTCGGAAGTGGATTAATGCGACATCTTTGCCGTGTGCGGATGTTTGCCGTGTGCAACACGGAAAAACACACGGCAAAGGACAGAATTAGGGTTTCGAGCTCTTGTCCTTTGCCGTGTGCCAGCACATGGCTGTGTGCACAAAATGGGAACTTTGCCGTGTGTTAACCCTGCAGCACACGGCAAAGACACCAACATGTGAAGGTTTCTTTTTTTCTGATTCTGGGTCACATAAAATGACGCCACGCAAAGGTTTGATTTTTTCTGTCTTCTAGGTCACATAAAATGACGCCACGTGAACGTTTCATATTTTTTGATTTTTTTTAAATTAGTTATGTCCAATTCGGGACCCGCATGAAATCATGGTGCACGAAAACTCCCGCTCGCGGCCAGACGGTGCGCAGCCCCCTTTCTTCACCTACTTTTTAGTGAAGAAATAACATGTTGCGGATCCAGAAATGATTTTTGCAAAAAATCAGGAGGTTTACTTTTTACCTCTAAAGTGCAAAACCACCCCGCTTCCAGCGAAATCGGCAGGAACTTGTGCAAAATTCAGAATATACCTCCAAAGGCTACCGCAATAAAACGAGAGCTGATATGCGTATGCCAGATGGTCTACTATTAATGTGGGGTGTTGTTCCCACCTTTCGATTTCGCGTTTCGGTAGCTGCTTCACAAAAAAAAACCCTTTTTCGGCACTCCGAAAATGGAAAAGGCACTTTTCGTGAGACAAAACGAGAATCGACCTTCGAGGCGTTCCTCGACATCCCAAGGGCCACGCGCGTGTCCGATATGGCCTCGTTCCGACAAACTATGACATGCTCATGGCCGAATCTAGCTCATTTAACCTAAAAGGCATGCAACCTCGAACGTGATAGGTCATTTATGTGAAGGAACTTTCTGGTAAACATTTTTTATCAAGGTTTGAATTTTCTTCCCACATCTAGGTCACATAAAATGATCCACACGAAGGTTTCGCATTTTTTTTGATTTTTTTAAAATTAGTTATGTCCGATTCGGGACCCTCATGAAATGACGGTGCACGAAAACTCCTACTCGCGGCCAGACGGTGCGCAGCCCCCTTTCTTCACCTACTTTTTAGTGAAGAAATAACATGTTGCGGATCCATAAATGATTTTTGCAAAAAATCAGGAGGTTTACTTTTTACCTCTAAAGTGCAAAACCACCCCGCTTCCAGCGAAATCGGCAGGAACTTGTGCAAAATTCAGAATATACCTCCAAAGGCTACCGCAACAAAACGAGAGCTAATATGCGTATGCCAGATGGTCTACTATTAATGTGGGGTGTTGTTCCCACCTTTCGATTTCGCGTTTCGGTACCTGCTTCACAAAAAAACCTTTTTTCGGCACTCCGAAAATGGAAAAGGCATTTTTCGTGAGGCAAAACGAGAATCGACCTTCGTGGCGTTCCTCGACATCCCAAGGGCCACGCGCGTGTTCGATATGGCCTCGTTCTGACAAACTATGACATGCTCATGGCCAAATCTAGCTCATTTAACCTAAAAGGCATGCAACCTCGAACGTGATAGGTCATTTATGTGAAGGAACTTTCTGGTAAACATTTTTTATCAAGGTTTGAATTTTCTTCCCACATCTAGGTCACATAAAATGACGCCACGCGAAGGTTTCGCATTTTTTTGATTTTTTTAAAATTAGTTATGTCCGATTCGGGACCCGCATGAAATGACGGTGCACGAAAACTCCCGCTCGCGGCCAGACGGTGCGCAGCCCCCTTTCTTCACCTACTTTTTAGTGAAGAAATAACATGTTGCAGATCCATAAATGATTTTTGCAAAAAATCAGGAGGTTTACTTTTTACCTCTAAAGTGCAAAGCCACCCCGCTTCCAACGAAATCGGCAGGAACTTGCGCAAAATTCAGAATATACCTCCAAAGGCTACCGCAACAAAACGAGAGCTTATATGCGTATGCCAGATGGTCTACTATTAATGTGGGGTGTTGTTCCCACCTTTCGATTTCGCGTTTCGGTAGCTGGTTCACAAAAAAACCCTTTTTTGGCACTCCGAAAATGGAAAAGGCACTTTTCGTGAGACAAAACGAGAATCGACCTTCGTGGCGTTCCTCGACATCCCAAGGGCCACGCACGTGTCCGATATGGCCTCGTTCCGACAAACTATGACATGCTCATGGACAAATCTAGCTCATTTAACCTAAAAGGCATGCAACCTCGAACGTGATAGGTCATTTATGTGAAGGAACTTTCTGGTAAACATTTTTTATCAAGGTTTGAATTTTCTTCCCACATCTAGGTCACATAAAATGACGCCACGCGAAGGTTTCACATTTTTTTGATTTTTTTAAAATTAGTTATGTCCGATTCGTGACCCGCATGAAATGACGGTGCACGAAAACTCCCGCTCGCGGCCAGACGGTGCGCAGCCCCCTTTCTTCACCTACTTTTTAGTGAAGAAATAACATGTTGCGGATCCAGAAATGATTTTTGCAAAAAATCAGGAGGTTTACTTTTTACCTCTAAAGTGCAAAACCACCCCGCTTCCAGCGAAATCGGCAGGAACTTGCGCAAAATTTAGAATATACCTCCAAAGGCTACCGCAACAAAATGAGAGCTGATATGCGTATGCCAGATGGTCTACTATTAATGTGGGGTGTTGTTCCCACCTTTCGATTTCGCGTTTCGGTAGCTGCTTCACAAAAAAACCCTTTTTCGGCACTCCGAAAATGGAAAAGGCACTTTTCGTGAGACAAAACGAGAATCGACCTTCGTGGCGTTCCTCGACATCCCAAGGGCCACGCGCGTGTCCGATATGGCCTCGTTCCGACAAACTATGACATGCTCATGGACGAATCTAGCTCATTTAACCTAAAAGGCATGCAACCTCGAACGTGATAGGTCATTTATGTGAAGGAACTTTCTGGTAAACATTTTTTATCAAGGTTTGAATTTTCTTCCCACATCTAGGTCACATAAAATGACGCCACGCGAAGGTTTCGCATTTTTTTGATTTTTTTAAATTAGTTATGTCCGATTCGGGACCCGCATGAAATGACGGTGCACGAAAACTCCCGCTCGCGGCCAGACGGTGCGCAGCCCCCTTTCTTCACCTACTTTTTAGTGAAGAAATAACATGTTGCGGATCCAGAAATGATTTTTGCAAAAAATCAGGAGGTTTACTTTTTACCTCTAAAGTGCAAAACCACCCCGCTTCCAACGAAATCGGCAGGAACTTGTGCAAAATTCAGAATATACCTCCAAAGGCTACCGCAACAAAACGAGAGCTAATATGCGTATGCCAGATGGTCTACTATTAATGTGGGGTGTTGTTCCCACCTTTCGATTTCGCGTTTCGGTACCTGCTTCACAAAAAAACCTTTTTTCGGCACTCCGAAAATGGAAAAGGCACTTTTCGTGAGGCAAAACGAGAATCGACCTTCGTGGTGTTCCTCGACATCCCAAGGGCCACGCGCGTGTTCGATATGGCCTCGTTCCGACAAACTATGACATGCTCATGGCCAAATCTAGCTCATTTAACCTAAAAGGCATGCAACCTCGAACGTGATAGGTCATTTATGTGAAGGAACTTTCTGGTAAACATTTTTTATCAAGGTTTGAATTTTCTTCCCACATCTAGGTCACATAAAATGACGCCACGCGAAGGTTTCGCATTTTTTTGATTTTTTTAAAATTAGTTATGTCCGATTCGGGACCCGCATGAAATGACGGTGCACGAAAACTCCCGCTCGCGGCCAGACGGTGCGCAGCCCCCTTTCTTCACCTACTTTTTAGTGAAGAAATAACATGTTGCAGATCCATAAATGATTTTTGCAAAAAATCAGGAGGTTTACTTTTTACCTCTAAAGTGCAAAGCCACCCCGCTTCCAACGAAATCGGCAGGAACTTGCGCAAAATTCAGAATATACCTCCAAAGGCTACCGCAACAAAACGAGAGCTGATATGCGTATGCCAGATGGTCTACTATTAATGTGGGGTGTTGTTCCCACCTTTCGATTTCGCGTTTCGGTAGCTGGTTCACAAAAAAACCCTTTTTCGGCACTCCGAAAATGGAAAAGGCACTATTCGTGAGACAAAACGAGAATCGACCTTCGTGGCGTTCCTCGACATCCCAAGGGCCACGCACGTGTCCGATATGGCCTCGTTCCGACAAACTATGACATGCTCATGGACGAATCTAGCTCATTTAACCTAAAAGGCATGCAACCTCGAACGTGATAGGTCATTTATGTGAAGGAACTTTCTGGTAAACATTTTTTATCAAGGTTTGAATTTTCTTCCCACATCTAGGTCACATAAAATGACGCCACGCGAAGGTTTCACATTTTTTTGATTTTTTTAAAATTAGTTATGTCCGATTCGTGACCCGCATGAAATGACGGTGCACGAAAACTCCCGCTCGCGGCCAGACGGTGCGCAGCCCCCTTTCTTCACCTACTTTTTAGTGAAGAAATAACATGTTGCGGATCCAGAAATGATTTTTGCAAAAAATCAGGAGGTTTACTTTTTACCTCTAAAGTGCAAAACCACCCCGCTTCCAGCGAAATCGGCAGGAACTTGCGCAAAATTTAGAATATACCTCCAAAGGCTACCGCAACAAAATGAGAGCTGATATGCGTATGCCAGATGGTCTACTATTAATGTGGGGTGTTGTTCCCACCTTTCGATTTCGCGTTTCGGTAGCTGCTTCACAAAAAAACCCTTTTTCGGCACTCCGAAAATGGAAAAGGCACTTTTCGTGAGACAAAACGAGAATCGACCTTCGTGGCGTTCCTCGACATCCCAAGGGCCACGCGCGTGTCCGATATGGCCTCGTTCCGACAAACTATGACATGCTCATGGACGAATCTAGCTCATTTAACCTAAAAGGCATGCAACCTCGAACGTGATAGGTCATTTATGTGAAGGAACTTTCTGGTAAACATTTTTTATCAAGGTTTGAATTTTCTTCCCACATCTAGGTCACATAAAATGACGCCACGCGAAGGTTTCGCATTTTTTTGATTTTTTTAAATTAGTTATGTCCGATTCGGGACCCGCATGAAATGACGGTGCACGAAAACTCCCGCTCGCGGCCAGACGGTGCGCAGCCCCCTTTCTTCACCTACTTTTTAGTGAAGAAATAACATGTTGCGGATCCAGAAATGATTTTTGCAAAAAATCAGGAGGTTTACTTTTTACCTCTAAAGTGCAAAACCACCCCGCTTCCAGCGAAATCGGCAGGAACTTGTGCAAAATTCAGAATATACCTCCAAAGGCTACCGCAACAAAACGAGAGCTAATATGCGTATGCCAGATGGTCTACTATTAATGTGGGGTGTTGTTCCCACCTTTCGATTTCGCGTTTCGGTACCTGCTTCACAAAAAAACCTTTTTTCGGCACTCCGAAAATGGAAAAGGCACTTTTCGTGAGGCAAAACGAGAATCGACCTTCGTGGCGTTCCTCGACATCCCAAGGGCCACGCGCGTGTTCGATATGGCCTCGTTCCGACAAACTATGACATGCTCATGGCCAAATCTAGCTCATTTAACCTAAAAGGCATGCAACCTCGAACGTGATAGGTCATTTATGTGAAGGAACTTTCTGGTAAACATTTTTTATCAAGGTTTGAATTTTCTTCCCACATCTAGGTCACATAAAATGACGCCACGCGAAGGTTTCGCATTTTTTTGATTTTTTTAAAATTAGTTATGTCCGATTCGGGACCCGCATGAAATGACGGTGCACGAAAACTCCCGCTCGCGGCCAGACGGTGCGCAACCCCCTTTCTTCACCTACTTTTTAGTGAAGAAATAACATGCTGCAGATCCATAAATGATTTTTGCAAAAAATCAGGAGGTTTACTTTTTACCTCTAAAGTGCAAAGCCACCCCGCTTCCAACGAAATCGGCAGGAACTTGCGCAAAATTCAGAATATACCTCCAAAGGCTACCGCAACAAAACGAGAGCTGATATGCGTATGCCAGATGGTCTACTATTAATGTGGGGTGTTGTTCCCACCTTTCGATTTCGCGTTTCGGTAGCTGGTTCACAAAAAAACCCTTTTTCGGCACTCCGAAAATGGAAAAGGCACTTTTCGTGAGACAAAACGAGAATCGACCTTCGTGGCGTTCCTCGACATCCCAAGGGCCACGCACGTGTCCGATATGGCCTCGTTCCGACAAACTATGACATGCTCATGGACGAATCTAGCTCATTTAACCTAAAAGGCATGCAACCTCGAACGTGATAGGTCATTTATGTGAAGGAACTTTCTGGTAAACATTTTTTATCAAGGTTTGAATTTTCTTCCCACATCTAGGTCACATAAAATGACGCCACGCGAAGGTTTCACATTTTTTTGATTTTTTTAAAATTAGTTATGTCTGATTCGTGACCCGCATGAAATGACGGTGCACGAAAACTCCCGCTCGCGGCCAGACGGTGCGCAGCCCCCTTTCTTCACCTACTTTTTAGTGAAGAAATAACATGTTGCGGATCCAGAAATGATTTTTGCAAAAAATCAGGAGGTTTACTTTTTACCTCTAAAGTGCAAAACCACCCCGCTTCCAGCGAAATCGGCAGGAACTTGCGCAAAATTTAGAATATACCTCCAAAGGCTACCGCAACAAAATGAGAGCTGATATGCGTATGCCAGATGGTCTACTATTAATGTGGGGTGTTGTTCCCACCTTTCGATTTCGCGTTTCGGTAGCTGCTTCACAAAAAAACCCTTTTTCGGCACTCCGAAAATGGAAAAGGCACTTTTCGTGAGACAAAACGAGAATCGACCTTCGTGGCGTTCCTCGACATCCCAAGGGCCACGCGCGTGTCCGATATGGCCTCGTTCCGACAAACTATGACATGCTCATGGACGAATCTAGCTCATTTAACCTAAAAGGCATGCAACCTCGAACGTGATAGGTCATTTATGTGAAGGAACTTTCTGGTAAACATTTTTTATCAAGGTTTGAATTTTCTTCCCACATCTAGGTCACATAAAATGACGCCACGCGAAGGTTTCGCATTTTTTTGATTTTTTTAAATTAGTTATGTCCGATTCGGGACCCGCATGAAATGACGGTGCACGAAAACTCCCGCTCGCGGCCAGACGGTGCGCAGCCCCCTTTCTTCACCTACTTTTTAGTGAAGAAATAACATGTTGCGGATCCAGAAATGATTTTTGCAAAAAATCAGGAGGTTTACTTTTTACCTCTAAAGTGCAAAACCACCCCGCTTCCAACGAAATCGGCAGGAACTTGTGCAAAATTCAGAATATACCTCCAAAGGCTACCGCAACAAAACGAGAGCTAATATGCGTATGCCAGATGGTCTACTATTAATGTGGGGTGTTGTTCCCACCTTTCGATTTCGCGTTTCGGTACCTGCTTCACAAAAAAACCTTTTTTCGGCACTCCGAAAATGGAAAAGGCACTTTTCGTGAGGCAAAACGAGAATCGACCTTCGTGGTGTTCCTCGACATCCCAAGGGCCACGCGCGTGTTCGATATGGCCTCGTTCCGACAAACTATGACATGCTCATGGCCAAATCTAGCTCATTTAACCTAAAAGGCATGCAACCTCGAACGTGATAGGTCATTTATGTGAAGGAACTTTCTGGTAAACATTTTTTATCAAGGTTTGAATTTTCTTCCCACATCTAGGTCACATAAAATGACGCCACGCGAAGGTTTCGCATTTTTTTGATTTTTTTAAAATTAGTTATGTCCGATTCGGGACCCGCATGAAATGACGGTGCACGAAAACTCCCGCTCGCGGCCAGACGGTGCGCAGCCCCCTTTCTTCACCTACTTTTTAGTGAAGAAATAACATGTTGCAGATCCATAAATGATTTTTGCAAAAAATCAGGAGGTTTACTTTTTACCTCTAAAGTGCAAAGCCACCCCGCTTCCAACGAAATCGGCAGGAACTTGCGCAAAATTCAGAATATACCTCCAAAGGCTACCGCAACAAAACGAGAGCTGATATGCGTATGCCAGATGGTCTACTATTAATGTGGGGTGTTGTTCCCACCTTTCGATTTCGCGTTTCGGTAGCTGGTTCACAAAAAAACCCTTTTTCGGCACTCCGAAAATGGAAAAGGCACTATTCGTGAGACAAAACGAGAATCGACCTTCGTGGCGTTCCTCGACATCCCAAGGGCCACGCACGTGTCCGATATGGCCTCGTTCCGACAAACTATGACATGCTCATGGACGAATCTAGCTCATTTAACCTAAAAGGCATGCAACCTCGAACGTGATAGGTCATTTATGTGAAGGAACTTTCTGGTAAACATTTTTTATCAAGGTTTGAATTTTCTTCCCACATCTAGGTCACATAAAATGACGCCACGCGAAGGTTTCACATTTTTTTGATTTTTTTAAAATTAGTTATGTCCGATTCGTGACCCGCATGAAATGACGGTGCACGAAAACTCCCGCTCGCGGCCAGACGGTGCGCAGCCCCCTTTCTTCACCTACTTTTTAGTGAAGAAATAACATGTTGCGGATCCAGAAATGATTTTTGCAAAAAATCAGGAGGTTTACTTTTTACCTCTAAAGTGCAAAACCACCCCGCTTCCAGCGAAATCGGCAGGAACTTGCGCAAAATTTAGAATATACCTCCAAAGGCTACCGCAACAAAATGAGAGCTGATATGCGTATGCCAGATGGTCTACTATTAATGTGGGGTGTTGTTCCCACCTTTCGGTTTCGCGTTTCGGTAGCTGCTTCACAAAAAAACCCTTTTTCGGCACTCCGAAAATGGAAAAGGCACTTTTCGTGAGACAAAACGAGAATCGACCTTCGTGGCGTTCCTCGACATCCCAAGGGCCACGCGCGTGTCCGATATGGCCTCGTTCCGACAAACTATGACATGCTCATGGACGAATCTAGCTCATTTAACCTAAAAGGCATGCAACCTCGAACGTGATAGGTCATTTATGTGAAGGAACTTTCTGGTAAACATTTTTTATCAAGGTTTGAATTTTCTTCCCACATCTAGGTCACATAAAATGACGCCACGCGAAGGTTTCGCATTTTTTTGATTTTTTTAAATTAGTTATGTCCGATTCGGGACCCGCATGAAATGACGGTGCACGAAAACTCCCGCTCGCGGCCAGACGGTGCGCAGCCCCCTTTCTTCACCTACTTTTTAGTGAAGAAATAACATGTTGCGGATCCAGAAATGATTTTTGCAAAAAATCAGGAGGTTTACTTTTTACCTCTAAAGTGCAAAACCACCCCGCTTCCAGCGAAATCGGCAGGAACTTGTGCAAAATTCAGAATATACCTCCAAAGGCTACCGCAACAAAACGAGAGCTAATATGCGTATGCCAGATGGTCTACTATTAATGTGGGGTGTTGTTCCCACCTTTCGATTTCGCGTTTCGGTACCTGCTTCACAAAAAAACCTTTTTTCGGCACTCCGAAAATGGAAAAGGCACTTTTCGTGAGGCAAAACGAGAATCGACCTTCGTGGCGTTCCTCGACATCCCAAGGGCCACGCGCGTGTTCGATATGGCCTCGTTCCGACAAACTATGACATGCTCATGGCCAAATCTAGCTCATTTAACCTAAAAGGCATGCAACCTCGAACGTGATAGGTCATTTATGTGAAGGAACTTTCTGGTAAACATTTTTTATCAAGGTTTGAATTTTCTTCCCACATCTAGGTCACATAAAATGACGCCACGCGAAGGTTTCGCATTTTTTTGATTTTTTTAAAATTAGTTATGTCCGATTCGGGACCCGCATGAAATGACGGTGCACGAAAACTCCCGCTCGCGGCCAGACGGTGCGCAGCCCCCTTTCTTCACCTACTTTTTAGTGAAGAAATAACATGCTGCAGATCCATAAATGATTTTTGCAAAAAATCAGGAGGTTTACTTTTTACCTCTAAAGTGCAAAGCCACCCCGCTTCCAACGAAATCGGCAGGAACTTGCGCAAAATTCAGAATATACCTCCAAAGGCTACCGCAACAAAACGAGAGCTGATATGCGTATGCCAGATGGTCTACTATTAATGTGGGGTGTTGTTCCCACCTTTCGATTTCGCGTTTCGGTAGCTGGTTCACAAAAAAACCCTTTTTCGGCACTCCGAAAATGGAAAAGGCACTTTTCGTGAGACAAAACGAGAATCGACCTTCGTGGCGTTCCTCGACATCCCAAGGGCCACGCACGTGTCCGATATGGCCTCGTTCCGACAAACTATGACATGCTCATGGACGAATCTAGCTCATTTAACCTAAAAGGCATGCAACCTCGAACGTGATAGGTCATTTATGTGAAGGAACTTTCTGGTAAACATTTTTTATCAAGGTTTGAATTTTCTTCCCACATCTAGGTCACATAAAATGACGCCACGCGAAGGTTTCACATTTTTTTGATTTTTTTAAAATTAGTTATGTCCGATTCGTGACCCGCATGAAATGACGGTGCACGAAAACTCCCGCTCGCGGCCAGACGGTGCGCAGCCCCCTTTCTTCACCTACTTTTTAGTGAAGAAATAACATGTTGCGGATCCAGAAATGATTTTTGCAAAAAATCAGGAGGTTTACTTTTTACCTCTAAAGTGCAAAACCACCCCGCTTCCAGCGAAATCGGCAGGAACTTGCGCAAAATTTAGAATATACCTCCAAAGGCTACCGCAACAAAATGAGAGCTGATATGCGTATGCCAGATGGTCTACTATTAATGTGGGGTGTTGTTCCCACCTTTCGATTTCGCGTTTCGGTAGCTGCTTCACAAAAAAACCCTTTTTCGGCACTCCGAAAATGGAAAAGGCACTTTTCGTGAGACAAAACGAGAATCGACCTTCGTGGCGTTCCTCGACATCCCAAGGGCCACGCGCGTGTCCGATATGGCCTCGTTCCGACAAACTATGACATGCTCATGGACGAATCTAGCTCATTTAACCTAAAAGGCATGCAACCTCGAACGTGATAGGTCATTTATGTGAAGGAACTTTCTGGTAAACATTTTTTATCAAGGTTTGAATTTCTTCCCACATCTAGGTCACATAAAATGACGCCACGCGAAGGTTTCGCATTTTTTTGATTTTTTTAAATTAGTTATGTCCGATTCGGGACCCGCATGAAATGACGGTGCACGAAAACTCCCGCTCGCGGCCAGACGGTGCGCAGCCCCCTTTCTTCACCTACTTTTTAGTGAAGAAATAACATGTTGCGGATCCAGAAATGATTTTTGCAAAAAATCAGGAGGTTTACTTTTTACCTCTAAAGTGCAAAACCACCCCGCTTCCAGCGAAATCGGCAGGAACTTGCGCAAAATTCAGAATATACCTCCAAAGGCTACCACAACAAAATGAGAGCTGATATGCGTATGCCAGATGGTCTACTATTAATGTGGGGTGTTGTTCCCACCTTTCGATTTCGCGTTTCGGTAGCTGCTTCACAAAAAAACCCTTTTTGGCACTCCGAAAATGGAAAAGGCACTTTTCGTAAGACAAAACGAGAATCGACCTTCGTGGCGTTCCTCGACATCCCAAGGGCCACGCGCGTGTCCGATATGGCCTCATTCCGACAAACTATGACATGCTCATGGCCGAATCTAGCTCATTTAACCTAAAAGGCATGCAACCTCGAACGTGATAGGTCATTTATGTGAAGGAACTTTCTGGTAAACATTTTTTCTCAAGGTTTGAATTTTCTTCCCACATCTAGGTCACATAAAATGACGCCACGCGAAGGTTTCGCATTTTTTTGATTTTTTTAAAATTAGTTATGTCCGATTCGGGACCCGCATGAAATGACGGTGCACGAAACATCACCAACAAAATGCACTTCATGTGTTGCACTAGCATATTGCCATACCTTAGGTTTGAATTTTTTTCTAACTTCTAGGTCACATAAAATAATGCCACGCGAAGGTTTCGCATTTGTTTGATTTTTTAATTAGTTATGTCCGATTCGGGACCCGCATGAAATGACGGTGCATGAAAACTCCCGCTCACTAGAATTAAAGTACATATCTCAACTGAAAATTAAGATACATGGCCAGATTAAGTCACAATCAGCCGAACTTGTTTTCGAATGTTGGACTGATTCAGTCATAGTCGTGCCTAGCCCTATAAACGTCGCCACTATAGTCGTCGACGTCGTCGTCGCTGGCATCGGGGTCGCGGTAGTCAAACCTCGGCGGGTGAGCACGCGTGGGCTGAGACTGAGGGTAGCGCAGGCAGGGGCCACGGTAGGCCATGATGCTTTGGAGAGTCCGGCCGCGCCACGAAAGCCGACGGCCGGCCTCGTTGAAGTTTGAACGAGGCGGGCCGTCCTCCTCGTGCCTGGCAAGCGCACTCTCACGCCGATTGATGAATAAGGCGTCCCAAGTCGGGCTGTAGTCGGGATGCCACTGGGGATTCCTCCGCTGCTCTGGCGTGAGCTCGAAGTAGTAGTGGTTCGTGATGGCCATCTGGCGCGCCACACCTAGAGGGATAGGAGGGACCGGTACGCCTCCGACGCTCAACATCCAGCCGGTGGGGACGCGGTAGCCCGGCGGGCGGGGGTAGTTTGAGGCGCAAAGCGCCTCCGCCTCCTGGGGGGTTAGAGATACGATGGAAGCCATGGGAGAGAGTGATGTGGTTTGCAGATATGAGTCTAGATGTGATATGTAAATGGAGACCAGGCCTACATATATATAGTGAAAAAATGGCGGGAAGACGGAGGCGGGAAGCAGTGGAAAGCGCGGGAAGAAAATAGGCGGGAAGCGGTGGAAAATAGGCAGGAGGCGGGAAGCGGTGGAAAGCGCAGGAAGAAAATAGGCGGGAGGCGGGAAGCGGTGGATGCGCGGGAAGAAAAATGGTGGGAAGACGGAGGCGGGAAGTTGTCGGCTAGTGGGCCCGCACAGTGGCATGCCGATGGACCCGCAGACCAGTGTTTCAAGGCGGGAATGCCCCGGAGGCGCCAAAAATCACTCGAAAACTTACATGGGGACCTATGATATATGGGTAAAAATAAACTAATATGTGCATCGTAGGTGCAACAAATGTGCAGAAATAATAGGAGAAGTAGGCAGAATAAATAGTTTGCCGTGTGCCGGCCAGCAAAGCACACGGCAAAACTTATCTATGCCGTGTGCCGGCCAGCAAAGCTCA
This sequence comes from Dactylis glomerata, assembly GCA_007115705.1. Taxonomy (NCBI): domain Eukaryota; kingdom Viridiplantae; phylum Streptophyta; class Magnoliopsida; order Poales; family Poaceae; genus Dactylis; species Dactylis glomerata. Next base: position 3,690,225 of record QXEO01000121.1, on the reverse strand, counting down.
CGGCAAATAGTGGGTCTGACGGTGGCGGTGATAATTTTAAATTTGCGAGGCAAATATTTGCAGTGGTGGCGGGAATTGCAAACACAGTTTGCCGTGCGTGACAGTTATGCACACGGCAAATGGCCTCCGTCACGCCGAGCCGTTAGACCGGCCTCCAACGTGGGACCAGATCACCAGTTTGCCGTGGGCTCTACTCTGCCGTGAGCTTTTATCATATTTCGCCGTGTGCTTTGGTTTGCCGTGAGCTTCTGCCGCAGTATACCGTGCGCCCTACTTTCGCCGTGTGCTGCTGGTATATTCGCCGTGAGCCGTTGTTTTGCCGTGGGCTGGAAAGTCTGGCTCACGGCATAAGTTTGAATGCCGTGCGTCGACCCACGGCAAATGGTCCGCACACGGAAAAGGCAGATTTTACGGTAGTGAACACACGGGTATTCAGCTAGTCATAGTGAAACTTGTATTATAAGAAACAAGTTTTTTATTATCTGTATAAGAAACAACCTTGGTTAGGCATATTATTCGCTTAGCACTTGAATGAGGGAGATAAACAATTGTAGCCATTGACTCGTATATGGTACTAGCATGTCATGTCCCAAACTGTCTATTGGTGATGGTTATTCAGAATTACTTTGCGAACAAGATTTGCATTGAAGTAATTGGCAATCTCGCCTAATAAAGTTAACTATCCATACTTCACAGTAACTTGTGGTATAGAGCCTGAATATCTACTTCTAAACTAGCAGATTATGTAAGCTCTAGTTAACAATTATAACTGTAATGTTCTTGTTTGGTCAGTGAACACTACCTCTGAGACGTGTTAAGCATGTTCATTTTATTTGTCAAGTTTTTCCCTTATTAATCATGTTTCTTTCAGCATTATCTGCTAGAGCATGCCTCTTGGAACAGTTGAGATAACAAAAACATCGAGCCACTCAAAGCACTTAAGAACATGCCAGAAGTTTGACGATTAAAATCATAATTTCCATAGTGATCCGAGGAAAAGAAAACACACAACCATTGTGCTAATAAAAAGTGACAGAATTCATGAAAAAACTCTTGACGACGCCTCCAAGTTGGTCCTCTTGTTGATGAGAATGTCCTCTTGCCTTTAATCAGATTCAACCATATGTTGTCACGAGTAACACACAAGCGATCACCCTATCTGCAAACAAAGATTTTATCAGTGCGACGCAAAAAAAGGAGCACAATTAAGTAGGCATAAGCATAATTAGGAGAAACACTTGACTGTAACATCACACAAAGTTTGCTCGAGCACATAAATATATCATAACAGAAACAACAAATAAAATTTTAATCTAGTTGAGATCCAATATTTTCCTTGTGCCGCTAGATAACTCATGTATGCATACTTAAGAGTGGGTCCCAGATCACAGAAGAAAAGCAGACATGGATATGTACCTCATGGATTGTAGAAACTCATGTATGGGATCAATGCATTAAAATGTGCTTTCTCGCATATCTTCTTCCGGCGTAGTGTCTTGAGATTAATCTTGTAGATGCCAAGATCTGTGTACACGAAAATGATATTGCTGTCCTCGACAGATCCCAGCACCCTAAAGCGTTTTCGAGGTTCTTTAATGGGAAAAATGTTTTTGAGACTGATGACTCTATGTCGAGTCCATGCCGCAGCTCCGTCGGAACCAATCTGTCTTGACCATATGTAGAGGCGTAACCTTTTCCAGCGTGCAAACCCCAAACTACCATCCTCTAGAGCCATGAGGATAGAGTCACCGAAACTGCGAGCAGTCCCTGACGGCGCTTTAATCAGTGATAAGGAATTAGAGTTCAAGTCATACTTTAGAATTTGTAACCAAGGATATTCGTCCTCCCTATCTTCTTCAGGTTCGTGCTCGTACGCGACCATGAAGTGTATGGCGTCTTTGACGAGGACAGGGGGTCTTGGCTCGATGAATCCAGTGGGAAAAATAGGAAGACCGGCGCATGGCTCGCTCCACTCGGGACGATGAAAAGCGGAGCATGGCTCGCTGCAGTCAATCGTCTCTCGCAAGGACACGCAGGCTTGTGCGACAAAGTGGTTACCATTATCATACTGCAGGGAGAAGAAGACCACCCTGAAGGGGCCCTCATGACAGGCGCGGTGGTCACAGCCGCTGACGGCACATAGCACGGCTGCCGCGAGAAGGCCATCCGTATGATCCAGCACCATGCAGCTGGGCTCCTGCAGCTCCCTCCGGCGACCCGTCATGGGGTCCCAGACAGAGAGCTTCATGGGCTCTCGCAGAGCGATCCGGGGCACCGGATCCCTAACCTCGAGCTTCATGTGCTCCGGAATCTTTTCTCCAAGGAGAACGCGGCCGTGGCGACAGTCCCACACACCATAGTCCGTATGCCGGTCGGGAATGCGTGCAGAGAACTTGGTAGTGGTGGTGGATACGAATGGTAGGGCGGGGTCGGGGGCTTCTTCATCTGGCCCCAGGTGACTCCAATCACTCCATGGCGAGGATTCGAGGAGGCCGAGCATGGGCGGAGCCCCATGGATCTCGCGGTAGAGAAGGCGAAAGCGAGCGCTGGAGACGAGGGCGAGCCAGGGCTTGCTGACGAGGGAGGCACGGACGAGACGCTCCGGCTTGTGCGGCGGGAGGCGGAGCAAGATCTTCTCGACGATTTCTTCGGGGAAGGCCCGTGCAGGTGGCGGCATGGTCGATGGAGCCATGGAGGCTAGGGTTCCGTGTGGAGCGCTAGAGGCTAGGGTTTCGTGTGGATTCGGTTAAATCAGGTCTCGTTCATCTACAGAAAACTAGTACGTGCAGGGCTGGGCCGGAGGGTGGAAAATGGCGGCCGCCAAGAGAGTAGTCACGACTCACGAGCCCACGAGGACGGCCTCGCAATTGTATCGAGAAGATATGCACGCTCGACCGGTTCAGCAAGTTCGTGGAAGATGTTGTGCCATTTTATTTCTCCTCTACCGGTGTTATATGTTTCAGATTTTCTACATTCCAGAGATATACGTAGCAACAGTTCAGCCTGACCATATTTTGTGTGTGTTTGCTGGCAGGATGAAACTTAATTCTCCCCACTTTTGTCATTGGCATCACAAATCTAAATAGAGTTTCCTATTGGTGAACACATATATTCTTTTGTTAAGCTCTTAAGTTCTAAGATTGGTCCCTCACTTCTTTATTGCATGTTTCTGTTCCTCAAAACCGTCTAGATTTAGACAATGAGACCTACATGCGAATAAATAATAATAATAATACATGGGAAGACAAAATATTCCAAATATTTTTTACCATAGTGTGAGTTTAAAAATGCACAACATTTGGTAAAAAATAATTTTTTGTTGTAATATTCCATATCACATCCGGCGGGCACCGCCATGTCAACTAAAGAAAAACGTATGACCCTGCTCTGCTCCTCCCACCACCACTGTTTCGTTACCTACCGCAGCGAAACTCTCCTGACCTTCCCTTAGCCAGCTATCCTCCACCACCGCCGCTGCCTTGCCCCTCCAGTGCTCTCCCTACGAATGTTAACGGTCAAGGAAAGTAACACATGTGAGACCCACATACCAGAAAAATATTCAAACAAACAACAAGTTAGACAATTCTAACGGTAGCCAGCATCAGGTGTTAGGTGTATCTAGGGGTATAGAAAATGAAAGACTTCGCCCAAGCTAGTGGGGGCACCTAGTGGCGTCTATCCAATTCACCTACGGTAGGACCATTGTTTGATAATATCGACCCAAACTAGTGGCACAGTCATAAAAAATCCTAATATCTTTCAGTGCATTCATTGAACTTCTCTATCAAATTGGCATACCTAGTTGGGTTTAGATAACCCTGATGACGTTAAGCATTGACACTTCCTTAATCTAGAATTCAAGAAAAAAATCATATGCAAATGCATCCTAGTCAAATTTTCCTTCATCCATCTATAAATTATATGTACAACACATTTGTACAATATATATGGTGTTGGGCATTTATCAAAACCAATAGAAACCATTTTTAATTTTTCTAGTTTCACAAATTAGGAAAAAAAGATAATTCATGGTCACGTTCATAACATTGGAATTCATGGTGTTGGGCATATATCATAGCCTGATGGGCCATAATATCATTGTACTACGTCATTCTATGTTCTACTAGTTTCATAAAACAGGAAAAGAAGAGAGATGCCTTACCCATTTGTTGTCGAAGGTGTAGTGCAGAGCAGTATAAAAGTCAGGCCTTGAGAAGGAAGGCACACTGGAGGGGATCACCAGGACGGCAAGAAACCGTAAGGCCGGATGAAGGCCGCAAGCAGAGATCAAACCGTGGTCAACGAACTAGATCTCTCCTCTATCCAGGCGATGAGGTATAGAGAGTCGCCAAGGGCCACCCCTACGCCATGGAATGTGACCGTGGTGGGCATGGGAAGCTTTTGGATGCAACAAAATCGGGAGGCTACTGTCGGAGATGCCAGGGCAGCGATGGAGGGTTATCATGTAGAGGAGCCCTAAGCATGAGGGGAGAGGAGAGAAACGTTACTTGGGTCAAGAAGTCGCGTATAGAAAATGGTATGGTATCACTTGTTGGATAATTAGGCACAATTTCTATAGTTAATTCCAGTATATTAAATATGACAATACCAGCTACTACCACATGTAACTCGAACACACTAGATGCATTGAACAGCAAGATGAACGGAAACAAGTAGCAGCGAAACATGTACTCGCAGAACATGATGAACAGACAAACAGCAGTAGACCGCACGTACCGCTCGTTTGCAGATGTAGTCGTTGCAGTAACGTTGTTGACAACGTTGGAGAAGACCGGTCAAAGTAGACGGCGATGAAGACGGCGGTAGGCTGCACCGCCCGACTTGGAAGGAAGACGACCCGTGATGAAGAGTTGAGCAGTCGTGCAGAGCGCTTCCCAAAAACCTAATTCGCCCTCTCCCGTACAGGATCGCAAAGGTGAGTGGTTCCAGAGACCTGCTCTCCCATTCGCCGGTGCACGCCGGTGCGCGGGATAAGGTAGACTACGGAGGCGGCGCAAGCAACGAGAGGTGGCAAAACCCTAGATCGGTTTCAGGTATGTGCGGCGGTAGCCGGGCAAGAGTTTATATAGGCGGCGCTGATGGCGCGGTGATGATGGTGCCAGAAAACTTGTTGGCATTTGTTGATGAAGTAAAAATGACCGGTGATACGTCTCCAACGTATCTATAATTTTTGATGCTCCATGCTTGTTTTTACACCATTTGCCTAATGTTTCGTTACACTTCGTGGCACTTTTATGCATTTTCCGGAACTAACCTACTAACAAGTCGCCACAGTGCCAGTTCCCTGTTTTCTGCTATTTTTGTGTTTCAAAAAAGCTACACAGGAAATATTCTTGGAATTGGACAAAACAAGTTCCTGAAGTCTTATTTTCCCCGGAAGCTTCCAGAGATCCGAAGAGGAGTCAGAGGGGGGCCACGAGGGCCCCACACACTAGGGCGGCGCGGCCTAGCCCCTGGCCATGTCCCCTATGTGTGAGGTCGCCTCGGTCCACCTCTGACGATGCCCCTTCGCCTATAAAGACCCCCCGATGGAAAAAACCTAAGGGCCCGATCAATTTTCCAGAACACATCGCGATCCGCCACCGCCGTCGACCCGAAGATCGGGAGGGTCCAGAAGCTCTTCCCGGCACCCTGCCGGAGAGGGGAATCACCACCGGAGGTCTTCTTCATCGACATGCTTGCCTCCGGAGTGATGAGTGAGTAGTCTACCTTGGACTACGGGTCCATAGCAGTAGCTAGATGGTTGTCCTCACCACTATGTGCTTCATGTTTAGATCTCATGAGCTGCCCTACATGATTGAGATCACCGTTATGTAATTCTACATATTTGGTTTGTTGGGATCCTATGAATATTGGTGTTATGATTGAGTTGCTATACTGAAATATATCTTATGTTATCTCTATGTTGTTTATGATCTTGCATGCTCTCTGTTGTTAGTAGCTATCTTGGCCGAGTAGTTGCTAGTGACTCCAAGAGGGGGTATTTATGCTCGATAGTGGGTTCATGCCTCTATTTAATCTGGGGGAGTGACAGAAACCTCTAAGGTTGTAGATGTGCTGTTGCTACTAGGGAGAAAACAACATTCATATGCTCGAGGGCATATGCTTTGTTTATATTACACACATTGCTTAATGCAATTATCTGTTGTTCGCAACTTAATACTCATGGGGTGTTCGGATGATATCCCCGCGAGTGGATTATTAGTCATAGATGCAGTTGGATGGCGGTCTATGTATTTTGTTGTAATGCCCAGAGTAAATCGCATAGTGATCTTCTTGACATATCATGTTATCTTTATTCTATGAATTGCCCAACTGTAATTTGTTTACCCAGCATGTGCTATTTATCTTATGGAGAGACACCACTAGTGAACTGTGGACCCCGGTCCTATTTCCATCATATTGCTATCACCTGTTTACTTTACTCACACTGTTTACTTTACTCGCATACTATTATCACTTTCCACTCGATACGCTCATACCCTTTGTTTCAAGCAAACCGGTGAGATTGACAACCTCATCGCAAGTTGGGAACAAAGTATTTGGTTGTGTGTGTGCAGGTTCCACGTTGCTACTGGCCGAAGACGAGTCAACAAGTGTCGTAAACGGCGCCCTTGTTGGAGTGTTATTATGCCAGTCAGCATCACCTTCAGTTGTTTGTCTGCTCTTCTCCTGATCGACATACCTTGGTTTCTTACTGAGGGAAAAGACTTGCCGCTGTGCTCATCATACTTTCCGCTTGGAGTTTCCCAACTGCCTGGCCATAATAATAATCAACTACACGCCAGCCATCAAGCCCTTTTCTGGCACCGTTGCCGGGGAAGAAGTGGAAGACCTCTGCAAGGGGAGTTTTTCGCACGCACATCCTTTACTTTGTTTTATTGTTTTGCTTTACTTTATTTTTACTTGCATTGTTTTATCAAAAATCCAAAAAAATTAGAATCCTTGATAGTTGCTTTTATCTACTTGCTTTTAGTTCATCATGCTGTTCCCTAAGTACGTTTTGGAGGACCTCTCAGTTGGTAGTGGTTCAATTATTGGAAAAACTAACATTGAGGAGTTCTTTAATCATATTAGTATGCATAAAGAAGTTGAGGAAAAGTCTTTGGTTGAGCTAGCTCCTAGTTATGAAATTGCTTCTGCTTATTTAGTTCACATGTTAGAAGCTAGGTTTGCTAGCCTTAATCCTTTTATGCAATACATGTTCCTTAAGCTTCATGAAATTGAGGATCCCAAAAAGAAATCTTTTATCTTAGAAACTTTGCGCATAGAATTTAGAGATGTTGCAATTGAAGCTAGGAAAGTTTTTAAGAAGTTTAATAAGCTTGGCTCACCTGTAGCGGTTGTTGGCACACCCAATGAAGATTTTAGAATGCCAATACCTTGTAAACTTGTAAGAATTCATGATGCCTTGGAAACTAATTTTAGTTGGATTTGTCCTGAAAATCTTTTTGATGAAAATAGTGTACCAAGGCGTGACTACAAGGGGTACTCAAAACCTCATTTGGATAATATTCATTTCTTTGTTCCTATGGATCTTAATGCTCCTTGTGATGTTAATTGATTCGCAATTTTCTGCGCCTAGCTCAAAGGCGTTAAAGAAAAGCACTCTTGGGAGATAACCCAATGTTTTCTTTTCAGTACTTTTTATTTTATTTGAGTCTTGGAAGTCATTACTACTGTAATGACCTCTCCTTATCCTTTTTATTTCATTGTTGTGCCAAGAGAAGCCTCTAATTTGAGTGAGGTAAAGATTTGGGGATGTTGCTGTCCTGAAACTGTTTTCAGTGCTGCACCGTAAAAATTCGTGAAAATTCACTGTATATCTTTTGGACCTGAAATTTCTTGTGCATATGCCCCAGGTTATATTCAAACTTTCGTTAGTTGAACACTTTTTGATTTGAGCAACAGAAAACCCCTTTAAAAAATCGGCCTTTATCAGCTGTTCTGTTTTGACAGATTTCTGCCACTATTCGTTTTTGCCACTTTATCGCTTTCTTTTCAAGTTCTTTTGATCACGGAATTTTTCGGGAAGTTTCTACAGTAGTATATACTTTATATGTGGTGGTTTTGGTTTGAAACCTGAAGCAAAAATAGGTTGATTATATGATATGCTTATAATAATGTTGCTAATAGATTTGTGTTTAGTTTTGTATGAAGGAAGTTTTCAAGTGTACGGATTGGAGAATGATGAGATGAGTTGAATAATGGACAAAAGCTCAAGCTTGGGGATTCCCATGCATCACCCCAAGAAATATCCAAGAAGTACAAGCGTCAAAGCTTGGGGATGCCCCCGAGGCACCCCTTCTTCATCGGCAAAAATCAGGTCAGCTTTCAAGACACTATATTTTTATTGCTTCATGCACTATGCGTTTTTCTTGGAACGTCAGTTGTTTTAGTTTTCTTTATTAGTTTAGTTTTGTTTGCTGCAATAAATGGTTGGACCCCAACAAATTTCCTTTGGAGAAGTTGCCTTGCTTTTCATTTGCCAAGAACGCTCTAGTTTTCATTCTTATCAAAAACCGAGTGTTCTTCTTTTTCTGCTACTGCTTTTGGTTTTCGTTTTCGCCTTGATTTGCGTTCAGACCTTGTCATATCTTTTCATCAAGGTATATTTTTGCCTCTGATCTTTATTGGTTTTCATCAAAAGAGGTGTTTATAAAAATTTCAAATGGTGTTGGAAAAGAGAAAAAGCTTTATGCAAAAAAGTGGTACAAGAAGGAGCTTGTGTAGACTGCGGCTTAGGCTTTTTCATGTCATGCTTGATGTCTTTTTGATAGTATGCTTAGTGGTTTTGCTGTAGCATGACTTGTCTCAAATAACTGAGATTGCTTAATGAGCCTTTGAAAAAAATCATGCATTGTTTTTATTGTTTGGAAGCGTTATTTTGGTTTTCTCCTTGATGCTTTAATTGGGTTGACTTGGCGCATGCTCACACATGTTAGACTCTTACAAAGTCGCCAATAGCCTCTATGATCATTTAGTTTTTGACTTTTGATGCCATCTTATGCTTCTTTTAATGTCACTTTGTTGCTTTGCATGATTATGGTCATTATTGCTCTCTTAGTTGGTCGCTCCCAGTCTTTGCTAGCCCTCGCCTTGTACTGAGTATGAGCTCTACTCGTGCATCCAACTCCTAAAAACCAAAGTTTTCCAAAGTGTCCACCATACATACCTACTAGCAATTTGCTATTCCAAGTAAATTTGACTTGCTTTTATTTACTCTTCAAATTAAACTCTTACCAGTGTTATGCGAAAATTGGTCAGTAAAGCTCTCACGAACCGGAAGGCACACTTTACTTTTTCTTGTTCTTAAAAATTTGACATTGTGGTCTTTTATGTTGAGTTGTTATGCTTGCAAGTGGTAAGTTGGATAATAGCCCAACCATGCTGTCATGGGGCAAGCTTTCAACATTGCACTTCTTATTTGAGTTGATATCGTGATCTTTTATTTCTGGATGCCCGCGGTGTGAAATGAATTGGGAATCTTGCGGGGATCATGGAGTTTGTATATGTATTAGGGAAACGCCTAGGCCACCAATCTAAGCCATGCATAATTCATGGTGGAAATTTGCAGCATACCCATAGTGGACATTCGACGACGCATCTCAAAATAAAAAGCTAAACAAATGGTAAATAAAAGAGATGTCGAGGTGTTCATTGTCTGCTTGTCCTGTCATTTTGATGTGGGCTTGTTCAATGTCATCGGGCACGGAGGTACCCCGTTGGCGGTTCTCGATGATACATATATACTTACAATGACAAGAGCCTTGCTTGGGACTCTAAGTCAAGTAGCATGAGGTTTGGGTACTCGTATTCACGGGGCACGAGGTTTTCGACTTATGATTTGTCAAGCATATACATCATAATTGTTCTTGCATTAACTCTAACCATTCAAGATGCTTATGATGAGGGCAATGAGAGCTCAAAACCGGTAAGTAACATGATTTTTGAAGGTTATAAAACTTGCAAACACTGCTTCCCTCCACGAAGGGCCTTTCTTTTACTTTCATGTTGAGTCACCACCTTCTATCTTTATGCACCATTAAGAGAGCATAGTTGTCATTCTTAGTATAATGTGCATTGTCCCAAAGTTTTCATTGATTGATTCATATTGTTGGTTTCACTTGTTCTCAAATTATTTGTATCTAGTCGCCCTCTTAAACTTGAAGGTGTCCTATGCATTTATGTTTTGCTCTCCATGAAGGACAAGCTGAAAACCACTTACATGTTTTTCCTTATGATTTGAACACACGTTTGACTTTCATTGTTTCATTTTCATGATCTTTTGTTTGTGTTCATTTTCATGTTATAACATGGTTGCTAAGTTTTTATTGTCAAGATTATATCTTTCATTCCCAGATTTTAAGTCCTTTGATCCCAGCTCACAATGCTTACATATATGATCAAGATTGTGTAGGTGCATGTCACCTCAAAAATTATTCTTTTGTTATCACTTTCCTACTCGAGGATGAGCAGGAGTTAATCTTGGGGATGCTTGATACGTCTCCAACGTATCTATAATTTTTGATGCTCCATGATTGTTTTTACACCATTTGCCTAATGTTTCGTTACACTTCGTGGCACTTTTATGCATTTTCCGGAACTAACCTACTAACAAGTCGCCACAGTGCCAGTTCCCTGTTTTCTGCTGTTTTTGTGTTTCAGAAAAGCTACACAGGAAATATTCTCGGAATTGGACAAAACAAGTTCCTGAAGTCTTATTTTTCCCGGAAGCTTCCAGAGATCCGAAGAGGAGTCGGAGGGGGGCCACGAGGGCCCCACACACCAGAGCGGCGCGGCCTAGCCCCTGGCCGCACCCCCTTTGTGTGAGGTCGCCTCGGTCCACCTCTGACGATGCCCCTTCGCCTATAAAGACCCCCTGACGGAAAAAACCTAAGGGCCCGATCAATTTTCCAGAACACATCACGATCCGCCACCGCCGTCGACCCGAAGATCGGGAGGGTCCAGAAGCTCTTCCCGGCACCCTGCCGGAGAGGGAAATCGCCACCGGAGGTCTTCTTCATCGCCATGCTTGCCTCCGGAGCGATGAGTGAGTAGTCTACCTTGGACTATGGGTCCATAGCAGTAGCTAGATGGTTGTCCTCTCCACTATGTGCTTCATGTTTAGATCTCATGAGCTGCCCTACATGATTGAGATCACCGTTATATAATTCTACATGTTTGGTTTGTTGGGATCCGATGAATATTGGTGTTATGATTGAGTTGCTATACTGAAATATATCTTATGTTATCTCTATGTTCTTTATGATCTTGCATGCTCTCCATTGTTAGTAGCTATCTTGGCCGAGTAGTTGCTAGTGACTCCAAGAGGGGGTATTTATGCTCGATAGTGGGTTCATGCCTCTATTTAATCTGGGGGAGTGACAGAAACCTCTAAGGTTGTAGATGTGCTGTTGCTACTAGGGAGAAAACAACATTCATATGCTCGAGGGCATATGCTTTGTTTACATTACACACATTGCTTAATGCAATTATCTGTTGTTCGCAACTTAATACTCATGGGGTGTTCAGATGATATCCCCGCGAGTGGATTATTAGTCATAGATGCAGTTGGATGTCGGTCTATGTATTTTGTTGTAATGCCCAGAGTAAATCGCATAGTGATCTTCTTGACATATCACGTTATCTTTATTCTATCAATTGTCCAACTATAATTTGTTTACCCAGCATGTGCTATTTATCTTATGGAGAGACACCACTAGTGAACTGTGGACCCCGGTCCTATTTCCATCATACTGCTATCACCTGTTTACTTTACTCGCATACTATTATCACTTTCCACTCGATACGCTCATACCCTTTGTTTCAAGCAAACCAGTGAGATTGACAACCTCATCGCAAGTTGGGAACAAAGTATTTGGTTGTGTGCGTGCAGGTTCCACATTGCTACTGGCCGAAGATGAGTCAACAAGTGTCGTAAACGGCGCCCTTGTTGGAGTGTTATTAAGCCAGTCGGCATCACCTTCAGTTGTTTGTCTGCTCTTCTCCTGATCGACATACCTTGGTTTCTTACAGAGGGAAAAGACTTGCCGCTGTGCTCATCATACTTTCCGCTTGGAGTTTCCCAACTGCCTGGCCATAATAATAATCAACTACACGCCAGCCATCAACCGGCCAGTTGGAAACCCCAAGAGAAGGTTTGATGAATATAGCAGCAAGTTTTCCCTCAGTTATGAAACCAAGGTAGTCAATCCAGTAGGAGGGAGACAAACGACCGAAGGTGATGCCCACTAGCTGCATGATGCTCTAACAAGGGCGCCGTTAACGATAACTTGTTAGCGCATCTTCAACTAGTAGCAACGTGGAACCTGCACACAACACAACCAAATACTTTGTTCCCTACTTAGGATGAGGTTGTCAATCTCACCGGTTTGCTTGAAACAAAGGGTATGAGCGTATCGAGTAGAAAGTGATAATAGTATGCGAGTAAAGTAAACAGTGCGAGTAAAGTAAACAGGTGATAGCAATATAAAGGAAATAGGACTGGGGTCCACAGTTCACTAGTGGTGTCTCTCCATAAGATAAAATAATACATGCTGGGTAAACAAATTACAGTTGGACAATTGATAGAATAAAGACAACGTGCATATGTCGAGAGGATCACTATGAGATTTACTCTGGGCATTACAACAAGATACATAGACCGCCATCCAACTGCATCTATGACTAATAATCCACTTGTGGCGAATCAATCTGAGAACTCCACAAGTTTTAAGTTGCGAACAATATATAATTGCATTAAGCAAAGTGTGTAATGTAAACAAAGCATATGCCCTTCAGCATATGAATGTTGTTTCCCCCTAGTAGCAACAGCACATATACAACCTTAGAGGTTTCTGTCACTCCCCCAGATTAAATAGAGGCATGAACCCACTATTGAGTATAAATACCCCCTCTTGGAGTCACTAGCAACTACTCGGCCAAGATAGCTACTAACAACGGAGAGCATGCAAGATCATAAACAACATAGAGATAACATAAGATAATATTCAGTACATCAACTCAATCATAACACCAATATTCATCGGATCCCAACAAACACAACATGTAGAATTACATAACGGTAATCTCGATCATGTAAGGCAGCTCACGAGATCTAAACATGAAGCACATGGTGGAGAAGACAACCAACTAGCTACTGCTTTGGACCCATAGTCCAAGGTAGACTACTCACTCATCACGCCGGAGGCAAGCATGGCGATGAAGAAGACCTCCGGTGGTGATTCCCCTCTCCGGCAGGGTGCCGGGAAGAGCTTCTGGACCCTCCCGATCTTCAGGTCGACGGCGGCGGCGGATCGCGATGTGTTCTAGAAAAGTGATCGGGTCTTTAGGTTTTTCCCGTCGGGGGATCTTTATAGGCAAAGAGGCGGCGTCTGAAGTGGACCAGGGGGCCCACACCATAGGCCGGCGCGGGCCAGGGGTGGGCCACGCCCCCTGGTGGTGTGGCTACCCTCTAGTCCGGCTCCGTCTCCTCTTCGATGTTCTAGAAGCTCCGTGAAATATCTGGACGACTGGCTTTGGTTTCGTCCAATTCCGAGAATATTTCCTGTGTAACTTTTCTGAAACACAAAAACAGCAGAAAACAGGAACTGGCACTGTGGCATCTCGTTAATAGGTTAGTTCCAAAAAATTCATAAAAATGCCACGAAGTGTAACGAAACACTAAACAAATGGTGTAAAAACAAGCATGGAGCATCAAAAATTAGGATACGTTGGAGACGTATCAGCATCCCCAAGCTTAACTCCTGCTCGTCCTTGAGTAGGTAAGTGATAACAAAAAAAAAAAATTTGAGGTGACATGTACCTACACAATCTTGATCATCTATGTAAGCGTTGTGTGCTGGGATCAAAAGAACTTAAAATATGGGCATGAAAGATATAATCTTGATAGAAGAAACTTAGCAACCATGTTATAACATGAAAATGAACACAAACAAAAGATCATGAAAATGAAACAATGAAAGTCAAACGTGTGTTCAAATCATAAGAAAAAACATACAAATGGTTTTGAGCTTGTCCCTCATGGAGTAGCAAAACATAAATGCATAGGACATCTTCAAGTTTAAGAGGGCGACTAGATACAAGTAATTTAAGAACAAGTGAAACCAACAATATGAATCAATCAATGAAAAATTTGGGACAATGCACATTATACTCAGAATGACAACTATGCTCTCTTAACGGTGCATAAAGGTAGAAGGTGGAGACTCAACATAAAAGTAAAAGAAAGGCCCTTCGCGGAGGGAAGCAGTGATTGCAAGTTTTATAAACCTTCAAAAATTATGGTACTTACCGGCTTTGAGCTCTCATTGCCCCCATCATAAGCATCTTGAATGGTTAAAGTTAATGCGAGGACACTTATGCTGCATATGCTTGACAAATCATAAGTCGAAAACCTCGTGTCCCGTGGAATACGAATAACCAAACCTCATGCTACTTTACTTAGAGTCCCAAGCAAGCTCTTGTCATTGTAAGTATATACACGTATCATCGAGAACCGCCAACGGGGTACCTCCATGCCCGATGACATGGAACAAGCCCACATCAAAATGACAGGACAAACAGACAATGAACACCTCGGCATCTCTTTTATTTACCATTGGTATAGCTTTTTATTGCGAGATGCATCATGGAATGTTCACTATGGGCATGCTATAAATTTCTACCATGAATTATACATGTCTTAGATTAGCGGCCCAGGTGTTTCTCTAACACATATACAAACTCCATGATCCCGTAAGATTCCCAATTCATTTCACACCGCGAGTATCCATAAACAAAAGATCACGATATCAACTCAAATGAAAGATAGTGCAATGTTGAAAGCTTGCCCCATGACGGCATGGCTGGGATAATTCCCAACTTACAACTTGAAAGCATAACAACTCAACATAAGAGACCACAATGTCAAAATTTTAAAACGAGAAAAGTAAAGTGTGCCATTCGGTTCGTGAGAGCTTTACTGACCAATTTTCGCATAACACCAAAGAGTTTAATTTGAAGGATAGATAAAAGCAAGTCAAATGTACTTTGGAATAGCAAATTGCTAATAGGTACGTATGGTGGACACAGTGGCAAACTTGGTTTTTAGGAGTTGGATGCACGAGTAGAGCTCTGATGCTTCAGGTGAATGTGGCAACAGACAGTCCTTGTGCGTGGTGAATGACCAGCCCGTTGGGAACCCCAAGAGGAAGGTATGATGAGTGCAGCGGCTAGTTTTCCCTCAGTTAAGAAACCAAGGTTTAATGTCGATCTTGAAGAAGAGAGACGGTGACGACTGAAGGTGATGCGGACTGGCTTAGTAACTTTCAACAAGGGCGCCGTTAACGATACTTGTTGACTCGTCTTCGGCCAGCAGCAGCGCGGAACCTGCACACACACAAACAAATACTTTGTCCCCAACTTGCGATGAGGTTGTCAATCTCACCGGTTTGCTTGAAACAAAGGTTATGAGTGTATCGAGTGGAAAACAGTAGTAATATGCGAGTAAAGTAAACAGTGCGGGAAAAGTAAACAGGTGATTGCAATATGATTAAAATAGGACCGGGGTCCACAGTTCACTAGTGGTGTCTCTCCATAGATAAATAACATGCTGGGTAAACAAATTACAGTTGGGCAATTGATAGAATAAAGATAACGTGATATGCCAAGAAGATCACTATGAGATTTACTCTGGGCATTACAACAAAATACATAGACCGCCATCCAACTGCATCTATGACTAATAATCCACCCTCGGGGATATCATCCGAACACCCCAAAAGTATTAAGTTGCGAACAACAGATAATTGCATTAAGCAAAGTGTGTAATGTAAACAAAGCATATGCCCTTGAGCATATGAATGTTGTTTTCTCCCTAGTAGCAACAGCACATCTACCACCTTAGAGGTTTCTGTCACTCCCCCAGGTGAAATAGAGGCATGAACCCACTATCGAGCATAAATACCCCCTCTTGGAGTCACTAGCAACTACTCGGCCAAGATAGCTACTAACAACGGAGAGCATGCAAGATCATAAACAACATAGAGATAACAAAAGATATAATTCAGTACAGCAACTTAATCATAAACACCAATATTCATCGGATCCCAACAAACCAACATCATAGAATTACATAACAGTGATCTCAATCATGTAGGGCAGCTCATGAGATCTAAACATGAAGCACATGGTGGAGAAGACAACCATCTAGCTACTGCTATGGACCCATAGTCCAAGGTAGACTACTCACTCATCGCTCCGGAGGCAAGCATGGCGATGAAGAAGACCTCCGGTGGCGATTCCCCTCTCCGGCAGGGTGCCGGGAAGAGCTTCTGGACCCTCCCGATCTTCGGGTCGACGGCGGCGGCGGATCGCGATGTATTCTGGAAAACTGATCGGGGCCTTAGGTTTTTCTCGTCAGGGGGTATATATAGGCGAAAGTACGATGTCAGAGGAGGGACCACGGCCCCTCACGCGGGCCCGGCGCGGCCAGGGAGGTGGCCGCGCCGCCCCTGTGTGTGGGGGCCACGTGGCCCCCCTCCATCAGGTCTTCGGATGTTTGGGAGCTTCCCCGTGAAATATGACTTCAGGAACTTGTTTCGTCCAATTCCGAGAATATTTCCTGTGTATCACTTCTGAAACACAAAAACAGCAGAAAACAGGAAACTGGCACTGTGGCACTTCGTTAATAGGTTAGTTCCGGAAAATGTATAAAAGTACCACTAAGTGTAAAGAAACAATATACAAATGGTGTAAAAACAAGCATGGAGCATCAAAAATTATAGATACGTTTGAGACGTATCAAGCATCCCCAAGCTTAACTCCTGCTCGTCCTCGAGTAGGTAAGTGATAACAAAAGAATAATTTTTGAGGTGACATGCACCTACACAATCTTGATCATATATGTAAGCATTGATGAGCTGGGATCAATAGAACTTAAAACATGGGCATGAAAGATATAATCATGACAATAAGAACTTAGCAACCATGTTGTAAACATGCAAATGAACACAAACAAAAGATCATGATTATGAAACAATGAAAGTCAAACGTGTGTTCAAATCATAAGGAAAAACATACAAATGGTTTTCAGCTTGTCCTTCAAAGAGAGCAAAACATAAATGCATAGGACACCTCAAAGTTTAAGAGGGCGACTAGATACAAATAATTTAAGAACAAGTGAAACCAACAATATGAGTCAATCAATGAACTTTAGGACAATACATATCACACTAAGAATGACAACTATGCTCTCTTAATGGTGCATAAAGAAAGAAGGTG
Source organism: Dactylis glomerata (assembly GCA_007115705.1). Taxonomy (NCBI): domain Eukaryota; kingdom Viridiplantae; phylum Streptophyta; class Magnoliopsida; order Poales; family Poaceae; genus Dactylis; species Dactylis glomerata. The sequence continues at coordinate 3,672,918 of QXEO01000121.1, read as the reverse complement.
GTGACTCAACATAAAAGTAAAAGAAAGGCCCTTCGCAGAGGGAAGCAGTGATTTAAACATGTGCTAGAGCTTTTCATTTGTAAAACAGAGATAAAACTTGATTTTGAGAGGTGGTTGTCTTTGTCAACGACTGGCAATGGGGTTCTTACTATCTTCCATACAAAAATAAAGCAAGTTTTTGAGAGAGAGATTGGCACTTCGTGCTCTTTTTATAAAACTTGGCACTCCTCCCCACCTTTTCCTTTCACATACCATGGCTAACCGATTCCATCGGGTGCCCACCAACATTCACATTCTTTGGAGGAGTGCCTTTTTTTCTTTCTTTTTTCCTTTTTTTTTCTTTTTTGGAATAAACAATATGGAAGATAGCAAATCCGACCACTACGTCCCCATGAGCTGAAAACAGTGTCACAAAACGAGAAGTATTTTGAAGGTTTTTGAAAGGTAGCACACGAAAATTTTACTTTGGAATGGCTTATAAATACCATGCATAGGAATTTATAGTGGACACAATGGCCAACTTGGCTTTTAGGAGTTGGATGCACGAGTAGAGCTCATACTCAGTACAAGGTGAGGGCTAGCAAAAGACTGGGAGCGACCAACTAAGAGAGCAATAATGGCCATAATCATGCAAAGCGACAAAGCGACATTAAAAGAAGCATACGATGGCATCAAAAGTCAAAAACTAAATGATCATGAAGGCTAATGGCGACTTTGGAAGAGTCTAACATGTGTGAGCATGCGCCAAGTCAACCCAAATAAAGCATCAAGGAGAAAACCAAAATAATGCTTCCATACAATAAAAACAACGCATGATTTTTTCAAAGGCTCATTAAGCAATCTCAGTTATTTGAGACAAGTCATGCTACAGCAAAACTACTAAGCATACTATCAAAAAGACATCAAGCATGACATGAAAAAGCCTAAGCCGCAGTCTACACAAGCTCCTTCTTGTACCACTATTTTGCACAAAGCTTTTTCTCTTTTCCAACACCATTTGAAATTTTTATAAATACCTCTTTTGATGAAAACCAATAAAGATCAGAGGCAAAAATACACCTTGATGAAAAGATATGACAAGGTCTGAACGCAAATCAAGGCGAAAACGAAAACCAAAAGCAGTAGCAGAAAAAGTAGAACGCTCGATTTTTAATAAGAGTGAAAACTAGAGCATTCTTTGCAAATGAAAACGAGTACATCTCCTCCAAAGGAAATTTGTTGGGGTCCAACCATTTATTGCAGCAAACAAACAAACTAAACACACTAAGAAAACTAAAACAACTGACGCTCCAAGAAAAACACATAGTGCATGAAGCAATAAAAATATAGTGTTTTGAAAGGTGACCTGATTTTTGCCGATGAAGAAGGGGTGCCTCGGGGGCATCCCCAAGCTTTGACGCTTGTACTTCTTGGATATTTCTTGGGGTGATGCATGGGCATCCCCAAGCTTGAGCTTTTGTCCATTCTTCAACTCATCTCATCATTCTCCAATCCCTACACTTGAAAACTTCCTTCATACAAAACTAAACACGATTCTATTAGCAACATTAGTGTAAGCATAAAATATATTCAACCTCTTTTAGCTTCAGGTTTCAACTCAAAACCACCACATATAAAGTATATACTACTGTAGCAACTTCCACAAGAGTTCCATGATAAAAAAGAACTCAAAAGAAAGCGATAAAGTGGCAAAAACAAATATTGGCAGAAATCTGTCAAAACTGAACAGCTGATAATGGACGAATTTTTGAGGGATTTTCTGTTGCTCAAATCAAAAAGTGTTCAACTAAGAAAAGTTTGGATATAACCTGGGGCATATGCACAAGAAATCACAGGTCCAAAAGATAAACAGAGAATTTTCACGAATTTTTACGGTGCAGCACCGAAAACAGTTTCAGGACAGCAATAACCCCAAATCTTTACCTCACTCAAATTAGAGGCTTCTCTTGGCACAAAAACGAAATAAACAAGATAAGGAGCGGTAATTACAGTAGTAATGACTTCCAAGACTCAAATAAAAGAAAAAGTACTGAAAAGTAAACAATGGGTTATCTCCCAAGAGTGCTTTTCTTTAACGCCTTTGAGCTAGGCGCAGAAAATTGCGAATCAAGTAATATCAATAGATGAAGCATTAGGATCCACAGGAACAAAGAAATGAATACTATCCAATTGAGGTTTTGAGTACCCCTTGTAGTCACGCCTTGGTATACTATTTTCATCAAAAAGATTTTCAGGACAAATCCAACTAAAATTAGTTTCCAAGGCATCATGAATTCCTACAAGTTTACAAGGTATTGGCATTCTAGAATCTTCATTGGGCATACCAACAACCTTAACAGGCGAGCCAAGCTTATTAAACTTCTTAAAAACTTTCCTAGCCTCAATTGCAACTTCTCTAAATTCCGTGCGCAAGGTTTCTAAGATGAAAGCTTTCTTTTCGGGATCCTCAATTTCATGAAGCTTAAGGAACATGCATTGCATAGAAGAATTAAGACTAGCAAACCTAGCTTCCAACATGTGAACTAAATGAGCAGAAGCAATTTCATAACTAGGAGCTAACTCAACCAAAGACTTTTCCTCAACTTCCTTATGCATACTAATGTGATTAAAGAACTCCTCAATGTTTCTATTTCCAATAATTGAACCACTACCTACTGAGAGGTCCTCCAGAACGAACTTAGGAAACAGCATGATAAACTAAAGTAAAGTAAAAACAACTACCAAGGATCCTAATTGTTTTTGGGTTTTTGATAAAAAGCAAAGCAGGTAAAATAAAATAAAGTAAAGAAAAACAAATAACAAAGTAAAGAATGTGTGTGCGAAGAACTCCCCTCGCAGAAGTCTTCTCTCTTCCCCGGCAACGGCGCCAGAAAAGTAGCTGATGCTTCAGGTGAATGTGGCAACAGACAGTCCTTGTGCGTGGTGAATGACCAGCCCGTTGGGAACCCCAAGAGGAAGGTATGATGAGTGCAGCGGCTAGTTTTCCCTCAGTTAAGAAACCAAGGTTTAATGTCGATCTTGAAGAAGAGAGACGGTGACGACTGAAGGTGATGCGGACTGGCTTAGTAACTTTCAACAAGGGCGCCGTTAACGATACTTGTTGACTCGTCTTCGGCCAGCAGCAGCGTGGAACCTGCACACACACAAACAAATACTTTGTCCCCAACTTGCGATGAGGTTGTCAATCTCACCGGTTTGCTTGAAACAAAGGTTATGAGTGTATCGAGTGGAAAACAGTAGTAATATGCGAGTAAAGTAAACAGTGCGGGAAAAGTAAACAGGTGATTGCAATATGATTAAAATAGGACCGGGGTCCACAGTTCACTAGTGGTGTCTCTCCATAGATAAATAACATGCTGGGTAAACAAATTACAGTTGGGCAATTGATAGAATAAAGATAACGTGATATGCCAAGAAGATCACTATGAGATTTACTCTGGGCATTACAAAAAAATACATAGACCGCCATCCAACTGCATCTATGACTAATAATCCACCCTCGGGGATATCATCCGAACACCCCAAAAGTATTAAGTTGCGAACAACAGATAATTGCATTAAGCAAAGTGTGTAATGTAAACAAAGCATATGCCCTTGAGCATATGAATGTTGTTTTCTCCCTAGTAGCAACAGCACATCTACCACCTTAGAGGTTTCTGTCACTCCCCCAGGTGAAATAGAGGCATGAACCCACTATCGAGCATAAATACCCCCTCTTGGAGTCACTAGCAACTACTCGGCCAAGATAGCTACTAACAACGGAGAGCATGCAAGATCATAAACAACATAGAGATAACAAAAGATATAATTCAGTACAGCAACTTAATCATAAACACCAATATTCATCGGATCCCAACAAACCAACATCATAGAATTACATAACAGTGATCTCAATCATGTAGGGCAGCTCATGAGATCTAAACATGAAGCACATGGTGGAGAAGACAACCATCTAGCTACTGCTATGGACCCATAGTCCAAGGTAGACTACTCACTCATCGCTCCGGAGGCAAGCATGGCGATGAAGAAGACCTCCGGTGGCGATTCCCCTCTCCGGCAGGGTGCCGGGAAGAGCTTCTGGACCCTCCCGATCTTCGGGTCGATGGCGGCGGCGGATCGCGATGTATTCTGGAAAACTGATCGGGGCCTTAGGTTTTTCTCGTCAGGGGGTATATATAGGCGAAAGTACGATGTCAGAGGAGGGACCACGGCCCCTCACGCGGGCCCGGCGCGGCCAGGGGGGTGGCCGCGCCGCCCCTGTGTGTGGGGGCCACGTGGCCCCCCTCCGTCAGGTCTTCGGATGTTTGGGAGCTTCCCCGTGAAATATGACTTCAGGAACTTGTTTCGTCCAATTCCGAGAATATTTCCTGTGTATCACTTCTGAAACACAAAAACAGCAGAAAATAGGAAACTGGCACTGTGGCACTGTGGCACTTCGTTAATAGGTTAGTTCCGGAAAATGTATAAAAGTACCACTAAGTGTAATGAAACAATATACAAATGGTGTAAAAACAAGCATGGAGCATCAAAAATTATAGATACGTTTGAGACGTATCAAGCTCATACTCAGTACAAAATGAAGGCTAGCAAAAGACTGGGAGCGACCAACTAAGAGAGCAATAATGGCCATAATCATGCATAGCGACAAAGCGACATTAAAAGAAGCATAAGATGGTATCAAAAGTTAAAAACTAAATGATCATAGAGGCAATGGCGACTTTGTATGAGTCTAACATGTGTGAGCATGCGCCAAGTCAACCCAAATAAAGCATCAAAGGAGAAAACCAAAATAATGCTTCCAAGTAATTAAAACAACGCATGATTTTTTCAAAGGCTCATTAAGCAATCTCAGTTATTTGAGACAAGTCATGCTACAGCAAAACCACTAAGCATACTATCAAAAAGACATCAAGCATGACATGCAAAAGCCTAGGCCGCAGTCTACACAAGCTCCTTCTTGTACCACTTTTTTGCATAAAGATTTTTCTCTTTTCCAACACCATTCAAACTTTTTGTAGCCAACTCTTTTGATGAAAACCAATAAGGACCAGAGGCAAAAATACACCTTGATGCAAAGATATAAGAAGATCTGAACACATATCAAGGCAAAAATCGAAAACTAAACGCAGTTCTAGAAAAAAAGAACACTCGTGGAAACGAATAGAGTGAAAAACGGAGTGTTCTTGGCAAATGAAAAGCAAGGCAACTTCTCTAAAATGAATTTGTTGGGGTCCAACCATTTATTGCAGCAAACAAAACTAAACTAAACTGAAAACTAAAAACAATTGACGCTCCAAGAAAAACGCATAATGCATGAAGCAATAAAAATATAGTGTGTTGAAAGGTGACCTGATTTTTGCCGATGAAGAAGGGGTGCCTCGGGGGCATCCCCAAGCTTTGACGCTTGTACTTCTTGGATATTTCTTGGGGTGACATGTGCATCCCCAAGCTTGAGCTTTTGTCCATTCTTCAACTCATCTCATCATTCTCCAATCCCTACACTTCAAAACTTCCTTCATACAAAACTAAACACAAATCTATTAGCAACATTAGTGTAAGCATAACATTGAATCAACCCTTTTTTTGCTTTAGGTTTTAATTCAAAACCACCACATATAAAGCATATACTACTGTAGCAACTTCCCCAAAATTTCCGTGATCAAAAGAACTCAAAAAGAAAATGATAAAGCGGCAAACACAAATATTGGCAGAAATCTGTCAAAACAGAACAGCTGACAAAGGTCGAATTTTTGGAGGGTTTTCTGTTGCTCAAATCAAAAAGTGTTCAACTAATGAAAGTTTGGATATAACCTAGGGCATATGCACAAGAAATTGCAGGTCAAAAAGATATACAGAATATTTTCACAAATTTTTATGGTGCAGCACCGAAAACTGTTTCAGGATAGCAACATCCCCAAATCTTACCTCACTCAAATTAGAGGCTTCTCTTGGCACAAAAACGAAATAAAAAGGATAAGGAGAGGTCATTACAGTAGTAATAACTTCCAAGACTCAAATAAAATAAAAAGAACTGAATGTAAAAATATTGGGTTATCTCCCAAGAGTGTTTTTCTTTAACGCCTTTGAGCTAGGCGCAGAAAATTCGAATCAAGTAATATCATGTGAATCATTAAGATCAACCGTAGGAATAAAGAAATGAATTCTTTCCAAATGAGTTTTTGAGTACCCCTTGTAGTCGCGCCTTGGTACACTACTTTCATCAAAAAGATTTTCAGGACAAATCCAGCGAAAATTATTTTCCAAGGCATCATGAATTTCTACAAGTTTACAAGGTATTGGCATTCTAGAATCTTCATTGGGTGTACCAACAACTTCAATAGGCAAGCCAAGCTTATTAAATTTCTTAAAAACTTCCCTAGCTTCAATAACAACATCTCTAAATTCTATGCGCAAAGTTTCAAGGATAAAAGCTTTCTTTTCAGGATCCTCAATATCATGAAGCTTAAGAAACATGTATTGCATAAAAGGATTAAGGCTAGCAAACCTAGCTTCCAACATGTGAATCAAATAAGCAGAAGCAACTTCATAACTAGGGGCAAGCTCAGCCAAAGACTTTTCCTCAACATCTTATGTATACTAATATGATTAAAGAACTCCTCGATGGTACTTTTTCCAATAATTGAACCACTACCTACTGAGAGGTCCTCCAAAGCGTACTTAGGGAACAACATAATGAACTAGAAGTAAAGAAATAACAACTATCAAGGATACTAATTTTTTTGGGTTTTTTGATAAAACAATGCAAGTAAAAATAAAGTAAAGCAAAACTTAAAACAAAGTAAAGGATGTGCATGTGAAAACTCCCCTTGCAGAAGTCTTCTTCCTCCCCGGCAACGGCGCCAGAAAACTTGTTGATGGCGCGGTGATGATGGTGCCAGAAAACTTGTTGGCGTTTGTTGATGAAGTAAAAATGACCGGCCAGTTGAAAACCCCAAGAGAAGTTTTGATGAATATAGCAGCAAGTTTTCCCTCAGTTATGAAACCAAGGTAGTCAATCCAGCAGGAGGGAGACAAACGACCGAAGGTGATGCCCACTAGCTGCGTGATGCTCTAACAAGGGCGCCGTTAACGATAACTTGTTAGCGCGTCTTCAACTAGTAGCAACGTGGAACCTGCACACAACACAACCAAATACTTTGTTCTCAACTTAGGATGAGGTTGTCAATCTCACCCGTTTGCTTGAAACAAAGGGTATGAGCGTATCGAGTGGAATGTGATAATAGTATGCGAGTAAAGTAAACAGTGCGAGTAAAGTAAACAGGTGATAGCAATATAAAGGAAATAGGACTAGGGTCCACAGTTCACTAGTGGTGTCTATCCATAAGATAAAATAATACATGCTGGGTAAACAAATTACACTTGGGCAATTGATAGAATAAAGACAACGTGCATATGTTGAGAGGATCACTATGAGATTTACTCTGGGCATTACAACAAGATACATAGACCGCCATCCAACTGCATCTATGACTAATAATCCACTTGTGGCGAATCAATCTGAGAACTCCACAAGTATTAAGTTGCGAACAACAGATTTTGCATTAAGCAAAGTGTGTAATGTAAACAAAGCATATGCCCTTGAGCATATGAATGTTGTTTTCCCCCTAGTAGTAACAACACATCTACAACCTTAGAGGTTTCTGTCACTCCCCCAGATTAAATAGAGGAATGAACCCACTATCGAGCATAAATACCCCCTCTTGGAGTCACTAGCAACTACTCGGCCAAGATAGCTACTAACAACGGAGAGCATGCAAGATCATAAACAACATAGAGATAACATAAGATAATATTCAGTACATCAACTCAATCATAACACCAATATTCATCGGATTCCGACAAACACAACATGTAGAATTACATAACGGTAATCTCGATCATGTAAGGCAGCTCACGAGATCTAAACATGAAGCACATGGTGGAGAAGACAACCAACTAGCTACTGCTATGGACCCATAGTCCAAGGTAGACTACTCACTCATCGCGCCGGAGGCAAGCATGGCGATGAAGAAGACATCCGGTGGCGATTCCCCTCTCCGGCAGGGTGCCGGGAAGAGCTTCTGGACCCTCCCGATCTTCGGGTCGACGGCTGACGAGGTTCTACCCCGGCAATGCCCATGTTTCGGGGCTTTCGATTCATGAGAGGAGAGAGTGGGATCCGGCGAACTCGACGGCGGTCGATAAACGACGAGGGGCACACGAAGTTTTACCCAGGTTCACGTCCCGAAACATGGGCATTGCCGGGGTAGAACCTCGTCAATTGGCGCCGACCGTGGGGACGACGGGATCTGGATCTACGGGCTCGCCGGCTCCTTCGTCACCTTCAACAACAGCCAGATCACATCTGGTCAGGTCATCCACCTCGAAGCAATCAATCTCTTCATCGACAAACGGCGGCAACGCCTTGCATAGCCGCCACAACCAGCTTCTCCGACGGTTACCGGCTTCACTAACGCGCGCAGGTTCGACAAACCCTACTCGCACGCGGCGCGCTGATACTATTCGACTTGCTATATGCGGGGACGCACTAGAATCAAGGCCGACGGAACGTTCTTGGCGGCTCCGACTCAGTCTCTCCAGATGCGATCTATCTCCGGGAGCAACGAAAACCAAGGTGCTGATTCTGGCCACGTCTGACTCCCTACACAGCTTCAACCGGCGTACTGTCGAGTCGGAAAAGCATGCATCGATCGAGTACCAGATCAATCACCAAGAAAATCCTGCGATCAGTTGAAGGGTTCATGTCCCGAGGCAAGCACGCATTGATCCAATCTGCTGGAAGTGAGGTCGCAGTCGACGCCTCGTGCGCCGCCGATTCGCCGGTTCCGAAACGATTTCCGGCTACTGCGTCGTCTCCCCCTGCCGATTACTGTATTCGGTGTTGTTCCGATTGATCCGGACCAAGCACAGACGGGCGGGGCTCTAGATCAGGAGCACCGATCGAATCAACCAGATCAAGTTATGAGAAAAAGCAAAACCAATCTGCTTCTGCCTATGCTACTTCACGTGATATCCTGTGGAGTACTTCTAGTACCTGCGCGTGAATCGCCGTGGACCAGATCGTTTCTCAAGCACACGTTCATCAAGCAACAAGGTCGATGCAGCGGATCCAAATCAGATTAGAGATAAGATATTTCACGTACAGTTCAAGTCTCAAGGCGTGAGATGTTTTGCTTCATGTGATGTTAGCAAGCCTAGCTGGACAGATCAAAGAAGTCTCGATGATGAAATCAAATTAATTTACTGCTTCCTGGAGACAGTTCGAAGCTAGACCGAAGTCACATGATCCGACTAGAAGGCAAATCGATCTACGAATACGAGTAATTGGCTAGTTATGCATGAGTTTCCTGGCCAGCGTGCTAATCCACCATAGATACATTAGCATGGATTCTTCAGTAAGTATGTACGAATGAAGTCGTCGAGGAAGTCAAAGGCTACTCTATATAAAAGTAATGCTTGCATGGATTTCATGGCAAGTGCATGAAGTTTTTGGGTCAGACGCAAGCGCACATGCATGTTTCAAAGACTTGTACGAGCTAGGAGTCGAAGTCCATCGCGAAAAAATCTGCACCAAGTCTGATCAAATCTCTAGCCAGTAAATAATTATCTGCTCGACGCCGGGGACTCGATGGTACAATCGCAGCATAATTTTCTAGCCAATAACATACCATCTAGTCATCTACATGGAGAATCCGAAGAGAAATATTTCGACCACTTCGTCTTCAACATCATCGGCTTCTCCCGACTTAAGTTCGATGGACTCCGTCGCGACTCCGTCCGCGTAGACGCCACGACACCTCTATCTGCATCGACTACATCCGCGTCTACCACGACCACGCCGACTATGTCCGCGTCCACCAAGATCGCGGCTACTCTAAGAAAGCTAAGTGTTTAGTCGATTCTTGTTTTTACTTTCGCTACACCCAATACTCGGGGGCTATGCTATGCAAGCTAACTTTATACAGGTCATCGACTACGCGCCTCGGCCGCATCGGCTATGCGTCCCCCGCATCGACTCGGTCCGCTGCAAGGACTTCGTATTCATGGGTTCACCTCGCTCGGGGGCTCGCCGTCGCGCACTCAGCACCGCTCGGGGGGTTCGGCATCACCTCGCCTCTGTGTGCGAAAGCTCACGCTCATGATCTTCGAGTCCGTCATCAAGATCTTCGACACCATCTTCATGACCTTCGAATCAAGCATCAAGACCTTCGACGCCGCCATCGCCAAGATCTTCTAGTTCGCCATCATGGCCTTCGACTCCGCCGACATGGTCTTCGACGCCGCCATCGCCGTGATCTTCGACCCCGCCATCGTCATGATCTTCGACCTCGTCGTCGACCACGTCACACCTGATAAAGCTAAGTTTTCCTCTACCAAGAGTCAATTATTATTTACTTTTGCCGCACCCAATACTCGGGGGCTTCGCCTTAAAGATATGCATTTACTCATACTCTGGAGTTTTGACAAAGGGCTATGGCGAGCGACAACAAATAACTGAAATTTTGAGGGCAAGCCCAAGTGCAAGCACTTCGACTCACCCTCGGGGGCTACTGGGGGAGATAGCATCAGTCAATCGACAACATCGTTCGCGTGCGGGCGTTCTTGTCCCTCGAATTGCTTCTTTCGGGCCAGCAGCGCCTCTATATTATTCGAGTGCGGGCGTTCTTGTCCCTCGAATCGCTTTCTTCGGGCCAGCAGTGCCTTGGTATTATTCGAGTGCGGGCGCTCTTGTCCCTCGAATCGTTTTCTTTCGGGCCAGCAGCGCCTCTATATTATTCGAGTGCGGGCGTTCTTGTCCCTCGAATCGCTTTCTTCGGGCCAGCAGTGCCTTGGTATTATTCGAGTGCGGGCGCTCTTGTCCCTCGAATCGTTTTCTTTCGGGCCAGCAGCGCCTCTATATTATTCGAGTGCGGGCGTTCTTGTCCCTCGAATCGCTTTCTTCGGGCCAGCAGTGCCTTGGTATTATTCGAGTGCAGGCGCTCTTGTCCCTCGAATCGCTTTCTTCGGGTCAGCAGCGCCTCTACATTATTCGAGTGCGGGCGCTCTTGTCCCTCGAATCATTTTCTTCGGGCCAGCAGCGCCTCTACATTATTCGAGTGCGGGCGCTCTTGTCCCTCGAATCATTTTCTTCGGGCTAGCAACGCCTTCAAATTATTCGAGTGCGGGCTTCGGTCCCTCGAATCGCTCTTTCGGGCCAGCAGCGCCTTGGAATTATTCGAGTGCGGGCTTCGGTCCCTCGAATCGCTCTTTCGGGCCAGCAGCACCTTGGTATTATTCGAGTGCGGGCGCTCTTGTCCCTCGAATCATCTTCTTCGGGCCAGCAGCGCCTCTGCGTTATTCGAGTGCGGGCGTTCTTGTCCCTCGAATCGCTCTTTCGGGCCAGCAGCGCCTCTATATTATGTTAGTGCGGGCTTCGGTCCCCCGAATCGTCTTCTTCGAGCCAACAGCGCCTCTGTGTTATTCGAGGCTGGTCTCCGGTCCCTCGAATCGCTTCTTCAGGCCAGCAGTGCCTCCAAGTTATTTGAAGGTGGGTTTTGATCTCTCGGATCACTTCCTTCGGGCCGGCAGAGCCTCTAGACAATTCGGGTATAGGTGCTCGAACTCTCGAATCATATCTTTCGATTGCTGAAGTTCAATCGAATCTCTTTTGGGCTATCAACGCTCCTCACTCAACATGCCCGAATCTAGGTGGCAATATACCAGTTTGGATGCCGTATGTCAAATACGAAGGTAAGTCCACGGTTTGCAACACCCGATGGCCTGGTATTCGTATCAAACGCGCTCTGCCGGAAATTTTCCATACCTACGGTATGAAGTTTGCACCGATGGACGCATCGGGTGCCTCATAATGAACTGGGCTTCGACCTGGTAAGTCCAACGCGGCTCGGGTCGGGGTAGCGCCAGCCCACGCGGGTTCGAGTCGGGGGACTCGAATCTGAGTAAGCTAACCGAGTGTTTTTGCGGCTATGCAATTAACTGAGACCCGGCGTGAGTCTCAGGCCGGTTATGCGCATCCCTCTGCAAACCCGACTTAGCATTTTCGAGGCTCAGAATGAGCACTACTCGAATTGGTATTTATTCGCCCGGCGTTGGCAACACGCTCGGGGGCTGCGCCTCGAATGGGCATTTATTCACCCGACGTTGGCAGCACGCTCGGGGGCTGCGCCTTACAACCCGATGCTAGCAACGCTCGGGGGCTACGCTTACATGCTAACCTTAGCATTCACTCCTTTAACACTCGGCGTTGACAACACGCTCGGGGGCTTCGCCTCTATTCGCCCGGTATTAGCAACACGCTCGGGGGCTACACCTTACGCTGTTAACCTTAGCAGCCTTCTACATCATCGACGACGCTCCGTCTACTACGTCGACTTCAGTTCGACATGTTTTGGCTCGAATACGACATCACCTGCAGCAAGCATTCGACAACAATATCGTCTACAACAAGCATTCGACAACATCATCACCATGATTCAGCCACCGTGTGACTCCGCCAACCACGACATGCAAGAACTTCATTTGGTGCCTCTACACGCGACATACATGACTACGACGTCAAGGAGAATCTCGGATTAGAGTCCCTGCCATAGTCTTCGACTATCCCAGGCACTCGGGGGCTACTGACGAGGGTATGACCCCTCGGTCCTAGATATTTGCCTACCCGGTTCCTGCCAAGGAAGAAGCCCGCTCGAAGGATACATGAAGCCCGCAAGGCCCAGCACTTCGACTTGGAGTAGAAGGCAAAAACTACCTGTAAACCCTAACTGGCTGCATATATAAAGCCACCAAGGGGTACCCCTAGACAGAACACACAATAGCTGACAACATACACAAACCCACCTGCCTTCGGCGGCTCCCTGTAAACATTATGTGACATATACTAGATTGCTAGCAGGATGTAGCGATCCTCCACCGAGGGGACGTGAACCTGGGTAAAATTCGTGTGCCCCTCGTCGTTTATCGACCGCCGTCGAGTTCGCCAGGTCCCCAATACGCTTCCTAGATCGAAAGCCCTTCGACATGGGCATTGCCGCGGATAAACCTCGTCAACGGCGATGGCGGATCGCGATGTGTTCTGAAAAAGTGATTGGGTCTTTAGGTTTTTCCCATCAGGGGATCTTTATAGGCGAAGAGGCGGCGTCTGAAGTGGACCAGGGGGCCCACACCACAGGCCGGCGTGGGCCAGGGGTGGGCCGCGCCCCTAGTGGTGTGGCCATCCTCTGGTCCGGCTCCGTCTCCTCTTCGGTGTTCTGGAAGCTCCGTGAAATATCTGGACGACTGGCTTTGGTTTTGTCCAATTCCGAGAATATTTCCTGTGTAACTTTTCTAAAACACAAAAACAGCAGAAAACAGGGAACTGGCACTGTGGCATCTCGTTAATAGGTTAGTTCCAGAAAATGCATAAAAATGCCACAAAGTGTAACGAAACACTAAACAAATGGTGTAAAAATAAGCATGGAGCATCAAAAATTATGGATACGTTGGAGACGTATCAGGCGCAGCGGAGAAACTCTAGGCAACGTGGGCCACGCCCACGTCGCACGCCCGAGTCAGTTACAGCAGCCCACGATCCGAGAGCGACCCGAACCGGCTAGTTGTGACGCGTCCGTCAAGGACTCGGTCAAACGCTCGGTATTCCTGTGCAGCAAAAAGATAAGCTCGGCTCCGAGGCTCAATTCCGCAAACCGCGGCGCGCGCGCATCGTGTCGAGTTGAGACGAGATGAGCGAGCGAGGAGGAGGAGGAGGAGTGCGCGTGTGGCACTTCTCTTCTCACTCACTTACCAAGTGGTGCAACACCCCACCTTATATGTTGGTCTACATCTCTCCCAACTTTCCATGTGAGACTAACCTTAGCTCCCACCTCTTGCCTTTGTGCAGCCAAAAACTTGGGCTGCATATCACATGGGCTTTGAGATTTCTAGGAATTTCTAAAATCTAGTATGGGCCAAGCTGAAATGGCCCAATATTTCAATAATCCCCCACCAGATCTCAAATGCCCATTTAGAGATTTGCCAAACCTCACTACTTGTTTATATACCAGTGTTTCAGCAAAGACTGTTAAGTTGAACTTCCGCCTAGAACCTTAAGCTACGTCTATCAGCAACTTGAACAATGGACTACGCCTTGAATTGCAAGTTTTGTGCGTCAAGATTTCACTCAAAGTCATACCCAGTACATGGATGCCAGTCGCCTACCCCGCGGGTTAGAGTATATGCGTCGTACTCCATGGTCTCATCATGAGCTTACTAGAGATCACCCAAATCTCATAGACTGCGACGTTTAACAATCGGGCTCATATAGGTGTGTTCTTTCAAGAATGTTCCACGGTCAGGTACTCAACATACGGGTTCTATTAACTATACCTTTGTCAGTAGGACAGCATCTTTGCTAATCATAGCCAACAGAAACACATTAAGGCATGTTACCAACCTGCCTTACAGATTTTGAGAGCTTTGCATCTTCACATAGAGAGGGTTACAGAATACTCTCCTCAGTTAAACCACTAGCTTGTTTTCCCATGTCCTAATTCACGGGATCTCCGATCACAAAGGTTGGGTTACCACTATGGCATAACATCTATGGGTCTCAAACCTATCTCCCTCGATGCACTGTCTATCACATTGCGTGATAGTCCCTTGGTAAAGGGATCTGCCAGGTTTTTGTCTGTTTGAATATACGTAACAGTTATTACTCCGGAGTTTCACAATTTCCTGACAGACTTCAAACGTCTTTTAACGTGTCTTGATGACTTCACGTTATCCTTAGAATTGTTCACTTTGACAATAACTGTTTGGTTGTCACAATTCAAGAGGATGGCCGGCACAGGTTTTTCAACCACCGGCAAGTCCATCAAGAGCTCACGCAGCCATTCTGACTCTACAGTGGCTGTGTCTAAAGCAGTAAGTTCTGCTTTCATAGTTGACCTCGTCAATATGGTTTGCCTACATGATCTCCATGATACGGCGCCACCTCCAAAGGTGAACACATACCCACTAGTGGCTTTGATATCATCTACATCAGAGATCCAATTTGCATCACTATATCCTTCAAGCACAGCAGGGTGCCCTGAATAGTGAATCCTGTAACTCATTGTACCACATAGATAGCGCATAACCCTTTCAAGTGCATGCCAATGATCAATACTCGGGTTTGACATGAACCTACTCAACTTGCTCACAGCAAAAGAGATGTCAGGTCTTGTCGCGTCCGCTAAGTACATGAGTTGAACCAATGATCTGAGAATATCTCAGTTGATCTGTTGATTCGTTCTTGTTCTTACGTAGTATCACACTGGGATCATAAGGTGTTGGAGAAGACTTGCTATCAATAAAGCCAAACCGGCTCAAGATCTTCTCAACATAGTGGGATTGCGATAAAGTAATCCCACTCTCGTTCTTAGTAAGCTTGATGTTCAGGATCACATCAGCTTCTCCCAAATCTTTCATATCAAAGCACTTTGACAAGAAAGACTTGACCTCATGTATTACTTTCATGTTTGTACCAAAGATGAGAATATCATCAACGTACAAACACAATATAACACCTTCGCCCCCACCATGGCGATAGTAAATGCACTTGTCAGCCTCATTAACGACAAAGCCAACAGAAGTTAAAGTTCTGTCAAACTTCTCATGCCATTGCTTAGGCGCTTGTTTCAGGCCATATAAAGATTTTAACAACTTGCACACCTTTCTCTCTTCACCTTTTACCACAAATCCATCAGGCTGATCCATATAGATTTCCTCTTCCAACTCTCCATTGAGGAAAGCTGTCTTTACGTCCATTTGATGAACGATAAGACCATAAGAGGCAGCCATGGAAAGTAGTACTTGAATGGTGGTTAGTCTTGCGACAGGTGAATAGGTGTCAAAGTAATCTTTGCCTTCTCTCTATGTGTAGCCTTTCTCTACAAGTCTCGCCTTGTACTTCTCAACAGTACCATCAAGCCTTTGCTCCTTCTTGAACACCCACTTGCAGCCCACAGGCTTACAGCCATGGGGGCGCTCTGATAATTCCCATGTTCCATTAGAAAGAATCGAGTCCATCTCATTTTGGACAACTTCTTTCCAATCTTCTGCATCTGGTGATGCATATGCCTCAGCAATGGACATGGGAGTATCATCCACAAGGTACACAATGAAATCATCACCAAAGGACTTTGCAGTCCTTCGTCTCTTGCTCCTTGTAGGAGCTTCATTGTCATCCTTCTCATGAACATTCTCAAAAACATTCTCATGTGGTTGCTCAAAATAATCATCAGATGCACTAGATTTAGGAATTATCTCAGAAGAAAATCTAGCAGTGCTATGCATATCTTTCATAGGAAACATATTCTCAAAAAATGTTGCATCACAAGATTCCATTATAGTGTCAACATGCATATCAGGTACCTCGGATTTAACTACTAAAAATCTATAGCCAATGCTCCGCTGAGCATAACCTAGAAAGATGCAATCCACAGTCTTTGGTCCGAGTTTGCGTTTCTTTGGAATGGGAATGTTGACCTTCGCCAAGCATCCCCAAGTGCACAAATACGAAAGTGATTGCTTTCTCCCAACCCACTCCTCATAAGGGTTTTTCTCTTTATTCTTGTTAGGAACTCTATTCAGGACATGACATGCAGTCAACAAAGCCCCCCACCATGCCTTTGATAAACCAGCAGTGTCGAGCATGGAATTCACCAAGTCAGACAGCGTGCGGTTTTTCCTCTCGGCCACTCCATTAGATTGGGGCGAGTAGGGAGGCGTCCTCTCATGAATAATACCGTGTTCCTCACAGAATTCGTCAAAAATTTAGGAAAATACTCTCCACCACGATCCGACCTAAGACGCTTGATCTTTCTCTCTAGTTGATTTTTAACTTCGGCCTTATAAATTTTAAAGTAGTCTAAAGCTTCATCTTTAGTTCGCAACAAGTAAACATAACAAAATCTAGTCGTATCATCAATCAATGTCATGAAATATCTCTTTTCACCTTTTGTCAACACACCATTCATCTCGCATAGATCAGAATGTATAAGTTCTAGAGGTGCCAAGTTTCTCTCCTCGGCCACCGTATGAGGCTTACGAGGTTGCTTTGATTGCACACAACTATGGCACTTAGAACCTTTGGCAATAGTGAATTTTGGAATTAAACTCATACTGGATAACCGATTCATCAAACCAAAATTAATGTGACATAAATGAGAATGCCAAACACTGGTATCATCACTAACACCGCCACAAAAATGGTTCATAGATTTATTACAGAAATCTGAAAGTGAAAAGTGGAACAAGCCTCGGCACTCATAGCCTTTTCCAATAAATTGTCCATGCTTGGAAACGACTACCTTATTCGACTCTAAAACAACCTTAAACCCATCTCTGCAGAGAAGGGAACCGCTAACACGATTCTTGTTCATAGAAGGGACATGCTGCACGTTCCTCAGCTGCACGATCTTCCCCAAAGTGAACTTCAGATCTACCGTGCCAACACCACGAACAGAGGCATGCGACCCATTGCCCATTAGGATGGAGGAATCCTGTGCGGCCTGGTAAGAAGTGAACATAGAGATGTCAGCACACACATGAACGTTAGCACCCGTATCAATCCACCAAGAGGGAGATTGAAATACCGAAAGAATAGTAAATAGATTATCATACCCATCAGTATTGCTAGCAGTCACGATGTTGATATTCTTGGCCTTTTTCCCTCTGCTGTCTGCGCGTTCTGGGTAGTCCTTGGAAAAGTGGCCGGGCTCTCCACAAGTGAAACAAGTCAGATCACTCCTGTCCCTGTTCGGCTTCTTCTTCTTGAAGGTTGTAGTCGTTACAGGCTTGTTGAAAGAGGGATTGAAGTTCCCTTTGTTCTTGCCTGAGGATTTGCCTTTCTGCTGCACAAAGTTAGCAGTAGCATGACCCTCTCCTTTTTCAGTAGTGTCATTAGCATGAGCCTTCTCCTCAACATCAAGGGACGCTATCAGATTTTCAACTGATATCTCATGTCTCTTGTGTTTGAGAGCTGTGGCGAAGTTCCTCCATGAAGGGGGCAACTTAGCAATAATGCAACCCGCCACAAACTTGTCGGGTAAGGCACACTTAAGGAGTTCGAGCTCTTTGGCAATGCACTGTATCTCATGAGCTTGTTGAACCACAGGAAGGTCCTTAGTCATCTTAAAATCATGAAAGCTCTCCATGATGTACAGTTCACTGCGAGCATCTGCAGCACCAAACTTTGCGTCCAGTGTGTCCCAGAGCTCCTTCCCATCTTTTATGTGCATAAACACATCACACAGACGGCCAGCAAGAATGCTCAGAATGCATCCCACAAAGACAGTATTGGCTTCCTGAAACTTTTTCTGATCATCCTCAGACATAGTTCCTTCAGGTTTGCCTTTACTAATCTGGAACACTTTCATCGTGGTCAGCCAAAGCTCAGCCTTGTACTGCCACCTCTTAAAGTGCACACCGGTAAATTTATCTAGCCTCAGTGCATCGGTAAAACCAGCCATTGATAATTCAGGAAATTGCCTATATTTAGGTTTTTGGATTGTTGGATAATTAGGCACAATTTCCATAGTTAATTCCAGAATATTAAACATGACAATACCAGCTACTACCACATGTAACTCGAACACACTAGATGCATTAAACAACAAGATGAACGGAAACAAGTAGCAGCGAAACATGTACTCACAGAATATGACGAACAGACAAACAGCAGTAGACCGCACGTACCGCTTGTTTGCAGATGTAGTCGTTGCAGTAACGTTGTTGATGACAACGTTGGAGAAGACCGATCGAAGCAGACGGCGATGAAGACGGCGGTAGGCTGCACCGCCCAACTTGGAAGGAAGATGACCCGTGATGAAGAGCTTGAGCAGTTGCGTAGAGCGCTTCCCAAAAACCTAATTCGCCATCTCCCGTATAGGATCGCAAAGGCGAGAGGTTCTGGAGACCTGCTCTCCCGTTCGCCGGTGCACGCCGGCGCGCGGGATGAGGTAGACTACAGAGGCAGCGCAAGCAACGAGAGGTGGCAAAACCCTAGATCGGTTTTAGGTATGTGCGGCGGTAGCCGGGCAAGAGTTTATATAGGTGGCGCAGCGGAGAAACCCTAGGCAACGTGGGCGTCCACGTCGCACGCCCGAGTCGGTTATAGCAGCGCACGATCCAGGAGCGACCCGAACCGGCTAGCTAAAGATAAGCTCGACTCTGAGGCTCAATTCCGCAAACCGCGGCGCGCGCGCGTCGAGACGAGACGAGCGAGGAGGAGGAGGAGCGCACGTGTGGCACTTCTCTTCTCACTCACTTACCAAGTGGTGCAACACCCCACCTTATATGTTGGTCCACATCTCTTCCAACTTTCCATGTGGGACTAAACTTAGCTCCCACCTCTTGCCTTTGTGCAGCCAAAAACTTGGGCTGCATGTCACATGGGCTTACACATATGGGCTTTGAGATTTCTAGAAATTTCTGAAATCTAGTATGGGCCAAGCTGAAATGGCCCAATATTTCAACATCACTCAGCCTGACTCGGCTCACTTAGGGTGTGTTTGGTAGGTCGGTCCACTTCAGATTTACTATCCCACCTCAGATATCCCACCTTAGCCAGGCTCACATGAGAATTTGTGGTATGTTTGTTAGCCCGTGTCAGTCGGCCCAAGCTCGGTTTTGCAGTGTGTTTGTTAGCCCGTATCAGTTGAGCTTGGCCCAAGATCTAAACTCTTACACAAAGGCCCCTAACTAAAATAAAAAAAGCAATCGAGTCCTCCTATCCACGACAGCATGCTCGATTCAGATCGCCGGTGATTCAGATCGGGGCAGTGGCCACAGGGGGCGGCGGCCATGGGGAGTCTGGGGCGGCGGCCATGGGGAGTCGGGGGCGCCGCCAGTTCTCGTCCCGTGCCGGCGCCGGCGAGGCTGTGGCGTGCCGGCGAGGCCGTGGCGTGCCGGCGAGGCCATCAAGAGTGCTGGCGAGGCGAGGCCAGAGGAGAGGAGGCGGGCCAGAGCGGGAGAGCGGCCGGTGTTGAGGAGGCGAGGCCATGGCGTGCTGGCGGCGGATCTCGTGTGGAAGGGGCGGCGGCGGTTGTGAGGAAGGGCGGCGGCGGTTGGATCGGGGCAGGGAGGAAGGAGAGAAAGTTTGGGAAGTGGGGGGGAATGAGGCCTCGGGGTGGAGACCCCTAATCGATTCGGCCCAGGCGTGGGACGCGGGGGGGATTTTTCCGGGCGAAGTCAGCCCTGCCCACATGCGAAGCTGGATTTGAGCTTCTCAACCGGGCAGGGATGAGAGACTATTTCGGGGCGAGTTGGGCAGTGCCCAGTTGGAATAACCGGGCTACCAAACACCCAAATTGTTGGAATTCTTGGTTGAGCAGAGAATCTCTGGATTGGGCTGACCTACCAAACACACACTTAGGTGCGGTTGCAGTTTCCATGTAAATAGATCGAAAAATAGGGTTAACAAAACTAACGCTTTGTTAAAGCTCGCAAAATTGGGAAAAGCTAGGTAATGTAAGCTTTCCCCAATGTGAAGAAATGGTTGAAGCTTGTTGCCCCGAAAAAACAGCTTAAAATTGAGTTTTTTTTGGCTTAAACGTCATTTCATCTCTAAACTGTCTGTGTATACTTTGCCGGAGCAAGCACCGATGCCATGGTTACTTCACGGCCAGTATTCTCTATACGCATTGTTCAAACATAATTGAAAAATATAATCATTCATTCACGTCTGGGTAAAATCAAAATAGCACACCGTACATAGAGTGTGGATAAACGTAGACCGAGCTACATGTAGCTCTTTATTTTCAACCATTCAAATTCATATTTTCAAAGTTTTAAAAAAATCTGAAACAAAATTCTTGAGGTAGGCATTGTTGAAAGCTACAAACCGTATAAAGTCTCGATATGAAATCATTCATATTCTACGCTACACAAAAATAACAAATTCTGACAAAATTATATAGTGTTGAAGTGTACACTATTCACTATATAATATATCAGATTTTGTCATTTTTTATGTAGTCTAGAATACAAAGTATTTCATATCGAGACTTTATACAGTTTGTAGCTTTCAACATTGCCTATCTCAAGAATTTTGTTTTGAAATTTTTTGATACTTTAAAATACAAATTTAAAATGATTGAAAATAAAGAGCTATATGTAGCTCGGTCTACGTTTTGAGTTTTCCACGGTACATAGATATGGGACAATTAACTTCATACTAATTGAGAAATCGATCGACCAAACAGGTACCGGCCCATTTATTTTGTTAGCAAATGAAATTCACGACGTATATAAGACGTGAGGATGATGCATGGCGAGTTGGCGACTGATGATCATGCGGCGGTGACGGCGATCTTCATGCCGGCCTGGCAGTGTCCGGGGACGCTGCAGATGAAGTAGTTTGTGCCGCGGGCGAGCGTGACGCGGTCGGCGCCGGACTTGTACACCTTGGCGCCCTTCGCCGGCTTGGCGCAGGCCTTGTACCCCGCCGCGCTCACCACCACCACGTCGTGCGCCGTCGCGTCATACTTGAACACTGCACCAGTACATCCATGGATCATTCGATCGCAAGCACCAGCAAGCACTTCGTGTCAATTACAGAGGCTGGTACCTACCTAGGACGTCGCCGGCCTTGAATCGCTTGCCGGCGGGCCAGGAGTTGGTGTTGAAGGACCAGCCGCTGCGGTCGCCGACGTTGAACACCGCCGACTCCGCGAAATCGGCGTGGAGGAGCACGCAAAGGAGCAGCACGCCGACGACCACGACGGCGCTTCCGCTAGCACTGCATCTTCCCTGCGCCATTATCGTCTCTCGGTGCTTAGCACAATTGCTAGCAGCTACTGGTTAGTTAAGCCTGTAGCAACTGAAACACTACAAATGCAGGAGAAGATCAGATATGCTAAGAGAGTGTGAGGTGCGGTGGTGGTTAGCGATGGACCGGCCGGTGAGGTTTTATAGGCTCGCCGGAGTGGAGGCGTGAGGGAAAGTAGGCCCGACTGCACGGCCGAAAAGGAGTGTGGAACATATACAAGACTGCTAGCTGTAGTATTTCTTGTGAAGGCGTAGGGTGGAATGGGGGTTGGCCAACGACCCACAGCAATTGGAGGCGCCATTAAAATTACAAAATATAGCTTTTGGAGTTCGAGTACTTCCGACATCGACGACTGACCGATCGACCGCGACAAATTCTAATGAGTAGACTTAGAAGAATGTTGGACGGGAGACGTACGTGACGACCGCTAACCCAGCCACTACTTAGCGTAGTGGAGTGTGGAAAGATATGAACTACAGGACGCAGAAAGTGTGGAGCGGGCCGGAGAAAAACTATGCGCAAAAGTGTCGTCAAGTATAATTGGACGGCGCATCATATACGTATATTATTTATATTACTGTCAGTCGACTTATCCCTCAATAACTTCAGATTATTTATCCAAGTCTCTATTCTAACTTTAGATTCACATTCAACTGTATATACACACATATTAGCCTTTGAAACCCATGCATCCGGCATGGCTCTTCATAACAAGGTGTATAATCTTCGAAAACTATTAGTGTTTCTTCAACATAATTACTGGCTTTGTGTTTATTTTTCGGAGCGAACTATAACACAGCTGTAATTTCAAATTTGAATTACTCGAGAAATCGGCATCAAGTAATTTTAATGTGCTAAAGTAGCTAGAAAGCTTCAAAATTTATAAGATCTGGAACTTATACATCAAATATGCTCCACTTTGTGTGAAAATTGGAGTGGTGCCATGTGTACCACATTTTTCTAGTTGCTTCACAAATAAGCCTCATGTTGGCCCACTTAGAAAATTGAAAATTGTATTTTGTACAAAAAATTGGGAACTCTAAATTTTCCTTGACAAGATCGATGCACCACTCTGTAAAAATTTGGGCACATTAAAATAAACTACTACCTCCAGTCCATAATATGAGGCATATCTTTATCGAAAATAATATGAGGCATATTTTTTTTCTTTGATCTATGCTTTGACCAAGAATTACTTATTTAACATGTGTCTTTGTGATAAAAATCATAATCATAAGTAAATTACGTTTGAATAGTAATACAATGGTAGCAATTTCATGTGACATAAAATATGTATTACTGGAATAAATATTGGTCAAAGCTGTGGTCAACAGGAATAAAATACGCCTTTATTTTGGATTGGAGGTAGTATGACACAAATATGTTCATGACTTGGTCATTTGTCTTGATAGCCATGAATGTTCCGACACGATAGCTAATTCTGTAATGGATGTTTTAAAATTTCATATTGCAAGGATAATATTTTTGTGATAACTAGTACACATAAAAAGACACCACGTCGAAGGATTGTAATTTTTTGAATTTTCCTTCATTTTCTTTCATTTTTTGAAATCGGGGCCAAAACAGGAGGCATGGTTATTAATAACAAGGGATTGGATCTTTCTTTCAGTTTATAGTTGTGGTTTTACATAACCAATAATTTTGTACACAAAAATGTTTTTGTGACTTTTAGGAGCAAAATATAACGCACATGCAGTTTGAATTTGAATTGCTTTCTAGATATTGGTATAAAGTCGTTTAAATTAGCAAACATAGCTAAAAGCTTGAAAGCAATTATTAGAGTTGTGAATCGTCCATTAAATATGGTCTACCTTGTGAATATTGAAGTAGTGCCATTTTCAACATATTGTTTGTAGTTCCTTCACAATAAACCTCATTTTATCACATAAAAAAATGTAAAATGCTATTTTTATAGTATTTTTCAGAAACTCTATTTGGGAGCACTGCTTGGGCTCATTATAATAAATTATACCACAAAATTCTCAAGAATTAGTCACTTGTCTTGAAAGTCTTGAATGCACATACATGATAGATAATATTGTGAAAGATGGTTTTTCAAATTGTCATATTGCAAGTTTGGTATTATTGTGAGAACTAGTACACATAAAAAGAATCTATGCGGAAGGATGGTATTTTTTGAATTTTATTTCAATTTTTCTAGATGGGTGGTATGGTTATTCATAACAAGGATATAATCTTTCAAAACAATTATTCTTAGACACAATGAGTATTTAATTTTATACATAAAATAATTTTTTATTTTTTGGGAGCAAACTAAAACACATCAGAAATTCAGATTTGAATTACTCTCGAGAAATTGGCATAAGTCAGTTTGATGTGCTAAAGTAGCCATAAAACTTCAAAATTAGTAGAAGCTGGAATTTCTCCATCAAATATAGTCCAGCTTGTGTAAAAATTGGAATGGTGCCATTTCTCTCCACATTTAGTTTCTTCGTAGGAAACCTCATGTCGACACTTAGAAAATGGAAAAATGATATTTTTTAAAAAAATTGGGAACTCTATTGGACAACATTGTTTTTCATGGAAAGATCGACGCTCCACTGTCACAATTTGAGCACATTATAATAAACTATGGCACATATATATGTTCGTGACTTTGTTATTTGGCTTGAAAGCC
This sequence comes from Dactylis glomerata, assembly GCA_007115705.1. Classification (NCBI taxonomy): domain Eukaryota; kingdom Viridiplantae; phylum Streptophyta; class Magnoliopsida; order Poales; family Poaceae; genus Dactylis; species Dactylis glomerata. The sequence goes on along the minus strand of QXEO01000121.1, from coordinate 3,648,448 downwards.
ATGAGTGTTGGATAACCAATTTTGTAGTGGATGTTATTTAAATTACAAGTTTTATGGTGATTGGCATTTTTAGGAACCGTCCGTTCACCTCGATCTGACGGTGCTAAAATAAACGGTACCAGACTGGTGGTACCAAACGGTACCATGGTACCATAATAAGGTGGGACCGGTACCAAAATAATATAGGGCCAATACCTCCAATTTATTTAACAAAAAATTGTAAAAAGGAGCGCTCTAAAAAGCAGCACCACCGGATGAGTATCCACACGTCTTAAAGCACTGAATTTGGTATATCATCGTGTTAGCGTCTTTCCTCTTGTCACAGTGTTGGTCTCTCTCACTGCCGGTCTCTCTCCGTTTTAACAAATCTGTAAGGTGCCAGCAGCACACGATCAATTTCCTAAGAAAAGGATAGTACTAATTGATGTAATGCCCGTTCTTACATACCCAGTTATACAACACACAACGTCTGATCTCTTCAATCATAAAAAAGCATGAAATGTCTCATATCAATGGCGAGGGAGGATCGGCCGTCGCCCATCGCACTCGGATTGACTCGCACGCCTAAACAACGATGAGCTTGCGGATTATGACAACGACAATAACTTAGGCGAATTTTGCGATAACCCTGTTCTTTTGACGGAGCTTCACAACGACGCCGTTGTCTCACCAGAGTTTCGCCATGGCATCGTTCGGCTGAGAGGCCATGTCCAGCAGTGTGCCCATGGCGGCCGATCTATCCGTGCCCGCGAGCCGCGCACGAGCCATGAGTCCATGTCCCGTTTGCGCGCCTGGCGGAACTGCTTGAGTCAATTGGTGCAAGGCGGTAGGGAATATGCTCGGAAGGAATCCATTAGAGGTGGCGGCCGTGGCGCTGATTTAGCAAATTCAATATCCATTATGCAAGGAAATCCCCATAATTACGTTTAGAGGGGTATCGCTAATCATATCATGCAGGACCGTCTATGTTAGCGTGCGCTAATTTGGTGCCAAAAACGTATAGATATCTGGCCAGATCTGACTGCCATAATTAATTTTAATCAATGGCTACAAAAATTTGACTCAACGGTGTTTTAATCAACGGTCACATAAATTCAGACTCAACGGTATCGGACGGTACCTCGGTACCATGCCAATCACTGTAAAAGAGCTCTAAACTATTTAAATTGGCATACGGAAGGACTGTAAATTTTTTCCATATCACTTTCTATCTTTTTTTTTCATATCGGGGCCAACAAAAGCCTATATTCTTGGCGGGAACAAGCGCCAATGACAGCACGAGTTACATAATGCATGGCTAGCTGTATTTTTCGAACAGGAAAGACGTACTTACAAACTCACTTGGTTCAAATGTAATGGGGAAAATAACAGTTTATTCACGTCTTAATCAGAAAGTACAAATACATAACAGACACACGACCGAGTAGAAATAAGTAGCGCACCGTACATAGACACAACTAATTCGACATACGGATGGATCAACTTAACAACGTCCCATTTATTTTGTTAGCAAATGTTGAAGTCCATGCCATGCATAGAATGACATGATGGTCTAACGGATGGAAGATCACGCGGCGGTGACGGCGATCTTCATGCCGGCCTGGCAATGTCCGGGGATGCTGCAGATGAAGTAGTTGGCGCCGCGGGCGAGCGTGACGCGGTCGGCGCCGGACTTGTACACCTTGGCGCCCTTCGCCGGCTTGGCGCAGGCCTTGTACCCCGCCGCGTTCACCGCCACCACGTCGTGCGCCGTCGCGTCGTACTTGAAAACTGCACACGGCCCAAATTCGCGTACATGAAAATCTCTACAGTATCAGTCTGCATGGACCAAGGAGCACACATAGCCGGAGGGAGAGAGTACCTAGGACGTCGCCGGCCTTGAAGCGCTTGCCAGCGGGCCAGGAGTTGGTGTTGAAGGACCAGCCGCCGCGGTCGCCGACGTTGAACACGGCCGACTCCGCGACATCGGCTTGAAGGAGCACGCAGAGGAGCAGGACGAGCCCGACGACGACGGCCACGCTGCCTCTTCCCTGAGCCGCCATTGCTAGCTAGCTTGCTTGCAGCTACCGAGCAGTCACTGGATGCAGACCAGATATGCCGAGACGCCTTAAGAGTGAGGTGCGGTGGTGGTTAGCGATGGACCAGCCGGTGCGGTTTTATAGGCTCGCCGGAGTGGAGGCGTGAGGGAAAGTAGGTCCCATGGCACCAAAAGGAGTGTGGAAATACAGGTTTTCTCCGCGGCGTGCTGTATTTTTTCCGCTTCTTTTGGAGGCGTGGAGTAGAGTGGAGTGGAAATGGGGGTTGGCCAACGACCTACAGCAATGGAGGCGCGCCATTAAATTACCTTTGGAGCTTCGACACAAAGACGACTGGCCGACCGCGACAAGTCGGACTACATGAGGAGACTTAGAAGAGAACGCTTGGATCGATGGGAGACGTGGCGACCGCCAACCTTGGCCACTAGCTAGTAGCCAGAGAAAAACTATGCACAAAAGTGGCGTTCAAGTATAATTGGACCGCGCACCATACGTATATACTATTATCAGTCGATCGATGATCCCTCAACAACTTCAGATTATTACTCAATCTAACTTTACATTCGCCATTACAGTATATACATATACAGATGTTTAGCTCGTGAAACTCACCTGTTATATGATAACTCATGCGTAGAATTGAAGGATCTGGGACATATGAAACCTTTGCTTCCTAGCTTCTTATTAGTCTAGATTTGCTTGCTAATTTCTGATCCTGCCGTGACATCCATGCACCAACAGACAGAGCATGCGCGCGGCTGAGGCAACGACTACTGAGCGGTTCTTGCCGGCGATGGAAAATGGAATTATGGAAGTGGACTGCAAGGGTCAGGTCGTCGTCGACTAGAAACATATGTACAAAGGTTTCTGGTACATCCGCACTTCCAACGTGTCGTACGGGGATGTTAATTAGCTGCTGGGTCGCTACCTCCGACCAACACCAAGCCACACTCTTCAGAAATTTGAGGACCGGTGCGAAATGCAAATGGGGTCCTAATATCTTTTTAAAATCCATGTAATTAACGAAACCCATGCATATTTACACTTAGTTATAACTTTAATGTGAATTATTTGTGTAATATTTTGAAATATATTAAATTAATTTTCTCCAAAACATAATGGAGTGAAACCATTAACGAATTGATCAGGTGTCGGGGAAACTAAGGAGGGGCTTGAAACACTGAAACGAGGCAGACCGCAGGCAAGGTCGAAGCTCTGGGCCAACGCCGGACCAGACTCACTTCAACGAACAATTCGTCTTTCCAGGATTTCTTGGCAAAACTGAAAAAGTGCGTATGTAATTCATATATACAACTTGCTGATATATTCTGAGTAAATCAACACATGTTACACATCCCGACACGTTCTGTTCTTCTAATGCCTTGTTTGGCAGAGGGGTGTTGAACGGGTTTGTGCATGTTTTATTCCGGCCCAATCCGATACACCAAGAAACACTCCACCATTGTTTTGTAGGCTGGGATCAGTTGGGCCAAGCCCAAAAAACCTGGAAAAAGTGTCATAGGGATTGGGTATCACACCCGATACACCAAGAAACACTCCACCAAGAAACACCTCTGACTCGTGTTTCGCCCAACTCGTGGAATCATAGGGATTGGGTATCACACCCAAACCCCCTTGGGATTATATATACTCAATAATCCCTTATAACCGCCTCCCCCTTTACAAAACAAGGCCTATGGCAGTAACGGGGGAAAAGACACAACCTATACAAAGTAACAGCAAACAAAGGTGCATAAACCAAAAACGAGGATGGATCTAAGAGACGGACGGTGAATTTGAGAGCGCAGCGGCCTGCAAGAACTGCCAGGATCCTTGCGGACGCCCTGTCCCACCCTGAAGCTAGTGATCGGGAGGATCCTGGCCGCCCGCTGCCATAGACGAACGACCGGGATTGCCCCCGACCACCCTGGTTATCAAGACCTTCCCATCCACGGCGCCATCACTTGATTGATCAATTCATGCTTAAAACGACCGTGAACTCGTGCACGACTAAAATTTGGATTTCGATGCGGGTGATGGAGCCAGGGCCGCTCAACCATGGGCCTGAGATTTTGGGGGCCCAATTTTTTCGAAGCCATGTGCCGTCACCACAGTTCGTACATGCTCATCGTGGGCATGCACGAGATGTCTCCAACGATTCTAAAATAGATTCTAAAATAAAAAAGCAAACCTTCAATGTCTTCAAACTATTTTTCCTTCGAACACATAATTTAGTAATTTCCTGAATGCAGTTGTAGAACAATGACATTTATGCCAAACACAAATATGTAAATACCAATATGCTGCAATGTTAAGGCTACGTGGATGATACAACCTGTAAAGAAATCAACCAACATTGGTAAGAGTAGCAACACTAATATTTCAGAGAAAAAGCAACCAAACAGTCTGGTGATTGCTGGTACCAAGTTGACGCGTAGCAGACGGTCCTTGTGCGTGGTGAATAACCAGCCCGTTGGGAACCCCAAGAGGAAGGTGTGATGAGTATAGCAGCTAGTTTTCCCTCAGTTCAGAAACCAAGGTTTAATCATTCTTGGAGAGGAGAGACAAACGACTGAAGGTGATGCTTGCTTGTTTGCGACAGCTTCGGACAACTTATATATGGCGCCTCATCCAAGCTTTGCTTGCTAGCTGCAACACGGAACCTGCACACAACACAACCAAGTACTTCGTTCCCAACTTGCGATGAGGTTGTCAATCTCACCGGTTTGCTTGAAACAAAGGTTATGAGCGTATCGAGTGGAAAACAGTAGAGTATGCGAGTAAAGTAAACAGTGCGAGTAAAGTAAACAGGTGATAGCAATATGATGGAAATAGGACCGGGGTCCACAGTTCACTAGTGGTGTCTCTCCATAAGATAAATAACACATGCTGGGTAAACAAATTATAGTTGGACAATTGATAGAATAAAGATAAACGTGATATGTCAAGAAGATCACTATAAGATTTACTCTGGGCATTACAACAAAATACATAGACCACCATCCAACTGCATCTATGACTAATAATCCACTCACGGGGATATCGTCCGAACACCCCATGAGTATTAAGTTACGAACAACGGATAATTGCATTAAGCAAAGTGTGTAATGTAAACAAAGCATATGCCCTTGAGCATATGAATGTTGTTTTCTCCCTAGTAGCAACAGTACATCTACAACCTTAGAGGTTTCTGTCACTCCCCCAGGTAAAATAGAGGCATGAACCCACTATCGAGCATAAATACCCCCTCTTGGAGTCACTAGCAACTACTCGGCCAAGATAGCTACTAACAACAGAGAGCATGCAAGATCATAAACAACATAGAGATAACAAAAGATAATATTCAGTACAGCAACTCAATCATAAACTCCAATATTCATCGGATCCCAACAAACCAAACATGTAGAATTACATAACGGTGATCTCAATCATGTAGGGCAGCTCATGAGATCTAAACATGAAGCACATGGTGGAGAAGACAACCATCTAGCTACTGCTATGGACCCATGGTCCAAGGTAGACTACTCACTCATCACTCCGGAGGCAAGCATGGCGATGAAGAATACCTCCGGTGGCGATTCCCCTCTCCGGCAGGGTGCCGGGAAGAGCTTCTGGACCCTCCCGATCTTCGGGTCGACGGCAGCGGCGGATCGCGATGTGTTCTGGAAAAGTGATCGGGTACTTAGGTTTTTTCCGTCGGGGGGTCTTTATAGGCGAAGGGGCGATGTCAGAGGAGGGGCCAGGTGCCCTCACGCCAGGGTGGCGCGGCCCAGGCCCTGGCCGCGCCAGCCCTGCGTGTGCGGCCCTGGTGGTCCCCCTCCTACTCTCCTTCGGATCTCTGGAAGCTTCAGGGTAAAATAAGACTTCAGGAACTTGTTTCGTCCAATTCCGAGAATATTTCCTGTGTATCACTTCTGAAACACAAAAACAGCAGAAAACAGGGAACTGGCACTGTGGCAACTTGTTAATAGGTTAGTTCCGGAAAATGCATAAAAGTGCCACGAAGTGTAACGAAACAGTAGGCAAATGGTGTAAAAACAAGCATGGAGCATCAAAAATTATAGATACGTTGGAGACATATCAAGCATCCCCAAGCTTAACTCCTGCTCGTCCTCGAGTAGGTAAGTGATAACAAAAGAATAATTTTTGAGGTGACATGCACCTACACAATCTTGATCATATATGTAAGCATTTGTGAGCTGGGATCAAAAGAACTTAAAACATGGGCATGAAAGACATAATCTTGACAATAAGAACTTAGCTACCATGTTGTAAACATGCAAATGAACACAAACAAAAGATCATGAAAATGAAACAATGAAAGTCAAACGTGTGTTCAAATCATAAGGAAAAACATACAAATGGTTTTCAGCTTGTCCTTCAAAGAGAGCAAAACATAAATGCATAGGACACCTTCAAGTTTAAGAGGGCGACTAGATACAAATAATTTGAGAACAAGTGAAACCAACAATATGAATCAATCAATGAAAACTTTGGGACAATGCACATTATACTAAGAATGACAACTATGCTCTCTTAATGGTGCATAAAGATAGAAGGTGGTGACTCAACATAAAAGTAGAAGAAAGGCCCTTCGCAGAGGGAAGCAGTGATTGCAAGTTTTATAACCTTCAAAAATTATGGTACTTACCGGCTTTGAGCTCTCATTGCCCCCATCATAAGCATCTTGAATGGTCAAAGTTAATGCGAGAACAATTATGATGCATATGCTTGACAAATCATAAGTTGAAAACCTCGTGCCCCGTGAATACGAGTACCCAAACGTCATGCTACTTTACTTAGAGTCCCAAGCAAGGCTCTTGTCATTGTAAATATATGCATATCATTGAGAACCGCCAATGGGGTACCTCCGTGCCCGATGACATGGAACAAGCCCACACCAAAATGACAGGACAAGCAGACAATGAACACCTCGACATCTCTTTTATTTGCCATTTGTTTAGCTTTTTATTGTGAGATGCGTCGTCGAATGTTCACCATGGGTATGCTGCAAATTTCCACCATGAATTATGCATGGCTTAGATTAGCGGCCCGGCGTTTCCCTAACACATATACAAACTCCATGATCCCCACAAGATTCCCAATTCATTTCACACCGCGGGCATCCATAAACAAAAGATCACGATATCAACTCAAATAAGAAGTGCAATGTTGAAAGCTTGCCCATGACTGCATGGCTGGGCTAGTCTCCAACTTACAACTTGCAAGCATAACAACTCAACATAAGAGACCACAATGTCAAATTTTTAAGAACAGGAAAAAGTAAAGTGTGCCTTCCGGTTCGTGAGAGCTTTACTGACCGAATTTCGCATAACACTGGTAAGAGTTTAATTTGAAGAGAAAATAAAAGCAAGTCAAATTTACTTGGAATAGCAAATTGCTAGTAGGTATGTATGGTGGACACTTTGGAAAACTTTGGCTTTTAGGAGTTGGATGCACGAGTAGAGCTCATACTCAGTACAAGGCGAGGGCTAGCAAAAGACTGGGAGCGACCAACTAAGAGAGCAATAATGGCCATAATCATGCAAAGCGACAAAGCGACATTAAAAGAAGCATAAGATGGCATCAAAAGTCAAAAACTAAATAATCATAGAGGCTATTGGCGACTTTGTAAGAGTCTAACATGTGTGAGCATGCGCCAAGTCAACCCAAATAAAGCATCAAGGAGAAAACCAAAATAATGCTTCCAAACAATTAAAACAACGCATGATTTTTTCAAAGGCTCATTAAGCAATCTCAGTTATTTGAGACAAGTCATGCTACAGCAAAACCACTAAGCATACTATCAAAAAGACATCAAGCATGACATGAAAAAGCCTAAGCCGCAGTCTACACAAGCTCCTTCTTGTACCACTATTTTGCATAAAGCTTTTTCTCTTTTCCAACACCATTTGAAATTTTTATAAACACCTCTTTTGATAAAAACCAATAAAGATCAGAGGCAAAAAATACACCTTGATGAAAAGATATGGCAAAGTCTGAACGCAAATCAAGGCGAAAACGAAAACCAAAAGTAGTAGCAGAAAAAGAAGAACACTCGGTGAAATTGTAAGAATGAAAAACGGTGTTCTTTGCAAATGAAAACGAGTACATCTCCTCCAAAGGAAATTTGTTGGGGTCCAACCATTTATTGCAGCAAACAAACAAACTAAACTAACTAAGAAAACTAAAACAACTGACGCTCCAAGAAAAAACACATAGTGCATGAAGCAATAAAAATATAGTGTTTTGAAAGGTGACCTGATTTTTGCCGATGAAGAAGGGGTGCCTCGGGGGCATCCCCAAGCTTTGACGCTTGTACTTCTTGGATATTTCTTGGGGTGATGCATGGGCATCCCCAAGCTTGAGCTTTTGTCCATTCTTCAACTCATCTCATCATTCTCCAATCCCTACACTTGAAAACTTCCTTCATCCCACCCACCCGCGACCATGGCGGACAGTGACCGCACGCCGCCGCCGGGGGACTGATCTCCCTCCACCGGCCACCTCCGCCTCCGCCGCATGCAGATCGAGAATCCTCTCCTTGTTCTCTCCCCGTCCCCCTCGAAGCCGGTGGCAGCTGTTGCCGGGCCGGGCTCTCAGGGGATGTGTTCTTCTTACTCTGTTCGTTGGGAGCTTGTTGTCCTGCAGGGCTGCAGGAGCTTGTTTGCTGGCTGGGTGTTCTCCGGAGAAGTTAGAAGATAGCGCCGGTTCTGCCTGGAAGGTAGAAGACGGGGAGATTGCTGCTGGTACTGCACGCCGGCAACACTGATGTGAGGATGGGGCTCTCGCGACCTTGTAGGCGCAGGGTGGGTGCACGGCGCCATCGCCCGACTGTCCGCCCTCCTCCGCTGATGTTGCGACGCCTATCAGTCCCTCCGGCTGCCAGCCTCCCGCACCTACCACTCCGCCAGTTCAGACATCGTCACCCCACCTTCCGGCATCATCGACCACGGACGCAGCTGTGAGGACCAACTGTCGGATTGCTGAGCTCGGCTCGTCATGTTCCCGCTGCCCTTCCCAGGTGGTGCTCGTGGAGGCGTCCATGGGTCTGGGCATGCAGCAGCCTGGGTCCTGGGCTTCTCTCGTCGACGAGGACAGTGACAACAGCAAGGAAGATTTGGCCCCGGTGACTCTTGTGGCTATGAAAAGCTCGTTTGTGGCTGCTCAACCGACCCAACCGAGCGTGTGCCGAGAAGCGAAGGCGAGCATGGGATGGCAAGAGGTGCTGCGGCGTCGTGGTTCATGCCGTCCGGTGTCACCGGCTGCAGTATTGCCGCCACGTCCCATCCCGGCTTGGCTCTTTGACAGGTGCTTCAGATGCCTTGCTCATGGGCATCGTGCGGCTGTTTGTAGAGACCCCCTTCGGTGTTCTCACTATTTGGAGAATGGACACCGTGCTCGTGAATGCCGCAACCCATGGCGTCCACTCACCTCACTGGCATGCCTTGTTGTGCCGCCAGTGTCCTGCCTCGGTGCCGAGCATCGTCCAGCTCCAGCTTCATGTGAGGGTTTGATGAGATCATCGGTCTCTTCCAAGGCGACTTGTGGTGGGTCTTGGGCATCGGTTGCTTCTGCTCCTATTGGCTCCGTAGCTCCGTCTGGTGTGGTGTTGCAGTCTACTTTGGCATCTCAGCTGGAAGACTGCCTGACGCGGGTTGGGGGTTTTCTAGAGCGGGCGGCCGAGGCTGCCCTCGGCAGGCTATCTCTTGTGTCGGCTTTGTTGAAGACCACTTCTATGGCGTGCCCTCTTGGTGAGGTTGGTGCTAGCTCCTTGGAGGACGGGCGAGTGGAGCTTTACGGTTGTTTCTCCCCTTGTGTTTGGGATGCTCCGTCCTCGTTGTCTGTTTCGTCTACCGTTGAGGGCAAGGCCATCCCCGAGGTTGTGACTCCTGTGTTGCAGATCATGCCCGAGCTTCAGGAGCTTGGCACGAGCCCTGGTTTGCCTCTGACCATGGAGCATGTGAAGGTGGATGTGACGGCAACCTTGAGCTTGCCTGGGCAATCGGCTGTGGCTCCCACACCCATTCCACCTTCGCCGCCACATAGTACCGATGCTCTTGTCGCAGAAGAGATTTGCAATTTGCTTAGCAGATTGGATGTTCTTATTCCTAATCTTGGAAGTTCGATTGCTTGCCTCCTAACGGGGATGCCAATCAAGGGAAAAATTAAGAAGATGGGTGATGGCCTTCGGACCGGCACTCGAAAGGAGAAGTCACTTCGGTACAACAAGAGTGTCAACATAGGGGCACCCGTGGCTACTTGATAGATGATCCTCACTTCTTCTCGTCCTCTCGGTTTTTGTTGCCTTGTTCCTTTGGTGTTGGTCTTTCCTTTTTGTTGAAGTGTTCCTCACAAGGGTGTTGTTGGGTTGTTCAAGTGTAAGGGATGGGTAGTTGCGGTGTGTTGGGAGAGCTTGGCGGTCAGGATGGCCAGGGAGTATCTTGCTTTGGAAGTAGTCCGTGTGTGTGGTGGTTGTTGTAATGGTTTTCGCCCGGTTTTCCGTTAATTAACTGGGCAATTCTATTCTTCTTAATTAATAGATTGAGGCAAATCTTTTGCCTCCGTTTCAAAAAAAAAAAAAAAACTTCCTTCATACAAAACTAAACACAATTCTATTAGCAACATTAGTGCAAGCATAACATATAATCAATCCTCTTTTTGCTTCAGGTTTCAACTCAAAACCACCACATATATAGCAAATACTACTGTAGCAACTTCTCCAAAAGTTCCATAATCAAAAGAACTCAAAATAAAGCGATAAAGTGGCAAACACAAATATTGGCAGAAATCTGTTAAAAGTGAACAGCTGATAAAGGTCGAATTTTTGAGGGGTTTTCTGTTGCTCAAATCAAAAAGTGTTCAACTAACAAAAGTTTGGATATAACCTGGGGCATATGCACAAGAAATCGCAGGTCCAAAATATATACAGAGAATTTATACGAATTTTTACGGTGCAGCACCAAAAACAGTTTCAGGACAGCAACATCCCCAAATCTTTACCTCACTCGAATTAGAGGCTTCTCTTGGCACAAAAACAAAATAAACAAGATAAGGAGCGGTCATTACAGTAGTAATGAATTCCAAGACTCAAATAAAAGAAAAAGTACTGAAAATAAAAACATTGGGTTATCTCCCAAGAGTGCTTTTCTTTAACGCCTTTGAGCTAGGCGCAGAAAATTGCGAATCAAGTAATAATGAAAGGGGGATCAGGATCCACTATAGGAATAAAGAAATGAATACTATCCAATTGAGGTTTTGAGTATCCCTTGTAGTCACGCTTTGGTACACTATTTTCATCAAAAAGATTTTCAGGACAAATCCGACTAGTATTAGCTACCAAGGCATTATGAATTCCTACAAGCTTACAAGGTATTGGCAATCTAGATTCTTCGTTGGGTGTACCAACAATTTCAACAGGCGAGCCAAGCTTATCAAACTTCTTAAAAACTTTCCTAGCCTCAATTGCAACATCTTTAAATTCTATGCGCAAGGTTTCTAAGATAAAAGCTTTCTTTTCGGGATCCTCAATTTCATGGAGCTTAAGGAACATGTATTGCATAAAAGGATTAAGACTAGCAAACCTAGCTTCTAACATGTGAACTAAATGAGCAGAAGCAACTTCATAACTAGGAGCTAGCTCAATCAAAGATTTCTCCTCAACTTCCTCATGCATACTAATGTGATTAAAGAACTCCTCAATGTTACTTTTGCCAATAATTGAACCACTACCTACTGAGAGGTCCTCCAGAACGTACTTAGGGATCAACATGATGAACTAAAAGTAAAGAAATAACAACTACCAAGGATTCTAAATTTTTTGGGTTTTTGATATAAAATGATGCAGGTAAAATAAATAAAGTAAAGCAAAACAATAAAACAAAGTAAAGGATGTGCGTGCGAAAACTCCCCTCGCAGAAGTCTTCTACTTCCTCCCCGGCAGCGGCGCCAGAAAAGACTTGCTGGCGTGTAGTTGACGTGGGAGCTTCTTCTTCTTTCTTTGGAGGTATTCTTCTTTAGTCCCCGGCAACGGCGCCAGAAAAGAGGCTGCTGGTGCCAAGTTGACGCGTAGCAGACGGTCCTTGTGCGTGGTGAATAACCAGCCTGTTGGGAACCCCAAGAGGAAGGTGTGATGAGTATAGCAGCTAGTTTTCCCTCAGTTAAGAAACCAAGGTTTAATCGTTCTTGGAGAGGAGAGACAAACGACTGAAGGTGATGCTTGCTAGTTTGCGACAGCTTCGGACAACTTATATATGGTGCCTCGTCCAAGCTTTGCTTGCTAGCTGCAACGCGGAACCTGCACACAACACAACCAAGTACTTCGTTCCCAACTTGCGATGAGGTTGTCAATCTCACCGGTTTGCTTGAAACAAAGGTTATGAGCGTATCGAGTGGAAAACAATAGAGTATGCGAGTAAAGTAAACAGTGCGAGTAAAATAAACAGGTGATAGCAATATGATGGAAATAGAACCGGGGTCCAGAGTTCACTAGTGGTGTCTCTCCATAAGATAAATAACACATGCTGGGTAAACAAATTACAGTTGGGCAATTGATAGAATAAAAATAAACGTGATATGTCAAGAAGATCACTATGAGATTTACTCTGGGCATTACAACAAAATACATAGACCGCCATCCAACTGCATCTATGACTAATAATCCACTCACGGGGATATCGTCCGAACACCCCATGAGTATTAAGTTGCGAACAACGGATAATTGCATTAAGAAAAGTGTGTAATGTAAACAAAGCATATGCCCTTGAGCATATGAATGTTGTTTTCTCCCTAGTAGCAACAACACATCTACAACCTTAGAGGTTTCTGTCACTCCCCCAGGTTAAATAGAGGCATGAACCCACTATCGAGCATAAATACCCCCTCTTGGAGTCACTAGCAACTACTCGGCCAAGATAGCTACTAACAACGAAGAGCATGCAAGATCATAAACAACATAGAGATAACAAAAGATAATATTCAGTACAGCAACTCAATCATAAACACCAATATTCATCGGATCCCAACAAACCAAACATATAGAATTACATAACGGTGATCTCAATCATGTAGGGCAGCTCATGAGATCTAAACATGAAGCACATGGTGGAGAAGACAACCATCTAGCTACTGCTATGGACCCATGGTCCAAGGTAGACTACTCACTCATCGCTCCGGAGGCAAGCATGGCGATGAAGAAGACCTCCGGTGGCGATTCCCCTCTCCGGCAGGGTGCCAGGAAGAGCTTCTGGACCCTCCCGATCTTCGGGTCGATGGCGGCGACGGATCGCGATGTGTTCTGGAAAAGTGATCGGGTACTTAGGTTTTTTCCGTCGGGGGGTCTTTATAGGCGAAGTGGCGATGTCAGAGGAGGGGCCAGGTGCCCTCACGCCAGGGTGGCGCGGCCCAGGCCCTAGCCGCGCCAGCCCTGCGTGTGGGGCCCTGGTGGCCCCCCTCCTACTCTCTTTCGGATCTCTGGAAGCTTCCGGGTAAAATAAGACTTCAGGAACTTGTTTCGTCCAATTCCGAGAATATTTCCTGTGTATCACATCTGAAACACAAAAACAGCAGAAAACAGGGAACTGGCACTGTGGCAACTTGTTAATAGGTTAGTTCCGGAAAATGCATAAAAGTGCCACGAAGTGTAACGAAACAGTAGGCAAATGGTGTAAAAACAAGCATGGAGCATCAAAAATTATAGATACGTTGGAGACGTATCAGTGGTCAACATTGTCGGCAACTGAGAGTAAGAATCGCCATTAAGAGGATATAGTGCGGTTTTAAATGTTACATGAACAATCTTCCTCATGGCAACCATGAGAAAACGTTCAAAATTGGTCAGATGGGGCAAGATTTTAAAGACCATACCTACGGAGATTTAATCTTCCAACACCACCATTCACGCTGCGAAGCAGATCTCGTCGTAGATCACTTATTGTAGACAATGCCATCTACATTGACGTGGATGACAACACGAATATAATTGTAACCTAATATATTGAAAATACTATATTTTTATTAAATATTCTACGCTTGGATTATGCTCCCCACCCTCTCGACCGACGAGGCCAGCCTGAGTAGGGGGAACCGATGTATGATGGAGGAAGCGGCTAGGTTTTAAAGAGAGGCGGCGGCTATCGTTGGTTAATTCCTTTCTTAAATAAAGATATATTTGTCGGGAGGTCATTTGTCTCTTCTCTTTCGCTTGGTGCCATAAGCTCTTAGAGCAACTCTAGCAGATCCCGCAAACGGGCCTGTATCGCACCGCCCGCAAATTTTGGTAGCTAGACAAGCGGATTGCAAATGTGGCAGGGATTATATGTACTCAATGTTTATGCGGACCAACTGCAAGAAAATCTGACGTGCATTGTATTTTTTAAATTTTGCGGTTTTCTTTGCGGTTTCTATTCTGCGCTATGTCTTTTGAACCTGCAAATCCTATCCACCTTGATCTGTATCCGCGATTTGCAGGTCGCGCGGCTGGGGAGGGAGTCTGCTAGAGTTGCTCTTAGTCCTTCCAACACTCAAAATATGAACCTCCACGTCGATTGGGTCAAAAAGACAAGAAGTAGTTAAGCTTGGTGGTAGAAATCAACATAATATATGTTTTATCTCATACAAATTGGATGTCCTCCACCTGTTTGGCTTCTTAAGCTACTTGCATAGTTAGGCAAAAAAAAAACGGTATGTGTTCGCTATAGAGGGAAAAAAATGTAATGTAAGCAGCTTGGACGCATTCCATGGCGACTGAATACATGATTCCATTTTTGATAAGCAGTTGGTAAGCCTCACCATCTTAAAGCTAGTATAGCTACTGAATGTTCTACTGCATAGCAGCTGAAGCTAGCACCTTGTTATCATTGTTCATTTTCAGCATGTCATTTTGTAGGTTTCAGTGCATTACTTAACACCCTCCTTGGATGTGATGAAGGCAAGACTGCAAGGTCAAGGATCAACAACTAGGTACATGGAAAAACTGATTCTGTTGATCAACAGCTAGGGTCAAGCATCTCTTCCAAAGGATCCTGAAGATCATACAAGTTGTGCATTTTATATAGGCGCCGTTGGCCTGTTACTAGCGCCAATGTTGTTTTCGTACCTAAGCAGCTGTTTCAGTTGTCTTGAGATCCCCATGGCCCTGCCCTTTGTTCTGTTTAGCTTGCTGTTTCTGTACTTTTTTGTTCAGAATTAGCTCAGCCCGAAAGATTCATGGTGCTGTCATGGCTCGATCTAAAATAGTTGTTTTGTTCCCTAAATGGTGTGACTGTATCACTTGGCAAACAAATCGGTCATTTTCTTATTCAAACTAATCATAGTAGCAGCGCAATCAGCTAGCTAGATACTACTACTTCCGATCAGCTAGCTACCTGAAGCGTGCGCATGCGGCTGGACGCGATCGAATTTGCCTTGCGGGAGACATGCAGCAGACTCAGGCGGGCTGCCGCACTGTCCCGCTTTGGCTTTGCGGTGTGTGGCTGTCATCCGCTCAGGCCCGCAACTGGTGCACTATCCCGCGCAGGTGTGTAGCGGTGGGCCGCATCCCGCCCCGCTTGACAGCTGACATGGCGTTCAACAGCTTGGACGCAACGACGTCCGGATCGAGCTCCGTATCCGATTCCGTAACTGTTACAGTTATACTACGAAACATCGTAGGAATCTGAAAGAAACTGTATTCCGGTGCCTAGAGACGACGATAAGTACGGCCCGGGCAGACCAAAGCTGCTAGTGCACGTCGACAGCTCGGAGGTCACCATGCATGGCGGCCGCCGTCGACAGCCGCAAACGGCTCGCCAGCCCTTTCGTCGACGACACCTTCTGCGACCTCACGAAGCGCGGCCGGTACGCCACGCCATGCACGGCAGGGCAGCCGCTCGACGCGCTCCGGGACATCTTCCCGGACGCCAGCCCGCGCGATCTCGAGGCCTGCTTCGCGGCGTCCGGCGGCGACATCCACGCCACGGCCCAGGCGTACCGCGCCCAGCAGGGCCAGCTGGCGTCGCGTCTCGCCCAAGGCACGGCGGACGAGTGCGCCGGCTTCCTGATGGAGCAGATGGCGGCGGCGTCCGACGCCAGGAACCGCGCCTCCTGGGTCATCAGGCTGATCAAGAATGCGGCCGCGGCGGAGGCGGCGAGGCTGCGCGAGGAGAACGCCGCGCTGAGGGAGCAGGCGGCGAGGCTCCACGAGGAGGCGGCCGCGCTCAGGGAGCGGGCGGCGACGGCGGACCGTGACAACGCGGTGCTCAAGCGCGGCGTGCTCGCTGTGCTGAAAGAGTACATGTAAATATGAGTTGCCCCCTTGCTGATGTTCTTGTTCGATCACATTATGTAGTGCCGCATTCTTTGCACACCTTGGAATTAAGCCATACAAACTAGGTACTGTTTCCAGAAAACAGTGCCTATAAATTTGGAGCAAAAGCATGCAGTGCATGATCATAGAATACAAATATGTTTAGTTTTGTTTGTGTCTATCAACCATGTAAAAACACACAGTATATATTTATGTGTGCCCCATCTACTGTTAAACCATAATAGGGACTATACCATGCTTTATGAATTAAGCCATTTTAACTATACGATTCCATTAGGTTTCAGAATACATTGCCTTTTCGGCCTTTTTGTACCCGGATTGTTCCCGTGTACTCCTATCTTCGTAACTCAATGGTCCCTTGGGGCTTTATCTATAATGCCGCGCAATAACCTATTATCTAAAAAAGAATACATTGCCTAGGAATTAGGAGTGAAACGAGTAATGCAAAAACACGAAACAAAAACAATGCAAGTTCTTCCATGTAAGAAACTGATACATATCAGTACTTCTGCTCCATGCTGAAATCCGCCAAATGAAGGTTTGGTCCTTATTAACCCTGATGCAGCTATATTCTCCTCCTCTCGCCAAATGGGAGTGGGCGTTGTGATTAAGGGGATCACGACGTCTTAAATTGCGGAAACATTGGCTTTACATCGTGATGTCTCCCTAGTGAAGAGGTCTTTAGCAAAGCTCAAATGGCTTCGGATTGCTTATATGTGACCTAAAGGATCAGCTCAACAATTTTTAGATCACAGCCTTGTCGGTGTGATTATCCAAGACATCAAGCATTTGGTCACCAGCTTTGAGTCGATCACTTTCACTTATATTCATCGTCAGTATAATGAATCGACACACATTTTAGCCTACTTAGCGAAGAGTTTTGTTTCTTCTAGTTTCAGAAACTTTGCCCCGAGTGTATCCGACAAACATTGTGTAATGATTTGCATTAATTAATGAAGTGCCGTATTCCTTTTTTAAAAAAACTATACTTTTAAAAATGACAGTACTGCCCTCGAATTTTCCAGAACCACAAATCCAGTTAGCATTGTACGGAGTGGGCTAGGAGCCGGCTTGTTCAGATTACCGGGGAGCGGTGGCCAACGCTATCTACTGGAAGAAGATGGCGCCTCCCAATTTCCTTCTCCTGGCCTTCCTCCTCCTCCTCTGCTTCCAGGCCCCACACGCCGCCGCCGCCGCCGGCCCGCCGGACCCGACCCCCACGCCGACCCCATGGCCGCACCAGTTCCACGCGACGCTCCTCATGGACTACCGCGGCAACCTCTCGCTGGCCGACCTCTGGTACGACTGGCCCCGGGGCCGCAACCTGCACGTCATCCGCTACCAGCTCGCCGCCGACGCGCCCTACTACGACGCCGAGTGGAACAACGGCACATCCTTCTTCTACACCCCGGCGCGCCGCGCCTGCCGCTCCGCCGCCGTCGGCGTCGGCATCCTCCGCCCCGACTGGCTCGTCCCCGGCGCCGCGTACCTCGGCCGCGCCTCCGCCGACGGGTTTGACTGCCACGTCTGGACCAAGGCCGACTTCATCACCTACTACGAGGACGCCACCACCCGCCGCCCCGTCAAATGGGTCTTCTACACCGGTATTAATCCTCATCTTACTGCTGCTGCTAATTCTCTTGCTTAAGGCCGCAGATGGTATAATTAGCTGGTGGTTTGCGATTCCGTTGGTGATCTAGGGCATGCTGCGATTGCAATCTTGGGGTACACTTTTTTTAGTCTCCGGTGCTGTTAGGGGTCTTATAAAATACAGTCACCTCTCATAGGATAATCAATAGTAGAATAATCTGGTAGTACTACTTCTCTTGATGGGTGCAACACACTGGTAGAGCTCAAACAGAAACAATAACGACAATGTGTTAATGATGGAGAGTCAAATTGTATTGTAGTATAATGAAAAAATTTAGCAGAATGTGGGGGAAACATATGTAGTTGAAGCCACATAAATACAATTTCTGCAACTCGTGTTGTCCACAATCCAGCATTTCCTGCCCGACTCGTGTGGGTTATGCTTATCTTTTAGTAGCAGACAAGGGAATATTCAGAATTTTCTTAGTGACTCACTTTTCAGGGCAGAGTTGTTCTGTTTCTGAATTGTGTGCATTATTTTCGTATACTAAGTCACTAAGGACTTGTATTTGTTCTGACGGTACTCCCCATGAAGAAATACTATCCTTATGAGTTAATGACTCTTGGAACAGGTCTACTTATTTGCTCGTCCCAATCAAATATATGCCTGTTGCTGTCAACCCATGAAGACAGACTCTAAGATCGAACAGTGACTTCTTTCTATGCTTATGAGTTAATTCCTCTTGGAACAAGTCTTGCTAATCTGTACCATCTTTGTCTACTATAACCAGTCGTTTATTACCCAATGCTCCATCATTTCCTACTTTTGTGTCTATCCTTCCATTACTTACAATTAGGCAACAATCTATTTATCACCCATAAAGGCATGAACACTGTCAGTATCCAGTTGTTTTGCTGCCTTATTAAAGGATTTATAAACTTTCATAACAAAAGGACAGTCGGTAATTACCCACACCTCTCTTTGTTAGAGCCTTGTATATACAGTTTTAGACTTATCAGTAATATCATTACTTATTATTCATGAATCTCTGGCTTTGGTCGTATCAATAGATAAGAGGCAAGAGCGAACACTAGGCTGCTGAGTCTCTTTCTAGAGCTTTGTTTATTCTTTTTTGGTTTCGGTTCACCCTTGGTTTGGTTTCCCTCCAAACCCTGTAATTCTCTTCTTGCCTATATTCAACGAAAAGCTGCGCTGACAGCCTTTTTTTTCAAAAAAAAAAAGGTAAGAGGCAAAGCCAAATATCTGACTCTATATGTTCTAGTTTGTGACCAAATTGATCATCTCTGGAAGTATTGCAACCTCTTGCCCCCTCAAGTTCTATTGTACATATTGTTCTAGATTTCTATGTGTTTGTAATCAGTGTAGTATTAGATTTACTTAGACTAGAATATGTTCTTTTGTATGTTCAGTGCCAACATACATCACAAGTCAAAAAGAGAAGCTAATAACAATAAATAATTAAGAAGGGTCAATCCGTATAGAACCGTAAAAAAATATCAGTTTGTGGTGAGGGGGAGGAAGAATTTGTAGTCAAGTCACACTGTCGTTTAAGGTGCGCAATTTGCTAGTTCTTAGTTTCCAGTATCTTACCTGTAATTTTTTTGACTAGTGATTTTTTGTTGAGTGTATCCTGACTAGTGAATAGCGAGGCGGAAACCCATCCATGTACTTATTTAGCATCCAATCATTCTGCTTTAGGGATCTGTTGATTATTTTCGTACAACCAGTTGTATTTGCTCCAATGATACTCCCCATCCATTAGTTGTCAGTTTGCTGTCAACTCCGAAGACAACCGCTAAAATTATACTGCATTCACCGGTATATCACTTATTGGCCGCTGAAGCGTGTACTGCCAATCTTTGACCTATCCTCTATCATAGTTGTAAAGTTGGGATAGGATTGCTAAAGAATGAAGACAGCCTTAAAGAACGAATATAGCTCCCAATTGTTTGCCCAAGATCTATTGTAGGTGCCAATTTGGATTTATGGATGTTAGTATCCGGTGTGGTGTTAGCTTCATATAAAGTAGAGAATGTTATTTAGAAGGAGAAATGCCTTTAATCTGTAGAAGAAAAAAGAGTAAACCGCATGGGCGGTCCTAATTCTTTTCGCGAACCTTCACCTAGGTCCTACTTCTTTCAAAATGCACATCTAGGTCCTAAATCTTTTGTAAGTGATTCATCAGAGGTCCTAGTTCTTTCAAAATGCACATCTAAGTCCTAAATCTTTTGTAAGTGATTCATCAGAGGTCCTAAGTCGATCGCACAAGTGTTGACCACTTCCACATCAATAGTGGGGCCCACGAGATATATGGCCACCATGCATATTTTTGAATAGGACCCCTAGTTTGTATATATTTCAAAACTCAGTCCTTGTTTCTCACCCCATCCCTCTCTAGCACAGTGCGGAGGAGGCAGCGCACATGTCGGGGAACTGCTGCCGTGAAGGAGCCTCCACGGCATGAGCGCCATCCAGGCAAATTTTTGGTCGGAGTGTGGATCTTCTCATCACTCGGCGAGCCTACCGGGCAGCCGCAGTGCGTCTACCCCGTCTACCCCCACGACGCGGGCCTAGTTGCTCTGACATGCGCTCTGTGTGACGATGTCACTGACGATGGGAACATGTTGGTGCAGACCTTCGCCACCATGCCTCTTCTCGTCATCTCTCTTCAGCCCATTAAATCATTAGTTCCTAAGCCGTCACTCGGCTACCGACGCACACATAGGAGATGGAAGTGCTAAGATGGGAATGCTTAGGAATACACCAGGTGGAGAGAGAAACATGGACTGTATTTTGGAAGAAATACAACCTCGGGGGTCTATTCGCAAATATATAGGGTGGCTAGTATGCTTCGTGGGCTCCACTACCAACGTGGCACCGATCAACTCGGGTCAGAATGATTGGGATCTAGGACCTAACTGAAGGTATTGAAAAAGAATTGGGATCTAGATGTGTATTTTGAAAAAACTAGGACCTAACTGAAGGTACGGGAAAAGAATTAGGACCGCCCATGCGGTTTACTCAAGAAAAAAAGTCTGTCTGTAACAGAACATATTTTAAGTTAGCTGGATTAGGTTTTGTTGACCGAAGTGGCACAACTTGTAGTTTCCAATACTGATATCTGATTCTGTTTGCAGACCACAAGCAACGAGATATCATTGTAGTTTGAAATTTGCAGACTCAAACCTTACAGTTCAGCCATACCGTGGAAATATGATATATACGACCATTTCGTGATGTCTTGAATCGATATATCCAAACCTGAATTTGGGTCACGCTAACATTCTTGTGATCCCACAGGGCGGACTGCACACGTGATGAGCTTCGAGCCAGGGGCTGTGCTGGAAGATGCTGAATGGCAGGCGCCTGCCTACTGTTTCGCCAAGGATGACACTGAAGCTGCCAAGAAATCCCTCATCTCTGAACCAAAGGAGCATGATGAGAGCTTTATTCCCAAGATGAGAATACTGAGAGGAGGTTAAATTAATCTGTCTCGCCGAATAAAATACTGGCCTTCGCTGGTGAGTGTGTTCGCCTTGGTATCTCAGTTAATTATGTGCGCGTATAACCGTGAGTGATGATTACATACACCGTTGTTGCTAATCAGGTATCTGTATATGGTGATATGTCCTCTTGTCATGAGCGCTTTTGCGAGGACATGCATCGATCAGTTTACATTGTATGGCAATTCCCTGTATAGGGATAGTTGGCCGGTACTTATGAGCGATGATTACAGTTACATCTGCCTTGGCAAACCCCTGGATTAAACTTGGCTCAAACAGAACAAACCTCAGCGATGTACACGGAAAACAATGGGCAAGCATATCTGGATAGTATGCCCTGTCTGAAACATGGGAAAATGACAGGCTGACTATAACTGAACCTCGTGACAGTGTTCTACTATAACAGGCGACGGACATATCTGATAGCATATCTGGATATCTATGGTATGCCTTGTCTGAAACCTGGGAAAATACCCTGGGTGATTCTAACTGAACCAAGAGACACGGGTGACAGACTGACAGCATACATATGGTTGGTCCTCTGGGAGCACTATAGGCCTCACGGCCTAGTTGAGCTGTGGTGTAGTGATGTGCTCCTGTATTGCAATTGAGATGAACTCCACAACATAATCGAGCAGATCAAGCTACCGCTGTAATTTGCTCATGACTCAGTTCTGAACATGTAGATGTAGAAGAGGAATGACAAGAGGTTCAGCCGAGTAGCATGCCGTACCGGCAGTGGTCCGATCCCAAATTAAAGGATGGAGTTGCACGAGGGAAACGGGAGCGTTCCATCGATCACAATCTCGCGGCTGCTTGCTCATAACTCAGTCATCAAGTCTACTGAACTGTACCGTACTGAAACGGTGCTAGCTCTAATGTAGTAGTATGTGGATGCACACCCGTTCCTTAACCCATGTCCTTGGATATGATATGGATAGACAGATTCCCAGTTCATCGATATGCAAATCAAAATTGGTAAAACTAATTAAGCTCCATCCACGGAGCTTTTTTACAAGCAATATTAGCAGTTTGACACACACCACCAGATAAACATCAACTTAATTCTTCTGTTTTCCATTGACTACAGTGTGGAGATCTGTTGTTCTCATGAAATATGAACGCAACTTAATTATAGTTAGGCCCCGTGCGACAACCAGTACTCGTGCAGTACATGTTTAGGAGTCAGTGCAGTATCGTGACGATGACTCGCCATTTGCACTTCTTTCATCTTCGTACGTGATTAAGTGTAGCTAGGCACTCACAGTCACACTCTTACCAGTTGGAGAGATCTCCTTTTCTTAGCCTGCCTCTGAGACTGCTCTGGAACTTGGGAATTGCAGACGGACAGTTGCAACTAAATTGCCGACGTAGACGGAACAACCTCACTCACTCACTCACAGTAAGAATCGATCCTCCCGGCTCAACACACACACACAGATACACACACAATAAAACAAGGATGGATTGCGTTACTGACCATGAGCACCAACATGGCAATGGCTGCGACGGTGGTGGTGATGTGACGGAGTGGAAGAAGGTGGCGGAGCTGAGGGCCGTCGTCGAGGCACGGGATCCAGTATCCAAGGTACTGTATATCACCCACCTATGCATGCATTCAGGATTCAGCAGTCGTCTCCTTCCACAGTTCCACTCCTTGTTCAGTTATTCCCTCTTGGTATAATGATGTGCTATACTAGTACCATAAATGTGACCAAGTTTCTGTTCTTGCATGTCGGAAAATGATGTACTACTATACTAGAAACAAGAACTGGATGTAATTTTAACTATTCCGAACTGCTTTTGTTGGTTTATCTTTTAGCGAGTACTCGTGATATCTCTATGTCCCAAAATAGCACTTAAAAGGCCCTGAAAAATATTCGACGTAAGATTGGTAACGTACATAAATAGTTAACAAACCAATGCATGTCAGAAAATTGGAAACTCAGATTTCGAAAATAGAAGGTGAAACTATTAGCCGATTTAAATTGATATTGAATTTGGCCCTTTAGAATCATGAGCATGCACTGCACGCGGTAAAACCAGATCAAATTCGTACAGGACCCCGGCCCTACCGTGGTACATGCTCCACTCCTGGAAGGAACAATCATCCTTATAGAATCTTCCCTCGAACCATTGACATATTGATATCCTGCACATGCAGGAGGAGGATGACTTTATGCTGCGGCGATTTCTGCGCGCCCGAGACCACAACATCGGCAGGGCATCGGTGATGCTCCTTCAATACCTCTCCTGGAAGCGCGATATCAAACCACGCGGCTATGTCTCAGATGACGAGGTTCGCAACGAGATTGCAAAGGGGAGGATCCAACTACATGGCTTCGACCGTCTTGGCCGCCCCATGGGATATCTCTATAGTGCACGGCACTTCCCTGCCCGACATGATCTCGACGATTTCAAGCGCTACTGCGCCTATGTCCTCGACAAAATCTACAGCAGGTATATATATAGAACCATCAGTTGCATGCATGATAGATAGCTAGGGTTGATCACTCGGGTATTGAACTCACGGGTTTTTTCTGGTTTTAGGATCCCGGTGGGGCAGGAGAACTTTGCGGCGGTGATAGACATGAGGGGGTGGGGGTACTCCAACTTTGACATCCGGGGATACTTGGTGGCGTTGAACATCTTGCAGAGTTATTACCCTGAGAGACTCGGGCGGGTGTTTCTCATCCACGTGCCATACATTTTCACGGCAGCATGGAAGATTGTGTACCCATTCATCGACGAAAGAACCCGGAAGAAGATTGTGTTCGTAGCTGATAGGGACCTTGATGCCACACTCCACGATGCTATCGATGAGTCCCAACTCCTCGAGGAGTATGGTGGCAAGCTCAAGCTGCAGGGTTACAACAAGTCACCGTCGTCCATGTCCAGCCGATGATCCATCGGTGTTGATCACTACTGCCCCTAAATAAGTGACATGTGTGTGCCTATGCATCCACCACGGCTCACTAGCTTGTTGGAGTAACATTTTTCTTTTCCAGAAAAAATTGTGCCTTGTAAGCACCTCCTTGTGTATGTTTCGGTGAAACAATTCGAGATAAATGTAGATGGCTTTCCGTGGAACTTGCAATTTGTGTACGATCACGTACGGGAGTGGGCAGTGGTCAGTGGATGCAAACTCACATACGTTCATGGTTCCGAATAATTGCATGGAGTGCCACAACAAGCTTAATTTTAGTGTTGGAGATCGAACAAGGAGCACTGCACATCAAAATGCAAAAGTCCTGATAAACAACCATCATGTCTTTTCGTGTTGGGGACGCTCTGTCCTCATTGTATGTTTCGTCTGCTGTTGAGGGCAAGGCCATCGCCGAGATTGTGGCTCCTGTGTTGCAGATCATGCCTGAGCTCCAGGAGCTTGGCGCGAGCCATGATTTGCCTCTGACTGTGGAGCATGTGAAGGTGGATGTGCCGGCGACCTTGAGCTTGCGTGAGCAATCGAATGTGGCTCCCACACCCATTCCACCTTCGTCGCCACATTGTCCCAATGCTCTTGTTGCAGAAGAGATTTGTGTTTTGTTTAGCAGATTTGATGTTCTTGTTCCTGAACTTGGAAGGTCGATTGCTTGCCTCCTAACGGGACACCAATCAAGGAAAAAATTAAGAAGGTGAGTTATAGCATTCGGACCTGCATTCGGAAGGAGAAGTCACTTCGGTACAACAAGAATGTCAACATAGGAAAGACGCCCGCGGCTACTTGATGGATGATCCTCGGTTTATCTCATCCTCGGTTTATGTTGCCTTTGTGCCTTTGGTGTTGGCCATTCCTTTTTGTTTAGGTGTTTCTCACACGGATGTTGTTGGGTTGTTCAAGTGTAAGGGGTGGGTAGCTGCGGTGTGTTGGGAGAGCTAGGCGGTTGGAGAGGCCAAGGAGTGTCTTGCTTTGGAAGTAGTTTGCATGTGGTGGTTGTTGTAACGTTTTTCGCCCGGTTTTTCATTAATTTACTATACAATTCTCTTCTTCTTAGTTAATAGATTGTGGCATACTGTATTTTTATACTGTTATGCTACCAATTTTGCAATTATTGGATAATTGTGGTATACCATTTTTTAAATTTTCATATAATTATGAAAGCTAAGAAAGACGAGGTCATGGCCTCATGGTCATGGGAAAGAGGCGCAAGATGATTAAGCTGGTCACCTTCAACGGCGAGCGCCTCGAGATCACGCATATAAAAAACGCATTTAATAAAAATCGGGGCACCGGCGGCGGAGCCCTCCACGCTGCTCCTCGTGATGATGGACACGCCCTGCACAGATCCCTGCCCGCCCTTCCTCCAGGATGCAGATGTGACTCCTACCGCCGAGGAGGGTGGCGGATTGAAGGCCGGAGGAGTAGGGTGCGCCAAACCTCCGGGGAGGCTACCGGAGTGAAGGCCGGAAGAGCAGGCCCTGCAACTGCCTGCTCTGAGCTCCCGAGCACGGCCGGACCGATCGAGGTGCGTGCATGCGCACGCCTCCTCCACCGACAGGGATGGAGACGGATCCGCCGGCGGGAACGAGGCCGCGACATCTACCGGTAGGATGGGTGTTGTCACCGTCTAGCCTTAACCAGAGAAATCTGCGGGCATACCGACCCGCCGGCGTCCATGCCGGATCCGTACGATGATGACCTGGAGCTAGAGGGCATGCACGACTCCTATCCCGTCCAGGTCGAGCTCACTCGCCGCTCTCATCCCATCGCGGATTAGCCGCGCCTCCCTCCCTTGCAACCAGCGCGCATGTAACCACGCCGCCCTCGTGCTGCTTTCGGGGAGAAAGAGGCGTGCTGCTATTGCGGCTTTGCCATCTTGCTGTGATAGTTTCTTGAGAGCAACCACATATTTCACTAATTGAATATCAAGTTACAAGAAGCAATATACGTGGAAACTAAAAGAAAAATCTGGATAAAATGATTATTCTGAAAGTTTGCAGATAAAACCGTAAAACATCGATAAATACAAATCGATCCCTAGGGTTTCCTGCAACCGCTGAAGCTAGCGGCCGCCGTCCAACTCCAGCGCTGCCAAGACGCACGCCGGAAGGAACGCCGAGCCTCCGCCATTGCCAGATCCAAGAAAGCACCATCGCCAACGAGGCTTTGTGAGTCAATGAACAGGCCTGCTGCACGCAGAAAGGCACGTGTCACTGTGGCACATCGACCGGGGGATGTCCCCGTGCTGTCTTAGACCAATATCTTCTGTCTCCCATCGACAAAGTCGGGGAAGAACAACAGATCCACCACCTCTGTACCAATATCCTCATTTTAGAGAAACCACCTCACCCCGGCCGCCAGCGAAGGCCAGCGACACAACAAGAAACAGA
The DNA here is from genome assembly GCA_007115705.1 of Dactylis glomerata. Taxonomy (NCBI): domain Eukaryota; kingdom Viridiplantae; phylum Streptophyta; class Magnoliopsida; order Poales; family Poaceae; genus Dactylis; species Dactylis glomerata. The sequence goes on along the minus strand of QXEO01000121.1, from coordinate 3,621,661 downwards.
TCTCGCTAGATCTAAAGAACGGGGAGAAGACCAACCTGCTGATCTGAAGGATCGACAAGCACACGGTGCCATCAACTCTGAGACGCCGCCAACGCCGATGTGGGAGTAGAGTTGAGGCAGATTTATTTGTCCGGACGTCGCTCCCACCATGCCAACGACGCACCACAACAGATTGATCCTAACCCTAACTACTAGGCGGAGGAACGAGGTCCCCTCTCCCTCCTACCACCGGAGCAGCGGAGGGAAAGAGGACGAGCGCTCTCGCCGAAGATCAGGAAGTTTCAGACGCTGCCGCCGCCTTTGCCTCGTGACTTCTGAGAGAGACCCTTTGACGAGGGGTTAACTCGACAAATGTCCTAGATGAAGGACTTAGGATCGGGGAGATAGGGCGTCAGATGAACTCGATGGTAAACTCAGTCAAATAAGGTGGCTATGAAAGTAAACGTGGGTGTAATACCTGGCTTGCTTTCAATCTGTCCCTCACCGTCCCCTCCTGGCCCCTATATATAGATGGCCAGGTCTCGAGGATCGGTGAGGGATCCGATACAGATTACAATATCGACATACGACATGAACTCGTATTTCGACTACCGTTACAATTGGGTCTAGCTTAATGGGCCTCAGGGGTACTCAACTAACGGGCTCTATTATCTATACCCTTGTCAGTAGCCCCCGAGATTCTACCAGAATTGCAGATTCAGGTTGAATCTCAGATCTTCAATTCTTCGACTTGATCAATACTTGACTTCTTCAGATCTTCAAATCTTCGACTTGGTCTTTCGACTTATCTTTTATTATAATATCTTGCAAGGGTTTTTTGATAAACAAGCCTGACAACTCTGACGGATCAAGAGGCCAGTTACCTGCCAGAACAGATACTTGCCACCTACTTCAAATTCAATCCCCTTGGACCTGAATTCGGGAAACCGGTCAAACCCATTCTTTTGCCGCATTTAGGACTTACAAAGAACGAGTCACAGTGGTTCTCAGGGTACCCAGTGCGTCCACCAGGATTTTTCTTCGCGTCATAGACACGGATACATACCAGCAAAGCGCATCCATGTGCGTATACCGGGCCACACAAGATGGATCCTGGGGTCTTACCTTCATGATTATATTTGAATCACGGCATTTGAGTTTTGTCGCGATGACGCAACTCGAGAATCATATGTCGCAGCCTTGTTTGACTGTTCCGGTGTACAAAATATTCGGGTTATTCAACCTTGATCGATGAAAACTCCCTCCCGATGGGAGTAATGATGCTTCCTGAATCTTCTTTCGCCTTCCTTGCTTCAGTATTCATGAATAAATATCATCGGGTGCGCACCCAGCGCTCCCGATGGGAGTAGCCCCCGAGGCTATAGCCGAATTTTGTCAGGTATAGGCTCAAAACTATAGACATATCTATACCATATATTCTGTCTTTCGATATTTATCGACATATCTTGCCCTTCTTTATGACCTAAGCCCCCGAATCCAAAAACAAGGTATACTGTGCTTCTTTATAGATAACTTCTTCTTTTTTTTCCTCGTACCTTCTCCTTTGATACGTTGAGCTTTCTTTTATCGTCTGCATTAGGCAGCATATAAGAGCCTGTAATAATATGTTGGACCGCACCCTTGTAAAGGCCCATTAGTGCGTCCTTATAAATAAAGCACGCCTGGCGAGGGTAAAAAACCCTAATCCAGTCATTAGCTTCTCCTTCCGCCGCATCATCTTCTTCCTCTTTAACTCATCTAGGGTTTCTTCTTTACCACCTGTCTCCATGGCCGATGCGGGTGAATCGCGTCTGAACATCGGTGCCCCAACGGAGAAACAGGGTCGCGGCTGATACGTCTCCAACGTATCTATAATTTTTGATGCTCCATGCTTGTTTTTGCACCATTTGCCTACTGTTTCGTTACACTTCGTGGCACTTTTATGCATTTTCCGAAACTAACCTATTAACAAGTTGCCACAGTGCCAGTTCCCTGTTTTCTGTTGTTTTTGTGTTTCAGAAGTGATACACAGGAAATATTCTCGGAATTGGACGAAACAAATTCCTGAAGTCTTATTTTGTCCGGGAGCTTCCAGAGATCCGAAGGAGAGTAGGAGGGGGGCCACAGGCGCCCCACACACCAGGCCGGCGCGGCCAGGGCCTGGACCGCGCCAGCTAGGTGTGAGGCCACCTGGCCCCAACTCTGACATCGCCCCTTCGCCTATAAAGACCCCCCGATGGTAAAAACCTAAGGACCCGATCAATTTTCCAGAACACATCGCGATCCGCCGCCGTCGTCGACCCAAAGATTGGGAGGGTCCAGAAGCTCTTCCCGGCACCCTGCCGGAGAGGGGAATCGCCACCGGAGGTCTTCTTCATCGCCATGCTTGCCTCCGGAGCGATGAGTGAGTAGTCTACCTTGGACTATGGGTCCATAGCAGTAGCTAGATGGTTGTCTTATCCACCATGTGCTTCATGTTTAGATCTCATGAGCTGCCCTACATGATTGAGATCACCGTTATGTAATTCTACATGTTTGGTTTGTTGGGATCCGATGAATATTGGTGTTATGATTGAGTTGCTGTACTGAATTATATCTTTTGTTATCTCTATGTTGTTTATGATCTTGCATGCTCTCTGTTGTTAGTAGCTATCTTGGCCGAGTAGTTGCTAGTGACTCCAAGAGGGGGTATTTATGCTCGATAGTGGGTTCATGCCTCTATTTAACCTGGGGGAGTGACAGAAACCTCTAAGGTTGTAGATGTGCTGTTGCTACTAGGGAGAAAACAACATTCATATGCTCAAGGGCATATGCTTTGTTTACATTACACACTTTGCTTAATGCAATTATCTGTTGTTCGTAACTTAATACTTGTGGAGTTCTCGGATTGATTCGCCACAAGTGGATTATTAGTCATAGATGCAGTTGGATGGCGGTCTATGTATTTTGTTGTAATACCCAGAGTAAATCTCATAGTGATCTTCTTGACATATCACGTTTATCTTTATTCTATCAATTGCCCAACTATAATTTGTTTACCCAGCATGTGTTATTTATCTTATGGAGAGACACTACTAGTGAACTGTGGACCCCGGTCCTATTTCCATTATATTGCTATCACCTGTTTACTTTACTCGCACTGTTTACTTTACTCGCATACTTCTAATGTTTTCCACTCGATACGCTCATAACCTTTGTTTCAAGCAAACCGGTGAGATTGACAACCTCATCGCAAGTTGGGAGCAAAATACTTGGTTGTGTGTGTGTGCAGGTTCCACGTTGCTACTGGCCGAAGATGAGTCAACATGTATCGTTAAACGACGCCCTTGTTGGAGTGTTACTAAGCCAGTCCGCATCACCTTCAGTCGTTATTGTCTGCTTTTCTCCTGATCGACATACCTTGGTTCTTAACTGAGAGAAAACTTGCTGCTATATTCATCAAAACCTTCTCTTGGGGTTTACCAACTGGCCGGTCATTTACTACAAGCCAACAAGTTTTCGGGCAACCTCTCCTTTTCTGTGTCGCAGCCTCGCCGTGCTTCAGAAATGACCCGGCCAAGATCATCAGCGGGCTCATCTGGTTCCCGTTCTGCACCCTGATCTTCTTCTTCATTGTCTTCCATTGCGGTATCAGCATACTCAGGGAACATAGATCGGTAGTTGTCATCATCGTTCTCTTCTTCTTCATCGTCGTCTTCCATCATAACCCCTCTTTCCCCGTGCTTGGTCCAAACATTATAGCCCGACATAAAACCGGACCGAAGCAGGTGGCTCTGAATGACTCTTGAGGAAGTGTAATCCTTCTCATTCCGACATTCAACACATGGACAAAACATATAGCCACCACCATGCTTGTTCGCATCGGCCGCATCTCGAAAAGAATGCACGCCTTCTCTGTAAGCGGCTGTGCGTCGATCACCGTACATCCATGGATGGCTCATCTGCGTCATACGACAGTATATCAAACACAATCACGATCCTAAAAATTAGTACCGCACGGTCTAAACGAGAAAATATAGTTGCTAACCTTTTAGAATAAGTGGAAATAAAGAGGAAGAGGTTTAAGCGTGGCTCGGGCATCGACTATATTGTAGTTGTGTTCGGTGAACTGAAGCGGCATCGCTCTAACACACATTTCAACAAACACCTCTAGTGCATCCAAGAAAAAAGGAGAGCTAGCACACACCCACACTCTTTCATCCAAAAAAATGCAAGGAAGATGGGAGAGAGGGGCTGCGGCCATATATATAGGCAGAGGACTTTAGTCCCGGTTTGAGACACAAACCGGGACTAAAGGGTGCGCACATGCGGGCTGCACACCGCGTAGCCCTTTAGTCCCGGTTTGTATCTCAAACCGGGACTAAAGGCTTGTTACGGGCCGGGACTAAAGCCTCCCGGGCGGCTGGCGAATTTCGGGCGACGTGGCCGGGCCTTTAGTCCCGACCCAGATGGAGGCCGGGACTAAAGGGTCCAGGCCAAAGGCCCTTTTTCTACTAGTGTATAGATGGCCAAGTCATGAGGATCGGTGAGGGATCCGATACAGATTACAATATCGACATACGACATGAACTCGTATTTCGACTAGCGTTACAATTGGGCCTAGCTTAATGGGCCTCAGGGTACTCAACTGACGGGCTCTATTATCTATACCCTTGTCACCCTTGCTGTAATAGTTGACTGTACTGCTACTCTCTCTCTCTCTCTCCCTCCCTCCTAGCCAGACCCGACCCGACCCTGCCTCCGTGGCTCGGGACGACCGGACGAGACGAATCATCCCCAAGCGGCCAAGCCCCGAACCCCAAATCCCTCCCTGCCCTTGCTCTATCACCGGACACCCCCTACCCGTCGGCTGCCGCCACGCCCCGCCCTCCGCCGCCAACCCCCGCCAACCCCCGCCGCTTGGGCGTCTGGCTGCGGCCGCTCGGGCGCCTGGCTGCCTGTCGTCGTCAACCCCCACCGCTTGGGCGCCTGGCTGCCTGCCGCCATCAACCTCCGTCGCTTGGGCCCCTGGCTGCCTGCCACCGCGAAGCCCCGCCCTGTTCCAAGTGCTGATGGATGCCGACAAAGAGGCGTAGTGAATTCAGGCCGAGGAGGATGAAGCCGCATCAGCTTTAGCCTAGGAAGAAGAAGAGGCAGCAGCCTCTAGGAATCTCAACACGCCACGAGCATGTTAATTTCTTCTTTTAATTTCAGATTTTGATGTCCACTTGTCTAGCGACTAGCATTGTGTAGGAGATTGTTTAAGATTGATTTCGATTTCGATTTCAATGTTGTAGGACACTCAACAAGAAAATACTTCTGAAATCTTTGATCTAGAAAATGGTACGATAGTATCTTTATCAAAATGTAGCACTATTTTGTATGTTGTTTTCTTTATTTTTATAGTTAGTTTATAGTTTTGCTTGATGAAATCTGAAACCGAATTAATTTGAACCTTTTTTTTGTTGAATATACTTGCTTTTTCTACTAAAAGCTTATTTATTCAGTCCGGCTTAGTTCAGTTTCAGGCTCCGCCACTGTTCGTCCCCATCTTCACTCCACCGGCCAAAGCCCGAGAGTCAACACAAATCATATGGAACCATTTCTATATATAAAGGTTATCCTCAGCCCTTATCACTTGTGGTGAGCAATAATCTATAATATCATAAAAAGTTATTCCCATATCGCCACAGCGGAATAATAAAAAAATCGCCACGTGAAAGCATGCATGGTTCCGTTGGCTGCCCAAAGAAAAGGTTAGAAGAGGCCGAAAAGGTGAGCAACTCAACCGTTTGACCAGAACCAAACCGTGTGAGTAACACGCCGACACCTACAACTCTATTAAGTACACTAGCACATCATCGTCTCCTTGCTTCGTCCCCATCTTCACCCCACCGGCCACAAACCGAGAGTCAACGACGGACCATGGTGTTGCCGGATGTGATCCTCGAGGAGATCTTTCTCCGCCTCCCGCCGGACGAGCCGGAAAGCCTCCTGCGCGCCTCCCTTGCCAGCAAGCTCTGGCTCGGCCGCCTCACTAGCCCTGCATTCCAGGGTCGCTACCGCGAGTTCCACGGAGCTCCCCCTATGCTCGGCTTCCTCTTCTCGTCCTCAGACATCGGCGGCGTCCAGGAGCTGGTCTCCACCACCACCAAGTTCCGCGCGCGCATCCCGGACGACGGCTGGAGCACCGGCCTGAAGTACGTCACGTGGGATTGCCGCCATGGCCGCGTCCTCATCAAGGGCGGGAATAACCAGGGAGGGTTCAAGGAGGTCGCCGTCTGGGACCCCATAACGGGCCGCCGGAGCGTTCTGGTCGCGCCCGGGGAGTCCTGGTGCGCCTGGGCCGCCGCGGTGCTCTGCGGCGTGGCCGGCTGCGACCACCGCGCCTGCCACGACGGGCCCTTCCGAGTGATCCTCGTCGACATAGACAGGGGCGTCGCATACGTGCGCGTGTCCTCCCCGGAGACAGGTGAATGGAGCAAACCCTGCCCTGCTCTCGAAGTTGGTGATGCCTTCTTGACGCCACCCTCCGTCCTCGTCGGAGACGGGCTCTACTTCATGTTCACCTATTTTGCTGATGATACCATCCACATCCTCAAGTACGATCTGGCCTCTGATCGCTTATCGGTGCTCGGAGCGCCGGCCGGGGCTGGGCTTGTCGACGCCTCTATCCTCATGGCGATGCAGGATCGCAGCTTGGGGTACGCAAACCTCGACTACAAGTCAACTCTCCGCTGGTGGTCGAGGCAGCAGCAGATGGGTTCCGAGTCCGACGGAGCTGCGTCGTCGTGGACTCCCCGTGGAGTCATCGATCTAAAGAGCTTTCTTCCCGCTCCAATACACAGCAAACTACTTCTACCCATGGGATCTGTGGAAGGGAGTGATATCGTTTTCGTGACCACCACCACAGGGTTTACCACGGACGACGATGGCATATACCAGATTAATCTCAACTCACTGCACTCGAAGAAGCTATGGAAGACGAAAGGGTTCGTGGCTTTGCTTCCGTACATGAGTTACTACAATCCACGAGGTATATCTAGATCTCCTTAATTTCTTTTGTGATTTTGCAAAAAACTACTTAAATTGGAAGTTTTATATTTTATGTTTCAATCGTAATATTTTTCTAGGCGTCCCGAAGCAAACTAGGAGCGCTATGTAATGTAACACTCTAGTGTTACACTACCTAGTTACGTTTATACATCCAAATTAAATTGGTAATTTATCATGCTACCATCTCTTTGTTCAAATCACACTCTCAATTATGCTTAGCTACTAATGTGGCACTGGCTAATTGTAACTTCTGAACTTTTCTCTTACTACAGCAATGGGGAACTCACCATAAAAGTATGCACTTGGAGCTGATGGATGAGGTGATCACGACTCACCATATGGCATGGCGCCTTCAACTCGAACTAAGGACCGCCTATCCAAGTTTGGTTTGTTTACTTGTGGGTGGCCGTCTGTGGCCTTAAGTACAATTGTTGGGCTTCAAGTCATGTGTTTGGATGTAAGCTCGTACTTCTGCAGTTGGTAGTGACTATGGTTTTACTTAATTTAAATCCACGTTGAAATGCCATTTATTTAAGATAATCCCTTGGAGGCTACATGGGCTTTGTGATCAATTGAGTATGTATTTTGTGTTAAATTTGGTCAAATTGGTTTTTCCTCAGCGGTTTATTATCATTTGTTGGGTTTGTTAAGCCATGGCCAGTTTTTCATTGGTGTGTCCTCCTCCTGCACCTCCAATCGTGGTGATGTTACTAGTGCAACCTAGAAGGAGAGATGCTACAACGAGTCGACGATGTTATGTTAGTGCTATGGATGGACTAACTTGTAACTGCGATGCTAGCCTAGCTTGAACAAACTGATATGAGAACTCAACTGTACCACCAACCTATCTACCCTATTTGTGGTTAACTAGATCTGTGTGCTTCGTAAGAAAAAAAAGGTTGCTACCATGAGGCATATCGGTGTAACAGGGTAGAATCAGGTTTCTTGAACTAAGCCCTGCACCAGTAAGATTTTTCGAATTTTCTAGAATTTTCCGGCTATACCGTGCATGTATCGAAATTACAAAAAGGCAAATAATTTGAATTTGAATTTGATTTGCATATTTGTTCGAAAAACCAGAATTTCTTGGTAGCCACGGTAACCTGGAATCATGCCCCCTCAGTAACCAAAACCTTGACGTCAATAGATGCACTAGTACTATAACAATCAACTATCATCAGATACTAATTCCTTCACAAAGGTCACAAAAGACTATGAAAAATGAAACTGAGATTATATGTAGCACCTATGCATAATATTCCTATTTCTCATGAGACCTAATGCTGCATTACTTGTCATTCTTCCACTCCTAATCTATGCATCCCTCTCGAAACAACAATTATCCTTACAAAATCTGCCATATAAAGTGGAAGGTACATGTTGATGTTCATTTATAGGTATATAGATATTGCAAGCATGCAGGACGAAGATGACTTCATGCTGCGGCAGTTCATGCGCACCCGAGACCACCACATTGGTAAGACATGGGCGATGCTCTTTCAGTACCTCTCCTTGAAGCACGCCCTCAAGCCACACGGTTCAATCTCAGACAACGAGAATTGCGATGATATTGCAAAGAATAAGGTCCACATGTAGGTCTTCGATCGTTTTGGCCGCCCCGTGGCGTATCTCAATGGTGCACGCCAATTTCCCCTTAAAAAGTGTCCGACATTGATGACTTCAAGCTCCATATTGCCTACTTCCTGGATAAAATATGCATTGGGTATCTACAATTATACACTATATAAAACTCAAACAGTTTACGCACCTATTCATGATTTGGGTAATGTAAATTAATGCACCAGTTTATCCTCTCTCCCTTCCTTCTCAAAAAAGACTTTCTGCCCGCTATATTAATATAGCAACCACATCGATACAATAGTTGGAAACCAAGAAAATGCTGAGGCAACACCAAAAACTTGCCCAAAGAGAAAATAAATGAAAGCAATGGCAACGTAACAAAGATAATGACTCGCAACCGTTGCACCCTCCGTCTTTTTCCACCATGTTTGAAGCATTCCGAAGCGTCCTATACCAAGCAGAAACTTCACGAAGGGACACGCTGTTGACACGGCGCTGCTGCTCGGACCAAACCGGTCCTAGGATTTCCCCCGGTACGTAGAGAATCCCACGACGCCCTCCAGGAAGGAATGTTGTCACTCGAAGGCGACACCATGTCAGGGCTAGACAAGCTGATAAGGATTTCTCCCGCCCCCGTCACACAAAAAAACCCCGGCATAACGGAGCACCACCACCTAGCTGCACCACCCACCAGCATGTGCCACCACGATCTTGTAGTCGCCATCATCAGTCGCTTCGTGACACTGGTCTGCGGCCTAAAGGGCGGAATGCACTTATTATGAAAAATGTATTTTTAATGCATTTCAAAATGTTAAAACATTCAAAAAAATCCCAGAAAATCTATGTTCGTCCACCTAAGTTTTGTGGAGAAAAGATATTTCTTGTGACCTGTATGAAAAACACAAAACAAATATCACGTAAATAGCAAATTCATAGCATCGAAAATTGTTTTTTACATAGGCTATGAAAAATGCCTTTTTATTGAATTTTATATGTCTAGATGTACACCAAGATTTTTATTATTGGAATTTTTAGACATTTTGAAAAATTGTTTATAGGGAGTGGTGCATCTACACCCGTGAGCCAAATGGATTTCCCTCTAAATGGCGGATTCTTTCCTCCCCCGATAGTTGAATGTAAAATAGTACTCTCCACAATCAGAAATAAGTGTCATTGACTTAATATAAATTTTATACTTAGTTAATATAAAATTAATTACACTTATTCTAACGGAGGGGGTAGTGGTTTTACCGCTGTCCTTACTCCCTTCAAACTTTATAAAGTTTGATCAAATGTGTAACAAAAAATATCAACATTCATAATATCAAATTTATATCATATGAAAAAACTTTTTATGGAGTTTATCTTAGTACTAATATTATATTTAGATGTTGATACTTATTTCTATATAATTGGTCAAATTTGATAAAGTTTAATTTTGACTATACCCAGAAAGCAGGGTAATTAAAAAAGAGGAAGTATTATAATAAGTAATAAATAATACTCCCTCCGATCAGAAATAACTGTCGGTGACTTAGTATAAACTTTATACTAATTTAGTACAAAATCACCGATACTTATTTCCGATCGGAGGGAGTAGTAATTACAACAAGTAAAATGAAATATAAGTGGTCCTACTAATAGCTCAGAAAAAGGGTCTTGGCGCCACAAATTATATAGCAGATTGTTTCAGCGTTCGATAGGAAATATTTACCTAAATTTGCTGTTCCACATGGTGGGAGCAACGAGAACATTAATGCTACTACATTATCAGTCGAGATGTCCAGCTGCCCATCTCGGATTATCCAGAAGACCAGAACCGTCATTGTTCAGCTTGCGATTACCGGTGAGCGGTGGCCGGCATTGCGCCAGCTCGCGAGAAGAGGATGTTGCCTCTCCCTCTCCTGGCCGTCCTCCTCCTCCTCTGCCTCCTCTCCCCGCATCCGCACGCCGCCGTCGCTGCCACGGGCTCACCCAGCCCAACCCCAACCCCATGGCCGCACCAGTTCCACGCCACGCTGTTCATGGACTACCACGGCAACCTCTCAGTCGACGACCTCTGGTACGACTGGCCGGGCGGGCTCAACCTGCAGGCCATCCGCTACCAGCTCGCCGACGACGCGCCCACCTACAACACCGAGTGGAACAACGGCACCTCATTCTTCTACACCCCGGCGCGCCGCGCGTGCCGCTCCGTCCAGGTCCGCGTCGGCATCCTCTGTCCCGACTGGCTCATCGCCGGCGCCGCATACCTCGGCCGCGCACCCGTCGGCGGGTTCGACTGCCACGTCTGGACTAAGAGCATCTCCAGCAGCAGCGCTATATCTGCGCGCCGTAAAACGCTGAACCAGCGCGCCGTATCCACATGCAGCGCGCGGAGCCCGCGAGCCCTTCGCCGGAAGCTCCAAAACGGCGCTGGACAATGCAGCGCGTAAGCAGCACTTCATCAGGCGCTGCATACTAGCGCGCGCTCGACCAGCGCAAACAACAATCCAACATATGCGTACATTCTACTAGATCAAACAAACATAAAATAATCAAGCATAATGACTCAACAAATAGCATAGTTCAACCACGGTGGACAAAGTTCAACCACGATGGACAAAGTTCAAACATGATGGACAAAGTTCAAACCAAGATGGACAAATAGCATAGTTCAAACACATTGACATGTGATCACCTCACTGTCCTCCCATGCTTCCAAAGCCTCCCGGGATACTCATTCCGTTATTTTGGGCTTTCATGATGACCGACCAACGAGACCGAAGAGAGCGGCTGGTGCGATGAACTCCCTTGGTGTTGGCATCAAAGTACTCCTTCATTTTTATCCAAAATGCGTCTGTAGTTTGGTCGGTGACCGACGGATCCCTGGCAATCTTTAACCAAGTCTTGCAAAGCACCATATCCTCATCTGCGGTGTACTTTGCCTGCCTACTGGTCCGAGCTTCCACCATGCCCTCGCCTTCCTCATCCTCATCCACCTCCACGTACTCCCCTTCCACCTCCTCATCATGCACATAGTTTTCATTCACACTAGAATTTATGCACATGTCACAATCCTACTAAAACATTTCATCTTATCCATCTAAAAAAACAATAAAAAAAAGAGATTTTACCTCGTTGCCATTTCATCGAACACGTTGCGCGCGGCGTCGGCGGCCGCGGCCGCGCCGCGCTTTGCACCCGCGCTTCTGCCCCTTGGTGGAAGTGGCACGGGGGGAACGAATGCTGCGCCGCCGCTGGTCCGCGGCGGCACGAAGAGGGCGCGAGCGGTGGCCGACCCTGCGACGGCGGCGCTAGGGTTTGGCGCGGTCGGCGGCGGGATTGCGCCGGCGCCAGCGCCATCGGTGGGGTGGGCAGAGTAGGGAGGGCATATCCAGTTTTTTTTATTTCTTTTTAAAGGATTTATAAACTTTCATAACAATTGGGAGAGGACTGTTGGTAATTACCCATGGCTCTCTGTATATAGAATTGTAGACTTAACAGTCATATCATTAGTGATCATTCATAAATCTGCTGTTTTGGTCCTAGCAATAGATAAGAGGCAGGACCGAAATGGCTGGTTGGATGTTTCTTAGCTGCTGAGGCTCTTTCTAGAGCTTTGTTTTTCCATGTCTGATTCCTTTCACCATTGTTTTGGTTTCCCTCCAAACCCTGTAACTCTCTTCTAATCTATAATCAATGAAAAGCTGCGCTGACAGCCGTTTTTGTAAAAAAAAATGAGGCAAAGCCAAATGTCTGACTCTACATGCGCTAGTTTGTGAACAAATGGAACATGTCTGGATTTATAGGTGTTTGTAACCAGTGTAGTACTCCCTCCGTACCGCTTTAATCGATGCAGAGTATGCTTCGTTGGTACTCACGCCGGCGTCGATTAAATCGGAACTGAGGTAGTATTAGATTCACTTAGTCTAGAAGATCTTTTTTTTGTTTTGTTCAGTGCCAACATCTGGAGCACGGTCAGTACTCATTACAAGTCAAAAAGAGAAGTTAACAACAATGTACTAATTCAGAAGGGTCAATCTGTATAGAACTGTAAAAACGTATCAGTATCATACCTTTTATGTTTCTGACTAGTGACTTTTTGATGAGCGGATCCTGACTAGTGACTACCGAGGGGGAAACCCATCCATGTACTGATTTAGCATCCAATCATCCTGCTTTAGGAATCAGTTGATTATTTTCATACAATATCCAGTCATATTTGCTCCAATGATACTCCCCATCCATTTTATGTGAGTTTGCTGTCAACCCTGAAGACAATCTCTAAGATCATACGGCATTTACCGGTCATATCACTTATTGCCCGCTGAAACGTGTCCTGCCGATTGTTCCTCCATCATACTTGTAAAGTTGGGATAGGAGTGCTAAAGAATGAAGATAGCCCTAAACAATGAATCCCAATTGCTTGCTCAAGATTTACTGTAGGTGCCAATTTGATTAAAGGTTAGTATCTTGTGCCATAAACTAGAGAATGTGTATCTACGAGAAATGCCTTAATCTGTATAAGAGAAAGCATGTCTTTTTTTTTTTGAGAAAGAGAAAAGTATGTCTGTGTTGCTCAGTGTATCCGCAGATGCGCTGTAAAGGAACATCTTATGTTACAAAACATCTTAAGTTAGCCGGGTTAGGATTTGTTGACCAAAGTGGCACAAGTTGTAGTTTCCAGTAGTGATGTTTATTTGCAGACCACAAGTAAGCAACTAGATATCAAGGTAATTTGGAATTTGCAGACACAACTTTTATTACACTTCAGCCATACCACGGATATACGATCCTTTCTTGATGTCTGGAATGGATATATCCAAACCTGACACTAACATATTTGTGATCCCACAGGGCGGACTGCACACGTGATGAGCTTCCAGCCAGGAGCTGTGCTAGAGGATGCCAAATGGCAGGCGCCTGCCTACTGTTTCACCAAGGATGACACTGACACTGACAATAAATCTCTCATCTCTGAACCTGAGGAGCATGATGATGATGATGATGATGATGATGATGATGATGATGAGAGCTTTGTCCCCAAGATGAGAATGCTGAGAGGAGGTTAATCAGTCTATCTTGCCGAATGGAAATCCTGACCTTCGCTGGTGAGTGTGTTGGTCTTGGTGTCTCAGTGCATTATGTGCGTGTATAAGCGTTAGTGATGATTACATACAGCGGGCTGCTGATCAGGTGTCTGTGTATGGTACTGTCCTTTGTCATGAGCAAATTCCCTGAGCAAGTGAGCAACACTGTATAGTGATAGTTAGCCGGTACTTTTGAGCGATGATTATAATTATATCTGGGTATTATGCCTTGTCTGAAACCTGAGCTGTGAAACGTGGACGACTGGTGCACTCCGTTCCCCAACGTAGTAGTAGAGAGGTGAGCGGAGCTACCCTGGACGGCAAGAGCGGTTCAGGCGAGTAGCACGCAATACCATAGTGGTCCGATCCAAAATTAAAGGATGAAGCTGCACGAGGGAAACGTGAGTTGCTCATCATGATCTCGCCGCTGCTTGCTCATGCTCATAACTTCAGCAGACCAGCCAGTCTACCGTTCTGTACTGAAACAGTTCTAGCTCTAATGTAGTATGTGGATGCACACCCGTTTCTTCTAGTATCTTCAGTTAACCAGACCCCATCTCGTTAGATAGATAGACAGACAGATAGAAATCGATCTGCCAACCAATATTGGTGCAAGCTCCATCCACGGAGATTTCGTACAAGCACCTACTCTCATAAACCCAGTGCAGCGATCTGTTGCTCTCATGAAGGATGAACCAAGTACGTCTATGCTTAGGACTTTAGGAGTCAGTCCATAACACTAACATCCTGAGTCAGCTGCACTTGTCTCATCTTCGCCCCTGATTACATGTAGTAGCTAGCACTCGCACTTACAGTTGGAGAGATCTCAGTTTCTTAGCCTAGCTACATCTGAGACTGCCTCTCGAATTTGGGAACGCTAATGACAGACGGAGACGTGCATTCGCACCCAAAACTGTACAACCGCCATGAATAGCCGACGGAGACGGAGCACCTCACTCACAGTCCAAGCGCACAGGCGCACAACCCTTCTTCTCCAGCTATATATATAGAGTCGATCAATCCTCTCGGCTCAGCACACAGACACACACAGCAGATCAAAGATGGATTGCGTTACTGATCATGAGCACCAACACGGCAATGGCTGCTACGGTGGTGGTGATGTGACGGAGTGGAAGAAGGTGGCGGAGCTGAGGGCCGTCGTTGAGGCACAGGACCCCGCGTCCAAGGTAACTGCGAAGCAGCGAAGTGTTTTTCCCCTTTAAGATGACGGTGTAATTTGAACCGAACCGTTTTTCTCGCGTATGGCGATTTTAGGGCGACCTAGGTCGTGACGGCGGCCGCCGCCGCCGCGGCGGCGTTTCTCCGGCGTTTGGCTAAAGCTCGGTTGGCATCCGTACCCGTATAGGGTTTCCTGTCCTCCCCCGATTCCCATCTGGTGGTGAGTTTCCAAGGTTCTGTTCTGATTTTAAAGTCTGTGGTGCTCGTGGAGTAGATTGGAGGCTTGTCTGGCACTAATCTGCATGCTGGATTAAATCTCTGGTATAGCTGTCTCGTTTTTGGCTCTGGTTCTCAAGGACTTCACGAGCAGGTTGGTGTGTGTTCTATTCCGTTCAGGTTTGGAGTTACTGTGGTTATCCGCGCGCTTGGCAGACGTGATCTACAATTTGGTTTGGTCTGTGTGATTGTGGTGTGAGCTTGTACTTGGTGGCGTGCTCTGCAACAGGTTGGAAAGTGAATCGATTGTGTCTCTCTGTTTACAGATCGGTTGGCTCTGTTTGACAAATGAATTGTATCAGCTTGAATTGTCGTGGATGCGGGAATGCCGCGACGATGCGAGAGCTTGATATCTTAGTAAAGACACACACTCCTAAGTTGTTGTTCCTGTGTGAAACAAGACAGAAAAGTGTGCGTGTTGAGAAATTAAAAAGGCGTTTAGGCCTCACTGGTTTTGTTGGTTGTGATAGTGATGGTATGAGCGGTGGCGTGGCTCTCTTTTGGCATGATAGCATTGTTGTTCAAGTGAAGGAGGTTACACCCCGCTTTATAGATGTGCATGTGCGTGAAGATGCTACGGCTCCAGTGTGGCATGCCACTTTTGTGTATGGTGAGCCCAGAGTAGAAAATCGGCATCGTATGTGGTCAGCCCTATGTGATTTGAGGGCATCTTCGATGCTTCCCTGGTTTGTGGTTGGTGACTTCAACGAGGCGTTATGGCAGCATGAGCACCTATCTATCTGTCGCCGTCCTGAAAATCAGATGTCAGCGTTTCGTGATGCGCTCATAGTGTGCGAGTTGAAGGACCTAGGATTCCAAGGTGTGCCCTTCACGTATGATAATAGGAGGAGTGGTAGGGCAAATGTGAAGGTCAGGCTTGACCGGGCATTAGCTAATGATCGATGGAGAGATTTATTCTCGGATACTACTGTTGTTCATCTTGTTACACCATGCTCGGATCACTGCCCGTTGCTGGTCAGAATGTTGAAAGAAGTTTTTCGACCGGCGCGCAAATGTAAAAGATACGAAATTATGTGGGAGAGAGAGCATGCGCTACCGGAGGTCATATCAAATGCATGGCAAGAGCTGGGTCCGAAGTATGATCTAGGAGATATAAATGGTGCCTTGAAAAAGGTCATGGACGTGCTACATGCTTGGGGTGGTCGTAAGTTTGGTAATGTTACCCGAGAGCTGGCTCGGATGCGGAGGAAATTGGAGGATTTGTATGAAGAAAATGCCCCAATGAATGAGGTTCGTGCTACCCTTGATGCTATGAATGAGTTGCTATACAGGGAGGAGATGTTATGGCTCCAGCGATCACGTATATCATGGCTAAAAGAAGGGGACCGCAACACAAAGTTTTTTCATCGGAAAGCGGTGTGGCGTGCTAGGAAAAATCGCATAAAATCTCTGAAGGATAGTGACGGTGTGATACAGGAGAGTCCATCAGAGATGGAACGGATGGCGACATCTTATTTCAAATCAGTGTTTACACGTGACCCGTCTATCCAGCCGGCCCCGGTTGTAAATTTGCTTCAGGAGGTTATTACTGATGAGGTTAATGATAATCTATGCAGGCCATTTTCTGTGGATGAAATATCAGATGCTATATTTCAGATTGGACCGCTTAAAGCCCCTGGACCAGATGGGTTCCCTGCACGCTTTTATCAGCGGAATTGGGGTGTTCTTAAACATGAGATTGTTCAGGCAGTACTGAAGTTTTTTGATACAGGACAAATGCCAAAGGGTATTAATGATACCTCTATTGTCTTGATTCCAAAGGTGGATAACCCGGGTGATCTCAAGGATTTTAGACCAATAAGCCTCTGCAACGTATTATACAAAATAATATCAAAATGTCTGGTTAATCGCTTGAGACCTATTCTTGGTGATGTGATTTCAGAGAATCAGAGCGCTTTTGTGCCTGGGCGCCTCATTACAGATAATGCTCTACTAGCTTTTGAATGCCTCCATTTTATGGAGCATGGGACTAGTGCAAATAATCCTTTATGTGCATACAAATTGGATTTGTCGAAGGCTTATGATCGTGTTGACTGGGGTTTTCTGGAGGAGGTGATGCATAAGATGGGCTTCTCTCACCGGTGGGTGCAATGGATAATGTTGTGCGTGACCACGGTGAGGTACACTGTAAAATTTAATGGAGCTCTATTGGAAGCGTTCTCCCCCACGAGAGGTCTCAGGCAAGGTGATCCGTTATCTCCGTTTTTGTTTCTCTTTGTTGCCGACGGTTTATCTGCTCTGTTACATTCAGAAATTGCTGCGGGCGGTATTTCGCCCATAAAAATATGCAGAAGGGCCCCAGGAATCTCCCACTTGTTATTCGCAGATGATACCTTGTTGTTTTTTAAGGCATCTTGCGACCAAGCTGAGAGGGTCAAGGCCATGATAGATTTCTATGCGGGGGCCACAGGCCAATTGATAAATCCGACCAAGTGTTCTATTTTGTTTAGTCCAAATTGCGATGAGGAGATACAACAGGGTGTTCGTACTATCCTGGGTGTTGAAAAGGATGCTTTTGAAGATAAATACCTTGGGCTGCCGACACCTGAAGGGAGGATGAGCAAAGAAAAATTTGATAGTTTGCAAGCTATGCTTTCAAAGAGGATTTTACAGTGGGGGGATTTGTCACAAGGAGGTAAGGAGATTATGATTAAAGCGATTGCTCAAGCTCTGCCCATTTATATCATGGCGGTTTTTAAATTGCCTATGTCGGTATGTGATGATTTGACAAAACTGATTCGAGATTTCTGGTGGGGCTCCGAGAGGGGACGAAGGAAAGCACATTGGATTAGCTGGGACGTATTGATTCGGTCAAAACCACATGGTGGCATGGGGTTTAGGGATATGCGGATTTTTAACCAGGCTTTGTTGGCTCGGCAAGCATGGAGACTGATACATCGTCCGAACAGTTTATGTGCTCGCGTACTTCGGGCAAAATACTATCCACAAGGTAATTTAGTGGATACAGTTTTTTCTGGAAATCCGTCACCAACATGGAGTGCTATCAGCTATGGGCTGGAACTTCTGAAACATGGTTTGATTTGGAGAATTGGTAATGGACGATCAGTGCGTATATGGCGGGACAATTGGCTCCCACGCTCTGATGAACTTAAGGTGATTGGACCAAAAGGCCGATCAAGATTGAATCGGGTATCCAGCCTTCTAAATGGTGACGGGAAGTGGGATGAAACTCTAGTCCGTAGAACATTTCTACCAATCGATGCTGAGGTTATTTTGAGAATTAAAACTTCATCTAGGCTACCGGAAGATATGGTTGCATGGCAACATGAGAGAAGCGGCATCTTTTCGGTGAAGAGTGCATACCGTGTTGGTCTACGGCTAGAACAGCAGGATCGGATGACTGCAACCAGTAGCTCAGTTCCTTTGGGTGACAAGCCGATCTGGAAAATGATTTGGAAATGTAATATCCCAGAGAAGGTGCGAATTTTTGCGTGGAAGGCCTTATCTAATGGCTTGGCAACAGAGGAAAATAAAAGGCGACATCATATGCCGGTGTCTGGCATATGTCGTATCTGTGGATACGAGCAAGAGACAACATATCATGCTCTAGTACAATGCCATCATGCATATGCTCTTTGGGAGGCGATGAGAATGGAATGGTCTATTCCTAGTATTGCCACACCTATACGGGAGGACTGGCTGGAGACTTGGCTCTTGCCACTCACAGAACAACAATGCGGCAGAATTCTTATGATCGCATGGAGAACATGGCATGTGCGGAATGAGATCACACATTACAAGCCGATGCCTCCGATTGGGGCTTCATGTAGGTTCATTTGTAGTTACCTGCAATCTTTGGAGAATATTCGCAAGATGGATCCGGAGGTAGTGCTGAAGGGAAAGCAAATTATTCATATACAAGACACAGAGGAACGAGCAAAGCAATCTGTTAGAGTTCCTTGGGTAATGCCTCCTGCAGGTGCGCTGAAGCTAAATATAGATGGAGCCTTCTTGGCTCAATCAGGACAGGCTGGTGCGGGCATGATTTTGAGGCGGAGTGATGGCACTATTGTCTTTGCGGCATGCAGATCTTTGCGTTTTTGTTTGTCAGCTCTTGATTCGGAGATTAGTGCTTGTATGGAGGGTGTCAAGCTGGCCCTTGATCTTAGCCATGAAAGCATCCTAGTGGAGACAGATTGTTTGGAGTTGGTGTCAATGGTGAGTAGCACTAATGCTGATAGATCTTGCTTCGGTCATCTAGTGGAGGATCTTCGACATTTATTCTCGTTAGAGCGCATTGTATCTATAACTAAAATCCCTAGGGACCAAAATTATGCTAGTCATGAGTTAGCTAGGTTCGCTATGTTCGAGGATAGAACTGGTGTTTGGTTAGGGTCGGCTCCAGATCCTTTGCTGGGTCGTATCCAGGAGGATTGTAACAACATTTTTATTTAATCAATATATTCCTTTTCCCCGCAAAAAAAAAGATGACGGTGTAATTTTCAGACTGATCATCGCGATGCACTAGTTGGTTCATCTTTTTGCCAAACGGGTGTATTAGTTTTACTCTACTTGTTGGGCCATGTGCATCTTGTGCATATATCAGGTGTGAACTCTTTCAGTCAAGGATCGAAAAAACTTGAACTTATTACTCATGGTATCTCTAGGTCCAAATATAGCACTTAAAAGGTCGTGCAAAATAAATCCAACGTAAAAAATGATGACATAGATATATAGTTTACTAACCCAATGCATGTCAGAAAATTGGAAACTCAAAACTCGAAAAGAGAGGGGCAACTGCACTTAAGAGGTCGTGAAAAATAAATCCGATCATAGGATTGATAACATGGATAGATAGTTTACTAACCAATGCATGCCAGAAAATTGGAAACTCAAAACTCGAAAAGAGAGAGGCAACTGCACTTAAGAGGTCGTGAAAAATAAATCCGATCATAGGAATGATAACATGGATAGATAGTTTACTAACCAATGCATGCCAGAAAATTGGAAACTCAAAACTCGAAAAGAGAAGGGGCAAATATTAGCCGATTCAAATTGAGATGTGAATTCAGCCCATTTAGAATCATGAGCATGTGCCTCACTTGGTAAGACCAGATTGAATTCGTCCAGCATTTCTTCTCTGGTAGATGCATGCCGCATGCATCCACATAGAAGGAACAATCATCCTTATAGGATCTCCCCTCAAATCATGTTGGGTGGCGTTATTTATTGACATACTGTTATCCCGCATATGTAGGAGGAGGATGACTTTGTGTTGCGTCGGTTCCTGCGCGCCCGAGACCACGACATTGGCAGGGCATCGGTGATGCTCCTTCAATACCTCTCCTGGAAGCGCGGCGCAAAGCCACATGGCTTTATTTCACATGATGAGGTTCGTAATGAGATCGCAAAGGATAGGGTCAAAATACAAGGCTTTGATCGTCTAGGCCGCTCCATTGGATATGCCTTCGGTGCACGTCACTTCCCCGCCCGACGACATGACCTGGACGATTTCAAGCGCTACTGCGTCTATGTCCTCGACAAAATCTGCAGCAGGTATACACATCGAACCATCAGTTGTATGCATGATAGATAGCTATAGTTGATCAATCGAGCATTGAACTAACAGATTTCTATGGTTTAGGCTGCCAGTCGGGCAGGAGACGTTTGCGGCGGTGATAGATATGAGGGGTTGGGGGTACTCCAACTGTGACATCCGGGGATACTTGGCAGGGTTGAACATCTTGCAGAGTTATTACCCTGAGAGACTAGGGCGGGTGTTCCTCATCCACGTTCCATACATATTCATGGCAGCATGGAAGATTGTGTACCCATTCATCGACGAAAGAACCAGGAAGAAAATCGTGTTTGTTGCTGATAGGGACCTCGCACTAGTGGGGACAGGGCCTCCAGTTCCGGCCCGTAAGGGGCTTTAGTCCCGGTTTGCAAACCGGGACCCCAGCCGCGGGACTAAAGGGTAAACCTTTAGTCCCGGCCCGGTTACCAGCCGGGACTGGAGGCTGTCCACGTGGGCGGCTCCGAGTGAATCCAGGGCCAGGACCTTTAGTCCCGGTTTGTAACACAGACCGGGACTAAAGGCATCTACAGATTTTGTTTTTTTCTTTAGGGTTTAGGGGTTTTAGGGTTTTAGGTGTTCGGAGGATTAACGTGATGCCTCGTTTGGTGCCTTGTTTGGTGTTCGGGAATTAGTTTATGCATATATATAAGATTAACTTATCTTACAAGCGAGCATATATATACAATTATATTGGAGATCAGAATTATCGGGACTAGAGCCCGTCTATTCGATTACATGGACCAACATCAGTAATGGCCCCTAGCTACACTAAATCGTCCTTTGTCATCTATAGCTTCCGTCCTCAGAAAGGTCGCTGGCTCCTCTGCAACAGCAATCGCGCGTTGCTCTGGTAGGTACTTCTCCCTCATGGCCGTGTACTATATAAGAAGAGGAGATGAATATGAATATCAATCATGATAACAAAGAATGACGGGTAAAAATAGAGGTGTGAATGTTCATTACTTACGTCGTATCTGTAATCCTTGTGCTCAGAGGTAAACGTGCGAATGGTCTCGCAAACATAATATCCGCATAGATGCGTCCCCCGTGGCTGCTGGTCGCACTTTACGAGAATAGAATATATATAATCAAAATAATAATCTAGCATCATAAATGTATTGAAAATAGAAGTATATCATACTACTACTTACCTGAGCGGCTCTAAAGGTCAGCTTCTCATGCTCGATACCGTCAGTCACGCACTTGAACCGCTTCCAAACCCTGCCCGACAAGGAAAATGATTTGCTAAGTTTTTCATTAATTGATATATCAGAAAACCATCGAAAGAGACCGATAGAGCGCAAGAATGATTGAAATTACCCTTGGAGCATGTCCTGCAGGCTTTGGAACTGTTCCAAGGGTCTCGATAATGGGTCGAAGGCATCAACTCTTCCCTTATCAATTTGAATGTCCAACAGAATCCAGTGGTAGCTGCACATGTATATATATATATGTGTCAGTAACTTATCAATTACACTTATAAGTGAATGGACACAACAGAGTAAGACCCGTACCTGAAGTTGTATGGAAACAGTATGTGGTCATAGAAATTTTGATCTGTTAGAAACCTTAGAAGGTTTTCCTCTGTCTCCTTGGGGTTATCAGCTAGCGTCTTTATATGTATTTTATCTGGGTCAATAAACCCAATATTTAGGATGTTCCTACTTTTACATTCCAGAATCTTCATTCTGCATAATAGAGTACAAGTCAGAACGGAACAAGTTATATGTAGACAATGAATTGAAATAACTGAACAAGTTATATGTACACAACGAATTAAAAAACTTACAGACAATAGCAACTCATAAGCGATTTGTCGAGGGCGTTGGCATTGTACATCTGGAAGAGTTCATCAAAGTCGATATGGATGTCTTCGGGGCGGCCGTAGTACTCCCGTGGGACACGCGCCACGATCATCGTTCTCCCATTCTTTGATACACTTAAGTACCATGTATGCAAGTAATGCATATTTGTTGGGAGATCATCCAACTTATCTTTGCTGACCAAAGGCGCTCCCATGACAAACTGTGGCTTAGGGGCTACCACAGCCTTGGGTAACCTGTCGTCTTGGGAAGCCAGAACGTCTTCAACCGGGATACCCCATTCAGCCGCCCACTTCTTTGCTAATTCCAAATCTTGCCCCTGCACCAGAGAGGGAACATTCTCGGGTAACACCCTGAGGGGTGGGATCGACTGTTTGGCCTGTTGTCCAAGCTGAGGAACGTCTGATCTTTTGTTGCTTGTAGTTGAACTTGATTTGCTCCCACTTGCACTTGCACGTGATCTGCTCTTTTGCCCTTCCTTCTGCAATGTGCGTGTATAGTCGTCAGGCTTATGGTGTAAGTCATACTGTGATGGAAGGGTCATGAAGTATTTTGCATATGCTATTTGCTTCTCGGTGTATTCCGGGCGGGGCTCGGGTTCCTTCTTTTTCATCTGCGCATCATAATGTTCCTTTGCTATCCTGGCGTTTTCCTCGTCGGTACGATCATAAGGTCTGATAGGAAGATTAGCATGAGGTACCTTTGGGAGGGGCGACAGTTTGCGCTTTGGGGAGCTCCGTCGCTTAGAACTCATCGACGGAGCGTTCTTGCTGGCACGCTTCCGCTTAGTATCCTTAGCGGGGGGCGGCGGAGATGGCCGACCCAAGTCCGGCGGCGGTGATCGAGATGGACTCGTGTTGTGGTGGCCGTCGTCATGTGGAGGGCTTGGAGGTGATGGAGGTGTAGGTGACCTGCGACGACTCGGAGGCGGTGTTGTCCTTGGGGCCGAGCCTAGAAGCTTGATGTAGTTCTTGTCCCATAGGATGACTCCACCCAGTACTTCTCCGAGTGTCCTCTCATCTTCGGGTCCAGCCATGTCGAGCTCCATATCATGAAACCCCGCCATGATTTCATCCACCCCGACTTTAGCAAAGCCAGCTGGAATCTCACGGCCATGCCAGCGTGCATCAGGGCCAGAAGGTAAAGCTTGTCCGACGGCCACCTTCATGGATATGTTCTTGAATTTCTGATGGAGTTCACATGATGTTGACTCCTTGATTCCATCCACGGGGTAGCCGGGACCGCCCTCTATCATTCTTCGTGCATCGTCGGGCGGGGCCTCAGATTCAGCCACGCTGCTTTTCCGCTTAGATGGGGCGCCGGTAATATCGAGTGCAGGATCTTCCTGGCGCGCTACTCCTCTAAGCTCGTCAATCTGCTTCTGTTGCTCGTTAAGCCTGGCAAGCAACTGGTTGAACTTGTCATTCTCCTCATCCTGCTGTCGCTTCTTTGCTCTCGCTCGGCTTCTGTAAGTGTCTTGGTCTCTGGCAAACCCAAGCCACCACGGGTAAGAAGGCCGAAGCCTCGCGTTCGTCCTCCATGTTCGTCATTGCCGAGGACCAGTGTGAGCAAATCTTTCTCTCTATCTGCAGTGAACTGTCTTTTTCCCTCTTTAATTTCTTTCACTATCTTTTTCCAATTCTCCCTGGGTATCCTAAGACCGTCACTGCAGATGAGGTCCCCTGTTTCTTCGTCGTATGAACCACCATGCGCAAGGAACCAATTCCTTGCTCTCAATTCCCACTCATCACGGATGGGTTCAGGTACGATGCCTTTAGCTAGCAGATCTTGCTCTTTCTTATCCCACTTTGGGATGGCAGTCTCATAGCCCCTGGCCCCAGCGTGTGGTGATATTTCTTCTTGTCGGCATTTTTCTTGTTCTTTTCTGATAATGCCTTGGCATCTTCTGACTGCTTGTACTCCTGAAATGCCTTCCAGTGATTCGTCTGCTTGGCTAGATACCCCTCGAATACTAGCACTTTCTTTGTCTTCAGATAGTCTTGCCATAGCTTCTTCTTCCAGCTACGGAACAGTTCGGCCATCTTCTTTAGAGTCCACTGCTTGACTTTGGCCCTCAGTTTATTTGCGGCGTCTTGATTCTCACATTCTGGCAGGTTGAAATGTGACATGATATCATTCCAAAGATTATATTTGTACCTTTCGGCGACATAGTCACTATCGGCTGCCCCTTTGCGCTTGTTCCACTCCCGAACGCTGATCGGGACGTGATCCCTAACGAGAACTCCGCATTGCTTCTTGAATGTGTCTGCAGCATTCTTAGGAAGCTTTGGTTCGCCCGTAGGCAATATCACCTCAAAGGTGTAATGCGTCCGTGCATCCAACTTTTTAGTCGGGCCTCGTTTCGTAGCTTTGCTCGATGTGGAGGCCTAAGAGGGAGAAACATTCGTCAAATTAATGTATATGTATACAATATAGAGCTATCTCCAATATTTTTCACATATTACAAGTGATTGCCGAACTTCATATGAATACCTCGCCCGACTTTGTTATTTCTCCATCGGCTTCTCCACCGGCTTCTCCATCAGTGGAGCTATCCCCTTCTCCGTCATTGGAGTTATCTCCTGCCCCGTCGGCTTCATCTTCGTGTCGGTCGACCTCCATTCCATCTCCGGAGGGGTTCAGAAACGACGACGGAGATTCAGCTGGTTCAACGTCGGGGGCGTCTTTGATTATATCTTCGAGAAGTTCTTCCTCTTCGAGGTTCCTGCTATGTGGATCCATAGTTTCTGCAAAAAACAGACATTTATATTTCAATTATCAACGCTATATGGAATAATAACTAACAAAAAAATCTTACTTATTATCTAACTACTAACCCTAACTAATAACAAAACAAATATTTGCTAACAATTATTACTACTTAACAAATATTTGCTAATAATTATTACTACTTAACAAATATTTTGCTAACAATTATTACTACTTAACAAATATTTGCTAATAATTATTACTACTTAACAAATATTTTGCTAACAATTATTACTACTTAACAAATATTTGCTAATAATTATTACTACTTAACAAATCTTACTTATATCTAACAATTATTTTGCTAACAATTATTACTACTTAACAAATATTTGCTAACAACTATTACTACTTAACAAATATTTTGCTAACAATTATTACTACTTAACAAATATTTGCTAATAATTATTACTACTTAACAAATCTTACTTATATCTAACAATTATTTTGCTAACAATTATTACTACTTAACAAATATTTGCTAACAACTATTACTACTTAACAAATATTTTGCTAACAATTATTACTACTTAACAAATATTTGCTAACAACTATTACTACTTAACAAATATTTGCTAATAATTATTACTACTTAACAAATATTTTGCTAACCTATTTACTAACAATCTATATAGCATTTCTATTACTAATAATATTTTGCTAACAATTATTTGCTAACAATTATTTTGCTAACCTATTTACTAACAATTATTTTGCTAAGCATTTCTATTCTATCTAACAATTTCTATTTCTATTATTCTATCTAACAATTTCTATCTAACATAAAGTTTTAACATAAAATTTCTATTTCTATTTCTATGTAACCCTAACACAATTATTTTTTCTATTTCTATTTCTATTATTTTTCTATTTATATTCTATCTAACCCTAACCAAAAAAAAGGGAGGGACCGTGGTCGGCGGTCTCACCGAGCGTCGGCTGGGGAGGGTCGGGGCCGGACGGCGCGGCGCGGCGGGAGGGCGGTGGCGCGGCGCGGCGCTCGCTGGCGGCGGGCGGCGCGGGAGAGGGCGGCGGCGCACGGGACTCGGAGGCGCGGGAGGGCGGTGCGGCACACGGGGCTCGGTGGCGGGGGGAGGGCGGCGCGGCGCGGCGGGTCTCGGCGGCGGCGTCAAAGATCCGGCCGACCGCAACGTTCCTCTCGGGAAGCTCCTCGCGCTCGGCGTCTCGTCGATGGTTTTCGCGCTAAGTGTGCAGTGGGGAAGAAGAGAAGTGGGGCGCAGGCTTTATACCCCCCCCCCTTTAGTCCCGGCTGGGGGCTCAAACCGGGACTAAAGGGGGTCTTTAGTCCCGGTTTGAACCCCCAGCCGGGACTAAAGGGTGGTGGGGCCGGTAACCGCCCGAGCCCCCCGAGCCCCCCCCCCCCTTTAGTCCCGGTTGGTGGATCCAACTGGGACTAAAGGTGCAATAAATGCGCGCCAATGCTGAAATTTTTTCAGTTTTTCATTTCAAATATGAATTTGTAATTTTGAATTGAATAACTTATGTATATTTTAGAATCTGATAAAACTTTCAATATGAAAAGTGTTTGAAATTGATTAACTAATTCAAAACCATTTTCTATTTTCAAAATTAATTATTTTAACTATCCAAACTATTAACTATTTTGCCATTTTTAATTAAAACTATATTGATTAATATTCTTTTTGTATAATTTAGAATTTGACAAAACTTTCAATATGAAAAGTGTTTGAAATTGATTAACTAATTCAAAACCATTTTCTATTTTCAAAATTAATTATTTTAACTATCCAAACTATTAACTATTTTGCCTTTTTTAATTAAAACTATATTGATTAATATTCTTTTTGTATAATTTAGAATTTGACAAAACTTTCAATATGAAAAGTGTTTGAAATTGATTAACTAATTCAAAACCATTTTCTATTTTCAAAATTAATTATTTTAACTATCCAAACTATTAACTATTTTGCCATTTTTAATTAAAACTATATTGATTAATATTCTTTTTGTATAATTTAGAATTTGACAAAACTTTCAATATGAAAAGTGTTTGAAATTGATTAACTAATTCAAAACCATTTTCTATTTTCAAAATTAATTATTTTAACTATCCAAACTATTAACTATTTTGCCATTTTTAATTAAAACTATATTGATTAATATTCTTTTTGTATAATTTAGAATTTGACAAAACTTTCAATATGAAAAGTGTTTGAAATTGATTAACTAATTCAAAACCATTTTCTATTTTCAAAATTAATTATTTTAACTATCCAAACTATTAACTATATTGATTAATATTCTTTTTGTATAATTTAGAATTTGACAAAACTTTCAATATGAAAAGTGTTTGAAATTGATTAACTAATTCAAAACCATTTTCTATTTTCAAAATTAATTATTTTAACTATCCAAACTATTAACTATATTGATTAATATTCTTTTTGTATATTTTAGAATTTGACAAAACTATTAAAGTGAGCCGGCTTTTTTTCTAAAGAGCGGTGATGACCGATCCATACCATTCTTCACATCCAGCCATCCATGTAACCGTGTCTGTCGTAGCCATGGAGAATCTTCATCATGCATTACATAAAAGGTTTAATACATTATTACATTATTGCACCAACATTCCTATCTATTATTTCTGTTTTCTTCTGGGTCGTAGCCATGGAGAATCTTCATCATTCAGTAGGATGCTTGGGTTAGTTTTCACTTTGAAGGGCGGAATTTCATGAAACTTATTATAATCTACTGACATGTCTGTCTTGTCATCTACTCCCACGATGTTTCTTTTCCCTGAAAGAACTATGTGGCGCTTTGGCTCATCGGACGATGTCTTCTTTTGCTGATTTCTTTTTCTCGTTTTTGTAGACATGTTCTTCACATAGAAAACCTGAGCGACATCGTTGGCTAGGACGAATGGTTCGTCCATGTACGCAAGATTGTTGAGATCCACTGTTGTCATGCCGTACTTTTGGTCTACAACTACCCCGCCTCCTGTCAGCTTCACCCATTTGCACCGAAACAAAGGGATCTTAAAAGTAGGTCCATAGTCAAGTTCCCATATCTCCTCTATGTACCCGTAATATGTTTCCAAACAGTGCCCATTCTCGTCTGTTGCATCAAAGCGGACACCACTGTTTTGGTTAGTGCTCTTTTTATCTTGGGCAACCGTATAAAATGTATTCCCATTTATCTCGTACCCTTGGAAAGTACATATAGTCGAAGATGGTGGCCTGGCTAAACAGTACAGCTGATCTCCAACGGTGTCATCATTCATGAGATGTGTTTGCAACCAACTACCGAAAGTCTTCTCGTGTTCCCCTTTAATCCAAGAGTCAGCCTTCCCCGGGTTTTCGGAGCGTAGAATATTCTTGTGTCTCACGATATACGGAGCCACCACGGTGGAATTGTGTAGAACTGTGTAGTGTGCTTGAGAGAAAGAATGCCCGTCCATACATACTTTTGCTTTCCTTCCTAGTGTGCCTTTTCCTGTCAGCCTACCCTCATACCGAGATTCAGGAACACAGGACCGAGAATTCTAATCTCTTCGACTAGGTGAACTAGGAGGTGTGTCATTATATTGAAGAAGGATGGCGGGAACAACAACTCGAAGCTGACCAGACATTGGACCACATCAATCTGTAACCCTGATAGACTTTCTCGATCGATTACCTTCTGAGAAATTGCATTGAGGAATGCACATACCTTCACAATTGCCAGGCGAACATTTTCCGGTAGAATTCCCCTCAATGCAACCGGAAGCAATTGCGTCATAAGCACGTGGCAGTCATGAGACTTTAGGTTTTGGAATTTTTTGTCTTTCATATTTACGATTCCCTTTATATTCGACGAGAAGCTAGTCGGGACCTTGATACTGAAAAGGACTTCAAAGAAGATTTCCTTCTCTTCCTTGGTAAGAGCATAGCTGGCACGCCCTTGAAACTGCCCTGGATGCATGCCATCTCTTCCTTTATGACGTTCCTGGTCCTCCCGTGCTTCTGGTGTATCTTTTGACTTCCCATACAAGCCCAGAAAGCCTAGAATATTCACGCAGAGATTCTTCGTCAGGTGCATCACATCGATTGCGGAGCGGACCTCATGGACTTCCCAATAGGGTAGCTCCCAAAATATAGATTTCTTCTTCCACATGGGTACGCGCTTATCAGGGCCATTAGGAACAGGTTGGCTGCCAGGACCCTTTCCAAAGATTACTTTTAAATCTTTGACCATATCAAATACTTCAGCACCAGTACGGATGACAGGCTTCCCCCGGGGTTCTGCCTTGCCATTGAAATGCTTGCCTTTTTTCTTTAAGGGATGCTTGGGCGGAAGAAAACGACGATTGTACGGATACACATTCTTCCTACATTTGTCCAGATATATACTTTCTGTCTGATCCAAACAATGCGTGCATGCATTGTATCCCTTGTTTGACTGTCCTGAAATGTTACTAAGAGCAGGCCAATCATTGATGGTTACGAAAAGCAACGCTCGAAGGTCAAATTCCTCTTGTTTGTGCTCGTCCCACACACGTACACCTGGTTCGGCCCACAGCTGTAAAAGTTCATCAACTAATGGCCTTAGGTACACATCAATGTTGTTGCCGGGTTGCTTTGGACCTTGGATAAGCACTGGCATCATAATGAACTTCCGCTTCATGCACAACCAAGGAGGAAGGTTGTAGATACATAGAGTAACGGGCCAGGTGCTGTGACTGCAACTCTGCTCCCCAAAAGGATTCATGCCATCTGTACTCAGACCAAACCATAAGTTCCTTGCGTCACCTGCAAATCTTGGGAACTCTCTCTCGATTTTTCTCCACTGCCGACCATCAGCGGGGTGCCTCAACTTATCGTCTTTCATACGATCTTCCATGTGCCATCGCAACAACTTCGCATGATCTTTATTTCTGAACAGACGTTTCAACCGTGGTATTATAGGAGCATACCACATCACCTTGGCAGGAACCCTCTTCCTGGGTGGCTCGCCCTCAATCTCACCAGGGTCATCTTTTCTGATCTTATACCGCAATGCAGTGCATACCGGGCATTTATCCATATTCTCATACTTCTCACCGCGGTAGAGGATGCAGTCATTAGGGCATGCATGTATCTTCTGCACGTCTAATCCTAGAGGGCAGACAAGCTTCTTTGCTTCGTACGTGCTGGCGGGCAATTCGTTCTTTCTTGGAAGCATCTTCTTCATCAGTACCAGCAACTTTTCGAATGACGAGTCAGTCACACCGGTCTCTGCCTTCCACTTCAGCAATTCCAGTGTGCTACCCAGCTTCTTCTGGCCATCTTCACAAGTTGGGTACAACAATTTGTTGTGGTCCTGTAACATCTGCTCGAACTGCAACCTCTCCTTTTCTGTGTCGCAGCCTCGCCGTGCTTCAGAAATTACCCGGCCAAGATCATCAGCGGGCTCATCTGGTTCCCGTTCTGCACCCTGATCTTCTTCTTTATTGTCTTCCATTGCGGTATCAGCATACTCAGGGAACATAGATCGGTAGTTGTCATCATCGTTCTCTTCTTCTTCATCGTCGTCTTCCATCATAACCCCTCTTTCTCCGTGCTTGGTCCAAACATTATAGCCCGACATAAAACCGGACCAAAGCAGGTGGCTCTAAATGACTCTTGAGGAAGTGTAATCCTTCTCATTCCGACATTCAACACATGGACAAAACATATAGCCACCACCATGCTTGTTCGCATCGGCCGCATCTCAAAAAGAATGCACGCCTTCTCTGTAAGCGGTTGTGCGTCGATCACCGTACATCCATGGATGGCTCATCTGCGTCATACGACAGTATATCAAACACAATCACGATCCTAAAAATTAGTACCGCACGGTCTAAACGAGAAAATATAGTTGCTAACCTTTTAGAATAAGTGGAAATAAAGAGGAAGAGGTTTAAGCGTGGCTCGGGCATCGACTATATCGTAGTTGTGTTCGGTGAACTGAAGCGGCATCGCTCTAACACACATTTCAACAAACACCTCTAGTGCATCCAAGAAAAAAGGAGAGCTAGCACACACCCACACTCTTTCATCCAAAAAAATGCAAGGAAGATGGGAGAGAGGGGCTGCGGCCATATATATAGGCAGAGGACTTTAGTCCCGGTTTGAGACACAAACCGGGACTAAAGGGTGCGCACATGCGGGCTGCACACCGCGTAGCCCTTTAGTCCCGGTTTGTGTCCCAAACCGGGACTAAAGGCTTGTTACGGGCCGGGACTAAAGCCTCCCGGGCGGCTGGCGAATTTGGGGCGACGTGGCCGGGCCTTTAGTCCCGGCCCAGATGGAGGCCGGGACTAAAGGGTCCAGGCCAAAGGCCCTTTTTCTACTAGTGTCGACGCCACGCTCCACGATGTCATTGATGAATCCCAACTCCTCGAAGAGTACGGTGGCAAGCTGAAGCCACATAGTTACAACAAGTCACCGTCCTCCATGTCCGACCGCTGATCGATCGATTGTCTATCACTGTACTGCTCCTAAATAATTGACATGTGGGTCTGTGCATCCGCCACGCAGCTCACTAACTTTTTTTTTGAATCCCACCTCAGCTCACCAGCTTGTTGTACTAATTTTCTTTTCGAGAAAAAAATTGTGCCTCATAAGCACCTCCTTGTGTATGTTTCGGTGAAAGAATTCGAGATTAATGGAGTAGGGCTTTCCGTGGAGCTTGCAATTTGTGTATGGTCACGTACGGGAGTGGACAGTGGGCAGTGGGCAGTGGTCACTGGTCAGTGGATGCAAACTTACATACATTCATGGTTCCGAAAAAATCCATGGAGTTCCAAAACAAGCTTAATTTCAGTATGGAGATCGAACAAGGAGCACTGCACATCGGAATGCAAAGGTCCTGATTAAGCGGCCGTGATGATAGGCAACGAGAAAAGAATAAGAACGATGAATCCTGGGCAGGTACTTTGCAAATGCATGGCTCATGCCAAGACCCACGTCGCGGCATCATTTCAGTGTGGCCCAAAATTATGAGGGACAGGGTCGACCACTCGACCATCGGATTATCCAGAAGACCAGAACCAGATCCAATTAGCACTGTAGGCACTCCCGAGCTAGCATAGCACCGTCGTTGTTCAGCTTCAAATTACCGGTGAGCGGTGGCCGGCCGGCCGGGCATTGCGGCAGCTCGCGAGAAGAAGATCACTGGTGGAAAAAAGGCCTTCAATCCCGGTTTGTAAAGATCATTAATCCCGGTTTCCGCAACCGGGACTAACAAAGCGCGACTAAAGGCTTCAGCCTTTAGTCCCGGTCGTTTATGAACCGGGACCAATGGTCCGCCATGTGGCCCTGGGCATGTGCTGCGGCTTGAGGACCTTTGGTCCCGGTTCCTAACACGGACCGGGACTATAGGTCCATTCGGTATAAAATTGTATTTTCTGTTTCAGAATTTCTGTATTTTCTTTATTTCTGTATTATCTAATCATCTCTATTCTCATATAGAATTAGATACTTATGGCTCTCACTCCATATCACACTGCTCCTTGGCAAGTTAATCATCTCTATTCTCATATAGAATTAGTACTTGTGGTCCTCACTTCCCGGTCGGTCACCCATCCTCACACTGCTCCACCCTTAGCACGCTTAACTTCTCCATTCCTTCCCTACTAGCTTCCAAGACTGCGCTCGCGACTTCTTGATAATGGTATGGTACCTATTCTATTAACCTATACACTTTGGTAATATATAATATTACTTTTTTAAATTCCAAATAAATTCACAAAATAAGAAACAATGATTACGAATAATAAGCACCAATGAATTTCAAATATTCTTTATATATAATTTAATTATTAATTTTCAGATGATTAAAATATTCAAAAAAGCAAAAATACTTGAAAAATCACAAATTCGAAATTTAATTGACTTTGTTAACCGAAACAAAGGGAGTACATTTTTTCAAACATACTCATCCAATATGGCTCATCCAACATTTTTCCAAATTGCTCATCCAACATTTTTCCATACATATAATCATCCACCTAATTATTAAGGTTAAGACGATCAACATTGCTATTGTAGCCCTTTAGCTTCCAGAATCTCCTAGCTATCTCAAAGCCTAGGCGAGCATCTAAAGCGGCATATTTTAGTTGGTTCATGCTCAATGGAACTTTTTCCCAACCAAAAATTAGATCATCTTCTTCTTTTCTTTTCTTTTTTTCTTCTTCTTCTTCTTCTTCTTCTTCTTCTTCTTCTTCTCCCTTCTTCTTCTTGTCCTTCTTCTTCTTGTTGTCCCTCTTCTTCTTCTCAAGATGTGTCCCAATAATAGCATTGGCCAAATCATAGAGACTCGGCGTTGGCTTGCTAGTGGGGTTTGGGACAACTTGTTGAAGATCATATGCGGACGGAATAACAATTCCGTATGGGCTTAGCTTGCGCAGATCATTGTCGATGGCGGCACCAACAAACTTGATGGTGGTGTCCTTCAAGAAGTCCTTGAGGAGTTGCGGCACGGCATTGGCCATACAAATTTGGAAGATCAATATCTCGGACGCCACCGAGAGTTGAAGGACGGCGGCACGCTGCGGGACCTCGTGAGTGGTGAACTCACAATCCAAGCCCACGCACTTCACCGGTGCGTCGTCGAGGAACCGGTGCTTGACCTTGCCGATCCACTTCTCCACCCTCGAAGCACGGAGGGTCTCCGTGATGGTGAAGTTCATCTCTTCGATGACCACGTAGTAGACCCGAGACCGGGGCCAATGTTGCTCCTCCATTGTCGCCGAGGGAGAGCTCGCGGGCGCCGGCGGTATGGTGTGTGTGGGAGAGGTTTTGGGGAAGAAGAAGAGGGATGTTTTGGGGAAGAAGATGATCAAAATGTTGAGTGATTTATATAGTGAAAGAGGGAGAAGATGAGAGAGCACACGCGCCGGCGATGTGAATGCAGAGATCGAGTTCCAACGCGTAGTCGCCGGCGGTTCCCGATCAACGACGATATACGAAGCGTCGTCGTTATAATGCCGAAGCGCCGTCGATCGATAACTGGCGCGAAGTGGGCGGTTCGTTTGAACGGGTGATTGGTCCCGGCTCGTGGCACCAACCGGGACTAAAGGTCACCTTTAGTCCCGGTTGGTACTACGAGCCGGGACTAAAGGTCCACAGGGCATTAATCCCGGCTGTTAGGTGAAACCGGGACTGAAGGTCCCTTTTGAACCGGGACTAATGCTCCCTGGCCCACATTTTCAAATGAACCGGGACTGATGAACCCTTTGGTCGCGGATCGAATTTGGTCCGAGACAAATGCTCCGAATGGAAGCCCCTTTTTGCACTAGTGGATGCCGCGTCTTCCTCTTATGGCTGTCCTTCTTCTTTGGAGTAAATTACATAAAACTATCATATTTGGGGCACACATGATAGGTCAGTACTATTTTTTAATTTTTTGCTAAAATCTACGTACCAGTTTTGGGGCGTGGCATTACAAATTAGACTGATTCTCATCTAATCACGTTTGAACAGTTGTTTTGACCATTGGGGCCTGTTTGTAAGCATTAAATTGGCGGCACACGTGGAGAAGAGGATGAGATGGCAGTGAGGTCCACCTGTCAGCCTATTAAAAAATAAAAAATAAAGAAGAAAAAAATATTTTTGTGGCACGACTGAGGCTAAAATATTTTTTCACAAACTTGAATACCTAATTTTCACGAAAAATATTTAATTTAGAGAATACATATACATGATCAATATGCACGTGCAAATTTTCCGCAAAAACATACCAAATTTCACAAAATATATTATCACTTAGAGCATACGTGAATATATAAATAAGATATACTTTATATGTGAATACGTGGTGCAGACTATTATTTTATCCCACAGAACATACGTAAATAAGATAATGTTTGGCGGTTATTTTTTCTTTTATTTATATCTTGCAAGAATACGTTGTTGAAATTATTCGGAAATGTTTGGCGAACATGGATTCACGTGGCGAAAATTTGTTTTTGCACCGAGCACGAGCAGGAGCTCATTTTTTGAAAGTTCCAAAATATGTATTTTGAGTCTCAGAATTTTTTGCCATACAATACACACTTAGATATCTATGTGAGGAACTTACGCTAAAAAAGACAAATTTTTGACAAATAATACATATTTTAGTTCAATATAAACTATTAGATCTTTTTCTTTTTTATAGCCCAAAATAAAATGAGTTTTTTCTAGAAAATTTGCACGTGCATGCTGATCATGTAAATGTATTCTGTAAATTAATATTTTCGTGTAGGTATTCAAGTTTGTGAAAAAATATTTTAGCCCCAGTCGTGTCATAAAAATGTTTATTTAATCTTTATTTTTATTTGTATTTTTAGTGGGCTGACAGGTGGACCCCATTGCCATCTCATCGTCTTCTCCATGTGTACCGCCAACTCAACACTTACAAGCGGGCCCCAATGGTCAGAACTGCTGTTAAAACATGGTTAGACGAGAATCAGTCCAATTTGTAACGTCACACCCCAAAACTGGTAGATTTTAGCAAAAAAATTAAAAAGTGGTACTGACCTGTCATAATGCGGTAGTTTTATGTAATTTACTCCCTCCTTTGCCTCATCTCCCCGCAGGGGCACGCCGGCGCCGCGGGCTCGCCCGACCCAGCACCAACCCCATGGCCGCCCTAGTTCCACGCCACGCTCCTCATGGACTACAACGGCAACCTCTCCGTCGACGACATCTGGTACGACTGGCCGGGCGGGCTCAACCTGCAGGCCATCCGCTACCAGCTCGCCGACGACGCGCCCACCTACAACACCGAGTGGAACAACGGCACCTCATTCTTCTACACCCCGGCGCGCCGCGCGTGCCGCTCCGTCAAGGTCCGCGTCGGCATCCTCCGCCCCGACTGGCTGGTAGCCGGCGCGGCCTACCTCGGCCGCGCCCTCATTGGTGGTTTTGACTGCCACGTTTGGACCAAGGGTGACTTC
Source organism: Dactylis glomerata (assembly GCA_007115705.1). Classification (NCBI taxonomy): domain Eukaryota; kingdom Viridiplantae; phylum Streptophyta; class Magnoliopsida; order Poales; family Poaceae; genus Dactylis; species Dactylis glomerata. The sequence continues at coordinate 3,585,463 of QXEO01000121.1, read as the reverse complement.
ATCACCTACTACGAGGAGGCGCGCACCAGGCGCCCCGTCAAATGGGTCTTCTACACTGGTATTAGTCCTCATCTTGCTGCTGCTAATTATCGTGCTGATGTCAACGAATGGGAAATTTAGATGCTGAATTACTTAGGGTGCACTTGGTATTTTGTTAATCCCAAATGTGGTCAGGGTCTTAGAAAATTCAGTAATTTACACATTGCTCACTGAAAGTGTTACTTCGAGAGAACATGTCGATGTTAGAGACAGTACAATGGGTACATGTCAAACGGAAACGATGACTACAGTCTGATGAAGGAGAATCAAGTTTGTGTAGAACCATAAAAAATCTAGTAGAATATGATGAAGGGGAGAAAAAATGGTTCGGGATTTACCTAGTGACTAATTTTTTGGAGCACATTCAGGTGTAATAGTTTAGCAGTTGTGTACATTATTTTCGTACACACTTAGTCGTATTTACTCTGACAGTACTCCACATTGAGAAATTCTATGCTTGCAAAAACAAAATCTACAAATGCTATACTCAGGTATATGTCTCTTTGCTGTCAACCATGAAGACAGACACTAAACCGAACCGTGACTTCCCCTGCTTTATCAATTAATGGCCATTGGAATAAGTCTTGCTATTCAGCCTTCCATGTAAGTATGCAACCAGCATTGTCACCCATGAACACTTCATGTACTGATCCAGTGATAAAGATATTATGTAGGCCTTATCAAGTTATCTTAGATTTCTCTTGAAGGATATATATACTTGCAGTAGAACTGGAAGAGGACTGCCTCTATGACGCACACATGTATTTGTTAGAACCTTGTATAGAGACTGACATGTCTGATCTATAGTGATCATTCATGAACCTGAACTTTTACTCTGTAGAAGTAGTATGTCTGTCCGTCTAACAGCTTAGTGTATCACTGGAAGCGGTGTAGTGCAACATCTTAAGATAACTGGGATAGGTTTTTGATGACCAAAGTGATATAACTTGTAGTTTCCAAGACAGATGGTGTTTTGTATGGTATCTTCGCCGAGGGGTTATTCTTACTAAAAATAATCTTATTAAGCGGAATTGGCATGGGAGTAAATCATGTGTTTTCTGTTCTCATGATGAGACAATAAAACATTTGTTTTTCCAATACAACTTTGCACGTTCTATATGGTCAGTCATCCAAGCAGCTTCAGGCTTGTATCCAACAACTAGTATTGCCAATGTCTTCGGAAATTGGGTACATGGTATCGATAGCAAGTACATAATTCTTCTTAGGGTGGGAGCGATGGCATTAATTTGGTCGCTTTGGCTATGTAGAAATGACAAAGTCTTTGATAATAAATCATCTTCTCTCTTGCAGGTTATCTACAGATGTACGGGCACTCTTCGACTATGGTCATAGCTTCACCGCTCGGAGGACCACAACCTCTTTTCGGAGGTGTGCACACGCCTAGAGGATACAGCGAGGGACCTTTTCTTGCATCATGGATGGCAACATAATCTGCGGATTGGCCCTCCACCAGCCTAGGCGTTTTTACAATTTCTCATTCTGATATGTAATTCGTCTACTTATTTCTTTTCTTAGAACTTTCTGAACCTTGTTTGAGTCAGCTGTGTGCATCATCGCTGTGCAGAGGCCGGGTGTAATACTTAACCTTTAAGTAATAAAGCCTATTTTCGAAAAAAGATGGTGTTTTGTGAGCATATATATGAAACCAACCAAGTACGATTACGCTGCAAATGAGCAACCACAAGTGTTCTTATGGTTCAGTCATACCTTGGGTACTACCACATATGACATATGACACTTTCCCAATACAAATTTGAATTTTCAGCACGCTAGCAATTGTGTGATCCCACAGGGCGGACCGCGCATGTGATGAGCTTTGAGCCAGGGGCGGTGCTGGAGGACGAAGAACGGCAGGCGCCTGCCTACTGTTTCACGGATGACACCTTTATCCCCAAGATGGGAATGTTGTGAGGCTAATTAGCCTATCTTGTGCAGTGGAACCATGACCCTTGTTGTTGATCAGTGTGTTTACGAGTGTCTCGCCGTCCTGATGCTGGTCGAGTGTCTGCCCTCAGTCATCAGCGTTTTGCATCTGTGGACATGGATCTGTTTACAGTCCATAACAATTATGAGGAAATCATCTTTGACTTGTAAGCTGAATAGATTTTTTTTTATGGATTGTAAGCTGAATAGTTCCTATTACGATGCTACGCACATGCGGGTGAACCTATCAGAAGCAAAGCAAAAAATACTTGCTACTCTGGTTTCTCAAGCCGAATCGTAAGAAAATTGCTATTGCACGTTAGTGAACTATAATAAAACCTGCACGGTAAACTTCTTACTCTACAAAGCTTATGTGATGAGGTAAACGATGTTATAACAAAAATAAATGATCAGCAGTCCGTATATTACTCGACTGACATCAGTAGTACAAGAAATGTGCATGCCAGAGTCAGAGGCACGCCGCGATTATTTTCTCGAGTCTCACCATTTTCTTTACTCTTAACCATAAGGAGGAGGATGCCTATGGCTAGGCTTACGACTGGAGGAGAATTTTTTACACCCATTGCCTACACGAGTGCTTAAAGTATTTCTCGCTCCCACGTGCTTATGTGTCCTGAATCTTTCAGGTTGTTGAATCCAACTAGGAACTGTTGGCGCGGCGACACGCCGCGCCCGTGACGATTATCTTTTAGATTTTCTCTATGATGTGGTATAAGTAGATTAAAATTGGAAAATGGAACCAAAAAGTAAATACACATAGACAATCATATAAATACTTCAGGAATTGGAAAAACAGGGGGAAAAAAAGCCAAGCACACAGAAGCTATAGTTTATTATTGTGTGAAAAGAATGCCACAATCACAAGTAATACATAGATATGTAAGACTAACTATGAGGAGTTTTGTGGTACCCTCAAATGAATAACAGCCTTTTATTTTCGTCCATCCAAAGGCCAACAAGATTTCATACTAGTGTAAAAAATAGGACCAGTCTGATTCATACTACTGCCAAAATTGCGACCGCATCAGGAAAACGCCGTAGACTGGTCTGGCCCAATAAGGCCCATCGCTCGCTTCTTCCTCCCTGAGTCAACTTCGCTGCCGATCTCCTGATGCACAAATTTGGAGCTACCACCGCCTCGGCCCCCAGCCGTCGGCATGCACGGATCCTGCGGCAAGATCTTTACCTACTCCGCCAGTTCCTCTCTCCCTCAACTCACCTTGTCCCGCCCGTAGCGTATGGTCTTGTTCCCAATCGAAGATCCCAGGGCGCCGCCCTCCTTGCTGGCCAAGTTGGCGGAGCTCGTCACGCAGTTCTGGGAGCACGTCCAGGCACCGAGTTTCTTGGAATTCCTGTCTAATAATTATCTGTCCATTAACCTTTCTCGCACACGCATTGACATTGTGTCGCTGTAAACTGAGAAAACTATGGTACCAAGTACTGACCAAAGTGTAAATAATTTCCTTAAGAATCACCAAGCACATTCCAGTAGACTATCCGGTTGTCTATTGATAGGTAGCAGAGAGAGCTGACACTAGAAATTGCGTGAATTGCCTTTCTTGATGAATGGCACACGATTAATCATTGCTGATCTTGAGTTGTTTGGTTCTGAACGTACTGCAGGTTGCTTCTCTAGATGTACTTTACAAGTTTTTTAGAAGGTGCTAGCCTGACACAAGTCAGAAGATAGAATGAAGGGAGTGTAGCGTCTTGCTGGTTCTCATAGGGTACCCAGAAACGTCTTGCTGGTTCATGCTATTGTTGTATGTAGCTCAACTAATGAATCACACTGTAGACATGCAGTATTGATATTACATTCCTAATATTTGTTGTTTCGACTTGCAGCAGTAACTTCAGATATGAAACTTAACTGCATATTTCAGCAAGTATGGCACATTGTGGTTTCTGCGTGGGTGGGTATTCAGAACATGGAACATATAGACCAATGGCATCTAATCTAAAAGCATAGTTTATGCAACTAACATACGAACCTTGGCACAGGAGATAAAATAAGGAATTAGCACATCATACCATATCATATGTGTGGCAGCCAAAAAGAAGAAACTCTAAGAGAGCACCAATTAGGTCAATAGCATGAATAAGTTAAGCCTGAATCAAGATTGTAACAAGAATTACATTACTGTAGCTAGAGTCGATGCAATTACATGATACCAAACTAGAATCCCTCTAGAGTTCATAAGTTACATATACATAGGAATGTATAGTTCCTAAGTGAATTGGAACAAAATACACACGGCAAAAAGGAAACTGGAAACAATGTACAGGAAGATTTTCTCGATTATGTGAACCAAAGTATCCATATCAGGTTTGAGTCCTCATGAATCGCCCTCCTTAGACGATTGTGATATGCCAGAGCTCCAATGTGTTTGCCACGAACTAGCTGTGCGAGACATCAATTATACAGAAATTACGATTGTGTAGTTAAGCAGTACTGAAATAACATTCGTATCATACATTCGCACTGAGTTCCCATTGCTTGAATAATAATTCCATACAAAAGTCCATAGATCATTGCACAATTAGTTCCTATAGTGTACTGTGACAGGAACAACCTTCATCGGCTCCTCAAATTCTCATGATCTCTGCAAATTCTCCAGCAATCTGAAAAGATAAAACTTCTAATTTATAACATGTATCATTGACCTTTATTACATCTTAATAAACATATGAGCATCCAATTGGTAAGCCCCTTGACCAAAACTATGAGGCATCTTGTCAAGCAATAGCTAAAAGGTGCAAGTTCAGATTAATTCAGAGGTGTTATAAGTATCAAGCACTCGTTCAGAATGGAGTTCAGACACAAAGCAGAGTTATTTTAATGTGTTGGAAGGTGAGAATGCCTCTAACTTATGATAAAGAGAGATTTTGAAAAGGTAAATGCATGAATTTTACCTATGATTCTCCAGAAGGTACTATAGCTATCTAACTCTAAACAATGTGACAGGTTGGCCTCATGTTGATTTTGACAGCACCTAAAACTTAGTGGCCAAAGCGTTGAGTTGTAAAAGCTCCCTGTATAATGGCTTGAAGTACTGTAATAGATGACTGAAATGAAGATCCTGGTCAAACATGGTCCTTCCTACTAAATGTTGTACTACTAAATGATATATTGTTCTCACTTAAGTTTAGTTAGCCAAAAGGGCTTGAATTATAAAGCAGGACATGAGGATCTGTACTGACGGTTACACTGCTCTAAACAGAACAATCACCAAGCTAATTCCTTCTTCTTCAGTGTGTTTCACTTTTGGTAATACATTGAAATGGTTAATGGTTATATACTCAGCATCTTTATTTGACAATTTAAGAATCCAGACAACAAAAAGATTGATATGAAAAGTGCTTCCGTACTTCCATCTCAATTTTGAAATGTTAATAAATCCTTTGCTGACATGATACTTCAATTCAATTATGTCATGATCCAAACAAAGGATTGAAACATATCCTAACTGCAGAGAGCATCAAGCACCATGGAATCTTAAACACTTTGGCAATTTGGATGCTTGCTTCACTCTAGTTTGAATTTTAGCATTTAGAAGCTGTTTGCTTTGCTGAATATGAGAATTTACAGCAATCATCTATGACTATCGTGACTTTAGATAACAAAATAAGACATTACCTGATGCAAGCGATCCGGAACAGTGGGGAGATCAGAACCATGCCGAGTGGATCCTGTGGGGTGGCGCCAGCGTCGGCTCCGTGCAGGCCAATTTGGGGAGCGGAAAGAGGGTTCAGCGGCGTCATGTAGAGTCTAGGGATGCGCCCACCGGTCTGGAGGAGGAGACATCGCGCACACGCATTCTCTACCGTCGACAGAGACGACGTGCGATGGCGGCGGCCTGCTCGCGTGTGTGGGTGGTGGCCGCGTGCGAGGTGGATGTGCCGGCCGCGTGCGAGGTGACGGATTCGGCGGAGGTGTCGGGGGCGGCGGAGCCTAGAGGTGCGACGGCGGCGGCGGGTTCTGGAGATGCGGCGGTGGTCTGGAACTGAAAGTGGCGGCGAGTATTATTTTCAACGAACCTGTCTCCAGCGTTACGTTTTTTTTTCTTCCAACGAACTTATCCTAGCTGTTACGGCTTGGAGATAGGCCTTTTGGGCCTTTCATACTAGCCCCTCTTCTATGAGTAGTATGATTTGTAAAAAAGTACCATAAAAGTTGCCCTAACTATAGCTTTTGGCACACTGCTTGTAACCCTACGGTGTGACAAAATGTGCAGAATAGGAGACACCGAGCGACAAAAGTCCACATGATGTAGTATTAGAAGCATCGAAATCAAACTGAGTCTGATTTGCTCATATATAATTGATTGTGGTAGGCGGCTAGAACATCCATGTGTAGCCAACCGTTGCAAGTAGTTGAAGTGAGTTCTATGGATACAATCTTGCCTCTACAATAAAATTTAAATAATTAATCTACGCTCTTTGGAAATCAGTAAGTATTAGTGCATGTCTTGTGTACATTAATAAAGTGGACTGTAAAAACTCGCCGTAGCAATATTTAAGCACAAAATACATCACACAGAATTGGATCGAATCAGCATGTACATGAACATCAAGTAGTGGGCATTTACATCTGCCATCTGGGGAGATTTGATTAAAATCCATAAGGTATGTAGTATAGCTCGTATGGCTTCAATGACCATTCTGGGTATTCTGGGTATACACACACTGCCCTTTGTTGTTCCCTGTCATAATCTCGGCCTCTAGAACCCATTCACCGAATCTGATGATGGTGGGATGTGTACCGCTGCACATCCCAATTGATCATTACTCAGCCATTGGTTTCTTTGAAAACATTACGGTACTTGGTCAGTTATGGCCACCTCCATCAGTCTTGATAATTCATTCCTGGAGAACATTCAAGTTAGTAGCACTTAGCATATGCACAACTGGATAGTGCCCTTAATGAGAGGTAAAGAATAAGCCTGATGACATAGAAAAAAGGACCCTTCGGATTATGATGAGTAGAACTGTTCTTACCTTCAAGGCTAACACCACAAAAAAAACTTCAGTGTAGGGTAATACATTTTACATAAGTTCCATATAGCACATCTTATACAAAAACTCATAGCGGAAGAATGGCATGAACCATATGATGCCCTCGTTGATATGCACCCTAAACACAAAGAAGCGGATAATTAGTAATCGAGATGGGCAATTGTACAATTTGCTTTCACCAATGAAAGTGATCTGAACAGAAGTTTTAAGGGTTTTTTCTTAACATAACATATGTACCAGCAAACATCGCTGAAGTCAACTTGTATGCTGCCTAATGCATCATAATGGCAATATAAACTTCTAAAATCTATTTAACTTCTAAAATCTCAGAATGAAGTGGGTACTAATTACTGTTGTTACCAAATTTCTTTTGCATCTCATGTAGAGAGGACCTGCTGCCGCCCAGTTTTCCTCTCAGTTGTGAGTTTGCCATCAGTTGGCATCACAATATTGAACTGTTTGTTTCTTGACCATTGGTTATTAAGATGTCTGAATTGCTCTTGATTGGCTGGTCTGAGAGATGGTACCTGAGCTAATAAATAGCTATTAGAATATTGTAAGCAGCTTGAGTTCTCTATTTCTAACTAATGTTGCATCAACAGACCATGCAAATAGTACAACATGCACATTGTTGTTGTAATACCACTTTGAGGAATTACAGATCACCGAATTTAAAAAATTTGCGGGGAAGATCAACAAATAAATTTATTGGCTTATAAAAACAGAAATAACATAAAGATGGGTTAGGTCCTGATTTTGTAGTATCTCAAGATCTCAATCTTAAAAGAGAAATTAATCAGAGCCTACACACCATGACGTATCTATTTAGGTACAAAAACAACCAAGCCTTCATACATGCCTCTCCAAATCAATAATGTATCAGTCGACCGCTCTCGACCCCTCACTCTCACTGTCCACATTTTGTTGCCAAAATCATTTCCCTAAGTCTCCATTCCTCCACAAAAACCAAGTTCATGTATAAATTTGACAGAAAATACTGCAAATCAGCAACTCAAAACCTCAAACTTTCCACTTGCAACCACATCCCTACTACTTGCTGCTGTTTTGCTAAAACCATAGCTTACCTAAAGCTCAAAATCCTCGTAAATGGAGGCCACCAAGAGATCACACAGAATTCTTGAATAGAGTTGCTTGAACTGCTGCATGACATGTTTACAGAGTGCACTGGCGCAGCTTGCCTCTACATGTGCCTGCTGTTTGTATGCTAACTGACAGAAAATAAATATATGATACTGTCAAACAGAAGAATCATAGTCAACACGCACCACAAATTGTTTTAAGAAAAATTTAGCGTCTTAACGACACATCCATTTTCTCATGTGCACTTATATAGAAAGATTAAATATATATGTGCTTATTCCTAGGAACTATATGCAACTGCAATTGTACTGGAATAAGTAAAATACAATTCTGTGTAGTTGATTAAATTATTTAATGTCTACAACTCCGTAAACATGAAAGGTTAGACACAAAATGAACAATATATTGCAGCCAAATTATGCATATGTAATGGTAACAATATAATTGAGCCCATTGCTTCCCTGATGCGTCAAACTTGTACCTGATGTATGTGTACAGATAAACATCTGTAACATGTACAACAATCGAACCCTATTTCAGTTAATGTATGCAGTACAGGATGTATCTATGACAGTACCATTATGCACCCAAATTGATTAGATGCCTCGATAAATAAGAAGATGACAACCCATGGCATCCCTGTGTATGATGATGAGAGAGTCAACTTTGTAGATAATATAGTCCAAGCCTCACTCTAGTAGTTGCTGCCACAACAATCTGAAGCAGGATGAGCCGATGAAGGCAATAAGAAGAGAATTACGGATACTTGACCTATATGGACCAACATATGTGTGCAGCCTAGAGGACAGACCACCAGAGAACCTTCAAAAAAGTAGTTCCAGCTGTAAGAAACATAACAACAAAAACGTGGAGGGCACTACTACAGAACGCATATTTCCCAGAGTTTTCTGAATCCGAGTATTGAACATGAGAAAGAGAGAAACAACTTGAACCTGTAACGCGTCGTGTACGCCAGCTCCACCGAGTTCAACAGTGGCTGGATCCATCGATTCTAGAGGAGGAAGCGAGGCAGGCGAAGGGGCAGCGTCGCGATGGTGAAAGGGGCCGCCGAAGAGACGCCAGCGGAGGTCAACTTCTCATGGGCGCCCGTCTCTGCGCCACCGTGGTGGGGTCGCCCCCTCATGCGGCGGCCATTCGCCATGGAACAAAGCCGCGCGAGGTCAAGCTCCAGTGTTAGGCCGCATGGGGATCGTCGATACCGTCAGCGAAGAAAGAGTACGGGACAGAAACAGAGAGGATGGGGCATAGAGAAGGGATGAGGCGGGCGTACCTGCACAGCAGTCGGTGCCGCGCGTCCGTGGTCGTCGTCGCGATTGTCCACGGCCTAGACTCCACCCGTCGTCGTGCTCCTCACTTCATAGATTACACCGTTCGGTCGTGGCCATCGCCGTAGTCATCCTATTGCTCCGTCGATCTATTTTCTAGACCGAGATGATCCTCTCTCTTTTTATCTCTCTGCCTGTCCATCGCCGCCTCAGCCTAAGCTCCGCGCAAAACGACCTCCATCAACAGCTTCACGGGATGTGCTCGACGCGGACGGCCGCGACCACGCCGGCCGCACCTTGCCGGCGGCTTGGCCAGGCCAAGCTCCACCCGACTTCGAAGCCAACCGCCATTCCCCGCCGCCGCACGCCATACATCAACCGCCCTGCAACCCCTCTAGATGTCTGACCGCATCGCACGTCTCTCCTGCCTCCTCGAGACTAGTGGAGGGCAGAAGGGCGAGAAATTGGGAGGAGAAGGAGGGACCGGATGTCTGGAGACGATGGAGTCGGGAGGCACGAGGTGAGACATCTAGAATCTTATCGATAAGGGCTACAATCTAGAATATTTCCACCGCTTTGACCACGGTATAAAGCGAGCACTATAATGATACGATGGGTCAAGCGACGATACCAGAAGACACTACAGATCGCTGAGAGCACTCTGATTTGGATCGCTATCAGAGCCGTAAAAGTGGTTCAACTTTATATATGTATCTATGTGTTGAGTGACATTTAGCATTCTTCACCTTTGCAACAACTAGTTATTCGAGATTACAATTGTCTAGGGAAATTACATGGCGAAACACAAAGCAAGGGCAAGAAAATTCATTTAGATAGAGAAGTCAGAAAGCATACACAAAACCAGCCCCAAGCATAAGCATATATCGGGAGACATAATCCAAAAATACTACAATGCTCAATTAAAACTCATGTATCCATTACATGTCCACATTTCTCAGGTTCATCATCTGAACCAGGATAGTCACGAAGTCACTTATATACGGCAGTGCACTTATATATGCACACATATCTAAAAGAGATTGCAGAAAATATATGGCAACCAAAAGTTGATTCTCACGAAGGCAAGCCAAGACACTCTTGAAGATTTGCCGCAATACTAATCGCCGTCTGAGCTACCATCAGAACCAGGATAGTCAATACAAGTACTACTACCACCACCATATGCTTGGCTGCTTGGGTGAACAACAGGCCGGTAGTTTACGCAACCATAGCAATGGCCTAGAAAATAGAACAAAGAGTTAGCCTAATAATAACATAAGATCATAGAGAAATAATATGGGGTTGACAATATCGCAACTGATGCAAACCTCATGAGCAATAAGGAAACATGTGAACAGTAAGGAAGAAGCAATATGAAGTCTTTTTTGAAACGGGGTAAAAAGCTTAGAAAGTGTAAAAAGCAGTAAACTGGATGAACCCGAATAACCAAGGGTATACCTGCATCATCTTCCCCAACTATACAACACAGCAACACATCATTCTCATTCCGAAAATAGTAGTCAACTTCAGAGAAGAATAGCTTGGTGCTGCCAGCATCAACAGAATTATGATGATCCGCAGGCTGCTTAGCTGTGAAGTTATAATGGATGCAGCCGGCTCCAAACTCAAAAAATATCGAGATTACTCGTATCCCCACCAGCTCAAACTAAAAAAAAACAAAAAACACAGTTAAAATGTATTATCAGGTTCAAAACCTTCAAATGCTCGCTTAACTGGATGAGAACAGAACGAAAATCCCAACACAGCATGAACATTATCGCCAAATTATGTCTACAGCACCATCCGACTATACAAATACTGGATTGTCACAACTTAATTGTCACACCTCAACAGAGAAACAGAGAAAGATAGAGGACGACCTTTGTGTTGTTCGCTCTGTTGTATTTATGCAGGGCTACCTCTGCGTGATTACGTGCAACCCTATGTCTGGCCGCCACTCTTCTTTCGCGGAGCGCGTTCCTCACCTCTGGAGGTTTCCTCTTTTTCATTACAACTGGAGGTCCAGAGAAAATTTCCAATTCCAGGGAAGGATCCATCGGGGGGTCGGGGAAAGGGAACTTAAACCTATGAGCGTGTTCCTTCAAGTTGATACCTTCAGGAGTGCTCCTCTCCTTGGACATCCAACCAGCTCTACTCCTGATTCAATATGGTTAACAGATTGTTATGTCATAAAAAGGACCAAATACCATGCCATAATGCTCAAAATTTACCATTTTCCCAGTTGTTTCGCTTTAAGATGAAGGTGCAGGCAGAGTTCATGAAACATGTTTCAAATTGTCAAGTTTGTAGGAATTCAAATTTGACATGATGAATGAATAGCTGCCAGGTGCGGATAGCAGATACAAACAGTTGCATGGAAGAAACAGGCTAAGGATATAACTTGACAATATGAGAGGAAAACATGAGGGGTTGTGATATTATTTTCTTAGAACGAATTTCAGAATGCGAATAAAAATGCATAGTACTGTTAGATAGAGAGAAATAAAAAATAGATAAGTAAATAGGTTAGGAGTTTTAACTTGCATACCTCTGCTTTGAAGCGGCGCATGGGATGGAAAATTCAGAATGATCACGTTGCTTTGTCACCACTGGCGTGACAGGCAAATTTTTCTTAAACCTGAACCACAATATATAGTTTGAATATCATTATAGTGAAAGGAAGCTGAGTTTCAAATATTCAGTAAAATTATTCATCCATCAGTGATGCACGTTGGAGTGTAGAACGTTCTTTTCTAGAACAAAACTTGGCTAACCATACAGGGATGGGAGGAAATGTATTAACCAGTTCCAGGAAAAAATCAGTTTGGAGTATGAACATAGAATGGTCAAGTTAATACTAGGAACCAGAGTATTTGAGTTACTGATTTCACAATCACATTTTAGAATACCAAATAAAGATGCATAATGGTGTTCAGCAGAGAGCAAGCCAAGAAAAAATACACAAGAGATTACGAGTTTTACCTTGCATATCTCCCCTTCGAAGCAGCACGTGAGACCGCAACTTGAGAATGATGATTATGCTTTGGCTCCTCTGGCAAGACATGCACATTCTCCTTATACCTTGAAACAGAGCGTACGATTTATTCAGAAATCACAGTAAGAGGAAGCACTGAAGCAGAGTATGTTAATTCCTTGAACCGCAATAATCTGTTCTTGGATAAAAATTGCTAGCTTCAGCAAATTTTATAACCGCAAGAATTTCTTCTCGGAAACATTTCTAGTTTCATCAAACTCTAGAACCATAGCAATCCGTTCTCAGATAACATTTATAATTTCAGCAAATTTAAGAACTATGCTAGTAATTAGTTCTCATATACATTTCTAATTTCAGCACATCCTAGATCCATACGAATGTTATCCGAAGACATATTGTAATTTCAGCACATATTAGAATCGCAAGAGTTTTGTTCTTAGAAACATCCTAGTTTAGAAACGAATCTAACAGAATTAGCTGAAATTTATATAGCAGAGCGGGTAGATGAACGGGAGCAATCCCCGAACAAGTAAGACTGTCCACATCTAGCTGGGACAAGCAGAGGTGCAATTCCAATAATTTTCTTATCCTGACGTCGTTTCCCCGAACGCCACGAGTGCGTTGCCGGCGCGGGCGGTGGGCGACATCGGCTCGGCGGCCGGAGGTGGAGAAGGAGAGGCGCGGGGGTGCGGAGGAAAGTGGCATGGGCGGCGGTGTGGCGCGTGGCTGATCGCAAGAATACGACGGAGATAAACTGCATGCGTACGATGTGTATGCAGGAGTAGATCGAAAACTTACGAATCGTCCTGATCAGCACGACTCTGGTCCGCCATACGGCCCTGGTTCGACGATCGACTACCACGCAGAGGCAGAAACGAACCCACTCAGTCGTAATATATCAAGCGAGACCGCGAGAGCTTCCGGGGCTCGAATCGCATACGGCCTTTTCCGATTGATTTCGCCGGTACTGAACTGGCCAGCGGCCGACCTAATAGTATGTGTCGGAGGCGTCTCAGCCTAGCCGTGAGGGCTTCGATCCGATATGAGGTCATATCCGTTTCCCAATTTGACTCGGAAGCGACCGCTCTTTTGAAGGGGCTTGAATTTTTGGATGTATCAGCTTACATGTAAGGATGCGTCTAGCGAATAGCGATCGCGCGTGCGATAAACTGCACCCTCAATCGCACACCGAAATAGGAAAGTTTTGGTCGGAACCAGAAACAGCGGACCGCTTTGAAGAGACATCCGACCCAAGTCGTCTTCCTCATTCTCCGCAGGCCACGCGCGCCGCCGGCCAGCCATCCAGAAACGCGCCTCCGCCACCGGCCTTTCTCCAGATGCGCGCCCCGGACATCGGCTTCCCTCGAGCGCGCCCAGGCCGCCGGCCAGGTTCCTCGTCTTGGCCTCTGGTCAGGCACTCAGGCCCGACCTCTCACACCACTGCACATCGTACATTTACCCGGAAGGAAGAAACCAGTACGGGAATCATGGGTGCCGTATTTCTTCTCATAGAAATACAAAATCGAAGACAAATCAGAGCACCATCAACGTAGGATGAATCCAGGTTAAATTAGGTACCAAAGGGGATGCCCTCGAAGAGAGACGGGAGGATCCAGCCCTCCGTCACGAACCAGCCGCTGAGGCAAACCGCCCGGACGGGGAGGCGAGAGGCCGAAATCTTCGACGACGGGTTAAGTGGCGGCGGCGTCCGCTTGCCGTGGGAGAGGGTGCAGAGCGACGAGAAGAACATGAGCTCCGGATAGAGCCCATGGCGCGGGGGTAGGGGAGCTTTGACTGGATCAAATCGGAAGGTACAGAGAGCTACGCCTGTGCGAGGAAGAAGATAAACTAGAGACAACGGCAGGCTTTGAGTGGCAGGTCCCAAGTATGTTATTTGTGCTTACCCAATAATGTTATTTGTTGCCTAAGATCATATGGTAATTGCTAAAAATCCTGGTTAATTGTCTAGTTATAGTTGTCTAAAAAACACATATAGGTGCCATTTTGATGCCTAAATTCACATAATGGTTGCTAAAAAACTAGTTTGTTGCCTAAAATCACATAATAATTGTTAGCTAAAAAGCTACTACAATTGTAATTTTTCCTAGATTCAGCGTATTTACCAAGTTCGTTCCGTGTGGATACTATGAAATTGCCTAAGGATGTTATGAAGTGTTCATCGCCATTCGCATCGGCGATGGTCGATGTTTCACCAGAAGTCCAGAATGGTCCTTAGGAAAGTTCAGAGAGGCGCTCAAGAACTCAAGTGCGACACTCAAGGGGAAATCCCGAGATCATCGGGGGAGATGCACTGGAAATCCATCATATACTAATTGCTAAAAATGTTGGTTTATTGCCTATAGTTGCCAAAAAAAAAGTCACACATATGTGTCAATTTGTTGCCTAAAAGAACATAATAGTTGCTAAAGATCATAACAGATTTAGGCAACTTCACAACAAAAAAATCAACTTCATAGTGACGGATAAGGCTAGGAGGGTCATGGGTGACACGGAGCCGCGGTAGAGGCGTCGAAGCGAGCAAGAAATCTTAGGGTGGGAGAGTGCAGGAGTTGCCGGCTGACTTAGGGTTAGGGTTAGGTCACCGCTACCGGGAAACAAGGAGGTGGGGGAGGGCTTAGAGGAATGTTGAGCATGGTGGTGGATCGGTGGAGGCGGCAATTTGAGGATGGCAGAGCGGCAAGGCAGCGTGGGAGCACCTCCGACCGTGGGTGACGGTGGTAAGGCAGTGCGGCAACACCTCCTGGTCACACCCCTTCGCAGCCCATGGCTCCCAATCGCTACAACGCCATCCTAACACGTCAGTGGAAACCTACGCCACCATCACTACAACTATAAGGCCATACTAACGTGGTCGTGGGCACCTGCGGTCGATCAGCGTTCAGAGTCAGAAAGATTTTTCGAGTTTCGTGGGGGGGGGGCTGACATGTGAAACGATGACGGCGGTGTGGGAAACGGAGCATGACCCCCTTGTACCTCATATGGCAAGCCTGAACATCGCTGGTCCCCTTGCTCCGTGCATGGCCCGCCATATTCAAACGCTAGGTCAAACGTCGCCTGCCCCTTGCTCCGTGCAAGACCCGTCGTCCTCCACCACGAGAACAAACTCTGCCCATGCCCTGCTACGTGGCGCTCGTTCCAGGCTCTCTTCGAGTGGAAGATATAGCCATGGCGAAGGCAGGTCAGGCTTTCAGCCATGACTTAAATCGCCAATTGCAACTTCAGGTCTGAAACCTCTCATGAGATAAAACCTTATCTCTTTAGATTTTTTTAGTTTTGCCCTCCAAGTTTGCTTCTTTTATGCATATTCCTGTTCACCTCTTTGAGGAGTACTATATTTAGTTATTGCTGAAAATGAATGCTGATGTTGCAAAATTGAAAACTACTTTAAGCAAATTCACGTCTATGGTAGGGAAGTTCGTTGCAATAGTATGCAACTTAACAATAATTATAGATATTTTAATATGAAAAGGACAAGTTTAGTGTGAGGCGAAGCAACTTTGATGTGGGACAAAGCAAAATACATAACATCGGTAAGCAACTTCACAACAACTAATAACAACTTAGCATCTTCACAAATAACCATCAAACTTCACAACTGTCGTGAGCAACTTCATGACAACAGTAGAAAACTTCTCTACAACAGCAAGCAATTTTACAACAACGGTACACAAGTAACTAAAAAGAAAAATGTCTTGCTTGACAAAGCAACTTTGGTAAGAGGCAAAAACAACTTTTGTGCACGACAAAGAAACTTTCATATGTGAGAAAGCAATTCCCAAATTGCATGCAAAAATTATCCCACTGATGTTGTGGGAGGGAATCACCATTCACACCAACCATGGTCGACGATTCGCCGGAAATCTAGAATAGCCCTCAAGAAAGTCTGGAGTGACACTTGAAAACTCTAGTGCGCCACTCGCGGTCAAGTCCAGAGCTTATCGGGGGAGTTGCACCAAGAATCCAGTCGACCATGTGCTCATGCGGTGGGAGGACCTCAAATCTGGTGGGGTGGAACACAGTGGTGGAGGGTAGGCAACCTCTCAACATCAATAAGCGACTTCTGTGAAGATATAGGCAATTTCGAAAACAGCTAAAAGAAACATAGCAACTTCAGGACAATAATAGGCAACTTCATTGTAGTGGTAGGCAATATCGCAACATCACTAGGTAACTTCCGTAAAGTTGTAGGCAACTATGTTGTAGCGGTAGGTAACTTCGCATCAGGGGTAAGCAATTTCACAACAATTGTAGGCAACTGCGTAACAGCAATAGGCAACTTCACAACAACTAAAAGCAATTTAGCATATTTACAACAATAGGTAGGCAACTTTAGAATTGTGATCGACAACTTTATAGCTGCCCTAGCTGCACTCGAGGAACTATAAAGAGGTGTCCAGAGAATTGCAGTGCGACACTTGTAGGGAAGTCGCTCAGGAACTGAAGTGCTTAATCTTGGGAGGGTGGCATGTAATCGGGTAGGGTAGGCTACTTCTCAACGACGTTTACTTCTCAACGTTCTAAAGTTGTCTGCCGCTACAACTTTACTTCGTTAATTTACTTCTTGTACTTCTTTAATTTAACATGTTTATTTCTCCCTATATAATACATGACTTGGAGCAAAGAAAAGATTCATAAAATACGTCTTAAATTGAATCAAAGTAACACCTCGAGCACTTTGTACACAAACAAAGCACTGACACAGCTTGTAACACACATGTAACGAGCATAACCACAACTAGAAAAAAACAGGAATAGAGAGAGAAAAATAAGCAAAAATCAGTGCAATAAGCGTTTCCTGCACAAATACCACCACGTACAGAATGTTTCTCTCTCGTACGTATATTGCTGACAAATGAGCATCTGCATTCACATCGCAACATTAATTCGTCCTGGGAGGAGAGATCAGTAGTGGGGAAAGCGTGAACACACGGATGCGCATGGGATCCAAGTGAAGGGCCTTCGACGCCGCTGCCCGGGCGCTGCGGCCAGGGAGGGGCACAGGGCAGGATGCACGAACCAGTGAGGCGCAGGCGGATCGTGGGCGGAGAAATTTTGGTGGAGCAGCAGCTCGGCGCTGCGGATTACGGCTCGGGGCTGGGGCGAAGGAGAAATCGAGACAGGGCGCGTGGAGGTACCAAGCGTCGTGCAGGCTGCAAGCTCAACAGCAGGACCAGGTGTTGAGATACAGAATGATGTAATGAGTTGTACAGACCGTGTTGTAACGTTAACCTTGTAACCGTATACCTAGCTTAGTGGTAGATCCGATCTAGCTACAATCTCGGCACGTTCTTGCCCACTTCCCGCACGATTGGTGCTGCCCTCTGTATATATATGTAACCGATGAGAATCAATACAAGGGATGTGAGATTGTGTGCAGTTCAGTTTGGTATCAGAGCCTTCCCCCTTTCTCTTCCCCATGGCCCCTTCTTCCTCCTCCAGCGACGACGAGACCTCCCTTCCCATCACCGGCCAGCTTGGCAGCACCTCGATCCAACTTCTACCCTCCCCACCCACCACCAATGGCGTCGATATTTCTCGCTACATCAAGTTCAAGCTCGACTCCACCTCCGGCAACTACAGCAAGTGGCGGAACCTCTTCCTCGCCGTCCTCTCCAAGTACAACGCGCGCGACCACGTCGAAAAGGAGACCTCCCCTCTCCTCGCCGATGCGGCGTGGAACGCCACCGACGTCGACATCGTCCTCTGGATGTATGCCTCCATCTCCGACGAGCTTCAAGATGTCGTCCTCACGGCGGACAGCACCGCGTACACCGCGTGGCAGGGCCTCAAGCACTTCTTCACCGAGAACGCGGAAGGGCGCGAGATCTACCTCGACAAGGAGTTCCAGAACACCGTTCAGGGCGACATGGGCGTGGTGGCCTACTGCCGCAAGATGAAGGGCATCGCCGATCAACTGTCCGACGTCGGCGCTCCGGTCTCCGACAAGAAGCTTACTCTCCGGCTGATCGCCGGCCTGGATCGGCGCTTCAAGACCCAGCAAGAACTCCTTGAGTGCATGAAACCCTTTCCGACCTTTATGCAGGCTCAGTCCCGGCTTCAGCTCGCCGAGGCGAAACTCAAGTCTGAGTCCCAAGCGACTCCTCAAGTCCTGCATACCGGCGACTCCAGCAACGGCAGCAACACCCATGGTCCGCGCTTCACCGGCAACTGCTACTCCTGCGGCGCACCTGGCCACATGGCCAGAAACTGCCCAACAGGCGGTGATCGCGGTCACCAGGGCTACGGCAACCATGGCCGTGGTGGTGGCCAGCCGCAAGGGCGTGGCGGTGGCAACCCTGGCTACGGCAATCAGGGCTACGGCAACCAGGGCTACGGCAACCAGCACTTCGGTCGTGGGCGCGGACGTGGACGCGGTCGTGGCGACTACGGCGGACGCGGCTCGTACAATCCGGGCTACGGCTATCAGCAAGGACCTGGCGGTGGCGGCTACGGCGGCGTTCCCTCTGGTCATCAGCAGCAGGCTCGCGCGGCTCCCTGGGCCCCGCCGAACGCTGCTGGTGTCCTTGGCGCCCGGCCTGGCATGCCTTCCCAGGTGTACCCGGTGATGTACCAGAACCCCGCTCCGCCCATGCCACAGACGCCCTCGTACGACTACACTGCAATGTTCAATGCCGCCCCAAGTCACTCTCATGGTCTTCCGTCTGGCCCTGAGAACTGGATCGTGGACACCGGTGCGACAACGCATGTCACCAACAGCCAAGGTAACCTCACCTCGTCTCATTCTCTTCCAAGCACCGATTCACGCAGCATTGTAGTCGGCAATGGTTCTCAGATGCCTATCACCTCCATTGGTTCCACCACACTCACTCCACAGCATTTTCGCCTAAATCATGTTCTAGTCTCTCCTGCTATCATCAAGAATCTTATTTCTGTGCGCAAGTTTACCCGTGATAACTCCTGTTCTATGGAATTTGACCCTTATGGCTTCTCTGTGAAGGACCTAGCAACGCGGAATATCCTCCTTCGCTCCAGTAGCAGTGGTGAACTCTACCCGTTCTTTGGCGATCTTCAGACTCCGGGCGCCGCACTCTCGGTCTCCACTACCCGTGACCTCTGGCATCGACGACTTGGCCACCCTAGTGATGACAATCTTTCCATAGTTTCTTCTTCTTTTCCTTCACCATGTAATAAATCAAGTGAGCACTCTTCGGTTTGTGAAGCTTGTAAATTAGGGAAACAACCACGCCTGTCTTTTTCTCCCTCCTCTAGTTTTACTACTTTACCATTTCAACTTGTTCATTGTGACCTATGGACATCTCCTATTTCTAGCTTTACTGGTTATAAATACTATCTTCTTGTTCTAGATGATTATTCTCATTATTCTTGGGTTTTTCCGCTTCGTAATAAATCAGACACCGCATCCACTCTTGAACGATTTTTTATCTACATTCGCACCCAATTTAACACTATCATAAAATGCCTGCAATGTGACAATGGGGGGGAGTTTCTTACAACAGCTCTACGGTCCTTCTTCTCCACCAACGGTATATCTTTTCGCCTCTCTTGTCCACATACCTCACCACAAAATGGAAAAGCCGAAAGAATGCTGCGTACTACAAATGATGTCATCCGCACCCTCCTAGTCCAAGCTTCTCTCCCCCCCGAATTTTGGGTTGAGGCACTTCACACAGCAAATCATCTCCTCAACATTCGCCCCTCTCGAGTCATCGGTCATGCCACCCCTCATCTTCTTCTTTTCCGACAACATCCTACATATACCCATCTCCGCACGTTCGGCTGCTTGTGCTTCCCAAATCTCCTTGCCACAACGCCAAACAAATTGCAACCACGTTCTACTCGTTGCGTATTTCTTGGATACCCTCGGGAACACAAGGGCTACAGATGCTTTGATCTCACTACCCGCCGAGTATTTGTCTCTCGTCATGTTACGTTCGACGAGTCCGTTTTTCCGTATTTTCCTCCCTCACAGCCCGCACCAGCCACACCAGATACACCAGCCGCCGATGATCCCGGTCCTATCTTCTCCGGTATCCGCGTCCACAGACCACCTGGTCTCCCGCCTCCCCCGAGATCTGAGCGCATCCGATCCACTCCGTCCGCCGTGCCGGCTTCTTCCCCCACGACGCAATCCCCACCTGCCGAATCTCCCTCGTCACACGAGCCTGTCTCCCACCAGCCATCGCCACCCACCACTCCTCCGCTGCCACGCCCGTCTGAACTCCCGCCCAACGCTGTCCAGGTACAGCCACCCGCAAATGCACACAGGATGCACACTAGGGCCAAAACTGGTTATCTGATGCCACGAAAACTGTTTAACCTGACTGCTTCCACCACTCCTTCGACTATTTCCCCACTTCCTTCCTCTTATCGACAGGCACTCAAAGATCCTAATTGGCGCACTGCAATGCTCGATGAATTTAATGCTTTGTTGCAGAATGATACTTGGTCTCTGGTTTCTTGTCCTCCAGGTGCTAACGTTGTCACCGGCAAGTGGATCTACCGGCACAAGATGAACCCCGACGGCACTTTGTCTCGGTACAAGGCTCGCTGGGTGGTTCGCGGCTTCACTCAACAAGCCGGCGTGGATTATGGGGAGACCTTCAGCCCGGTTGTTAAGCCTGCCACCATTTGGGTTGTTCTTGCTCTTGCTGCATCAAATTCGTGGCCCATCAATCAAATGGACGTGTCGAATGCCTTCTTACATGGTAACCTTCACGAAACTGTCTACTGCCAACAACCTTCTGGCTTTGTTGATCCACACTTGCCGCATCATGTTTGCCGTCTCAACAAATCCCTTTATGGCCTCAAGCAAGCGCCTCGCACTTGGTTTCTACGGTTCACCACTTACCTTGCTTCTCTCGGTTTTGTTGCTTCAAAATGTGACACATCTCTCTTTATTCTTCGTCGTGGACATGACCTTGCTTATCTTCTGCTCTACGTTGATGATATCATTTTAACCGCAAACTCATCCACTCTCCTCCGTTCCATCATCGCTTCCTTGTCCACTGAATTTTCCATGAAGGATCTCGGTGAGCTTCACCACTTTCTCGGGATCAATGTGCACCGTAATTCTTCAGGGCTCTTCTTGTCGCAGCATCAATATACCCTTGAAATACTAGATCGTGCAAACATGCTAAACTGCAATCCCCTGTCCACCCCGACAGATTCCCGTGCCAAAGTGTCTGCTCATGACGGTGATCCCTACTCGGATCCATCCTTTTATCGCAGTATTGCCGGAGCCTTGCAATATCTCACCCACACTCGCCCTGATATTGCATATGCCGTACAACAAATCTGCCTCTTCATGCACGCCCCCACCACAACACATTTCCAGCTCCTCAAACGCATCCTGCGCTATCTGCGTGGCACGGCACACTATGGTCTTCAGCTCTACCGTTCTTCCTCTCAAGACCTGCTGGCTTACAGTGATGCAGATTGGGCCGGTTGTCCGGATACCCGCAAATCTACTTCTGGTTTCTGTGTGTTCTTAGGAGACAATCTCGTCTCCTGGTCTTCAAAGAGGCAGGCCACAGTTTCACGATCGAGCGCGGAAGCCGAATACCGAGCGGTTGCTAACAGTGTTGCTGAATCCTGCTGGCTGCGCCAATTGCTCCAAGAGCTCCATCATCCACCTCACCGAGCCACTGTCGTTTTTTGTGACAATGTCAGTGCTATGTATCTCTCCTCCAACCCGGTTCAGCATCAGCGCACCAAACATGTTGAGATTGATCTGCATTTTGTCCGGGATCGAGTTGCTCTGGGCGAGGTCAAGGTGCTTCATGTCCCGTCATCCTCCCAGTTCGCCGATGTCTTTACCAAGGGGCTGCCCTCGCCGGTCTTCTCTGATTCCAGGTCCAGTCTGAACATCTTTCCCTCCGACGTTCAGACTGCGGGGGGCTGTTGAGATACAGAATGATGTAATGAGTTGTACAGACCGTGTTGTAACGTTAACCTTGTAACCGTATACCTAGCTTAGTGGTAGATCCGATCTAGCTACAATCTCGGCACGTTCTTGCCCACTTCCCGCACGATTGGTGCTGCCCTCTGTATATATATGTAACCGATGAGAATCAATACAAGGGATGTGAGATTGTGTGCAGTTCAGTTCCAGGTCGGCACGGGGATCCGCCATGGAGGCGGGGAACAGGGCGCGTCAGAGGGATCTCGTTGGTGTGGCCGGGGAAGTAGCAGGTAGCGGGGCTGGCCGGTGACGGCGGAGGAGCGCTGGCCGGCCGTCGCTGGTGCGCCGGGGGAGAGGGCGATCGGGAGGTAGCGTCTGGACTACTAGGGAAGCATCAGCGATGCGCGCGTGCGGATCGTGTGGTCGTGGAGCGCGCGACGAGACGTTCTGTTTGTCACAGCTGCGTCGGGAAGCAATCGGGTACATGTAAAGCTCGCACCCAATACTATCTATAGGGGTCCGATTAGGACCAAATCGCCGGACCTCCCCGATGCCGTCAATCTCACCTGAAATCAACAATTCCATTTGCTTCAGAATTGTCCCATAATTGGTTTTTCCCATAACTACACCTGGTTAATTCTACCTTTTTTTAGAGTACACCTAAGCGCACCTTACTTTTATAGAAGGCATAAATTTGAGTACAAGACGACTACTACTCGCTGCAAGCAACGACCGTTGTACGAACTCCACGAACTCCACACCAAAGCTAGTTCGAAGATAGCCACCACCAAAATTACAACACGACACAAAAGAGCCTATCCTAAGTTGAACATCCGAGCCATGTCTCAATCCACGCCAGTCACCTCCGAAGATCACAACTCCAACTGAACTCTCCTTGTCAACGCACCATCAAAGGAGAAGATGGTGGGACTCGATCGGTTCCGAGAAAGGCGTCATCTTGGACTCTCCAGCGATGTCGTACATAGTGCCCTGAAAGCTCAACCTCAGATAGCGACGAGCACCAGAGGAGCACAACAAGAAACAACATGCCGTGTCTCCAAACGCAGAGCTCCCAACAGAGGAACGACATCGAGATGCCTCCATTGCGCCAATTCTGTCCGAATGTAGGCTTTCGCCTGGAGACAACACCAAGCCAAATCGGGAGAGGGGAAGTGCCGACACCCCTCAACGATGCCTCCAAGGAGGATACGACGCCCACGAGCGCCATCGCCGTTGGCACCGTCCTAAGGTGGGCTAGACTTTCGTCCGTAGCCGCACACCACCCATACTACCCGCCGGATTGGGGTAGCCGATCTTGTCGCCCACACCGCCATTGCCGCACCTCCTCGTCCTTGCAGCCAAATCCCGCTGGTCCACCAGCTTCTGGCATTGCCGAGAAGACGCTGCTCAACAACCGCCACCAACCCGACGAGAACCGCAGCACACCAGCCGATCGCAACGATGTCATGCCATTCCTAGATGTCTGCCTTGCATCGACCGGGCCCTTGGAACCTAGATCGGGCCCAAGAGGACCCAGATCGGGCCCTGCACCTCCGCTCCCCTCGCCAGCGCCGTCGGGGCGACGTCGGCGTGCATCCACCGCCCAGGGACGCCCGGCTGCTACGCCAGAACTCCTCTGGCCGCACTACAAGCCGCCGCATGTGCCTTGAACCCGCGCCGCCACTTGCCTTGACGACGCACCACCACGCGCCCATCGCTGTTGCTTCCCCCGTCGGGATCCTCCTCTCCTCCGTGCCTGCCCGCTGTTGCCGGCGAGCAACTCCGACTCCAGGCGCCGCCGCACCTCTCCGACTCGCGCCGCCCGGATGACACCACTCCCCACGCGAGGGAGGCCCGTCGGGGCGCGCCCATCCCACCCGCCGCCATTTGACGGCCGGGCGAGGCTGCCACCACCGCGCCGACGGCGGCAGCGGCCGGACGGTGGGATCGATAGGGTTCCCGACCTCCGGAGCCTCCCGTGCAAGAGGCCCGGGAGTAGAGGAAAAAGAAGGCTATTATTAATTCCACCTGAAATTTAGGGCGTGTTTGGTAGCCTGCAGTCCAAACAGACCCCCGGGATGCAAGAGTCGGCTGATTGGATGCCATATGGCGGGCTGCGTTGTGGCTGGCACGGTGCGTAAAGCACCTCCGGCCCAGGCCCGCTGGATACTCTCGATTCGGCTATTTCCTCAGGGGCAGGTGCCAGCGGAGCAAAAAGTGGGAACGGCGTACGCGCGGAAGACCACCTCAAGAGCGCGGGAGACAACAAAATCAGCGGCAGCGTTTCGCGGGCTAGTAGTGTCACCTCTCCTCTTTTTGGTCACCTCCCAACACAACATCCCCCATACCAGTCTCGACGGTGGTGGCGGCGGCGGCTACACAGATCTACTCCATCTCCGGCCGAGGGAGGCGCGGCGGAGGTCTACCCCATCTTCGGCCAAGGGAGGCACGGCGGAGGTCTTCTTCAAGTCCGGTCTTGTCCTCCAAATCCGCGGCGGCGGTCTCAAATGCTACAGGTACATCACCATGCCCTTCGGCTCATTGTAGCGCTGTCGGTAGATTTAGCAGACCCTCATTGTAGATCTATTTCCTTAGGGAAGCCAGATGAGCCTGATCCACCAGGCAGCAGCACTAGTTGCTGTGATTCATGCTTGGATCCTCCGCCTCCACAAAAGAGCAGTCATGCGCGCAGCGTATCCAGACGTGAGTTATGGTCCGATGCTTCAACGAGATCAAGAGAGGATTGCCAATCTGAATTGAATCTACAACAGGAATGATGTTGAGGCTGTTCAGATGCTCGGATGAGAAGAGCCCCATTCTATGAACTAGTCAAGAGGTTTAGGGAAAGAGACTGCTGTCAGATAGCATCCACACCTTTGTGGAAGAGCAAGTTGCTATGTTTCTTTATGTTGTCGGCCATAACCAGAGGTTCAGAGTTATGCACAACACCTTCAGAAGATCCATAAAAACTATATCTCGCTATTTCAACTAAGTCCTTTATGCAATTGGGGAGCTTAGGCAAGAGATGATCAAGCCTCCATCAGGTGACATTCTAAGCAAGATAAGATACAGCAAGAGATGGTACCCGTACTTCAAGGTGAGCTGGAATTCTCATTTGCACTCATTTCAAACTCTGCAATGCACATAATTTTGACTCTGTGTATTATTATCATGACAGGACTGAAGGGTTTCGCAGCATAGAAAACAAAAAATTTCCTACGAAGACGAACAAGAACAAGCCAAGATCTGATCTATGAGATGCAAAACAACGAGTGAGAGAGATTAGATCTATATACCCTTGTAGATCGCACAATGGAAACGTTCAGATGAACGTGGTCGGCGTAGTCGTACTAGCGTCTCCTCCTCACGATCCGATCTGATCCAAGCGCCACAACGGGCGGCGCCTCCGAGCGATGCACACGTACAGCACAGGGACTCCTCCTCCTCCTTGGTCCAGCAAGGTATGGTGGAGTGGTAGATGGGATCGACAGCACGACGGCGTGGTGTCTATGGTGGAGAGTATCTGCGGGCAGGGCTTCGTCTATGCATGCGAGGTAGAAGAAGATAGACTAAAGATCTAGTCAAACTAGAGCAAGAAAATACTACAAAAGACAAAGATAACGCCGGCTAAAACAATTTTCGGTATTAGGTCAAACCTAAACAGCCGACATCCCTCTAAAAACTTGCAAGACACGGCTTGAATAATCGCGTAGAACGCACGCTTCACAAGACGTACAAACCAAGTTTCAAAACGTGGCGTGGAGCATACGCTGGCCACCGTGCAGGATCGATCAAATCGATCAGCTGATCGATCAGCTCGTGGCCATCGGGGGGTAATGATTTTGCGGTTCCACACTTGATTGACACAGGCTCACAGGGGCCCAAATTGCTTGCAATTATTTTGCGGTACCATAGTATCTTTGGGCAATTGCTTAGAGGGTCTTTTTTGGACCAAATTCATAAAATACAAATATTTGTAAAATTTTAAAAAAATTATAGGTGTGAAATATCGGATTTGCCCTCTACCTAAGATGACCTCATCGGACGTTCCCTATCTAACTCCGGCGGTCAAATCCGGCCACCACCGCCGGTACAGATACGGTGTCCACCACCGGTCGAGAATGTGCATCGGTTGTTCCCTCTCGCTCTGTGATACGTCTCAAACGTATCTATAATTTTTGATGCTCCATGCTTGTTTTTACACCATTTGCCTATTGTTTCGTTACACTTAGTGGTACTTTTATACATTTTCCGGAACTAACCTATTAACGAAGTGCCACAGTGCCAGTTTCCTGTTTTCTGCTGTTTTTGTGTTTCAGAAGTGATACACAGGAAATATTCTCGGAATTGGACGAAACAAGTTCCTGAAGTCATATTTTACCCGGAAGCTTCCAAACATCCGAAGGAGAGAAGGAGTAGGGCCATGTGGGCCCCACACACATACCTAAGATGACCTCATCGGACGTTCACCCACGTGTGAGGGGGCGTGGGACCCCCTCTGACATCGCCCTTTTGCCTATAAGTACCCCCCGACGAGAAAAACCTAAGGCCCGATCAGTTTTCCAGAATACATCGCGATCCGCCGCCGCCGTCGACCCGAAGATCGGGAGGGTCCAGAAGCTCTTCCCGGCACCCTGCCGGAGAGGGGAATCGCCACCGGAGGTCTTCTTCATCGCCATGCTTGCCTCCGGAGCGATGAGTGAGTAGTCTACCTTGGACTATGGGTCCATAGCAGTAGCTAGATGGTTGTCTTCTCCACCATGTGTTTCATGTTTAGATCTCATGAGCTTCCCTACATGATTGAGATCACCGTTATGTAATTCTATGATGTTGGTTTGTTGGGATCCGATGAATATTGGTGTTTATGATTAAGTTGCTGTACTGAATTATATATTTTGTTATCTCTATGTTGTTTATGATTTTGCATGCTCTCCGTTGTTAGTAGCTATCTTGGCCGAGTAGTTGCTAGTGACTCCAAGAGGGGGTATTTATGCTCGATAGTGGGTTCATGTCTCTATTTCACCTGGGGGAGTGACAGAAACCTCTAAGGTGGTAGATGTGCTATTGCTACTAGGGAGAAAACAACATTCATATGCTCAAGGGCATATGCTTTGTTTACATTACACACTTTGCTTAATGCAATTATCTGTTGTTCGCAACTTAATACTTTTGGGGTGTTCGGATGATATCCCCGGGGGTGGATTATTAGTCATAGATGCAGTTGGATGGCGGTCTATGTATTTTGTTGTAATGCCCAGAGTGAATCTCATAGTGATCTTCTTGACATATCACGTTATCTTTATTCTACCAATTGCCCAACTGTAATTTGTTTACCCAGCATGTTATTTATCTATGGAGAGACACCACTAGTGGACTGTGAACCCCGGTCCTATTTTAATCATATTGCAATCACCTGTTTACTTTTCCCGCACTGTTTACTTTACTCGCATATTACTACTGTTTTCCACTCGATATACTCATAACCTTTGTTTCAAGCAAACCGGTGAGATTGACAACCTCATCGCAAGTTGGGAACAAAGTACTTGTTTGTGTGTGTGCAGGTTCCGCGTTGCTGCTGGCCGAAGACGAGTCAACAAGTGTCGTAAACGGCGCCCTTGTTGGAAGCTACTAAGCCAGTCTGCATCACCTTCAGTCGTCACCGTCTCTCTTCTTCAAGATCGACTTTAAACCTTGGTTTCTTAACTGATGGAAAACTAGCCGCTGCACTCATCATACCTTCCTCTTGGGGTTCCTAACGGGCTGGTCATTCACCACGCACAAGGACTGTCTGTTGCCACATTCACCTGAAGCATCAGCTACTTTTCTGGCGCCGTTGCCGGGGAAGAGAGAAGACTTCTGCGAGGGGAGTTCTTCGCACACACATTCTTTACTTTGTTATTTGTTTTGCTTTACTTTATTTTATTTTACCTGCATTGCTTTTTATATCAAAAACCCAAAAAAATTAGAATCCTTGGTAGTTGTTATTTCTTTGCTCTTAGTTTATCATGTCTAGTTTAGTTGCTACTACTATGTCCCCCGCGGACATGATCTTTACCTTTAAGCAGAAAGATGAGGAAAGCTTTAAAGAAGCTTGGTCTAGAATTTATGATTGGCATGGAAAAACTGAACCTAAAATGACTTTGAGTTTGCTTCTTAGTAGCTTTTACTTTGGACTTTCTCTTCGTTATAGATATGCTTTGGATGCTACTGCAGAAGGAGATTTCCTTCATTGTGATGGAGATCAAGCCTTCAATATTATTAAAAAGTTGATTACAATTTATAGCATGCCAACCTATTTTGATTCCTCTCTTGTGTGCATTTTTAATAGACTTAATACTCTTGAGACTCACACTGCTAGTTTGAATTCTTGCTACAATACTTTGCGCCAGCATTTTGATTATGTGCCTATAAATTCTGAGCCTTCGAGTTGGTATCCTACAATAAAAATCACCATTAGTGGTGAAACTTTTCATGCTCGTTGTGATATTATGTCTGAATTTTGTCTCATGCCAAAGGATGTTTATGAATCTTTGAGCCTTTGGAAGCTTTCTGAGGGAGGAGAAGAAATTTTTCTTACTAACAATGCCACCATATCTCCCCTTGGAATAGCTGAAGGAGTCTTTACAAAAATCCTAGGAAGAATGATATCTACTGATTATCTTGTTATTGAATGTGTAGGAAAAGGACAAATCACACTTGGAAGATCCATTCTGAAGCTCCTTGGCGCCGTTATCGATGTGGGAAAAGGCAAAATAACATTTACTACTCCACCTTGCAATAACCATGTCTTTCCTAGAGTCAAGAGCAAAGGTAAGAAAGGGAGACGTAAGGCACGTGCTGACCCTAGCACTTCATCACTTGATATTACTTGATTCGCGATTTTCTGCGCCTAGCTCAAAGGCGTTAAAGAAAAGCACTCTTGGGAGATAACCCATTGTTTACTTTTCAGTACTTTTTCTTTTATTTGAGTCTTGTAAGTCATTACTACTGTAATGACCGCTCCTTATCTTGTTTATTTCGTTTTTGTGCCAAGAGAAGCCTCTAATTTGAGTGAGGTAAAGATTTGGGGTTATTGCTGTCCTGAAACTGTTTTCGGTGCTGCACCGTAAAAATTCGTGAAAATTCTCTGTTTATCTTTTGGACCTGCGATTTCTTGTGCATATGCCCCAGGTTATATCCAAACTTTTCTTAGTTGAACACTTTTTGATTTGAGCAACGGAAAATCCCTAAAAAATTCGTCCATTATCAGCTGTCCAGTTTTGACAGATTTCTGCCAATATTTGTTTTTGCCACTTTATCGCTTTCTTTTGAGTTCTTTTTTATCATGGAACTCTTGTGGAAGTTGCTACAGTAGTATATACTTTATATGTGGTGGTTTTGGGTTGAAACCTGAAGCTAAAATAGGTTGAATATATTTTATGCTTGCACTAATGTTGTTAATAGAATTGTGTTTAGTTTTGTATGAAGGAAGTTTTCAAGTGTAGGGATTAGAGAATGATGAGATGAGTTGAAGAATGGACAAAATCTCAATCTTGGGGATGCCCATGCATCACCCCAAGAAATATCCAAGAAGTACAAGCGTCAAATCTTGGGGACGCCCCCGAGGCACCCCTTCTTCATCGGCAAAAATCAGGTCACCTTTGAAGACACTATATTTTTATTGCTTCATGCACTATGTGTTTTTCTTGGAGCGTCAGTTGTTTTAGTTTTCTTAGTTGGTTTAGTTTGTTTGTTTGCTGCAATAAATGGTTGGACCCCAACAAATTTTCTTTGGAGAAGTTGACTTGTTTTCATTTGCGTAGAACGTTCGATGAATTTATAAGAGTGAAAACGGAGTTGTTCTAGTGTTCTACTTTTTCTGCTACTGCTTTTGGTTTTCGTTTTTGCCTTGATATGCGTTCAGATCTTGTCATATCTTTTCATCAAGGTGTATTTTTGCCTCTGATCTTCATTGGTTTTCATCAAAAGAGGTGTTTATAAAAATTTCGAATGGTGTTGGAAAAGAGAAAAAGCTTTGTGCAAAATAGTGGTACAAGAAGGAGCTTGTGTAGACTGCGGCTTAGGCTTTTTCATGTCATGCTTGATGTCTTTTTGATAGTATGCTTAGTGGTTTTGCTGTAGCATGACTTGTCTCAAATAACTGAGATTGCTTAATGAGCCTTTGAAAAAATCATGCGTTGTTTTTATTGTATGGAAGCATTATTTTGGTTTTCTCATTGATGCTTTATTTGGGTTGACTTGGCGCATGCTCACACATGTTAGACTCTTCCAAAGTCACCATTAGCCTTCATGATCATTTAGTTTTTGACTTTTGATGCCATCGTATGCTTCTTTTAATGTCGCTTTGTCGCTTTGCATGATTATGGCCATTATTGCTCTCTTAGTTGGTCGCTCCCAGTCTTTTGCTAGCCCTCACCTTGTACTGAGTATGAGCTCTACTCGTGCATCCAACTCCTAAAAGCCAAAGTTTTCCATTGTGTCCACCATACATACCTACTAGCAATTTGCTATTCCAAGTAAATTTGACTTGCTTTTATTTTCTCTTCAAATTAAACTCTTACCAGTGTTATGCGAAACTCGGTTAGTAAAGCTCTCACGAACCGGAAGGCACACTTTACTTTTTCCTGTTCTTAAAAATTTGACATTGTGGTCTTTTATGTTGAGTTGTTATGCTTGCAAGTTGTAAGTTGGATTCTAGCCCAGCCATGCTGTCATGGGGCAAGCTTTCAACATTGCACTTCTTATTTGAGTTGATATCGTGATCTTTTGTTTATGGATGCCCGCTGTGTGAAATGAATTGGGAATCTTGTGAGGATCATGGAGTTTTTATATGTGTTAGGGAAACGCCGGGCCGCCAATCTAAGCCATGCATAATTCATGGTGGAAATTTGCAGCATACCCATAGTGAACATTCGACGACGCATCTCACAATAAAAAGCTAAACAATATAGCAAATAAAAGAGATGTCGAGGTGTTCATTGTCTGCTTGTCCTGTCATTTTGGTGTGGGCTTGTTCCATGTCATCGGGCACGGACGTACCCCATTGGCGGTTCTCAATGATATGCATATACTTACAATGACAAGAGCCTTGCTTGGGACTCTAAGTAAATTAGCATGGTTTGGGTACTCGTATTCACGGGACACGAGGTTTTCAACTTATGATTTGTCAAGCATATGCATCATAATTGTTCTCGCATTAACTTTAACCATTCAAGATGCTTATGATGGGGGCAATGAGATCTCAAAGCCGGTAAGTACCATAATTTTTGAAGGTTATAAAACTTGCAATCACTGCTTCCCTCTGCGAAGGGCCTTTCTTTTACTTTTATGTTGAGTCACCACCTTTTTTTCTTTATGCACCATTAAGAGAGCATAGTTGTCATTCTTAGTGTGATATGCATTGTCCCAAAGTTCATTGATTGACTCATATTGTTGTTTCACTTGTTCTTAAATTATTTGTATCTAGTCGCCCTCTTAAACTTTGAGGTGTCCTATGCATTTATGTTTTGCTCTCTTTGAAGGACAAGCTGAAAACCTTTTTGTATGTTTTTCCTTATGATTTGAACACACGTTTGACTTTCATTGTTTCATTGTCATGATCTTTTGTTTGTGTTCATTTACATGTTTACAACATGGTTGCTAAGTTCTTATTGTCATGATTATATCTTTCATGCCCATGTTTTAAGTTCTATTGATCCCAGCTCACCAATGCTTACATATATGATCAAGATTGTGTAGGTGCATGTCACCTCAAAAATTATTCTTTGTTATCACTTACCTACTCGAGGACGAGCAGGAGTTAAGCTTGGGGATGCTTGATACGTCTCAAACGTATCTATAATTTTTGATGCTCCATGGTTGTTTTTACACCATTTGCCTATTGTTTCGTTACACTTAGTGGTACTTTTATACATTTTCCGGAACTAACCTATTAACGAAGTGCCACAGTGCCAGTTTCCTGTTTTCTGCTGTTTTTATGTTTCAGAAGTGATACACAGGAAATATTCTCGGAATTGGACGAAACAAGTTCCTGAAGTCATATTTTACCCGGAAGCTTCCAAACATCCGAAGGAGAGAAGGAGTAGGGCCACGTGGGCCCCACACACACAGGCGGCGCGGCCAGGGGCCTGGTCGCGCCACCCACGTGTGAGGGGGCGTGGGACCCCCTCTGACATCGCCCTTTCGCCTATAAGTACCCCCCGACGAGAAAAACCTAAGGCCCGATCAGTTTTCCAGAATACATCGCGATCCGCCGCCGCCGTCGACCCGAAGATCGGGAGGGTCCAGAAGCTCTTCCCGGCACCCTGCCGGAGAGGGGAATCGCCACCGGAGGTCTTCTTCATCGCCATGCTTGCCTCCGGAGCGATGAGTGAGTAGTCTACCTTGGACTATGGGTCCATAGCAGTAGCTAGATGGTTGTCTTCTCCACCATGTGCTTCATGTTTAGATCTCATGAGCTGCCCTACATGATTGAGATCACCGTTATGTAATTCTATGATGTTGGTTTGTTGGGATCCGATGAATATTGGTGTTTATGATTAAGTTGCTGTACTGAATTATATCTTTTGTTATCTCTATGTTGTTTATGATTTTGCATGCTCTCCGTTGTTAGTAGCTATCTTGGCCGAGTAGTTGCTAGTGACTCCAAGAGGGGGTATTTATGCTCGATAGTGGGTTCATGTCTCTATTTCACCTGGGGGAGTGACAGAAACCTCTAAGGTGGTAGATGTGCTGTTGCTACTAGGGAGAAAACAACATTCATATGCTCAAGGGCATATGCTTTGTTTACATTACACACTTTGCTTAATGCAATTATCTGTTGTTCGCAACTTAATACTTTTGGGGTGTTCGGATGATATCCCCGGGGGTGGATTATTAGTCATAGATGCAGTTGGATGGCGGTCTATGTATTTTGTTGTAATGCCCAGAGTGAATCTCATAGTGATCTTCTTGACATATCACGTTATCTTTATTCTATCAATTGCCCAACTGTAATTTGTTTACCCAGCATGTTATTTATCTATGGAGAGACACCACTAGTGAACTGTGGACCCCGGTCCTATTTTAATCATATTGCAATCACCTGTTTACTTTTCCCGCACTGTTTACTTTACTCGCATATTACAACTGTTTTCCACTCGATACACTCATAACCTTTGTTTCAAGCAAACCGGTGAGATTGACAACCTCATCGCAAGTTGGGAACAAAGTACTTGTTTGTGTGTGTGCAGGTTCCGCGTTGCTGCTGGCCGAAGACGAGTCAACAAGTGTCGTAAACGGTGCCCTTGTTGGAAGCTACTAAGCCAGTCCGCATCACCTTCAGTCGTCACCGTCTCTCTTCTTCAAGATCGACTTTAAACCTTGGTTTCTTAACTGAGGGAAAACTAGCCGCTGCACTCATCATACCTTCCTCTTGGGGTTCCTAACGGGCTGGTCATTCACCACGCACAAGGACTGTGTGTTGCCACATTCACCTGAAGCATCACTCTGCGGTGTAGTCAATGCGGTCGTCGTCGGCACCAACTAGCATAGTTTTAATGGTGGACATCTTTGTGATAAGGAGTCCTCTGTCAACTTGAGGTCGCCCATGGCAGCAAACCAAGCATCGCCATTGAGGAGGAGGGGGCAAGCAGGGCAGTGGTCTCAGGCCCTCGGCACCAAGGGACCCAGCCAGGATGGAAGAAGTGTTAGGAAGGAGATCAATTTATGTGGTGGCAGCAGGACGCCATATAAGGGAGCTCGAGAGGATATTTCCTCTGGTATCGTTCAGGGAAGAAGAACAGTATTGGGCATGGGCCCTTTTTTACTTCAGCTAGCTGGAGTTGTACGGCGGATAAGGAGACCACACAATCAAACAAAGAAAAAGAGAAAAGTAGTCATGTGACGCACAGAGATTCCAAGACTTGGCAGCCCCATGTGACATAGGACAGCTAGCTAGTTCCAACTATTGATTGATCGTTTCTCACTCCAACACTACAAGTGGTATTATATTGAGTACTATACCTTTTGCTACAGTAATTTGAGAAGACTCCATCTGACAACACTACAGTGTAAAGCATGCATTTTTTTTGTAGGAGGCATCCCTCTCACCGGTAACGTACAGTCCTAAAGCAAACATTTTGATGAGTTAAATTTTACTTCTACCAAATAGATATCAGACACTACAAAGATTTTTTTTTGAGTTAGCATATATTCCCTCTACTACCTCAATTCCGGTTTAAATGGCCTTAGGTTATTAATTTAACTAATAAAATATTAGCTATATCACACAAAAATTATACCATTAGATACTAAATGATATATTTTTGTACTAGGGATACATAAACTACACTTCAAAATTTTTATTTAAATTCAAATTTAAACTAGGGGTACATAAAGTATACTTAAAAAATTTGGGGGGAAATACCTGGCGGTTCCCTGAATGTGTGGCACACGGCAGGCACCGCAAGTTTAACCTAGATTTGAAATGGGGCCAAAGTAAATTAAAAAAAATCAAAAAAATCAAAAATCAATGCATGGAGTCATGATATGTGATCTAATACCTAGGAAAAATATAGGGGACCTTGTAGGAAGGCAAGATCCGGGGTTTCATGAATTTTCTTGGCCTACAGCCATATATTGAATTATGTGTGTGCTAAATCCATTTAAATGCAAATTTGAACTAGAGCCACATAAACTACACTTTGAAAATTTGGAGGGAAAATACCGCGAGGTGCCCTGAAGGTGTGGAAACCCATAACCCATCCCAAACTTGGGGGGGGGCACCCAACTAGCACACACGGCAGTCGCCACGAGTTAGACCTATATTTGAAATTCAGTCAAAGGTGGTTCAAAAAAATTCAAAAAATGGAAAACCTGAGTATAGAGTCATTATATGTGATGTAATACCTAGGAAAAATACCAAACATGGTATACCAATGTTTCATAGAAAAACTCTTCACAAAAAATGCCACCAAGCAGGAGTACACTTGGCTTTCTACCCAATTGAGCATGGTTTGTGGAAGTTCTATAGCAAAAATTTAAATCTTGACCCCATTTTTGGCAATGATGTGCATATTTCCATTGCCAACAACTTTCATAACTAGGTTTTCTTGAGTTGCCATTGAAAAAATGGATTTTCCATTTTATTAGTGGCCAAAATGGGCAAAACAAGTATTTTTTTTGTGAAGTGACTACCAAGGGCATTGTGCATAACTCCACCACTCTAATTTTCACATATAGGGGACCTTGTAGGATGGCCAGATCCAGGGTTTCATGAATTTTCTCAGCCTGCAGCCATATACTGAATTATTTTTGATCTAAATCCATTTAAATGCAAATTTGAACTAGAGCTACATAAACTACACTTCAAATTTTTTAGGGGAAAATACTTGGAAGTGCCCTGAAGGTTTGGAACCCCATAAACCATCCCAAACTTGGGGGCCCACCCACCTAGCACACAGGACGGGCACCGCGAGTTTGACCTAGATTTGAAATGGGGGCAAAGTAAATTAAAAAAAATTAAAAAATGGAAAACCAGTGCATTGAGTCATGATATGTGATATAATACCTAGGAAAAATACCAAACATGGAGTACCAAGGTTTTATAGAAAAACTCTTCACAAACAATACCACCAAGTAGGACTTCACTTGGCTTTCTACCCAATTGAGCTTGGTTTGTGCAAGTTCTATATCAAAAATTTGAATCTTGACCCCATTTTTGGCAGTGATGTGCATATTTCCATTGCCAACAACTTTCATAACTAGGGTTTTTTGAGTTGCCATTGAAAAAAATGGATTTTCCATTTTATTAGTGGCCAAAATGGGCAAAACATGTGTTTTTTATGAAGTGGCTACCAAGGGCAGTGTGCATAACTCCACCACTCCAATTTCACATATAGGGGACCTTGT
This sequence comes from Dactylis glomerata, assembly GCA_007115705.1. Lineage (NCBI taxonomy): Eukaryota > Viridiplantae > Streptophyta > Magnoliopsida > Poales > Poaceae > Dactylis > Dactylis glomerata. Next base: position 3,549,267 of record QXEO01000121.1, on the reverse strand, counting down.
AGGATGGCCAGATCCAGGGTTTCATGAATTTTCTCAGCCTGCAGCCATATACAGAATTATTTTTGAGCTAAATCCATTTAAATGCAAATTTGAACTAGAGCTACATAAACTACACTTCAAAATTTTTGGGGGGAAATACTTGGAAGTGCCCTAAAGGTTTGGAACCCCATAAACCATCCCAAACTTGGGGGCCCACCCACCTAGCACACACGACGGGCACCGCGAGTTTGACCTAGATTTGAAATGGGGGCAAAGGAAATTCAAAAAAATCAAAAAATGGAAAACCACTGGATTGAGTCATGATATGTGATGTAATACCTAGGAAAAATACCAAACATGGAGTACCAAGGTTTCATAGAAAAACTCTTCACAAAAAATACCACCAAGTAGGACTTCACTTGGCTTTCTACCCAATTGAGATTGGTTTGTGCAAGTTCTATAGCAAAAATTTGAATCTTGACCCTATTTTTGGCAGTGATGTGCATATTTCCATTGCCAACAACTTTTATAACTAGGGTTTTTTGAGTTGCCATTGAAAAATGGATTTTCCATTTTATTATTGGCCAAAATGGCAAAACATGTGTTTTTTGTGAAGTGACTACCAAGGGCATTGTGCATAATTGCACCACTCCAATTTTCACATATAGGGGACCTTGTAGGATGGCTAGATCCAGGGTTTCATGAATTTTCTCGGCCTGCAGCCATATACTGAATTATTTTTGAGCTAAATCCATTTAAATGCAAATTTGAACTAGAGCTACATAAACTACAGTTCAAAAAATTTGGGGGAAAATACCTGGAGGTGCCCTTAAGGTTTGGAACCCCATAAACCATCCCAAACTTGGGGGCCCCACCCACCTAGCACGCACGGCGGGCACCGCGAGTTTGACCCAGATTTGAAATGGGGGCAAAGGAAATTCAAAAAAATTAAAAAAAATAGAAAACCAGTGCATGGAGTCATGATATGTGATGTAATACCTAGGAAAAATACCAAAGATGGAGTACCAAGGTTTCATAGAAAAACTCTTCACAAAAAATACCACCAAGTAGGACTTCACTTGGCTTTCTACCCAATTGAGCTTGTTTATGGAAGTTCTATAGCAAAATTTTGAATCTTGACCCCCATTTTTGGCAGTGATGTGCATATTTCCATTGCCAACAACTTTCATAACTAGGGTTTTCTGAGTTGCCATTGAAAAATGGATTTTCCATTTTATTAGTGGCCAAAATGGGCAAAACATGTGTTTTTTGTGAAGTGGCTACCAAGGGCATTGTGCATAACTCCACCACTCCAATTTTTACACATAGGGGACCTTGTAGGATGGCCAGATCTAGGGTTTCATGAATTTTCTTGGCCTGCAGCCATATACTGAATTATTTTTGAGCTAAATCCATTTAAATGCAAATTTGAACTAGAGCTACATAAACTACACTTCAAAAAATTTGGGGGAAAATACTTGGAAGTGCCCTGAAGGTTTGGAACCCCATAAACCATCCCAAACTTGGGGGGCCCACCCACCTAGCACATCGATGGGCACCGCGAGTTTGACCTAGATCTAAAATAGGGGCAAAGGAAATTCAAAAGAAATCAAAAAAATGGAAAACCAGTGCATTGAGTCATGATATGTGATGTAATACATAAGAAAAATACCAAAGATGGAGTACCAAGGTTTCATAGAAAAACTCTTCACAAAAAATACCACCAAGTAGGACTTCACTTCGCTTTCTACCTAATTGAGCTTGGTTTGTGGAAGTTCTATAGCAAAATTTTGAATCTTGACCCCCATTTTTGGTAGTGATGTGCATATTTCCATTGCCAACAACTTTCATAACTAGGGTTTTTTGAGTCGACATTGAAAAAATGGATTTTCCATTTTATTAGTGGCCAAAATGGGCAAAACATGTGTTTTTTTGTGAAGTGACTACCAAGGGCATTGTGCATAACTCCACCACTCCAATTTTTACATATAGGGGACCTTGTAGGATGGCTAGATCCAGGGTTTCATGAATTTTCTCGTCCTGCAGCCATATACTGAATTATTTTTGAGCTAAATCCATTTAAATGCAAATTTGAACTAGAGCTACATAAACTACACTTCAAAAATTTTGGGGGAAAATACTTGGAAGTGCCCTGAAGGTTTGGAACCCCATAAACCATCCCAAACTTGGGGGGCCCACCCACCTAGCACACACGACGGGCACCGCGAGTTTTACCTAGATTTGAAATGGGGTGAAAGGAAATTAAAAAAAAAATCAAAAAAAAAATTCATGTGTAGGAGACCTTGTAGGAAGGCCATATCCAAGATTTAAGGAATTATCTTGCCCTATAGTCATATATTGAATTATTTTTAAGCTAAATCCATTTAAATTCAAATTTGAACTAGGGGTACATAAACTACATTATAAAACTATGAAAAATTACGGAACAATGTCACGTAAATACAAATATAATTATATTAAATATATTGTAATTTGTTTCTACTATTTATCGCGTAACTATTGTTTTTTATGTTTACACGAAATTTCACCAAGTTTCATAGGTTCATCTTGTTTCAAAATTAATTTTTTATAACTTTTTAGAATATATTCAAAATTAGTCTTGTTTTAAAGTCCTTGTTATTTGAAACCCAAATATGCAATTAGAACATACATCGGACTATTAATTTAAAAGATAAATTGTATATAAACTTTAGTATGTGAGGGTAAAGAAAGCGATAGGTTCTGGCAGCCTAGCAGATGTGTAACTATGTACCATAAATAAAGAATAATAAATGGTGAACATACGTTAGGAGAGAGAGTGCTAGGTTCTAATCGGAACTGATGCGTGTATGACTTTTATCATACAGCGCTTGTACCAGCAGACCCATAGCAGTACCCGGGGCCCATCAATGCACTGCATTGTCGTGGCTTATGTGTGAACAGCGCTAGATGTCTGAAACTTAGGTCCGGGCGGCGGTAGCTAGTCACCGGAAGTGAGGAAGACGAAGACATAGACGAGAACGTATGATGCGAACGCTCGATTCCTTTGAAGGGATGAAGCAAAAGGAGGGGATGAAGCTAGTTGGCAAAGTAGAGAGATTTGCCGAGGACGATAGTCGCGGGAACGTGGTGGGCGCCATTGGGGAGTGAACCGAATGCCAACGGTGTTCTTGACGCCACGGAGCACCAAAGAATTTGGTCTCACATGAAAAGACACAGGAGAGCGAGAAAAGAACAAACTATAGTCTAGAGGACAGGGAGCATGCCGCCAATGTGCAGCGGCGCCGGCGGCGCCGGAGTTGACTTAGGAGAAGTTCATCGAGCACCTGGCCAAGTTTACATATCTTATTTGATCAAAAAAACAAAAAGGGTCAAAACAGTCATTTTATCTAGCAAGCTACGCTCAGCAAACTTGTCCTCATATAAAATGTTTCAAATAAGGCTGTCTGAGGAATTACCTATCCAACTTTTCAAATGACGTCTATTACAGACAATAAAGGTACCTGTGAGCCTGTGCCAAGAAACTCAGTGGCCGCAAACAAAATCGCCCGCCATCGGGAGACTCCTGGCGCGTGCGGCCGGCGCGTGCATGGGCCAACGGCCCAAGAGCTGACCGAGTCAAGCAAGACCACATCGCTACACCTTTTTTTTTCTTTGCCTTTTTCCTTTTGTAGTTTGTCTAGATGGACTATAGAATTGGTCCATTAGCAAATTCTCATAGACTACTTTTTAGTCATATTTATTTCCAGTAAATAAATATATGTATTAACATTTATTAATTCAATTAATTAATAAATCATTAATCATCTTCCCGAAACAATTCCGCAACTCTCCGAAACAATTTTCATAAATCCCGAAACTACCCTAGCGTCGATGAGCATTAAGTGTGTGACCCTACGGGTTCAAGAATACATGGACATGATCACCATCAATAATCAATAGCGGGATCTGGAAATCTATATTGACTCCCACATATTCAACGAAGATTATTATCGGTGAACCACGATGCCAGGATTCAAATAATCCCATATACAAATTCCTTTGTCTCACGATATTTTACTTGCCCAAGATTCGATCGTCGGTATCGCCATACCTAGTTCAATCTCGTTCACAGCAAGTACTCTTTACTCGTTCTGCAATCCAATATCACCCTGTAATTAAACTCATTAATCACGTGTTTACAAACGGTGTATGATATTGATTACCGAGTGGGCCCGAAGTATATCTCTCCGACATGGGAGGGACAAATTCCATCTCGATACATGCAACCCAACAAGTACTTTCCAATTACCTGAGAGACACCTTTATGATCACCCTCTCATAGGATGACGTTTGATAACCTCAAAGCTCTCTTCCGATACCAGGGAGTGGCATTATCTCATGGTCTAAGGAATATGTGACATAGGAAAAGCTACGCAATTGTGAACACATTGACACGATCTAATTGCTGTGCTTAATTTGGGTCTTTCCATCATATCATTCTTATAATGACATGACCTCATTATTAATCAACAACTCATGTCTATGGTTAGGAAACCTTAACCATCATTAATCAATGAGCTAGTCTAGTAGAGGCATACTATGGATATGGTGTTGTTCATAAACCACACAAGTATTAATGTTTCCGCTTAATACAATTCTAGCATGGAATATAAACATTATCATGAACAAAAAATATGATAATAATAATATTATTATTGCCTCTAGGGCATATTTCTTTCAAGGACTGCATTGGGGCAATTGATGGCACTCATTTTACTGCTAGAGTTCTGAGATCCCAATCAGCAGCATATAGAGGCAGGAAACACTACACCAGCCAGAATGTACTAGCTGCTGTGGATTTCGACCTCAAGTTCACTTATGTTCTTGCTGGTTGGGAAGGATCAACCCATGATGCCACCATTCTTAACGATAGCCTAAACAGGCCTGATGGCATCCATCTCCCTAAAGGTAAGTTCTACCTTAGAGATGCAGGTTATGCTTGTCGGCCAGGAATCCTCCCCCCTTCAGGAAAACCAGATATCATCTAAACGAGTTCTCTTCAAGGAACATACCACAAAATGCAGAGGAGCTCTTCAACCTTAGGCACTCTAGCCTTAGGGTGACCATTGAGAGAGCTTTTGCTATCTTGAAAAATAGGTTCAAAATCCTTGATCAGAAACCATTCCACACTTTCCCAACTCAAGTGAAGCTTGTTCTTGCTTGTTGCATCCTGTATAACTAGATCCTGGGCTGGGGCGAGGATGAGTATGTCATAGATAAGGATGACGTTACTTCTGATGGTGATGACAGTGGACATGGTGTCGAGCAGGGCGACATTTAGGCTTGGAAGAACAAGAGGAACACCTGGGCTCAGGCAATGTGGGCGTATAGAACTGATGTCTTCTACGGTTGACACTGAAGCAAGAATCAAGGTTTGCACCCCCTAGGCCGCAATTGTCGAACTGTTTCCCGGTATGTAATGTTGACTGTCATTTGTAAGTAGCTAGGGTTGGAATGCATGTCAAGTTGCTGACATGCTAAACAAGTTGTGCTTAACTGATTAACTGCTATTCGTACGTAGCTAGGGCCCGACCTATATGGCCGTAATTCAAGAACTGTAGTTATCGCTGTGTGTTATAAGGTAGTGTCATGGTGGTGTGCTTTGTTAACCTCACCATCGTAGAGAAGAGGTGACCAGAAAACATGCACAGCATAAACCAAACAGACAACCCTGAATTCAGGCTTTTGGGCTCTCTAGATGCGATGTTGGCCACCAAACAAAATGCCCAAGTTAGTTTTTGCATCGCATGGTGCGACCCAGGCCTCCCAGCACCTGCGCCTAGGGAGCCAAAAAAAGGGTGCACGCTACCAATCACGCCCTTAGTGAGAAAACACCACCACTGCCAATTCCCATCCCCGCAGTGCACAACTCCGCCTCTGATCCCGCCTCGCTCTACTTTTGTCACTGTCCTGAGCCATGGATCGCCAATAGCTGCTTCCTTCCAACACATCCCCACATGGACTATGTCGCATCCCATCGGAACCCTCTACCTCGCCATCTTGTGCGCCAGCAGGCATGACGCTCCGCCGCGAAGGTATTTTGCCAGTACTAAACTGGCCAGCGGCTGACCAAAGTATGTGTTGGAGGCATCTCAGCCTAGCCGTGAGGGCTTCGATCCGATCTGAGGTATTGCATTTCCGCTAACGTTGTATCCATACTGCTGCTCTGCTCCCTCCATACCGATAGACCGTCCAGCTGCGGTAGGAACCTTGACTACCCTCCACATGAAGCACGGCCACCATCTGAATGACGCACGACCACAAGAAACAACCAGTATTGGAAATTAGCATGGCCATCGTAAGAAGCATGCCCACCATCTCAAGGAAGCACAACCAGTGTTTGATATTAGCATGGCCATTGCACGAAGGAAGCACCGCTGCCACCGGAAGACGCATGCCCCAATCAAAATGAAACATGGCAACCATCGGAAGGAAGCATATTGTCACAATCACCCGTTGGTGTCTGCATTGTGGCTAGATGACACAAAACCGAGACCTCGATGCCACTTTTTCTATGGAAGCAAACACAAACAATAGGAAGCAAGTAACATAGCCAGTGGAAATATTTGTCATTGGTGGTCTTCTATAAAAAGTGATTCCTCGATGGTGGTGGCATGCAAAGAAGCATGATGATGGTGCAAGTAGACATTTTTATGATTGATCATTCTAGAACATGTAATTTGAAATCAATGTATTTTTTTCATTGAACAAAATATCATTTTGATAGGAGCATAAATTTATTTCTCTCCAACGAAAGGCCTACTTATTGCAAAAAAAAGTCTATGATAAATATTTTTTCAGTTTTACTATTATGAATGATTTTTTGACAACTATCAGTCGCATTGTGATGGTATTCAGATCAAATCTTGTACTATAGAAATATGTGAAGTCTATAATATTTTTATGATAGTTGGTGATCAGTAGAAGTGATGATATTTTAATATCAGATAAATATATGCATATGGTCTAAGGTATTTATTTAACATACCATAACTTGTAACATACATTTGACCATGACAAAAACCTAAACATTTGCTAACGGTGTTCACTTCATGCTCTAGATGTTTCCATAGATTTGATCAAATTGCTGGTACACTCGAGAGTCGAGATTGCTCTCAAGATATATTTGTTAGAATATATCATTACATATGAGTAATAAAATATTAAACATTTTTTACAGTAATAAAAATGCAAAAAATAAGGAGTTATACACTTTATCATTTTTAAGCAATGTCTATAAAATATAAAACTGCCATTGATTTTGTCATAAATATGTTTATTTAGAACGAAACAAGTGTATTTTATTTTATATAAAATAAAATTTGCAAACATTAATAGTATTAACATTTCATATTTAGTTATTTTTTTCACTTTGTAATGGGAAAGATACACTCATCCGGACTTTAGTACAATAAAATATTAGGTAGAGTATATAATTTTAGTTTAAATTATTTATCTCGTCCCAGGTTCAAAACTGTTTGGACTGGTACTCAGTGAGAGCACAAAACCCGCACATTGGCCCGAGCTCAGAAAACCTAAGAGTTCATACGAGTAGTCAACAATTACAACACGAGACATGGTGTGGACAAGTGTGGCTACATCTATGCGGACAATATCCAAAAGTCCTATATGATTCGAGTGGTGAATGTGTAGAATTTTAGTACAAAATAGCATGGAATTGGAATTGGTATGTACATGTAGAGTATACCACAGTATGTGATGATACCGCATACAGGTTATGGTATGACCGTGGGGGCTGATAGATCCACACCGAATAGGGAAACTATCACCCGCTTGTTCGGTAAGAAAATATTACTACTTCCTTGGGGACTATAATCTTTTGTTTTGAATTTTATAAGATGCCATGTTGTATACATTACTGATCAAAACAAATGTTTTTTTACTCTGGACTGTGAGGCAAAAGCCCCACAACATAAATTTTAGTATAATATAAACATATGTACAAATGAAACAAAAGAAGAAGAGGACATGATCCTAAAATCTAAGGCAGAGCTCTAATCGAATCTAGTAAGATGTCTTTGTGCTTGGACTTAATTCTATATTGGAGAGATGTTATAGATCCCGTGTATTTCATAAAGTGCTGGTAAAAGAAATCAAATTTGGATATACTGTAACATACAATGCATTATGTAAGCCTTAAGGCTAAAGAATTGCCTTTTTATCAATTAAAGAAGAAATGGAGATTTTTTGATGTTATTTCATGGCCGGGGCAAATTAGGAATATTAAAACTGAGACGGGAGGGAGCTCTGTCACAATATCAGCTATTTCGGCCGTCCAATCTTGCCATATGGTCTTTTTTGGCCGTTTGATGCGCTTCAGTTCACATACTAGGTTATCCCTAGGGGATGCTCTTCTAGGGATCAAATTCCCGCGCAGTGATGAATTGGGCCCATAATATAACACCACGGTGAAACTCGATGCCGTCCGACATATAAAAGGGAACAACAAGAATGTGATCAGGGATTGGAGGTGATGCAGAGCAGCCTGAGCAGGAGATTTGGAGGTGTGCACCATTGGACACGGACCGGTCAACGGAGAAAGGCATCCAGCGCCGACGTGGCCTTCGTCAGCTGAATCAGGATCAATTGTTCTATTAGGTTGCTTCTCTGTCCTGATTTTGCAGACTCTATTTTCTTGCAGGTTGTGTTCATGCTGGTTTCCCTCAATTCTTGCAGTTAAATCTTGTAGTTTCTTTTAATTTGTTTTCTCTAGATTTATTTGATTTAGGAATTTCTAACCTGATTATTTGCGATGGCTGGCAGCCAGGTAAGTTCTTATATACCTCATCATCCTTACAATTTTCCTCACTCACTAAGACGTGTAAGGGTAAATTGCCCATAAGTGTGTTTTTGGTAATTAATGACAATTTCTATGGACTAATGTTTTCATTGAGCTTTTCATGAAGGAATTGTTCATATGAATTGCTTGAAGTCCATGTGTTGGATTCAAGGCTTGGATGCCATGAAGATAAAGATATATCTTAAGTATTGGCATCAAGATCTTTGAATAGAAGAGATGAATCCAATATGATCAAGAAGAAGAAATAAAGATGTAGTTCTTGTGTAGAACTCAAGTAATCCATGCTCTATCTTATGTGTTAAGCCAAGGTGTCTTAAGATCTTGAGAGTTTGGTTACAAGATAAGAATTCAAGATATGGCTTTATGTCGAGGTTATGATGGTCTCATGAGTTAAGATATGATTGACTAATACCTAAAGCAAGCAATCAAATGAAGAATTCTTTATGTGGCTCAAGATATTGTGATAGAGCATGAGAATATTCAAGGTTGACCAAGACAAGGATGAAAGATTGGATTCTAGATTGGTCAACACATGAAGCATAAGGAATGTGCCACATGGGACCAATCGGTCTTGTGGTATGGTATGGTTTGTCAATTATGCTTTATGAACTAACCCATTACATATGTCTATTTGTGTCGTCTATATGGGTTAGGTATTGTGTCATGGATATGCATCACTAGTGAGAGTTCATATAGCCCATGAAAGGATGACATCAAGTGGTGGTTGTCATCAAGGTTGAGAAGTGCAAGTTTCAAGATAAGCATCTCGAGAAGATCATATGATTAAAGCTTGTCATCCATTTGGTGATAATGGAATTGTGAAGACATGCCTTAGTGAAGGTATCCCATAGTGGTGTATGGGGGAGCATATTGGAAGTCTTCACCAAGAAACAATGATCAAGTGAAGCATTCTGGCTTGATGGAAGCATGAAGCATCATCATCAAGATCAAGCGGGCTGCACAAGGCTAAGGTTTTTCCTTGCTAGGTTTTCCTTTTACCGGTCTCAAGGTGTTTATTGTGAGACCAGGTTATAGGATAAATAGCCGCACTATCAAGAGGGGCTTTCGGTTGGGTAACTTGATCACATCGTCTTAGGGAGCTCAAACCTTTGCATAATTTGCATCTTCCTAATTTTTGCTTCTTGGTGTTTCTCCATGTGAGGTTCTTGTTCTTGTTGCTAGCTTTCCAACAAGTCCAAGTTCATCAAAAACGGAATTCGTATGCATCTTTTATCGTGTTTTCGAGTTTGGAGGTTTTACCGGTTCTTTCTTAAAAGAGCTTTTCACCTCTTATTATTTGGTATTTTATCTCTTAATCTTTCTTGGGTTTTATGGTCTCCATTGGATATATATTTTTCTCAGCTTTTCAAAAAGCCCAAGTTTGCTAAAATCGGAGTCCGGATGTGAAAGTTATCGCATTTTTTGTGAGGTTTTTTTCTGAGGGTTTCGAGCTCGGTTTGGAACGGAAATTCAACCGGAAATCAACCGAAAACCTTTTGGACTTATTTCTTCTAGGCTCAGTTTAAACCGGGAATTCAACCGAGAATTTCCGGTCCAACCGAGAATTCAACCGGGAATTGCAGTTTCGCCCCAAACGGCTAGTTTTCTTTGAGGGCTATAAAACGGGTCTTCTTCCCCAAATGTTTTAGGGTTCTTGAGCATGAAATACACCTCCATTGTTGACCCTCTTGAGCTTTCTTCCTCCCTCTTCCCTCCAATGATTATTGCATCTTTTTGAGGGATTTGAGAGGAGATCTTGATCTACAATCTCCACCAATTCATTCCTCCTCTAAGTGGGGGGAATCCTTTGAATCGAGATCTTGGAGTCATTGGTTGACCTCCACCCTTGTTCTTCCTCTCTAACTCCTCCATAGCATTTGTTGCCTTGGAGGGATTTGAGAGAGAAGGATTTGAGCATTCTCCTTGTGTTCTTGCTTTGCATCCTTGCATAATGTTGAGCTCTCCATTACGATTTGTTCGAGTGAGAGACCGTGAGCTTGTTACTCTTGGAGGGTGACCTCCTAGTTGGCTTGGCGGTTGGTGCCTCGGTGACCTCTTCGTGGAAGATTGTGAAGAGGCCCAAGCTTCCCCATCGTGGGAGTTGTGAAGTGGTTGTGGAGCTTGCCATCTCTGGAGTGGAGGAAAAGCTAACCATAAGAAGGGTGAAAGGATCGTATGAGCGACTAGAGGGGGGTGAATAGGAGCTACCCAATTTTTACTTCTTTTACAAATTAAGGCTAGACTAGAAGGTAAATTCTCTAGATGTGCTACTTTGTGAATTTACCTAAAGTGACAAGCAAGCTAGCAATAATAATGCAAGTAAAGATACAAGTAAAGGATAGAGGTAACCGCAATGGAGACTCAAAGACACAAGGATGTATTCTCGTAGTTCCTTCCTTGTTACAGGAAGGACATCTATGTTGGAGAGGTGTGGTACCACAAAGGCCACCAACGCCACAAAGGCTCACCCTATTCTCCGGTGATCAAGCCATAAAGGCAAGTTCACGCTCCACTAAGCGATGCCCTTGAAGGCGGCACGAGACCTTTACACAAAGTATTGGGGCGAGCTCCACAACTCAATTGGAGGCTCCCAATAGGCCCACCAAGCCCTTACACACGAAGTTGAGCTTGGGAGACGGCTTCTTCTGGCTAGGGTTCCAAAGAACCCAAGAGTAACAAGTTCCTCAATGAAATGGAGAGGGAAATCAAATCTCCTTGGTGGAAGTGTTGATCTAGGTCTCCTCCCTCGAATCCCCGAAGGGCTTCAAGTTCTAGTGGCAAGAATGGGAGATCTAGTGCTTTGAAGCTTTGCAACAATGGAGGAGAGAGAGTGGAAGCCGCCACAGCCACCGGAGGTGGAAGATGACTATTTATAGCCCTCTCAGGAATCTAGTTGTTGGGGTCGAACAACCCCAGAATCTTTGGACTTTAGAGTCCAGAGTCTCCGGTGTCACCCAGAGTCTCCGGCCTGTAAGGGCCGGAGTCTCTGGCTCCCTGGTGCAAAACCTCGGAGCCTCCGGTGTCCCTTTTCAAAGACTCCAGGGAGGCAACAGAGGCTTGCACCACTTGGGTGAAAACCGAGTTTGGGAGGGTGATACGTCTCAAATGTATCTATAATTTTTGATGCTCCATGCTTGTTTTTACACCATTTGCCTATTGTTTTGTTACACTTCGTGGCACTTTTATGCATTTTCTGGAACTAACCTATTAACAAGTTGCCACAGTGCTAGTTTCCTGTTTTCTGCTATTTTTGTGTTTCAGAAGTGATACACAGGAAATATTCTCAGAATGGGATGAAACAAGTTCCTGAAGTCATATTTTACCCGGAAGCTTCCAGAGATCCGAAGGAGAGAAGGAGAGGGGCCACCAGGGCCCCACACACAGGGCTAGCGCGGCCATGCCCTAGGCTGCACCACCCTGGCGTGAGGGTGCCTGGGACCTCCTCTGACATCGCCCCTTCGCCTATAAAGACCCCCCGATGGAAAAAACCTAAGTACCTGATCAATTTTCCAGAACACATCGCGATCCGCTGCCGCCGTCGACCTGAAGATTGGGAGGGTCCGGAAGCTCTTCCCGGCACCCTGCCGGAGAGGGGAATCGCCACCGAAGGTCTTCTTCATCACCATGCTTGCCTCCGGAGCGATGAGTGAGTAGTCTACCTTGGACTATGGGTCCATAGTAGTAGCTAAATGGTTGTCTTCTCCACCATGTGCTTCATGTTTAGATCTCATGAGCTGCCCTACATGATTGAGATCACCGTTATGTAATTCTACATGTTTGGTTTGTTGGGATCCGATGAATATTGGTGTTTATGATTGAGTTGCTATACTAAAATATATCTTTTGTTATCTCTATGTTGTTTATGATCTTGCATGCTCTCCGTTGTTAGTAGCTATCTTGGCCGAGTAGTTGCTAGTGACTCCAAGAGGGGGTATTTATGCTCGATAGTGGGTTCATGTCTCTGCTTAACCTGGGGGAGTGACAGAAACCTCTAAGGTTGTAGATGTGATGTTGCTACTAGGGAGAAAACAACATTCATATGCTCAAGGGCATATGCTTTGTTTACATTACACACTTTGCTTAATGCAATTATCTGTTGTTCGCAACTTAATACTTATGGAGTTCTCGGATTGATTCGCCACAAGTGGATTATTAGTCATGGATGCAGTTGGATGGCGGTCTATGTATCTTGTTGTAATGCCCAGAGTAAATCTCATAGTGATCTTCTTGACATATCACATTTATCTTTATTCTATCAATTGCCCAACTGTAATTTGTTTACCCAGCATGTGTTATTTATCTTATGGAGAGACACCACTAGTGAACTGTGGACCCCGGTCCTATTTCCATCATATTGCTATCACCTGTTTACTTTACTCGCACTATTTACTTTACTCGCATACTCTACTGTTTTCCACTCGATACGCTCATAACCTTTGTTTCAAGCAAACCGGTGAGATTGACAACCTCATCGTAAGTTGGGAGCAAAGTACTTGGTTGTGTGTGTGCAGGTTCCGCATTGCAGCTAGCAAGCAAAGCTTGGACAAGGCACCATATATAAATTATCTGAAGCCGTCGCAAACTAGCAAGCATCACCTTCAGCCGTCACTGTCTGCTTTTCTCCTGGACGATAAACCTTGGTTTCTTAACTGAGGGAAAACTTGCTGCTATATTCATCAAAACCTTCTCTTGGGGTTTACCAACTGGCCGGTCATTTTACTTCATCAACTCAGCCCATCAAGTTTTCTGGCACCATCATCACCGTGCCATCTACAAGTTTTCTGGCGCCGTTGCCGGGGATTGAAGAATAAGAAGCTCCCTCGTCAACTTGGCCCCATCAAAAGTTTTCTGGCGCCATTGCTGGGGAAGAGTGGAAGACTTCTGTGAGGGGAGTTTTCGCACGCACATCCTTTACTTTGTTTTATTGTTTTGCTTTACTTTATTTTATTTTACCTGCATCGTTTTATATCAAAAACCCAAAAAAATTAGAATCCTTGGTAGTTGTTTTTACTTGTTTACTTTAGTTTTGCTGAAATGGCCAATCCTAAAAACACCAAGTTGTGTGACTTTACTAGCACAAACAATAGTGATTTTATCTGCACTCCTATTGCACCACCTGCTCCTGCTGCAAACTTTTATGAGATTAAGCCTGCTTTGTTGAACCTTGTTATGAAAGAGCAATTTTCTGGTGCTAGTACTGAAGATGCTGCAGCTCATCTCAACAATTTTGTTGAGCTATGTGAGATGCCAAAATATAAGGATGTAGAAAGTGATATTAATAAGCTCAAGTTGTTTCCTTTTTCTTTGAGAGGAAAAGCTAAAGATTGGTTGCTGTCTTTGACTAAGAATAGTATTGATTCATGGGCTAAGTGTAAGGATGCTTTTATTGGTAGATACTATCCTCCTGCTAAGATTATATCTCTGCGTAGCAATATTATGAAGTTTAATCAGTTTGATAATGAACATGTTGCTCAGGCTTGGGAGAGAATGAAATCTATGATAAAGAATTGCCCCACTCATGGACTGACTACTTGGATGATTGTCCAAACTTTTTATGCAGGACTGAATTTGTCTTCGAGGAACCTACTTGATTCAGCTGCTGGAGGCACTTTTATGTCCCTTACCTTGGGCGCCGCAACAAAGCTACTCGACAATATGATGGTAAATTATTCTGAATGGCACACCGAGAGAGCTTCACAAGGTAAGAAGGTAAATTCTGTTGAGGAAACCTCTTCCTTGAATGATAAGATTGATACCATTATGGCTATGCTTGCTAATGATAGGACTCATGTTGATCCTAATAATGTTCCTTTAGCCTCTTTGGTTGCTCAAGAAGAGCATGTTGATGTGAATTTCATTAGAAACAATAATTTTAACAACAATGCTTATAGGAACAATTTTGCTAGTAACAATTATAGGCCGTATCCTTCTACCAATGGTAATGGTTATGGTAACTCTTATGGTAATTCCTACAACAACACTAGGGCCGCGCCCTCCGAGCTTGAGGTAATGCTCAAGGACTTCATCGGTAAGCAAACTGCTTTTAATAAGTCTATTGAGGAAAAGTTAGGAAAAATTGATATTCTTGCTTCTAAAGTTGATAGCCTTGCTCATGATGTTGAACTTCTGAAATTAAAGTGTTGCCTAATGATGTGAAAGAGAACAATGTTTTTGCTACCGCTAATGCTATTCAAGTTGGAATTGATGAAAATATTAGATTGTTAGCGGAATTGCATGCTAGGTGGGAAAGAGAAGATGAGATGGCTAGAGAGATGAAGGTATGTACTATTACTACCTCTAATGATGTTGCTCCTACTGCTAGCAACCCTCTTACTTTGATTGGTGCAGAGAAAACTCTCACTCCTTGTGTTAAAAAGCCTAAAACTGCCAAAACTTTTTCTCAAAAGAGTGCTGAAATTTTTTGGAGTGTAGGAGATGATAGCTCTACTTCTTTTAATGATTTTGATGTTGATGGCTGCAATATATCTGAAGTTATTTTGTTCTTGCAAAAGCTTGCTTTGACTCCCAATGCTAGTTCTTTAAATGTTGCTTTTACTAAGCATATTACCAATGCTCTCATGAAAATTAGGGATGGAAAGTTGAAGCAAAAAACCTCTATTCCCAAGAAGTTAGAAGATGGTTGGGAACCCATCAATGATATGAATGTTAATGGTTTTAAATGCCATGCTTCATGTCCTATTATTTTGGGAAGACCCTTTCTTTGAACTGTAGGTGCTGTCATTGATGTGGGAAAAGGCAATATAAGATTTATCTCTCCACCTTGCAATAGCCATGTCTTTCCTAGAGTCAAGACCAAAGGTAAGAAAGGAAGACGTAAGGCACCCGCTGATTCTAGCGATTCATCTCTTGATATTACTTGATTCGCAATTTTCTGCGCCTAGCTCAAAGGTGGTAAAGAAAAGCACTCTTGGGAGATAACCCAATGTTTTCTTTTCAGTACTTTTTCTTTTATTTGAGTCTTGGAAGTCATTACTACTACAATGACCACTCCTTATCCTTTTTATTTTGTTTTTGTGCCAAGAGAAGCCTCTAATTCGAGTGAGTTAAAGATTTGGGGATGTTGCTGTCCTGAAACTGTTTTTGGTGCTGCACCATAAAAATTTGTATAAATTCTCTGTATATCTTTTGGACCTGCGATTTCTTGTGCGTATGCCCCAGGTTATATCCAAACTTTTATTAGTTGAACACTTTTTGATTTGAGGAACAGAAAACCCATCAAAAATTCGGCCTTTGTCAGCTGTTCTATTTTGACAGATTTCTGCCAATATTTATTTTTGCCACTTTATCGCTTTCTTTGCGAGTTCTTTTGATCACGGAACTCTTGTGGAAGTTGCTACAGTAGTATTTACTTTATATGTGGTAGTTTTGGGTTGAAACCTGAAGCAAAAAGAAGTTGATTATATGTTATGCCTACACTAATGTTGCTAATAGATTTGTGTTTAGTTTTGTATGAAGGAAGTTTTCAAGTGTAGGGATTGGAGAATTATGAGATGAGTTGAAGAATGGAAAAAAGCTCAAGCTTGGGGATGCCCATGCATCACCCCAAGAAATATCCAAGAAGTACAAGCGTCAAAGCTTGGGGATGCCCCTGAGGCACCCCTTCTTCATCGGCAAAAATCAGGTCACCTTTCAAAACACCATATTTTTATTGCTTCATGCACTATGTGTTTTTCTTGGAGCGTCAGTTGTTTTAGCTTTCTTTGTTAGTTTGTTTTGTTTGCTGCAATAAATGGTTGGACCCCAACAAATTTCCTTTGGAGGAGATGTACTTGTTTTCATTTGCAAAGAACGCTCTAGTTTTCACTCTTATTAAAAATCGAGTGTTCTTCTTTTTCTGCTACTGCTTTTGGTTTTCATTTTCGCCTTGATTTGCATTCAGACCTTGTCATATCTTTTCATCAAGGTGTATTTTTGCCTCTGATCTTTATTGGTTTTCATCAAAAGAGGTGTCTTAAAAAATTTCAAATGGTGTTGGAAAAGAGAAAAAGCTTTGTGCAAAATAGTGGTACAAGAAGGAGCTTGTGTACACTGCGGCTTAGGCTTTTTCATGTCATGCTTGATGTCTTTTTGATAGTATGCTTAGTGGTTTTTCTGTAGCATGACTTGTCTCAAATAACTGAGATTGCTTAATGAGCCTTTGAAAAAATCATGCGTTGTTTTAAAATTATTTGGAAGCATTATTTTGGTTTTCTCCTTGATGCTTTATTTGGGTTGACTTGGCGCATGCTCACACATGTTAGAGTCTTACAAAGTCGCTAATAGCCTTTATGATCATTTAGTTTTTGATTTTTGATGCCATCTTATGCTTCTTTTAATGTCGCTTTGTCGCTTTGCATAATTATGGCCATTATTGCTCTCTTAGTTGGTCGCTCCTAGTCTTTTGCTAGCCCTCGCCTTGTACTGAGTATGAGCTCTACTCGTGCATCCAACTCCTTAAAAACAAAGTTTTCCAAAGTGTCCACCATACATACCTACTAGCAACTTGCTATTCCAAGTAAATTTGACTTGCTTTTATTTTCTCTTCAAATTAAACTCTTACCAGTGTTATGCGAAATTCGGTTAGTAAAGCTCTCACGAACCGGAAGGCACACTTTACTTTTTCCTGTTCTAAAAATTTGACATTGTGGTCTCTTATGTTGAGTTGTTATGCTTGCAAGTTGTAAGTTGGAGACTAGCCCAGCCATGCAGTCATGGGCAAGCTTTCAACATTGCACTTCTATTTGAGTTGATATCGTGATCTTTTGTTTATGGATGCCCGCGGTGTAAAATGAATTGGGAATCTTGTGGGGATCATGGAGTTTTTATATGTGTTAGGAAAATGCTGGGCCGCTAATCTAAGCTATGTATAATTCATGGTGGAAATTTGCAACATACCCATGGTGAACATTCGACGATGCATCTCACAATAAAAAGCTAAACAAATGGCAAATAAAAGAGATGTCGAGGTGTTCATTGTCTGCTTGTCCTGTCATTTTGGTGTGGGCTTGTTCCATGTTATCGGGCACGGAGGTACCCCATTGGCGGTTCTCAATGATATGCATATATTTACAATAACAAGAGCCTTGCTTGGGACTCTAAGTAAAGTAGCATGAGGTTTGGGTACTCGTATTCATGGGACGCGAGGTTTTCAACTTATGATTTGTCAAGCATATGCATCATAATTGTTCTTGCATTAACTTTAACCATTCAAGATGCTTATGATGGGGGCAATGAGAGCTCAAAGCCGGTAAGTACCATAATTTTTGAAGGTTATAAAACTTGCAATCACTGCTTCCCTCTGTGAAGGGCCTTTCTTCTACTTTTATGTTGAGTCACCACCTTCTTTCTTTATGCACCATTAAGAGAGCATAGTTGTTATTCTTAGTATAATGTGCATTGTCCCAAAGTTTTCATTGATTGATTCATATTGTTGGTTTCACTGGTTCTTAAATTATTTGTATCTAGTCGCCCTCTTAAACTTGAAGGTGTCCTATGCATTTATGTTTTGCTCTCTTTGAAGGACAAGCTGAAAACCATTTGTATGTTTTTCCTTATGATTTGAACACACGTTTGACTTTCATTGTTTCATTTTCATGATCTTTTATTTTTGTTCATTTGCATGTTTACAACATGGTTGCTAAGTTTCTTATTGTCATGATTATATCGTCATGCCCATGTTTTAAGTTCTTATGATCCCAGCTCACAAATGCTTACATATATGATCAAGATTATGTAGGTGCATGTCACCTCAAAAATTATTCTTTTGTTATCACTTACCTACTCGAGGACGAGCAGGAGTTAAGCTTGGGGATGCTTGATACGTCTCAAACGTATCTATAATTTTTTATGCTCCATGCTTGTTTTTACACCATTTGCCTATTATTTCGTTACACTTTGTGGCACTTTTATGCATTTTCCGGAACTAACCTATTAACAAGTTGCCACAGTGCCAGTTTCCTATTTTCTGCTGTTTTTGTGTTTCAGAAGTGATACATAGGAAATATTCTCGGAATGGGACAAAACAAGTTCCTGAAGTCATATTTTACCCAGAAGCTTCCAGAGATCCGAAGGAGAGAAGGAGAGGGGCCACCAGGGCCCCACACACAGGGCTGGCGCGGCCAGGCCCTGGGCCGCGCCACCCTGGCGTGAGGGCGCCTGGGACCTCCTTTGACATCACCCCTTCGCCTATAAAGACCCCCCGATGGAAAAAACCTAAGTACCCGATCAATTTTCCAGAACACATCGCGATCCGCCGCCGCCATCGACCCGAAGATCGGGAGGGTCCAGAAGCTCTTCCCGGCACCCTGTCAGAGAGGGGAATCGCCACCAGAGGTCTTCTTCATCGCCATGCTTGCCTCCGGAGCGATGAGTGAGTAGTCTACCTTGGACTATGGGTCCATAGCAGTAGCTAGATGGTTGTCTTCTCCACCATGTGCTTCATGTTTAGATCTCATGAGCTGCCCTACATGATTGAGATCACCGTTATGTAATTCTACATGTTTGGTTTGTTGGGATCCGATGAATATTGGTGTTTATGATTGAGTTGCTGTACTAAAATATATCTATTGTTATCTCTATGTTGTTTATGATCTTGCATGCTCTCCGTTGTTAGTAGCTATCTTGGCCGAGTAGTTGCTAGTGACTCCAAGAGGGGGTATTTATGCTCGATAGTGGGTTCATGTCTCTGCTTAACCTGGGGGAGTGATAGAAACCTCTAAGGTTGTAGATGTGTTGTTGCTACTAGGGAGAAAACAACATTCATATGCTCAAGGGCATATGCTTTGTTTACATTACACACTTTGCTTAATGCAATTATCTGTTGTTCGCAACTTAATACTTGTGGAGTTCTCGGATTGATTTGCCATAAGTGGATTATTAGTCATAGATGCAGTTGGATGGTGGTCTATGTATCTTGTTGTAATGCCCAGAGTAAATCTCATAGTGATCTTCTTGACATATCACGTTTAACTTTATTCTATCAATTGCCCAACTGTAATTTGTTTACCCAGCATGTGTTAGTTATCTTATGGAGAGACACCACTAGTGAACTGTGGACCCCGGTCCTATTTCCATCATATTGCTATCACCTGTTTACTTTACTCGCACTGTTTACTTTACTCGCATACTCTACTGTTTTCCACTCGATACGCTCATAACCTTTGTTTCAAGCAAACCGGTGAGATTGACAACCTCATCGCAAGTTGGGAGCAAAGTACTTGGTTGTGTGTGTGCAGGTTCCGCGTTGCAGCTAGCAAGCAAAGCTTGGACGAGGCGCCATATATAAATTGTCCGAAGCCGTCGCAAACTAGCAAGCATCACCTTCAGCCGTCACTGTCTGCTTTTCTCCTGGACGATAAACCTTGGTTTCTTAACTGAGGGAAAACTTGCTGTTATATTCATCAAAACCTTCTCTTGGGGTTTACCAACTGGCCGGTCATTTTACTTCATCAACTCAGCCCATCAAGTTTTCTGGCACCATCATCACCGCGCCATCAGAGGGGCCTGGAGTCTCCGGCCTGTTAGGGCCGGAGTCTCCAGCCCTGGTGCAAACATCTCAGAGTCTCCGAAGTCCTTTTTCAAAGACTCCAGGGAGGCAATAGAGGCTTGCACCACTCGGGTCAAAACCAAGTTTGGGAGGCTGGATTCTTTGGCCGGAGTCTCCGGCCGAGAGTCAAAGTCTCCGGCCTTTGTAGGCCAGAGTCTCCAGCTCTGAGACCCAGAGTCTCCGCCCAGAAAATCCCCAACAGCAGGATTTCTGTAGTTCTCTCAACCATATTGCAAAGGGGTGTAAGAGTGCAAGATTTGATTTCAACCCAGCTTTTCATCGAGCAACCCCTCTTGATAGTACGGAGACCTAAAATACACAACCAAAAATCTAGGTCTTCGAAGCTTCGATCTTTTCACTTTGAGGGGTCGACAAACACCGAGTCATTAACCTTTAAACCTTCACATTTAACAAACGGTTAATAACTCGAGTGTTGACAACAAACACCAAAATATCATTTACTCGGGAAATGCTCTTTCAATCTCCCCCTTTTTGGTGTTTGATGACAACACAAGAATTTGCAAGATATATATAATTTAGCTCACAAAAGTTCATGAAATGAAGTTGAGCTCCCCCTAGGTGTTTGCATAATTTGGTTTTGCTTTTGAATGCAAATGCACACAACTTGGGTTCATAGCTCCCCCTCACACACATGAACCAATACCATATGCAAGAATAATGGATATAGCAAGAATTGCAATTGCATAGACAAGACTAGATAGTAGTAAAGACTAGATACCTAGAAATAGGAAGATTAACAACCACGTAGTCTTTACATAAACAATTGCACATATTCTTCACACACCGGTACCATAAAAAAGTCTCACAAAGCCAAATCCAAATGCAAATGGAACAAGATACATGAACACAAGCAATGAAACACATAAAAGCTTGTGCCCTCCCTTGCAAATCCCGGGAACAACTTACTAGAACTACTTCTCCCCCTTTGGCATCGAGACACCAAAAAGGGAAAAGAGCGATGCTACATCCCCAAGTTACTCCTCATCGGAGTCCTCCTCTTCTTCTTCCTTGTTGGAGTTCTCACCATCCTCCTCCTCTTCTTTATCCTTGGCCTCAGATTCCTCAGCATCTGGAGAAGCCCTGCCACGAGAAGGACCGGTGACCTCTTCAAAGTCCTGCCAGTTCACTAGACTGTGGGAGTTCCAAGCATTGTAGGATAAGGTTGCGCTTGAGACTTGATCTTCATCATCTCTCTTGGAAATATCCAACTTTTCCATGATGCGCCTTTGGTCACGTTGGATGTGCTTGTTGCGAACATATTGGCTATGGAGTTTCTTGTCGATGTCCACATTCATGCAAAGGACATATCTTTCCCACCAAGAGAGATTCTTCATGTTTGCCTTGATCTCCACACGGCTAGAGGGCACAAATGCATTGCTAGCATTTTTGATGCGAGGCCCCAACCTAGGTGCAACTTCCACGGTTTCTTCTTCCTCAATCTCTTCTTCCTCATCATCACTCAAGGCAAAGACTTCTTCCAAAACACCCGGAGAGGCTTTCCTTTGAGGCTTGACATATTTGTGCGTGGTGAGGTGAGTGGAGAGGAGAGCATGCTCGGTGTGTTGCTCAATGAGAAGCAACATAACATACAGAGCATACATGTGAGTCTTCTTCTTGGTGATTGATGTCTACGCACGCGTCTGTTCTTGTAGACAGTGTTGGGCCTCCAAGTGCATAGGTTTGTAGAATAGCAGCAAGTTTCCCTTAAGTGGATCACCCAAGGTTTATCGAACTCAGGGAGGAAGAGGTCAAAGCTATCCCTCTCAAGCAACCCTGCAATTACGATATAGAAAGTCTCTTGTGTCCCCAACACACCCAATACACTTGTCAGATGTATAGGTGCACTAGTTCGGCGAAAAGATAGTGAAATACAAGTGGTATAGATGATTATAAGTAGTAAATGCAATCTGGAATAAAAATCGCTATGAGCAAACAAGTAACAAAACAGCAAGTAAACGGTGTGCAATGCTTGGAAACAAGGCCTAGGGATCATACTTTCACTAGTGGACACACTCTCAATAATATAACATGAATGAACAAATAAATAACTTCTCTCCACTATGGTACTCTGAGTTACTCTCCTATTGAACAACACTAATCATTGTGTAGTGGCTACAGAAGCACCCCTTAAAGTTCATCAAGTACTTGACAAACACCACTCATAGAGATATCCAAATCAAAGCACAACTCAAGATAGATATCATTGCAACTTAGACCAAGTACTAACACGGTGCACACACTGTCAACATTACACCATGAAAGGAGGAATAGATCACTTCAATACTATCATAGTAATAATTATTCTCATAATCCATAAGAGATCACAATCGTAGCCTAGACCAAGTACCACCATGATGCACGCACTGTCACCGTTACACCATGGCAGGAGGAATAGATTACTTTAATAACACCACTAGAGTACACATAATATCTGAATAATAACATCTACTTGTTCAACATGATACAAAGCTCACAATCACATAAAGATCACATCATGGGAGAGAGAGGTGAACCACATAGCTACCGGTAGAGCCCTCAGCCCCAGGGATGAACTACTCCCTCCTCATCATAGGAGACAGCAAGGTTGATGGAGATGGCGGTGAGGTCGATGGAGACAGCGGAGACGGCGATGGAGACCGATGGAGATGGCTCCAGGGGCACTTCCCCGTCCCGGCAGGGTGCCAAAACAGAGACTTCTGTCCCCCGAAATTCGTCGATGGCGGTGGCGGAGATGCGGAACTCTTCTGGAAATTTCGTTCACTCCCCTAGGGTTTTCTGTCCCGAGACTTCTTATAGGCAAAGGGGCATCGTCAGGAGTGGCCCCAGGCCTCCTCACAGCTAGGTGGCGCGGGCCAGGGCCAGGCCGCGCGAGCCTAGTGTGAGGCTGGCTTGTGGCCCCTCTCCTTCACCTCTTCGGATCTCTGGAAGCTTCCGGGAAAAATAAGACTTCAGGAACTTGTTTTGTCCAATTCCGAGAATATTTCTTGTGTAGCTTTTCTGAAACACAAAAACAGCAGAAAACAGGGAATTGGCACTGTGGCATCTTGTCAATAGGTTAGTTCCGGAAATCGCATAAAAACGCCATGAAGTGTAACGAGAAACAAGGCAAATGGTGTAAAAACAAGCATGGAGCATCAAAAATTATAGATACGTTTGAGACGTATCAGCATCCCCAAGCTTAACTCCTGCTCGTCCTCGAGTAGGTAAGTGATAACAAAAGAAATAATTTTTGAGGTGACATGCACCTACACAATCTTGATCATAAATGTAAGCGTTGTGAGCTGGGATCAAAAGAACTTAAAACATGGGCATGAAAGACATAATCTTGATAATAGAAACTTAGCAACCATGTTATAACATGAAAATGAACACAAACAAAAGATCATGAAAATGAAACAATGAAAGTCAAATGTGTGTTCAAATCATAAGGAAAAACATACAAATGGTTTTCAGCTTGTCCTTCATGGAGAGCAAAACATAAATGCATAGGACACCTTCAAGTTTAAGAGGGCGACTAGATACAAGTAATTTGAGAACAAGTGAAACCATAGTCATGAATCAATCAATGATAAACTTTGGGACAATGCACATTATACTCAGAATAACAACTATGCTCTCTTAGTGGTGCATAAAGGTAGAAGGTGGTGACTCAACATAAAAGTAAAAGAAAGGCCCTTCGCAGAGGGAAGCAGTGATTAAACATGTGCTAGAGCTTTTCATTTGTAAAACAGAGAGATAAAACTTGGGTTTTGAGAGGTGGTTGCTTTTGTCAACGACTAGCAATGGGGTTCTTACTATCTTCCATACAAAAATGAAGCAAGTTTTTGAGAGAGAGATTGGCACTTTTTGTGCTCTTTTATAAAGCTTGGCACTCCTCCCCATATTTTTTCCTTTCACAAACCATGGCTAACCGATTCCATCGGGTGCCCACCAACATTCACATTCCATAGAGGAGTGCCTTTTTTTCTTTTTTCTTTTTTCCTTTTTTTCTTTTTAGAATAAGCAATATGGAAGATAGCAAATCCGACCACTACGTCCCCATGAGCTGAAAACAGTGTCACAAAATGAGAAGTATTTTGAAGGTTTTTTTGAAAGGTAGCACATGAAAATTTACTTGGAATGGCTTACAAATACCATGCATAGGAATTTATAGTGGACACAATGGCAAACTTGGTTTTTGGGAGTTGGATGCACGAGTAGAGCTCATACTCAGTACAAAATGAGGGCTAGCAAAAGACTGGGAGCGACCAACTAAGAGAGCAATAACGGCCATAATCATGCCAAGCGACAAAGCAATATTAAAAGAAGCATAAGACGGCATCAAAAGTCAAAAACTAAATGATCATAGAGGCTATAGGCGACTTATTTTGTAGTCAACATGGTGTAAGCATGTGCCAAGTCAACCCAAATAAAGCATCAAAGGAGAAAACCAAAATAATGCTTCCAAATAATTAAAACAACGCATGATTTTTTCAAAGGCTCATTAAGCAATCTCAGTCATTTGAGACAACTCATGCTACAGCAAAAATCACTAAGCATACTATCAAAATGCAATCAAGCATGGCATGCAAAAGCCTAAGCCGCAGTCTACACAAGCTCCTTCTTGTACCACTTTTCTGCATAAAGCTTTTTCTCTTTTCCAACACCATTCAAATTTTTTATAAGCACCTCTTTTGATGAAAACCAATATAGATCAGAGGCAAAAAATACACTTTGATGAAAAGATATAACAAGAGCTGAACACAAATCAAGGCAAAAATCAAAAGCTAAACGCGGTAGTAGAAAAAGAGAACACTCGTTGAACGATAAGAGTGAAAACTAGAGTGTTCTTGGCAAATGAAAAGCGAGTTCATCTCCTCCAAAAGAAACATGATGAGACCAACCATTTATTTCAGCAAACAAAACAAAACTAATAATGAAAACTAAAACAACTGACGCTCCAAGAAAAATGCATAGTGCATGAAGCAATAAAAATATAGTGTTTTGAAAGGTGACCTGATTTTTGCCGATGAAGAAGGGGTGCCTCGGGGGCATCCCCAAGCTTTGATGCTTGTACTTCTTAGATATTTCTTGGGGTGTATGGGCATCCTCAAGCTTGAGCTTTTGTCCATTCTTCAACTCATCTCATCACTCTCCGATCTCTACACTTGAAAACTTCCTTCATACAAAACTAAACACAAATCTATTAGCAACATTAGTGTAGGCATAATATATAATCAACCCTTTTTGCTTCAGGTTTCAACCCAAAACCACCACATATATACCATGTACTACTGTAGCAACTTCCCCAAAAGTTCCGTGATCAAAAGAACTCAAAAGAAAGCGATAAAGCGGCAAACACAAATATTGGCAGAAATCTGTCAAAACAGAACAGCTGACAAAGGCCGAATTTTTGAGGGGTTTTCTGTTGCTTAAATCAAAAAGTGTTTCAACTAATGAAAGTTTGGATATAACTTGGGGCATATGCACAAAAAATCGCAGGTCCAAAAGATATACAGATAATTTATACGAATTTTTACGGTGCAGCACCGAAAACAGTTTCAGGACAGCAACATCCCCAAATCTTTACCTCGCTCAAATTAGAGGCTTATCTTGGCACAAAAATGAAATAAAAAGGATAAGGAGCGGTTATTACAGTAGTAATAACTTCCAAGACTCAAATAAAAGAAAAAGTACTGGAAATAAAACAATGGGTTATCTCCCAAGAGTGCTTTTCTTTAACGCCTTTGAGCTAGGCGCAGTAATTTGCAAAGATGCTCATGTGGGCGCCATATGAGAGCTTGAGGCAAAGGCGCCATATAGGAACTTAAAGCAATAGAGAGCATCAAAAATCAAGTATGGAAGACATTTAAATCTAAACCACTTCCTATGCATAGGAATCTTGTAAGAAAATAAATCAACGAGGCACATAGTAGCAAGCATGGATAGATAAAACAAGTGCCACTTCAAGATTTGCAACATAAGGAAGGGAAACTTAATATTGTTGAGATCCATCAAACCATGTTTCCCTCTCTCATAATAACTTTCAGTGGCATCATGGATAGAACTAAAAATATAACTATCACATAAAGCATCCCTATCATGAGCCACATGCATAAAAGAATTAATACTCACCACAGGAACAATAGTAGTAGGAGCAAATTCAATAGAATAATTATTCTCATCACCATAATCATTATAAATAGGAGGCATATTGTAATCATAACTAATTTTATCCTCAATAGTAGGTGAACTGAAAATATTATACTCATCATCATAGCCATCATAAACTAGAGGTTTAGTATCATCACAAGCTAAAGAACAGCTATTTCGCAAAGCATATTCTTCAAACATATCATCATAAGAAGGAACATCATATAGGGGAGATAAAATATCATCAGAGCAAACTTTCTCCACTAAAGCTGGGGAACTAAAAATATCATGCTTAACAAAACCAGCTTCCCCAAGCTTAGACTTTTCTAAAACAGTGTTCAAATCATTCATACTAACAAAACTATTAGCATGCAAATTAATCTCCAAAAGTTTTTCAATTTTCTCTTCAAACACTTCATATCTAAACTCAGGAAAAAGACTACAGAACTCTTTATTTTCCATTAAGCCTAACTAGTGACAATAAAAACAAGAAACAAAAAGATGTAATTGCAGAATCTAAAGGAAATAACTTCGAGCACTCACACAGGAGGATGCGAGTACCTTTTACCTTACCTCCCCGGCAACGGCGCCAGAAAAGAGCTTGATGTCTACGCACGCGTCTGTTCTTGTAGACAGTGTTGGGCCTCCAAGTGCAGAGGTTTGTAGAACAGCAGCAAGTTTCCCTTAAGTGGATCACCCAAGGTTTATCGAACTCAGGGAGGAAGAGGTCAAAGCTATCCCTCTCAAGCAACCCTGCAATTACGATACGGAAAGTCTCTTGTGTCCCCAACACACCCAATACACTTGTCAGATGTATAGGTGCACTAGTTCGGCAAAAAGATAGTGAAATACAAGTGGTATAGATGATTATAAGTATTAAATGCAATCTGGAATAAAAATTACTGCGAGCAAACAAGTAACAAAACAGCAAGTAAATGGTGTGCAATGCTTGGAAACAAGCCTAGGGATCATACTTTCACTAGTGGACACACTCTCAACAATATAACATGAATGAACAAATAAATAACTTCTCTCCACTATGGTACTCTGAGTTACTCTCCTATTGAACAACACTAATCATTGTGTAGTGGCTACAGAAGCACCCCTTAAAGTTCATCAAGTACTTGACAAACACCACTCATAGAGATATCCAAATCAAAGCACAACTCAAGATAGATATCATTGCAACTTAGACCAAGTACTAACACGGTGCACACACTGTCAACATTACACCATGAAAGGAGGAATAGATCAGTTCAATACTATCATAGTAATAATTATTCTCATAATCATAAGAGATCACAATCGTAGCCTAGACCAAGTACCACCATGATGCACGCACTGTCACCGTTACACCATGGCAGGAGGAATAGATTATTTTAATAACACCACTAGAGTACACATAATATCTGAATAATAACATCTACTTGTTCAACATGATACAAAGCTCACAATCACATAAAGATCACATCATGGGAGAGAGAGGTGAACCACATAGCTACTGGTAGAGCCCTCAGCCCCGGGGATGAACTACTCCCTCCTCATCATAGGAGACAGCAAGGTTGATGGAGATGGCGGTGAGGTCGATGGAGACGGCAGAGACGGTGATGGAGACCGATGGAGATGGCTCCGGGGGCACTTCCTCATCCCGGCAGGGTGCCGGAACAGAGACTTCTGTCCCTCGAAATTTGTCGACGGCGGCGGCAGAGATGCGGAACTCTTCTGGAAATTCCGTCCACTCCCCTAGGGTTTTCTGTCCCGAGGCTTCTTATAGGCGAAGGGGCGTCGTCAGGAGTGGCCCCAGGCCTCCTCACACCTAGGTGGTGTGGGCCAGGGCCAGGCCGCGCGAGCCTAGTGTGAGGCTGGCCTGTGGCCCCTCTCCTTCACCTCTTCGGATCTCTGGAAGCTTCCGGGAAAAATAAGACTTCAGGAACTTGTTTCGTCCAATTCCGAGAATATTTCCTGTGTAGCTTTTCTGAAACACAAAAATAGCAGAAAATAGGGAACTGGCACTGGGGCATCTTGTCAATAGGTTAGTTCCAGAAATCGCATAAAAATGCCATGAAGTGTAACAAAAAACAAGGCAAATGGTGTAAAAACAAGCATGGAGCATCAAAAATTATAGATACGTTTGAGACGTATCAATGATCACCGTGTCGTACATCTCCTTGTAGATGAAGTCCATAACATCTATAGGCTCCACTTCCGCCTCTTCACCACTCACAAACACCTCATGAGAGTAGGCCATGAGGTTGAAAAGTCCTCCACGGATGGCATCCAAATTTCCCGCACTTGGGGCAATGTTCTCACGGAAGAGGTGAAGCAAGATGTTGTAATGAGTCTTGAAGCCATAAGCATCACCGAGCACAATCTCCTTCCTCTTGGCACTAGGAGCAAGCTTCCCATAGAGTGGCTTCAAGGTCTTCTTATTATAGGCCACACCTTCAATATGCATCCTCAACCCAGAAGCGGTATTGGCACCCGCGAAAGCATACCCAAGGAGACCGGCAAATTCACGGAAGCTAGAGCGGCAAATGTTATTTCCAAGCATCCAAGTCAATGGGATATCTTCTCCAACTCCAAAGACCACAGTGGCAAAGAACTGGTGAACAAGAGCAATATTGTAGTCTTGGTTAATCATCATGAGGGGGTGAAGCCCAAGCTTCTCCATGATCCAAAGAGCCTCCGCAAAATATGCATGCTTGTGGAGATGCGCAAAGTCAATAGTCTTCTGAGGACACACTTTATACTTGTTGAGCCTCCCATAGATTTCCTTGAAGATGAGCTCTTGCTCCTTGCGATGAAAGTTGCTCACATCGGTATTCTTGGGTTGAGCAAAGAAATTGGTCTTCCTCATCTCTCGGTACTCAGGCTATGAGAGATCGAGCACGGTGGTGATCCTATCAAACTAGGATTTCTTAGCCCTCTCTGCCTTTGCAGCCTCTCTCTTTTCGGCCTCCAAGGCCTTAGCATCATGGGCTCGTTGAGCTGCCACACTTCTCTCCACATACCTATCCTTCTCTTCATTGTACTCAAGCACATGTTTTCTCGGACCTCTCTCCCTTCGAATGCGACGAGTAACATGATCCTCACAGTGCACGGAGGACTTGGTGTGAGGATAGCTCAAACCACCTGTGAGAAAGAGGGAAGGATAACATGGGGAATAAGCACACATGTCCATGAGAGGAAAAATGTCATCTACACCAGAGTCTCCAGGGTTTGGGACCGGAGTCTCTGGCCTAGAAAGGCGGAGACTTTGTGCAGAGTTTCCGGTCTTGCCGAAAGTTTTACCCATGACCGGAGTCTCCAGGTACTTACCCCCGGAGTCTCCGGGCTGTAAAGCCCGAAGTCTCTGGCTGGAACCAATGCCCAAACAAAGGAGATAAATGTGTGAATAAAATCTTTCCACAAAGATTCGAGATGTTGCTAGGTACAAGCATTGCCACTGGGAGAAAGACAAGCATGAAAACATGGCAAAAAATAAACACTTCAACGAATCTAGGGTTACCCTTAGACATGGAGAAGGGGAGACCTTTTACTGGAGTCCATGGCGTAGATCGGGTGGTGGGGAATGGTCCCAACGCCTTCCCGGTGGAGATGGCCAGTGGCAACGGCGGGATCGGGGGCAAGGAGGTGCTCCCAGAGCAGTTTTGGAAGGGGAGGAGGCGAGTGAGGAGAGAGAAGGCTCGAGGGTGAATGAGGGCTATGGGGAAGAAGACCCACACCCCGTGCCTTATCTCAAAATTTTGAAACTGCCTTAGTCTAGAGTCTTCGGGTACTTACCCCCGGAGTCTCCGGCCCTCCTCGACCAAAACTGCAAGATCAAATATATGGACATGTGTGTTTGCAAGAGAAGCATATTTTAAGGTAGGAAATGGCTTAGGATAGAAAAGTTAGCACTAAGTGGTACTAAGTACTCATGATTGCAAAACACCAAATAAAACCAAGAAAAGAACCAACCATGAGTACATTCCCATAGAGACAAGAGATATGCAATAAAAGTCCAAATGGGAAACTCCTCCACAAAGGAGGTCGGTGGCCGATGCCACCATGTATGAGTATAAAGGTATGGCACCGCGAAGATATATCTTGAGCCCAAAACCTAGACTCATTAATTAAGCTCAAATTGTCACAAATGACAAGATAGAACAATATGCTTACTATTGGCATTATGGGGGGGATAGCCCAATAAGTTAGGGCCATATCATATAATCAACCTCTTTTGCTTCAGGTTTCAACCCAAAACCACCACATATAAAGTGTATACTACTGTAGCAACTTCCCCAAAAGTTCCGTGATCAAAAGAACTCGCAAAGAAAGCGATAAAGCGGCAAAAATGAATAGTGGCAGAAATCTGTCAAAACAGAACAGCTGATAAAGGCCGATTTTTTAAGGGGTTTTCTGTTGCTCAAATCAAAAAGTGTTAAGCTAACTAAAGTTTGGATATAACCTGGGGCATATGCACAAGAAATCTCAGGTCCAAAAGATATACAGAGAATTTTCACGAATTTTTACGGTGCAGCACCGAAAACAGTTTCAGGACAGCAACATCCCCAAATCTTTTCCTCACTCGAATTAGAGGCTTCTCTTGGCACAACAATGAAATAAAAATAATAAGGAGCAGTCATTACAGTAGTAATGATTTCCAAGACTCAAATAAAAGAAAAAGTACTGAATGTAAAAACATTGGGTTATCTCCCAAGAGTGCTTTTCTTTAACGCCTTTGAGCTAGGCGCAGAAAATTGCGAATCAAGTAGCATCAAGTGATGAAGTATCACTTACCTCAGTAGGCACCTTGGAAGTTCCCGAAGATGATTCAACCTGCAAGTCACTCTTAGTTGAACTAAAAGTCTTACCAATCTTAAGAACATGTTGAGGTTTAAGCGCAGCAATCTTGGGAACATACATAAACTTTTGCTCTTTCCCAACACACACTTTCTTTTTCTTAAATTTAAGAGAAGAGAAGATTAAACTAAGAGTTTCCATAGACTCCTCTAGTTTACCAATCTTTAAGTTTTTATTATCAAGAGTAGTGCTAGCCTCTAAAACGGTGATTCTCTTACCAATATTTCCTATTGATTCATTAACTCGGCTAGCATTTTCAAGGATACTTGGAAAACTTTTCTCTAAAGAGTTGAGCTTTTCTAAAACCTCCTCCAAGGTGATCTCGGTTTTAACAACATGAATAGGTGGTATTCCCACTAAACTTTCAATTATAGTGCATGCTTCTCCAGTGGAAGTACCCAGAAAATTACCTCCTGTAAGTGTATCAAGAACATACCTATTCCAACTAGATATGCCAACATAAAAATTTCTAAGGAGGATCGTGGCAGAGTGCTTTTTTGTACACCTACGATGAGCATTGTTAATACGGTACCAAAGCATCTTTTAAACTTTCTCCCCCTTGTTGCTTAAAACTATGAACTTCGACTTTAGGATTACTCATTTTAGCAAACTAAAAGCAAATAAGTAAAAACAACTATCAAGAATTCTAATTTTTTTTTGGGTTTTTGATAAAACGATGCAAGTAAAAATAAATTAAAGCAAAACAATAAAACAAAGTAAAGGATGTGGGTGCAAAAAACTCCCCTTGCAGAAGTCTTCTACTTCTTCCCCGGCAACGGCGCCAGAAAAGGGCTTGATGGCTGGCGTGTAGTAGATGATTATGGCCAGGCAGTTGGGAAACTCCAAGCGGAAAGTATGATGAGCACAGTGGTAAGTCTTTTCCCTCAGTAAGAAACCAAGGTTTAGTCGATCAAGAGAAGAGCAGACAATGATGACTGAAGGTGATGCCTGCAAGCTTCGCGACAGCTTCGGACAATTTATACGGCGCCTCGTACAAGCTTTGCTTTGCGAGCAGCAACGTGGAACCTGCACATACACAACCAAGTACTTTGTTCCCAACTTGCGATGAGGTTGTTAATCTCACCGGTTTGCTTGAAACAAAGGGTATGAGCGTATCGAGTGGAAAATAGTAGAAGTATGCGAGTAAACTAAACAATGCGAGTAAACTAAACAGGTGATAGCAATATGATGGAAATAGGACCGGGGTCCACAGTTCACTAGTGGTGTCTCTCCATAAGATAAATAATACATGCTGGGTAAACAAATTATAGTTAGGCAATTGATAGAATAAAGATAACGTGATATGTCAAGAAGATCACTATGCGATTTACTCTGGGCATTACAACAAAATACATAGACCGCCATCCAACTGCATCTATGACTAATAATCCACTCCCGGGGATATCATCCAAACACCCCATGAGTATTAAGTTGCGAACAACAGATAATTACATTAAGTAAAGTGTGTAATGTAAACAAAGCATATGCCCTCGAGCATATGAATGTTGTTTTCTCCCTAGTAGCAATAGCACATCTACCACCTTAGGGGTTTCTGTCACCCCCCCCCCCAGATTAAATAGAGGCATGAACCCACTATCGAGCATAAATACCCCCCTCTTGGAGTCACTAGCAACTACTCGGCCAAGATAGCTACTAACAACAGAGAGCATGCAAGATCATAAACAACATAGAGATAACATAAGATATATTTCAGTATAGCAACTCAATCATAACACCAATATTCATCGGATCCCAACAAACCAAACATGTAGAATTACATAATGGTGATCTCAATCATGTAGGGCAGCTCATGAGATCTAAACATGAAGCACATGGTGGAGAGGACAACCATCTAGCTACTGCTATGGACCCATAGTCCAAGGTAGACTACTCACTCATCGCTCCAGAGGCAAGCATGGCGATGAAGAAGACCTCCGGTGGTGATTCCCCTCTCCGGCAGGGTGCCGGGAAGAGCTTCTGAACCCTCCTGATCTCAGGTCGACGACGGCGGCGGCTCGCGATGTGTTTCTGGAAAATTGATCGGGTACTTAGGTTTTTCCCGCCGGGGGGTCTTTATAGGCGAAGGGGCATCATCAGAAGTGGACCGAGGCGGTCTCACACATAGGTGGCGCGGGCCAGGGGCAGGCCGCGCTGCCCTGGTGTGAGGCCACCTCGTGGCCCCACTCCAACTCCTCTTCGGTTCTCTGGAAGCTCCGTGAAATATCTGGATGTCTGGCTTTTGTTTCGTCCAATTCCGAGAATATTTCATGTGTAACTTTTCTGAAACACAAAAATAGCAGAAAGCAGGGAACTGGCACTGTGGCGACTTGTTAATAGGTTAGTTCCGGAAAATGCATAAAAGTGCCACAAAGTGTACCGAAACATTAGGCAAATGATGTAAAAACAAGCATGGTGCATTAAAAATTATAGATACATTGGAGACGTATCACCTTGAGCTACATATGCTTTCTAGCAAAGTTATTTGATATATTCTATGACTCTCTCTTGGATATCATATCTCCCTTTTATTCAACTAACCTTTTGTGTATACATGTTTCTATGTGGATTGTTCATCATGATTTTTTGTCCACTTAGAAATATATATGCATAAGAGTGTTAATTTCTTTCCTTGATATCCTCGTACTTTGCCGACCATCTTTCTTATTCATTTGGTTTTTGATGGTGTTGGTAAGAACTTGATTTATGAGTGCTTGCTTATTCTTTATTTGCTTCTTCTTGCACTCATATCTCATGAATCTCTTTGAACTAAAGTTCAATTTGATAAGAGTATTGATTTTTTTGTATTCTCTCATGCTCATTTTTTTAAACGATATAGAGGGAGTGAGGATTCCATGTTTGTGCATATTGTATTCAAATGCAACAAAAATTCAAATTTATACACGAACCTTGGGGAGCTTCCTTATTTCATTTAAAGCACCTTGTAGCTCTTATCATTTTATCTTCTTATGTCCAATTGATTCTTTTGGGTCTCTTGATTGCTTGCTTACTTCATTCATTGAAGCTTATCACTATGTCATTTTTTTGCAATCTTTGATCCTCAATATGGTTTGACTCTCTCCAAATATTGTTAATTCGATAAGTGCATATGATTTCACTCATTTTTATGAGAAATGCACATCTTGGGGAGGAACTCATACTATATTGGCCTTCTAAATTCCTTCATCCATTTTGGCAATCGTTGCCAATGGGAGAGAAGTTTAGAGGGTTTAAGGGAAATAGTTTTTATACTTAAGTTTGGTTGTGCTTAAGTGTTTGCCTTTCATGCATCTCTTCTTTGTTAGTTGTTTTTCATGGTTGAATATATATAGTGTAAACTCCCTCAAAGGTTTATCTTGACAATGTATGCAATGATATTCAAATTCATCACACGTGCACATATTGTGGGGGAGTTTGCTCTATATATTTTGGTTGTACTCACATCAATCATATTTGTTGTAGTTTATGTGAGTACAATTTGTTTTGATATGCGTTAGTAGCTTCATGTTACTTGACCCATATCAAATACAACCTCTTGTATGCAATTTATTCTCAGATAAGTTGCATATTAGTTTCTATTATTCAATATATAAACTCTCTTGTTGAGATTGTCATCAATTACCAAAATGGGGGAGATTGTAAGGGTAAATTGCTCCTAAGTGTGTTTTTGGTAATTAATGACAATCCCTATGGACTAATGTTTTCATTGAGCTTTTCATGAAGGAATTGTTCATAGGAATTGCTTGAAGTCCATGTGTTGGATTCAAGGCTTGGATGCCATGAAGATAAAGATATATCTTAAGTATTGGCATCAAGATCTTTGAATAGAAGAGATGAATCCAATATGATCAAGAAGAAGAAATAAAGATGTAGTTCTTGTGTAGAACTCAAGTAATCCGTGCTCTAGCTTATGTGTTAAGCCAAGGTGTCTCAAGATCTTGAGAGTCTGGTTACAAGTGAAGAATTCAAGATATGACTTTATGTCGAGGTCATGATGGTCTCATGAGTTGAGATATGATTGACTAATACCTAAAGCATGCAATGAAATGAATAATTCTTTATGTGGCTCAAAATATTGTGATAGAGCATGAGAATATTCAAGCTTGACCAAGAAAAAGATGAAAGATTGGATTCCAGATTGGTCAATACATGAAGCATAAGGAATGTGCAACATGGGACCAACCGGTCTTGTGGTATGGTATAGTTTGTCAATTATGCTTTATGAACTAACCCATTACATATGTCTGTTTGTGTTGTCTATATGGGTTAGGTATTGTGTCATGGATATGCATCACTAGTGAGAGTTCATATAGCTCATGAAAGGATGACATCAAGTGGTGGTTGTCATCAAGGTTGAGAAGTGCAAGTTTCAAGATAAGCATCTCGAGAAGAACATATGCTTAAAGCTTGTCATCCATTTGGTGATAATGGAATTGTGAAGACATGCCTTAGTGAAGGTATCCCATAGTGGTGTATGGGGGAGCATATTGGAAGTCTTCAAAAAGCAACAATGATCAAGTGAAGCATTCCGGCTTGATGGAAGCATGAAGCATCGTCATCAAGATCAAGCAGGTTGCACAAGGCTAAGGTTTGTCCTTGCTAGGTTTTCATTTTACCGGTCTCAAGGTGTTTGTTGGGAGACCAGGTTATAGGATAGATAGCCGCACTATCAAGAGGGGCTTTTGGTTGGGTAACTTGATCACATCGTCTTAGGGAGCTCAAACCTTTGCATACTTTGCATCTTCCTAATTTGTTGGTTCTTGGTGTTTCTCCATGTGAGGTTCTTGTGCTTGTTGCTAGCTTTCCAACAAGTCCAAGTTCATCGAAAACTGAATTCGTATGCATCTTTTATCGTGTTTTCGAGTTTGGAGGTTTTACCGGTTCTTTCTTAAAAGAGGTTTTCACCTCTTATTATTTGGTATTTTATCTCTTACTCCTCCTTGGGTTTTATGGTCTCCATTGGATAGATATTTTTCTTAGCTTTTCAAAAAGCCCAAGTTTGCTAAAATCAGAGCCGGATGTGAAAGTTATCGCATTTTTTGTGAGGTTTTTTTTCTGCCGGTTTTGAGCTCGGTTTGGATCGGAAATTCAACCGGAAATCCAACCAGAAATCAACTGAAAACCTTCTGGACTGATTTCTTCTAGGCTCGGTTTAAACCGGGAATTCAACCGAGAATTTCTGGTCCAACCGAGAATTCAACCGGGAATTCCAGTTTCGCCCCAAACGGCTAGTTTTTTTTGAGGGCTATAAAAGGTGTCTTCTTCCCCAAATGTTTTAGGGTTCTTGAGCACAAAATACACCTCCATTGTTGACCCTCTTGAGCTTTCTTCCTTCCTCTTCCCTCCGACGATTCTTGCATCTTTTTGAGGGATTTGGGAGAGGAGATCTTGATCTACAATCTCCACCAATTCATTCCTCCTCTAAGTGAGGGGAATCCTTTGAATCAAGATCTTGAAGTCATTGTTTGACCTCCACCCTTGTTCTTCCTCTCTAACTCCTCCATAGCATTTGTTGCCTTTGTGGGATTTGAGAGAGAAGGATTTGAGCACTTCCCTTTGTGTTCTTGCTTTGTATCCTTGCATACTGTTGAGCTCTCCATTACGATTTGTTCGAGTAAAAGACCGTGAGCTTGTTACTCTTTGAGGGTGACCTCCTAGTTGGCTTGGCAATTGGTGCCTCGGTGACCTCTTTGTGGAAGATTGTGAAGAGGCCCGGGTTTCCCCTTCGTGGGAGTTGTGAAGTGGTTGTGGGGCTTGCCATCTCCGGAGCGGAGGAAAATCTAACCATAAGAAGGGGTCCCTAGCTTCGCGGGGGACTCGGAGAAGAAGGTGAGCCTTCGTGGCATTCAGGAGCCTTCATAGTCACCCGCATCTCTCCAATAGTGATTAGCTTACTTTATGTAAGTGAACATCGGGATACATCTTCATCTCCACGTGCCTCGGTTATCTCTATACCCGAGTTTATTTCCTTGTGATAGCCATCGTGCTTGAAGTACTTATATCTTGTTTATCACTTGTGAATTATATCTTGTGCTATCTTGCTTAGCTCTAGTTGTTGTTGGTGTACTTAGTTGAGCCTAGCTTATTTAGGTTTTGTGCTTGTAAAATAAATGTTAGTTTAATTCCGCATTCTTACAAGACAAATCCTTAATAGTTTTTAAAACGCCTATTCACCCCCCCTCTAGGCGACATCTCATCCTTTCAACATGAAATAAACGTATTAAAATGAAAACACTAACAAGATTATGGCAAAACCACTACTCTCCTGAACAAAGTTCATGAGGCACTTGATCAGTGGGAACCCACATTCTTGCCTCATTTTTAATGTTGTTGGTTATTTTTTTTAATAATAGGCACTTTATTACTTTACGATTTTTATATAGCCAAAGCGACCAAATGGCAGCAAGCGTTATTGCCCTAATAAGCGTTCTAAAGTTGTAATCAATACCATGAAGCAAATTTCTGATAATATTGGCTGCATGGTGGTATAGGTCGAAAGCTACTTAAATGATTGATTATACAAATCTAACAAGTCGGCATTGGAAGAAAAGATGTTTAATAGTTTCATCTTGGTGAAAAAAACACTTCTTATTCACATGTCAATTCTCTTTGCAAGATTGTCTTTGGTTATGATTACTCCTTGGTGAAGATGCCAGCTAGAATTTTTGGTCTTTAGAGGTTTCTTTCATCTTCCAATCTTCTTGTTATCGTTAACTGGTATGTCTGGATGTATATATTGTCGGTTATTATACTAAGAAGGTCATATAGGTGTTGAAATATATTGGATTTGAGATCATTCCAAAAGTTTGATGCAACAAGTGATCTTAGAAGCAATGGCCTTGCCAGGATTCCCTTATGAAGAATCAAAACACTACAGCGCTCCTTAAAATTGGGTATACCTTTTGCCATCGGTTTGGCTGTGCTAGGGTTTGCTCAGGGTGCCTCAAGAGATACACGAGCGAAGGAAAATGATAGTAAAGCCCGTTTATAAAGTAATTTCAGAAATCACTAGAATAATACCCTATAGTGCAATACTAAATTTTGTTTTAGCCAAGCGACCTACATAGTGCCGGTATATCCTACAACAAGATGGTGGCTTTATTTTTTTCTATGAAATTCGACACCAATTAGCAAGCACATTTGTAACACTAATGAACGTAGTTTCCTCTTATTTTATTTATTTATGGATTCACACATAGAAATAAGGGATTTCTATTTTCGTGCCCTCGGGTCCTTAGTTGTGCTCAGTTTTCCCCAGCCGCTTAGTTTTTCCTCAGTTTTGCCTAAGCCCTTGTCTGAAACTCTCACAAGGAGCTCGGACGGGAGGAATTCCGTTAAGTTGACCATTGGTTGGTGCTGGCAAGTGGGGCCGCTGTTGGTGCCCCACAGTGGACATGCCTCCACTTATCCAGATCATCGTGGGACCCGCAACTTGTCCACGTTAGCGCGCCAGACCCACAGCTTACCCAGGTGCCCGTTGCAAAATGGGAGCCCGAGCCAGCCCCGCGCCCGTGCCCGTGCCATTGCTTCCTCCTTCTTTCCCCGCGCCCCATTGTTCTTCTTCTCCGCCAGCGGCAGCCCTTCTCCGGCAGGCGGGTGATGTCTAGTTTCTCTTCGACCTCCCGTTCTTCATGGCCGCAGTATGGACCCGTGCCTTTGACAAGATGCCCTGACTGCCCACACCAAGAGCCTCTGAAGCGGTCGATCTGTAAGACGAACGATAACGGCAACCGTGGATGTGAGTTCCTTGCATGCGAGAGCTTGCCATATAGAGAGGGGGATAAGGTTAGATCTCGCTCCAATTGCTCTATTTTCTCTTGATTTTCTTGTTATTCCCTCGAATTTGGGATTTAGGGTTCACATTGTTGTTTTCAGATCCTGAAGAAATGCAGGTATTTCGAGTGGATCGATGTGTATGTTCAGAGGCTTAAATTGCAGGAATCAATTGGCGGTATTGGAGAGCGCAATTGGGGAGGGGGGGACTTGATGTAGAGAATGCGGCGGAGAGAGGGGCCATCCCGATTATGCCTAATGCTCCCAATGCAGAACTGGTGGAAGTGAAGGGAGAACTGAAGATAATGAACAAGCAGTTAAAGCAGCTGATCGAGTTGAAGAAGCAAGCTAATCTGATGGCTGGTTATTTTTTTGTTGTATAATTGCGATCGGATTCTTATCATTGCTCGTCAAGTGCTAGAAGTTGTTACAAGGGATCCCTTGTTACAAATCCATTATTTAGTTACATATACTTGTAGTTGTTTTCAAAGTTAGTGTGTGCATTCAC
The DNA here is from genome assembly GCA_007115705.1 of Dactylis glomerata. NCBI lineage: Eukaryota > Viridiplantae > Streptophyta > Magnoliopsida > Poales > Poaceae > Dactylis > Dactylis glomerata. The sequence continues at coordinate 3,509,604 of QXEO01000121.1, read as the reverse complement.
CGAAATTACCAAAAAAAATAAGTGTTAGGGAATATAGGAATGCTAAAGATAGTTGATAATTGTTAGAGGGGTGACAAATAATGCATTCACCGAAATCCCACAAATATGCATGTCTCATGTTTATACCAAAATTATACCACTTTTGGGACGTTTCAAATAACCAAAACTATATCCCAAACTATATTCCCTAAAAGAAAAGGAATGCTAAAGAAAGTTGATAATTGTTAGAGCGGTGATAAATAATCCATTCACCGAAATCCTACAAATATGCCAAATATGTATGTCTCATGTTTCTACCAAAATTATACCATTTTTGGGCCATTTCAAATTGCCAAAACTATATTCCCTAAAAGAAAAGGAATGCTAAAGATAGTTGATAATTGTTAGAGGGGTGATAAATAATTCATTCACCAAAATGCCCCAAATATGCCAAACATGTATGTCTCATGTTTCAACCAAAATTATACCACTTTTGGGCCGTTTCAAATTACGAAAACTATATTCCCTAAAAGAAAAGGAATGCTAAAGATAGTTGATAATTGTTAGAGGGGTGATAAATATATATGTCTCATGTTTCTACCAAAATTATACCACTTTTGGGCCGTTTCAAATTACCAAAACTAAATTCCCTAAAATAAAAGGAATGCTAAAGATAGTTGATAATTGTTAGAGGGGTGATAAATATGTATGTCTCTTGTTTACACCAAAATTATACCACTTTTTAGTTTAACATTTTTAAATCATGGAAAATAATGCATAAATAGAGGGAATATAGTTACGTGGCAAAATAATCCATAAATGCACACGGATCGACTCCACCAACCATTGATCCACCGACAGAGAGAGAGAGAGGGGTGGCCACGAAGAGAGAGAGAGAGGGGTGGCCACGAAGAGACGGATAGGGGTATACTGCCCGTTAGATCAGTGGATCAACGGTTGGTGGAGTCGATCCGTGTGACAACTGCTCAACCAATCAGGATAAGTTTGGGTTTCTATAAGCATTTGTGACAGTACTTAAGGGCAAAACTGAGTAGTACTAAGAAACCAAGGGCACGTAAATAGTAAATAGACTAAGGGATTCAAACAAAATAATTACAAAATGAAAAATGTGTGTTTTGTACAATATAATTCATATTGGGCTACATCAAATTATTTGCAATTCAAATATACATGAGTGTGACAATTATGGCCTCATTTAGACAAACTATGTTTTGGGGAAGATGTTTTGCAAAGGGGTTTGAGTGGAAAACCATGCATCTTCATAGCTACTAGTGATTATGAGAAGTGACAATTTATGGTAAAACATGATTTATCTATGTTTGTTAAGGTGACAGGTTGCGTAGGAAGACTCCATGAGTAGGTGCCACTATGTTTTTATTTTTTTTGGATTTTTTTTGCGCATGAAATTACTCAATTAGCTATGTTAATCTCATTTGTTGACTCTCTGTTGACCAGCTACTTGAGGGTAGAACTGAGTATATTGCACTTGCCAGTCTAAGTACTCGAGGGGAAAACTGAGTACATATAAAATTTCTGTATAAGGCCCGAGGGTAGAACTGAGTACACCAAACGTCGAAGGGTTAGCCTCGTGTCGCGGTGCACGCTGCAGCCGTGCATAGCGGACGCGTGTTGCGGTACACCAAACGCCACCTTCGTCTTTATAGAGCCCCTCTTTCTCTCTCTCGACGCTTGCCCACTCTCTCATTCTCACTGCAACCGCCTCTCCTGTCCCATCATCTTCTCCACTTCGCGTCGAAAAAACCCCAAAGAAAAAACCCCGGCGATGGAGAAGAATGAGATGCCCATTGCCGACGTAGCCGCCGGCGCATCGGTCGCCGGCGCATTGGCCGCCGGCGCATCGGCCGCCGCCCCTGTCCAGGCCCCCGTCGCTGCTTCCGACATAGGCGCCGACGCATCAGCCGCCGGCGCAATGGCCGCCGCCCCCGTCCAGGCACCCGTCCAGGCCCCCGTCGATTGGGACCTGTACGAAGACCCGTACGAACCAGTGCCGTACGTCGCGCCGGCGAACCCCTATGACACCAGCATCGTCGATGACTACCCGGAGGTAACCCTTTGTTCCCTTGTTCTTATGCCATTTCAATCCTTTTGTGTTAGATCTAGCATTATTAGGGTTCGTCTGTTCCTAGTTCAATCATTTTATGATAGATCTAGCGTTATTAGGGTTAGTCTGTTCCTAGTTCAATCCTTTTATGATAGATCTAGCGTTATTATGATAGATCTAGCGTTATTAGTGTTTGTGATTTACTTTTGTTTAAGATTCGGTTAACTTATGTGAGTAATCAATCTCATCCGGTTAATTTGTGCCGATGATGATGAATATTTGGGCACAAATTGATTCAGGGTTTCGTTTGTGAACAATTGGTGTGTACAAATTTGTTGTGCATGATCTTTGGTTCACTGACCCAAATCCTGGATATAAGTGTGTCCAATGTAACTGATGCTTCGTTTTTTCGTGCCCATATTATCATGCATGATCTTTTGTTCACTCTCTGTTCCATCATGGCTACAATTGCCTCCATATTTTTCGATCTTTGGTGCTACGTGACAGGTGCAGAGCAGCGACGTCGACAACGACGACGAGTCCTTCCACACCAAGACTCGTCACGTCCTCAGGAGGCTGCAGTCCAGCCATTATGATCGCCACTTTGCTCGAGGCATTTACAGGTGCCCCTTCTGCAACAGGAGGCTCCGCGCCACCGATTTCAACTGCCTGGTGAACCATGCCGAATCCATTGGTAGAGCCTCTGGCGGCGCTAGAGTTGGAACGACCGTGAACGTGCATGTGTTCATGGCCAAACACAAAGCGCTTGGGATTCACCTGCGCAGCCTCCAAGCTTAATCCCATGTAAAATGTAGCTTATGTTGGATCTAGGGATCGGTAGTACTGTTGGATCTGTCCTGAATATATATATGCTATGTTGGCTGCTGTATGCAGCTTATCTTATATTTTCTCGATTTATTATGCTGCTGTGAATTTATCCTCTACTAGCTTCTAGATTTGCTACTAGATTTGTTAACATATTGGGCAAAAAACGAGGGCCAAAAGGCAACAATTATTAAAGAAAAACATAAATATAAGCTTCTCTAGATTTGATACTAATTTGGTGAAAAGAGAGAGAACTGTTACAGAGAGAGAGGGGAAAAAGGCGCTCTGAAAAATGCCAATTTGGGCTGAGAGAGACAAAACCGAGCTCTCACGTACAACCAAATGCGGTCTCGTCCTGTCCCACGCGGTCCCGTTCTACCAGCCCCACACGACGCGGCCCCACACGTCAGCACGGAACGGTTAACTAAACGGAAATCCTCCCATCCGAGCTCCTTGTGAGGGTTTCAGACAACGGCTTGGAAAAAACTGAGGAAAAACTAACGAGCTGGGAAAAACTGAGTACAACTAAGGACCCGAGGGCACGAAAATAGAAATCCCTAGAAATAATCATATTACATGTGATATCGATGTCATAGAATCCAGCTGTATATTTTCTCTCTATATCAAAATAATAATGCAAAATGCACTTTTGATCATAGGTGCATATGATCCCTTTACCTAAAAAGCAAATTTTAAAATGATAATATTTTTAGGAAAAAATATTCTTGCGTATATCTCCAATTTTTATGTGGTCATTCCCTGAAAAACTGACATTTTTCATGCCATGTGCAAAGAAGACCAAAAGAACTTCACAAAAATGCTTATTTTAGCACCAAATTTTTTCTTCCTACACAAGCCGTACAAAAAACTCGATTTTACTTGAAACTAATTCTCAAACAAATAGGATGTGAAGATGTACATGCAAGATTTTTCTTTACAATATTTTGACATTTAAAACATGCTAAAAATGCATTTCTGTTTGTTGGAAAATAATGGCATCAACCATTGGTAGTGGCGATTATGGTGTGGGACTACACGACTTCAATGGTAATCCGAGATCGAGATTGGTACACATGATGTACCCAGCTTCAAGAGCCTACAACAGTGATAGAACCCTACTCCTGGTATATAAATCAGTATAAGGTAATAGAGATCTGTTTACAATATCACTGATGTCAATTGAGGGGAGTCAAGACTAGCAGTGCCTTAACTCGTGGTTGATGAGATTGATCTTGTCCTTAAGGACGATCCTTGGTGGCCTTATATACACGACCACCTAGGATTTACAAGTGGAATTTGGGACGGTGTCTTCTGAGAGTCCTGCGATTAGTTTCCTCCGGTATCCTTGTCTTATACGCCAAGGTTCGTTCATCGTAATTCTTGTAGTCTCTTCATTAACCGACTTTGGCGTGATCTAGTCATGCTTTAAAAGTGTGCCCGTTAGGATATATAACGTTGCCATAAGTCGCCTGGCCTTCCTATTCGCAGGGTTGTCTTTGTTTCGTGGGCCCACCCTGGTAGGTATTCCCTCATCAATTTCATATGCACCCAAGAGACAAAACGCCTTATACATTTAGAACACAACTAATATGCACTTTATTTGACATGTAGATTTACAATAAAGTATATTTTATCGATGTGTGCAGTCAATATTGTATATGCTGATTTTTTTCCAGAATATTTGGTCAAAATTGGTAGAATTTGATTCTTAATTATTCTTAAATGTCTTACAGTTTTGGAGAGGGAGTAGTACTAATTAGCTAGAGTGCAGGTACGGTCACGTTTAATTCATGACAGGAACTGATCGCTGTATTGGGTCCAACCACATAATACACCATGGAAACTGGCTAATAAAATTTGATGCTTACTAGTATCGATTAGACTGGTACCAGTACCGAGACCTGCTGTGCAACTTCACACTGACGTTAGTACTTTAACTTGATGTTGAAATATTTGTTCAGGGCCTCTTTGGGTGTGTTTGGTAGCCTGTGCCAGCTGAGAATAGCTATCTGACCATAGCTAAGCTGACTCTAGCTAGGCTCACCTCAGATGTTTTGTTGTGTTTGGTAGACCGGGCTAGCTGAAACAAGCTGGGCAAAGATAGTGTTTGGTAGGCTGTCTCAAAAAGATTTACATAGAGGTCCTTGAACAAAAAAAGAAAAAGCAATCAAGTCCTCGCATGGCGTCGATGGTGCTCTGCGCCTCTGCCGCGAGCTCGTCGGAGTCAGGACCTTGCGCCGGCGCCCTCCAGGAGCTCACTGGAGGCAGGAGGTTGCGCGGCGGCCCGCCAGGAGCTCGCCGGAGCCAGGAGGTTGCGCCGGTGGCTGCTATCTGCTGCTGCAGGCCGAAGAGGATGCGATTCTGTCGCCGGCGGCCGCTGCAGGGTGGACTGGATGCAGATCCGGCCGTCGGCGATTGCTGCTTGTGGGAGGGCGGTGCTGCTTGCTCGCCTGCGCGTGGCCAAGAGGGAGGAGGTCGGGGTCGAGCTGGCGGTGCCTCTGCATCCTCCGGGCCACGCGATTTGGGGGTGCTCGGGAGGCAACCGTTCTCTGGAGGTCCTCGGCAGCGGTGCTCTGGAGGCTACCTAGGGCGGCGGCGGTGCTCTAGAGGCGACCACGGGCATCGGTGGCGACCACGAGCGGCGGCGGTGCATCTGGAGGCGGGGGTGCTCAGAGAGAGAGAGAGAGGGGAGTGAGATCTGATTTGGGAGGGGGGGGGGGAATGAGGGTGCGGGTCAGGGACCCCTGCCAGCGTGGGGTGCAGAGCGTGGGCATGGGACGGGGTTTCGGCCGAGTCCAGCCCTGCCCATCTGCGAAGCTCGAATCGAGCTTCTCAACCGGGCAGGGCTGAGAGCCATTTTCCGTGCGAGGTGGGCAGTGCCCAGGTGGGCATAACCGTCTAACAAACAGCTTGTTTTGCAAATATCTCGGTTGGGATGGAATTTGGTGGGCTGAGCCGGTCTACCAAACACGCCCTTTGATTCATAGATATGAAAATCAAAGAAATGGGAAAAGGATAGGAATAGGAAAGGATAGCATGTGCAAACCTTTCCTCATTCCTTGTACATAGGAATGAAAGAATGAGGTATGAATGAATGTTTTATTTTCTGTATATTTTGTCTTGAAAGTGAGATTAAAGTAAAAGTTTCTCTAGTTTTCCTTTACACCTTTCCTATGAATCAAAAGGGTGAATGGTAGCAGCGTAGGAAAATTTTCCTATCCTGTAAGTTTCCTTTATATTTCCTCCAAATCAAAGGAGCTCTCAAAGGTTTGTGGTCGTGGCCAGTTTGTACGTACGTACGTGCTCGTTCGAACTGTACGTGGAATCCGAAACTAGCACGGCCGTAGAGGGTAGCTCCCACCTTCAATCGGTATAGGACAACAAAGAAACGGGTCTGCTTCCGTTGCAGCGTTCAACCACACCACCGCCATAAATAGTCGGCAAGGCGAGGTGACGGGGGAGACACAACAGCACCTCACTCACAGGCTTTGCACAGCTCAGGCCCCCTTCTGTATCTCCTCACAGCCTCCTCTTCTCCAGCTATAAAATCAAGCCTCCTCGGCCGCTCTGTAGCCACCATTGATACTTGGATCGCTCAAAAGCAAGTCGCGGCGATCAGTCGATCAAGGCCTTCGATCGATTGAGGAGGCCGGCGGCATGGATCGCGGTGGTGCTGAGCAAGCGAAGCAGAACGGCGGCCATGGCTGCGACGGCGACGCGTCGGAGTGGAAGAAGGTGGCCGAGCTGAGGGCCGTCGTCGAGGCAAAGGACCCGGCAGCCAAGGTACCGCTCCGCATCATCCATCTCTTGATCTTCCTGCTCATCAACTTCTTGCCTGCTTCTCTCCAGTCCCTCCCCTCTCCACCGACGATTCCCGTGACTACTTCACACACCTACCTTGTTGATCTGCTTACAAAATTTAATCTGATAGTAGCATAGCAGTCTTAGAGTCAGCTTTTTTTTAACTAGAAAGTACTACTCTGGTTGGGAGACCAGGTAAATAAATCGATCGATCGATCGACCTTGGCTAAAAAAGGGTAAAACGGTCGACCGAATCAAATCTAATCTGATGGGCCAGTGGTTGCTGGTCGGTTTTGGCGTTGATGACTCACGCTTTTCTCATGCATGTAGGGGGGTAGGCCCGGTTGTTGATCAGTCTGTTGGTAGTGAAGGCTCGTGCCAGAAGGAGTAGTTATTAGCGGTTGGCCAGGGAAAAGAGTGTTGTGTCGACGTGGAGCTGCTGCATCCAGCCATTGGCGCCATGTGTGCAGCTGCCTAGCTAGCTGCAAGTTAAGTCGTTTGAGTTACTGGACCATCCTGTCGTACGCAATGCACGGTCGCCAAGTCCGTACCGTACCTATTCGATCCGCCTCAATCTCCATAGTACTCCGTTCGTTTGGAAATATAGGATGCTTTAGCTCGGTGAAGCTAATTTATTTAGATATTTTTTAGTGTATAGATTCGAACGAACTTATACACTAAAAGATATTTAGATATATACATTCACTTCACAAAGATAAAATATCTTATATTTTCTAAACGAAAGGAGTAGTACTTAGCCTTTATAATAGCACCCTAATTTAACACTATAGACATGTAGTACTATTTTTTAGAGCATCTCTATTTTGCTCTTAAACACATATAAGACGCGTTTGAATAACTGTTTTAAGGTGTCGTGTGGGCTCCGACGAGTCCGCGTTGATGACTTCTAGCTGACACTGTGAAAGACGTTAATGACTTCTAGCATGTGCCGAATTTTTAGGGAGGGGAGGGGGGGGGGGGGGGGGGTGGGCGGGGTGAGGAGGCAAAAAATTTGAAGGTTGGGCTGGTTATTGGTGGACAACTAGGCCAATTACTAAGGGTTAGGCAGCAGTTTGTACCTGGAGTGGGGAGGGGTGAGATGGGCAGAGTGAGGATGGCGAAAATATTGAAGGTTGGGCTGATTTTTGGTGGACAACTAGGCCAATTACTAAGGACTAGGCAGCAGTTTGTACGTGGGGTGGGGGGCGACAACCCAGGTTTGCCCTAAGAAAGCTAACACCACTGGCTGGATATACCTGTGAATCTGTGATCCCATGGCCGATCCAGTGATGGTTTTGATTGAAAATTCCTTCCTACCAACCGTTTTGTTATATGGATATGAGGATATCTACAAAATTTTCCATAAAAACACATCTTGTGTGTCGATTTATGGGCACTTTAAAAAAAATTATGTTTGGTAACTTTTACGGTATCTGATTTGTAGGTTTTAGGTCCAAAACTATAAAAAAAAGCGGTTATTTTAGATTTTGTCAATTTAAGGGTCTGCTAGAAATGCTCTTATGCACGTATATTTGGTACCGGTGTATGATTTATTTTGCGGTCGAAAACGGGGGAACAGTAGTGTAGGTGTTAGCATGATCGAGCACACATCAAGTCGCTCTTGCAGCTGTCGGTGAATTTATTGGTACTGTTGGAATGATGCTACTATGACAGCTACAGCTGCTTGATCGACCGGATCACCCGCCCATAGCTCATGTGTGAGAAAGTCCCATCATAAATGTTCACCACAACGACCTCATGAGTCATGATCGACGTACGCACGACTAGAGCATGCCAGTCCAGTACCACCATCCACTTGGCCCTTCACATCCTGCAACAACAAAACAATCATAGTATTGTCCAGCCATGTACCTACCGTCCAGGTGGACACTGATCCAGCCGTTGATTCATTGCGGTGCAGGAGGAGGATGACTTCATGTTGCGGCGGTTCCTGCGTGCCCGGGACTGCAACATCGGCAAGGCCTCGGCGATGTTCCTCAAGTACCTCGCCTGGAAGCGCGCCGCCAAGCCCAACGGCCCCATCACCGACGACGAGGTGCGCAACGAGCTCGTGCAGGACAAGCTCTACGTGCAGGGCCACGACAAGACGGAACGCCCCATGGTGTACCTCTTCGGCTCCCGGCACATCGCGGCCAAGCGCGAAATCAACGAGTTCAAGCGCTACGTCATCTACATCCTCGACACCACCTGCACCAAGTACGTAAATTCAGATAGACCTATCAAATTAGTTGAACTAATGTGTGGTACTTGTGGAATGATAGAATTGTGTTTATTTGTTCTTCAGGTTGCCGGCGGGGCAGGAGAAGTTTGCGTCGGTGGTGGACCTGAAGGGGTTTGGGTACGCGAACTGCGACATCCGGGCAATGCTGGAGGCCCTGGACATCATGCAGAACAACTACCCGGAGCGGCTGGGGCGGGTTTTCCTCATCCACGTGCCCTACGTGTTCATGGCGGCGTGGAAGATGGTGTACCCCTTCATCGACGACAACACCAAGAAGAAGTTTGTGTTCGTCGCTGACAAGGATCTCGATGCCACCCTCCGTGACGCCGTCGACGAGTCCCAGCTGCCCGAGGAGTACGGCGGGAAGCTCAAGCTCCAGGGCTACAACGCGCCGAGCAACTGAACATGGTAATTCAGGGTGTCCTATTGTACGCATTGGTACTACGGATGGTGTACGGTCTGGTAATTTGGAGTCGATGATGGAACAGAAATTCGAATTATCTTGGGTAATTGGTCCCTGCCTGAGGCACATTAATTAATGCATCGATCGATCCATCAATCTTGTTTGCTCATGAAGAGGAGTACTGTGCGTAGGTTGAGAATCAGAATATATGCATGGCTCGGCGCTGTGCTACTGCTAACTGCTGACTGTACTGTATCTGTATTTCTGTAGATACAACATGCCAGTGTACCGTACGTGCAGCTGCTAGTTCGTGTGGTTGTCGACATTAATTGATCAGGATCAGATATCCAGGAGGTGTGGCACGTGGTTTACGTGCAGATGACCAAGTGCATGTAACAAAGGTTATCGCTCGAAATGAATTGGCCGTACCGCCAGCGGATTTCGCAGTAACAAGCTAGGGTACTCCAATATATGTTACCTACTCCTAGATTTACAGCCGGTGGGATTAGATGGTCCTGGAAAAAAAAAGTAATCTTTGGTCCTCGGCTACGGCAGATGCGTGCATTGCATCGATCGAGAATCGCACGCACGGGGAGACGGAGCCGGTCGTCTTGCTGATTGGAGAGGGCGAACCCAGTTTGTTCGGTTTTCTTCCAAGGGGAGCGCTAGGCGTCGGTCGCCTGATCCGGGCTAAAAAATTGGTCGTACCAGCGCCGTCCGATCGCGATCCGGTGAGCGAGACAAGTTGTGACACGGTTTTGCAGTTTAACCCCTCAGTTTTTATGAAACAAACCCGCGGTCCAATTATATGGGCAGATTTGTGTTGAAACTTATATTTTAACCCCTTGCTTTTTTGTAAAACTAACCCAGGGTCCTAACCTTATCCACTCAACTGGTATATTTGTTTCATATCTAGCATTACAACAAAAATTATAATCTCACGTATAAAAAATATATAATATTACAACAAATTATTTGCAACAAATTTCAAAAAAAAAGCAGATGTTACAAAACATTTGTCAACAACAACTAGGTTTTCGTAGATTGATTTGCAACAAAAACTGCTAATATTTTTCACAAATATCGCAAACAATTACAACAAAAATCTATTTACATCCATTAAACACCCATATTTTGCTGAAAAAGATAGATTACAACAAAAATCCATTTACAACAATACTTATTAATAAATTCACAAAAATTGATGTTTCCAACAATTTGCAAAAAATGTTTACAACAATAATTAACAATAAAATTCATCATTTTTTCATAGTTTAAATATTACAGTTTCCACCGTGGGAAAATCACTTTGCCGCAACTTTTTACTATATTTTTAACAATACTTACCAGTGAATACAACAAAATCAAAATAATATCACTTTCCATAATTTCGAAATCACTTTACAACAAATTACACAGATATTGTCAACAATAATTGCCAAGGAATCCAACAAGTCACCGGTTCTCACCGGGACGTGCTCGCCGGGAGCACCGCCGTGCCCCTGCAGTAGGAGGCGAGGCCGGTGGCCTGGGTCGTGTTCGGAGTGGAAGAGGGAGTCTGGCAGGACGCTGGTGAGGACAAACGGGAGTCCGGCGAGCTGCACACCTCACGCATCGAGCTCCACTCGATCCCCTCCCTCCTCTCTCTCTCTGCGACCTACGGGAAGCCACACCCCTGCTCCAGAGATGGCCAGGAGGCTGGCGGCGGCGCTTGAGCAGCACCATGGGAGGGGTAGGGCGCAGCTCGCCGAGGGAAAAGTAGGGCGCGGGTGAGGAGCAAGGCGGGATCACCGGGGAAGGAGTAGGGCGGGCTCGCCGGGGAAGGAGCAGGGCGGGCTCACCAGGGAAGGAGCTGGGCAGGCTCGTCGGGGAAGGAGCAGGGCGGGCTCGCCGGGGAAGGAGCAGGGCGGGCTCACCGGGGAAGGAGCTGGGCGGGCTCTTCGGGGAAGGAGCAGGGCGGCTCGCCGGTATTCTGTGGTGGGAATTGGGGAGGAGAGGAAGGTGAGGATAAGGTGGGACCCAGCCTAGCGTTGCCACGAAGACACGACTGATCTTCGGCGTGCGATCAGGCGCCTGATACTAAGCGTTTTCCTTCTTCGAAGCGGGGATTGAGGGAGAGGACGTACATTCTGAACATGTTTTTTTTTTTTTTGCCAAACAACTTCCTGCGTTAGATGTTGCCCGTACTAACTACTGAGGAGAGGGCTGAGATCCACGGGATTCCACTTTCCACCAGTTGATCTAGAAGTGGCGGCCATTTATCGTCAACTACCAAAGAAAACCCTAGGTTTTGGCCTGCCGTCGGCGTCCAATGTGGGCGTTGCGATCACTGCCCCGTCGAGTACACCCCCTGCTCTCCTCTGGCCGCCATGCGAGCCAGCTGTCCGCCGTCGTCCGGAGCAGCAGCAGCCTGATCGGCTCGCAAGGATACGCCTCCAGATCCAACAGCGATTCTCACGCCGAGACAAAGGGGCATCGAGCGGCGGAGCGGCATCTGTATGTGGTGCTCGATGACCACAAGGACGGCTACGGCATCTACAAGCTGGACAACGACCACGATGGCGATCTCGACGGCGGCAGCGGCGCGGCGCGGCTCCCCGGTCCTCCGGTCGTCCGAGTGGCGGTTCCATCCGTCGGCGACGACGCCCAGTTCGCCGCCGTGGGCAGCAGCATCGTCGCAGTCGTCGTCGGCTGCTCCGGCTTCCACGTGCTCAATGACCAGATGGCTTCTGCGGCCTTCATCTACAACGTCGAGACGACGGCGATAGTGGTCTCGCCTCAGGTCCCCGAGGGCCTCCAGTTCGGCTACGACGCTGCCATGGCCGTCGGGGAAAGGCTGTACATGCTCGAGTCCGACGAGCCCGAGTTCGCGCACAGGGTCATCAACGCATTCCCTGGTGGACTGCACTGCCTCGCCGCGGATGGCGATGGCTTCAAGAAGCCGTCCACTTGGAGGCGGCCGCTGTCCCCTTCCTCGCAGTGGTGCTGGAGCGACGACCTGATGCTCCCGTTCTGGGCTGAATCGATCACGGCCCACGCGGTGCTCGCTCCGCCGGGGTCGGCGCACCACGAAATCTTCGTCTCCGCGGCTAGTGGTACCTTTTCGTTCAGCTTGGCGACTGAAGAGTGGACACAGCGAAGCGAGTTGGTGATGCCGGTGGTCGGCCACGCCCACTATGACCGCGAGCTTGATACATGGGTCGGCCTCAGCAACGCCTACAGCGATTACTGGAACGACAACACAGATGGGCACCTCTGCGCCTTCAGTGTCATGGACGCTGAGCTGGAGTGCAAGGTCGGCACTGAGAAGTTGCTCCGCCTGGACGAGGATATCGCAGCTGGTTGGAGGCACGTCGACGCTAAGCTCGTGCCAATGGCGCCACCGCAGGGCGGTAGCAAGTACTGCCTCATGGAGCGCCTGCGACCAGATGGGGACGACAGGGAACAGTGCCTGGGCGAAGGCGACAAGTGTCTTCTCCGGCTCACCTCTTTCTGCCTCGAGCGCAACAAGGACGGTGACCTCGTGACCACAGCTCGCCGGGCTCGCTCTTACAAAATCTCTAGGTACAATGTGGATTTTCATGCTCAAGCGTTCTGGATGTAACTATTCACTGCGTCAGGCGCCTTGATCCCAGGCACTGAATACTCCCGCTGAAACTAGAGGAAGTGCCGGCAAATATTTTTGAAGGAAGAAAAATTAGTGCCGCATATACCTGTGTTGGGAAATGTAATTGCAGGCACTTTTCAATAATTGATGCCTTCATGCTTTGAAGAACTTTTCAGGATTGCATCTATTTTAATTTTGAGGCACTATTTTGAAATGCCTTTGACAACTTTTTCAGGCGTTCTTGAAAATTAAGTGCCTCAAAATGGTAAACAAAGAGAGTACTTGTATAGTGCCTACAAATTAAATTAAAGGCTGTACATCCATGGTGCCTGCAAATGCAAATAAAGCCAAAAAATCAAAGAGTGCGTGTGCAACTTAAAATTTGGCAATCTTTTTTAAAAAACTTTCATTAATTAATACCGCAACAAAATAGCTCTAACTAAGTCCGAAATAGTTTCGATGGATCCCGAAATAGTTTCGGTGAAGTCCGGAATAGTTCCGGTGGGGTTTGAAAGGGGTTTCGATGAAGTCCGAAAGTGTTTCGGACTGATGGAGAAATAATTATGAGTTAATTGACATTAATTAAATGAATTAATATGAAATAAATAATTAAAAAAATAGGGAATTTCACTTAATGGGCAAATTTTCTCAAAGAAGCCCATCAAGGGAAGGAAGAAAGAAGCGCCATGGACCCCTGGCCCAGGCGAGCCAGGGTTAGGGTTTTGGGGGCTGACTTGGTCCCACCTACCCCTTGGCCGCTGCCATCCTCTCCCCTTGGCGGCCGCCCTAGGTGCCTTGGGGAGGGGGGCAAGAGTGCACCCCTCCTCTCTATATAAAGAGGGGGCCCCAGGAGAAGACAACACACAACTCATCCCACGAGTCTCTCTTCCCCTAGCCGCCACCCTCCACCTCCTGGCCGTCGGCCACCTCTCCCTCTCTGTCCCGTGTTGCTGTGGAGTTTTGCTGTGGAGGGATCTCTATATAAAGAGAGGGATCTCACCACCACTGCACGCCGTCTTGCTGTGGAGTTTCCAGATCCCTGTCCAATGCCATGTACTTCCGCAATCTTGGTTGGATCAGGGATTCTGGGAGTCATCGTGATCGTCGTACGTGTGCGAGTACGCCGAGGTGTCGCTCGTGCGGTGCAGGAGTCGTTTCTCCAAGATCTTTATCGACCTTGAGGTCGGCTACGTCGTCTACATTGTCAACGCTTGTGCGGGAGCGTAATCCCCGTGTTCGGTCTACGAGGGTACGTGTTCGAACTTCTGTTTATCATTACAACATTACTAATAGATAGGTCCTTGGACAATTTGGGGTTGCGTAGCCAATAATTTTTTTTATTTGCACTGAACCCCAACACATATGACACCATCTTGAGCGAGCTGGTGCACATGGTGATTCCTATATATTAGGCGCTCGGCACGCCCGTTATGACTTGGCATGCACGTGTCAGTTTGCTTTAATCGATTCTGGGCCGACCCAATAGTAGGTCTGGGTTGGTTCTTTGTTGATTCCGGGCCGGCCCAATAGTAGGTCCGGGTCCGGGTTGGTTTTCTTTTCCTTTTTTTTTCATATTTCGTTTGTATTTGTATTTTTTATTTTTTTTGTTTTGTTTTTATTTTTTGTTTTTTCATTTTTGTTACATTTTAAAATTTAAACATATTACAATTTTGTTCAATTTTGAAATTTGTTTAGATTTTTTCCAATTTTGAATTCTATTCAAGTTTTGAATTTCCTCAAATCTGAATAATTTTTCAAATTTGAACAATTTTAAATTTGAATAATTCAAAATTTGAACAATTTTAAATTTGAACACTTCAAAATTTGAACAATTTTAAAATTGAACAATTTTTAATTAAAAAATATAAGGTTTGAAAATTTTAATTTTTATAACTTTCATTTGTAATTTTTTTCCAAATCTGAATAATTTTTAATTTGAACATTTTTCATGTATGAACAGTTGCAATATGAACATTGTTTAAATAATTAAATTTTTTTGTTAAAATCAGATGATTTTTCTTGCCTGATTTTTTTTCAAATAATTTGGTGTTCTAGCGACCCGCGATTAATGGACCTGCCAGAAGGCCACATAACCACTGCGATACAACATTTTCTTCGACGAAATATGGATGTGAATTCATTTTGACCCAGGAGTCACCGGGCGCGCGTTGTTTCACAGTGGAAGTGTAAAGCGTCAAATAGGAGATCCCGATGCACACTCCACGGGAGCTATGGACTCCGTGGAGCGCCTGTGTGGGACCATGCTGACTGGCCACCAATAACACATGCCTGATGCCTGTCGTCATCAAGATCGAGAACGCACACAAGTAGACCAACGACAAACATCGTAACCTAACATAGGGTGTATTTTTTTGTTAAGTTCATCTTTGTGGATTTTATGTTTTATTTAAATGCATATGTTTAATTAAATTTGACATTTTTTTAAAGGAGTGGGCTGTTCACCCCACCCCAATGGGAGGACATTAGCCTCTTCGTTGTCCGAGGGACACTCCAAATGAATCTAGACGAACACTCGATGTCCGAAATAGCGTACATGTTGGAGATGCCCTAAACTCATACTCACTTCGTTTCAATGAATAAGATTTATATATTTTTTAAAGTCAAACTAATTAAACTTTGACTAAACATTTGGAGAAAACTATATGCATTCCGATTTAGTAAAGTGTTTCCATCGGCATTGTACCTCCAGTAAATCCTCACCGTCCGCTGAGTTTACGGCCATCGCACACTCCCACATCATCACCGGAACCCCACCAAAAAATCCCGAGGAAACCAAACTGAACCCCGCAACCTCGTCGACCATGCCCATGGCCACCACCGTCCTCCTCCGGCTCGCGCCGCTGCCGCCGCACCCTAGCCCCCTCGCCCCCAGCTCCCCGAAGCCCGCTCTTCTTTTACCCTTGGGCCGCCACCGTGGCCGCTCCGCGGGCGCCATCAGGGCGGCCGGCGACGGGCTCGCGGACCAGACGACCGTCTACACCGGCGTCTACGGCCCCTGGACCGTGGAAGACGCGGACGTGCGCGAGGTACTGCTCTACCGCTCCGGGCTCGTCACCGCCGCGGCCTCCTTCCTGGTCGCCGCCTCGGGGGCGTTCCTCCCGGAGGGGAACCCCGCCGGCGACGCCGTCCGGCAGGGCGCCGACCTGCTGTACGCCGCCGGGGCCGCGGGGCTCGGGCTCTCGCTCGTGCTCATCCACATCTACGTCACCCCCATCAAGCGGTTCCTCCAGGCGCTGTGGGCCGCCGGCGTGGTCGGGTCCGTCGGGACCTACGCGCTCGCCGCGGCGCCGCTCGACGAGGGTCTGGTCCGGTACGTGCTCGAGCACCCGGGGGCCATGTGGTTCGTCGGCCCAACGTTCGCCGCGCTCACTGGCCTCGTCTTCAAAGAAGGTACTTCTGCAAATCACTCTGTTGCGTTGTGTGCTTCTGAATGAACTGTGGAATTGATTGGTTCATATTGATTGCGTCGTTCTACTGCTTACTTTGATCAATAGCAGATACCTTTCTAGTGTTCACTGGATTTATTTTGATTGATTAGTTCACTGCATGGAAACTTACACTGAAATGTCTGAATATTTCAGTTTGTGAAATCTGTGTGATTCTGACAACAAATGCATTCACAGGCCTCTGCTATGGAAAACTTGAAGCTGGCATCTTGACCTTTGTTATCCCCATCCTTCTCCTTGGGCACCTGGTAAATTAGCTAAGATTTAGCACCTTGGCTAAATCACATCAGATGGATGGAGTGATTCACCTGTATTTTCTTACACATGTTTCCTCGATGTTTGCAGTCAGGTTTGATGGACGACGGGGCAAAATTGGGCCTCTTAGGAGTGTGGATGGCTCTCTTCACCGTGTTCGCTGCAAGGAAATTCCAGCAGCCCATTAAGGTATAATGGCCTTCCAGTGACAAGTATTTATCGTCACGTATTGTCTATATGCTTTTGTTGGTTGAATCTTATGACTCTTTTGTGTTCGTGATAATAAAGGACGACATCGGAGACAAGTCTGTTTTCATGTTCAATGCACTCCCCGAGGAAGAAAAAAAAGCTCTGCTACAGAAGCTTGAAGCACCAACCGAGCAGAAGTTCGAATAGCTGGTATCGATCAGGCACAGTGTCAATAGCCAGTCGATGGACATCTGGATCAGTGCTTCCACGGATAGGAAGGGAAACTTTGCTACTGAAGCTTGAGGGGGGGCAAACTGAGCAGAAACCTGAATAGCTGCAGTAAGCACAATGCTGATGGCAAGTTGCCATCTAGCAGATGTATGTAGTGTAACAGATGTATATGGTAGTTCTGGAGATCAGGTCATACACCAATATATAGATGGGAATGTTGTAATTGTGATCTAGCTGCAAAATCTGTTACTGGATGTCCACGGCCAATCCCTGGTGTCCGGAATTTTCAGAATGAGAGACTACAGCTTGAACCTCTCTAACTGGAACACTTTGTCGTACAATCTTACTGTTGCAACACCGTGAGTTTGCATATGTTCAGGAAAACATGGATTGCTGGGTGCACATGTTTGTATGGTGGTTCCGCAGTTTGTAAGAGTAGCATACTTCCCCTATGGTGCTGACGAGAGGGTGGCCTTTGTTGCCACTTTACTTCAGTATGTTCTGCCGAATCGCAATCAGATAATGCTGAGGTTCAGTGTTCACAAATGAGTTTACTTTTTGCAATCTGTAGTAGCTTTCACATATTCAAAACTTTGGGTTATCCCTCAGATGATAGCAGAAGAATTTTGTACTTATTAGGCTACGAAGGACATGGATGACATGCAAAGTATTGAAGAACACCAGTGTTAAGGTACTGCGTATTTTTCAGGTATGATTGTACCTGACAGGCTATCGACATGCATTTTGCATACAGGTCATATATTTTCTGAATTCTTGGATGCGCCTGTGCTGCCAATGATTTTGCCTATGTATGTCCGGGAAAGTAGGAGAATATTTTTTCGAGGATGCTGTGATGTGCAACTTCTTTCCTGAACCATCGTTGTGTTTTGTCACCAGCTGATAGCATGTCATAAGCCCCAAAAGTTGTTTTGCTACAAATCAGATTTTTGTTTCATCCTTCATTTTGTGCCAATATTGTCACCTTTTGTAATTTCTGGTGCCACTCCTGTGAGAAGCCACAAAAGATGGGCTTGCTAGCATGTTTTTTGTAACTTGTGTTTTCCAGACCTGGTCGGGACCTTCAGGACCTACGCCCTCGCCACGGTCCCGGTCGGCGAGGGGTTGGTCCTCTACGTGCTTGAGCACCCTGGGGTGATGTAGTTTGTCAGTCCAACACTCGCCATGCTGACTAGCCTCATCTTCAAAGACAGTACTTCTGCAAAACACTGTGTATGTACTGAATGGATTGGCTCATCTTGATTTGATCAATAGAAGATGCCTTTCTAGTGTTTACTGAATGCATTGTGATTGATCAGTTCAGTGGCTAAACCATTACACTGAAAATTCAGTCTGTGAATTGTATCTGACAACAAATGCACTTTGGAATTGATTGGTTCATCTTGATTTATTCCCTCTAATGTTTACATTGAGTTGATTTGATCAATAGCAGAGAACTTTGTAGTGTTCACTGGATGCACTCTATTTGATTGAACAGTTCAGTTTGTGAAATGCATCTGACATCTGTTTTCCGTTTCTCTTGATGCATTCCCTCTAATGTTTTCATTGAGTTGGTTTGATCAATAACAGAGAACTTTGTAGTGTTCATTGGATGCACTCTGTTTGACTGAATAGTTCAGTTTTGAAATGCATCTGGCATCTGTTTGACGTTTCTCATCCCAATCCTTCTTCTTGGACATCTGGTAAATTAGATATCTGAGGGTTTGCACCTCAGCTCAATCCGTCCACACTGGTGTATTGATTCACTCCTATTGTTTTACACTTGTTTCTTGGACGTATGCAGTCTGGCTTGATGGACGATGGGGCAAAATTGGGCCTCTTAGGAGTTTGGATGGCACTCCTCACTGCGTTCGCCACTAGAAAGTTTCAGCAGCCCATTAAGGTGCGGTTTAATTGCCATCCAGTGACATGTCTTTGTCATCAGATGTAGCTATTGTGTATTTCTCGACTGGATCTTACAGTTATTTTGTGCTGTGTTCCTGACAATGAAGGACAACATCCGGGACAAGTCTATTTTCATGTTGAATGCACTCTCTGAATAGGAACGCAAGCTCTACTGCAGAAGCTGGAGGCACAGCAGAAGTTCAAATAGGAAGTACCAGGCACAGTGATAATAGCTAGCCGACAGACGTCCGGATCAGTGACTCCATGAAGAGGAGCGCACACTGTGCTACTGAAGCTCGAGGGAGCTAAACTGTGCAGAAGAATAGCTGTAGCAGGCACACCGCTGCAATCCTATGGTTAGTCCTTGAAGAGGAGCGCACACTGTGCTACTGAAGCTCGGAGTATATGGTAGCTGTGGAGATCAAGGCGTTAAGCTAATATATACAGAATGTTGTAACTGTGATGTAGCTGTAAATATCTGTTACTGCATGTGTATGGGCAACCCCTGGCGGTCAAAATTTTTGATAACAAGACGCTACAGATTGCAGCCTTGCGCCTTCTCAAACTGGAACAGTTTGTTGAAAATATTAGTGTCGCAACGCCTGAGTTTGCACATGTTCAGTAAACAGAGGTTCCCGGCTAGGTAAGTTTTGTTTCGTGGTTCTGCAGTTTGTAGGGGTAGCACATTTTTCCACCGATGGCAGCTTATTTTTACCCCTCAAGACGGGCCATCGGTATGCTTTTTGCGTCCAGGTTGTACATATATTCTCTGAATTATTGGATGCGCATGTGCAGACAATGACTTCCCCTATAAAGGGTCGTGAAGATAGCCGAGCTGCACAGCGCCATTCGTGTTGGCGCCGATCTCAGGGGTCAGCTCTGGAAATATTTTCACTCAGATTTAAGTTTTGATGTTTTTGGAAATGTTAAGGTTTGAAAAATGTTTCTAATTTAGAAAGAAAAAATTAAAAGGTGTTCATATTATTGAAAAACAATTTCGAAAATTCATTTTTTTTTCAAAATAAGACTTTAGAGAATGTTCAGTTTTTTTTAAAAAAACTTGTTCAAATAGGAAAAAAGAAAGAAACAAAAAACAGAAAAGTAGAAAGAAAACATAATACGGAAAAAACGGCACCTGGTATATTGCGGTGCCAATAAAAGATATAGTGAACAATACACCGAGAAAATGGTGAAGCCAACGAGAGACATCCACCCATACCAATTATACTTATGTGGGATGTCTTGTACCTTCCACATAGGAAAACCACATATACTCGCTGCAAATCCTCAAGTAAAATAAAAGACACCAAATAGCCACTTGTACCATGTAGTACCACCTCTCACTTGCATAGGAATTAAGGCGGAACAATCCGGCTACCTCCTTTCCAACCATATCAACATGTAAACTATCCTCACTGACCAACACCAGCGCGGTGGGTGACATCTTGGGAGCGGGATGTTCTTTGTAAACATTATCCGGCAGCTAATAAAACATTGTTTCATCATGCCCGGGGCTGGCGAAAAATGCAGTAAGCTTTAGGATAGGATAGCGCAACACTGAGTGTGCCATCTTGGCACCGATACAGGATTAATGCTCTATTTTGCAATCCTTGAATAGGTGGGTGACAACGGCATCCTTTCAACACCACATCTTATCATAGAACTTTATCGGTCTGGCATCTCAACCTCTGCGTAGCCAACGGCCGACTGAGTAGCAGTAGCTAAACCACATAGTAGGTTCCACCGTTGGAGGTGGACGAGTGGATGTTGTTGCCGACTTTGATCGGTGGCCTTTCTTTTGCTCCGGCTAGCCAATCTGATTGCTGAAGGCAAAGGTCCCCTTGAGCTCGCTTATCCCTCAATCAACATCCTAGAAGCACCAAGAGCGATGAACTACACAAATATCCTCTGTGTTTTCCAGGTGCTACGGACCCACTTGCAATCGTGACTCCATTTTGACATGACATTGAATTGAAGCATTTCGATTCGGTTTACATGCCGCAAATGGTCACATCGTCGTTTGCCACCGCCCTCGGAAAAAGCCAGGTTGCCGAGCCTGCCGTTGCCACTCTGATCGACAATATATGTACCCAAGGAAAGGTGGTGGCATTATCCATTGAAAGTGCGAGCATGCCACGCCAGCGCACACAAACTCATTCAACTTTTGGTGGCGAAGAGGAGGAAATATCAGATGATCCCAAAGATAACATGATACCACTACTCAAAATTCAAATTTACCATTTTCTATAAAATTCTTTTGTGTGTGTGAGTGTTGGAAAAAGACAAAAGGGTTACGAGATATATAGTATACATGCAGAATATAAATGATTATTTTAGTTGGGATATATTGCAAGACGGGTGCAAGATTACAAGTTCCTCATTATCACATGCACCGTGCTTCGGGATTATATCACCCAAGGTAACATAAGGTTTTTTTTACTCTAGTGTGCACTGCTGGTTTAAATTTCCATATTGTACGATGTCGGTATGAGGTGCAGCTGGTTCCTTCTCCTAGCCGTGATGTTGACAATCATGTCCATATCAAGCTCATTTGGCAGAATTCCGGAGGGGAGGCTCCAGTCGAAGTAGTAGAGAAGCCGTGCCACAATAAGCTCCAGTGCTGCGAGGCCGAAGTTGGCACCAGGGCATATCCTCCTCCCACTCCCGAACGGCAAGTACGTGTAGTCCGTGCCATTATAGTCTGGTGCCGCACTATCGTTGAACCTCTCCGGCCTGAACTCATCAGCGTCGTCATGCCAGTGCTCTGGGCTCCTCCCTATCGCCCACGCGTTGACAATGACCCTAGACCCCGCTGCTATCTTGAAACCGCCGACATCGCAGGTCTCGCGGCAGACACGGGGGAGCAGGAGCGGTGCTGGCGGATGCAGCCTCAGTACCTCCTTGATCACCATCTTTGTGTAATGCAACTTCTCCATGTAGGCATCATGGTCTTGTGGGCTCTTATTGTCCAATGTTCGTCGCACCTCCGCTTGCGCCTTTGCCATCACCTCTGGGTTCCTCATGAGCTGGGACATGATCCACTCTACGGTTGATGATGTCGTCTCAGTTCCCGCCATGAACAAATCCTATTCAATTTAAAATCAATATGAAGTTTCATGTGAAAAATATATATTCGAGTTAATTTAACCAGTACTAGAATAATATGCTTTCTCTCTAGATCTAGTATAAATATTGTCCTCGATCCAGGCTTATGTATCATGGTGGCATTAGTAGTCATTCATGAAGTTTAGTTTTATAGAGCCGGCCCTTGAAGACATACCACTGCGACTGCCTTGATGTTTGTCCTGCCGATGGGGAACTCAAGGTCCCCCTCGTCCTTGATCCTAAGCATGACACTCAGAAGGTCATGATCTTCAGCGGTTTCCGTCGTCGTCTTCTTCATCTCTCGCCTCGCCTCACACCGATCGATGATTTCTTCAAAGATTGCGTCGAGCTGCCCGTGCGTTCGCCAGAGCCGGCGTCTCAAGCCAGTGACGGCGTCCAGGAACCCCAGGGACGGGAAGAGGTCCCCGATGCTGATCTTCCCGCTGAGGTCGAGCATCACTTGCATCGCAGACAGGAACCGCTCTTGGAGCTCGGGTTCGCAGCCCTCGCCGAACGTGGCCTTGGCGGTGATCGCGTTCGCGCAAGAGACCACCAGCCTGCCAATATTCACCGGCCTGCCGCCGCTGCCGGCGTCACGGACGTTCCTCACGAGCGACAGGGTCTCGCTGTCCCTTATCGCCGCGAACTGCCTCACCTTCCGCGCGCTGAGGAGCTCCACCGTGCAGAGCTTCCGCAGCGTCCTCCAGTACGCGCCGTAAGGCGAGAAGCCGATGTCGAGGTTCCCGTAGCAGGCGATCGTCACCGCCAGGAGGCTCGGCCGCGACGCGAAGGTGAGGTTGCTGTCCCTGAGAACCTCCTGCGAGGAGACGACGACGGCGTCGACCTGGCCCAGTTGGAGGTACATCACCGGGCCGTGCTTCTTTGCCAGGTCCCGGAGAGCGACCTGCGGCGTCGGCGTGAGGAGGTGGTGGAGGCTTCCGATGAACGGGAGACACCGCGGGCCTGGAGGCCGCCGCTTGGTCGACTCGCGGCCAAGTAAGGACACAAGGATCATCACCGAGATCGCAGAGAGGAAGCTTCCTAAGAGGAGGGTGGCTGCGCTTAGCTCCATGATCGAGGACGCCTTGATGTAACTTGGGGGGCAGCCTCTGTTGGGATGAAGCAACATTTTCCATTTTATAAGCATCCGATCGATGTCAGGGGTGCAGAAGTACAAAACGCAGGGAAAATATCAAGTGGTCCAGTCCAGCATATGATCCGCTGCTCCTGGACCATGTGGTTCATTAGATCTACATCGGATGGACCGGATGAACTCACTTGTTTATTTGCGTATGGCCCCTTGGAACATTTGCGGATAGCCCCTGAAACTGACAATTTATTGCAAAATCGCAACAAGTCTATCTGCCGCTTCGTCCAGATCCCGTCGTTCTCAGCTCCGGGCGACCTCGCCTGGTCTCTGATCTGGTCTGGAACGCCACTACCCCTCAAGATCCAGCCCACCGTAGACGCAGCTGCCCCTCTAGGTGCTCGACGGAGAGGCGCCGCAGCCGGAGCATACTTCCTGTACCAACCTGTACCCGCTGTGGAGGTCGAAATTCATGGCTGCCTGCGAGCTGTCCCCATGGAGTGTGAGCTCTATTTTGCACGGAGCTGCCCGAGTAGACAAGCAGAATACGAAGAAATCCCATCTATTTCCATTGATTATCCAAAAAACTGCTATTTCCTATTTATTTATACCACCAGATAGCCTCTCCACGGTTTAACTCACTTAAGTTTGCTACAGAATGTTATGTGAAACCAGCTGAAATTCTTCATTGCCAAAATTCCATGATATGTAAAATGAAGCCCTAAGCAGCTTCCTACTTCCTATGAATAGTATAGTTAATGTACAGCTTCCATTAGCGATGGATACTCGTGCAAGTTTGCATCTTCTCCATACTACATCCCTTGTTCTGTTGAAGAATTATATGTAACATAAATAGACACCACCCAAAATTAGTTGAAGGACCTCTACCTAAAGGAATTGCTGATAACATCAGGCATAAGCACCACCAGGTCACATTACAAGTACTACGAACATATATTAGCAGCAAGACATGATAAATTTCGGTCATTCAGAGCATCAATTGGTCACTGCAAATAAAAACACAAAACCAAATTAAGGTTCCACCACATGCTGCCATCTTTGTATTTGAAGACAACGACCTTACAATACATATTTACAGGAGTACAATCTACTTCACAAGTTCACTAGTCATTTCAAGAGTCCGTGCTCTCCTTTTACACTCTTTAAATAGCGCACCTGAATGACAAAATCAAATATTAGAGCAACACAATAAAGCTTTTGGGAAAAAACACCAACATAGAAAATGAGAGCTTTTCACCATTATGCTTGTCGCACCATCTAATTCCATTAGTAATTATTGTCATTCCTTGACCTGTAGCACCATTTCAAAAAATAAATAATTGTTGACCTACGAAACCATTACACGCGAGACACAACAGAATGAATTGTACTCGCCTCTTTTTCTTTTTTCCACTCGTTGAACCCTGCTTCATCTTTGTGCCACTTCCTTTTGTGTGTGCTATAGCTGGTGGGTGGATACTGATCTCACTTGGAAATGATGCTCCAATAAATGACTCAAATTCTTGGATCTTTGTCCGCTGGCTGCCTGTTCCCATATGCAAAACATGGTCAACAACATCAGCAATACCCTTATGCAAGTATTTCATCTTCTCCTCGCAATTTTTTGCAGCCATCATGCCCATATTGAACTTGGTGCATGTATCGGAGTAAAGTCGTTTAATGGCGGGTGGAAGGGATTTAGTTGTCCCTTGAAGGACATCCCCATTTGCATCAAACACTATCTTCTTTGTAGCCATTTTTGTCCACCTCTCAAGAACATAATGACTTGGGATCTCATTGAGTCTTTCTCTCTTAAGGACAATGATGATGTGAGAACAAGGTATACCAACAGATTCAAACAGCTTGCATGAACAATGTGCAACCTTGGTTCCAGTGTTGTAGAGCACCTCTCTAACCTTGCCACTTAAATCAGAAATACGTGTGGTCTGTACCTCACCATCTTGTTCTATTGACACACCATCAGTGAAAAGAAATAAATAATGTTAAGGTATGATAAGGTACAACAAGGCACAATTATCTATTTCACCAATTATGTACCGTGAAACTGCTGTTGGCATCATCTTCAAGCGCAAGTGGAGTAGTAGATCCTACGTTCTGACCAATGCTCTCCATCGGCTCCATCATAGACTGCTGCTTGGTGCAAACAAACATTGCAAATAGTTATTTAGATATCAACTAGTAACTGCTGGAAGATGCAAAACTGTGAGGCTCTGTTTGGCAGTGAAGTATTCTAAAAACCACATTATTTAAATACCATAGTTTTGGGTGCCCAGGGCATCAAATACGACAGTTTACACAAACCGCAACCTTTTACCATAGGATAATTTTGCTTACAGGAACTAATGCATATTTTTTTTAGTAAATCAATCCATCCGATCTTACTACAGGGTCAGAAATGAATCAAATATAAGCAAGTAGTACTCCTAATTGCTAGCTGCTCTTAATACTAGAAGGAAAAATATTCTGTATAACAAAAAAATAGTACTGTTGAGAAGACCATCCAGATAGGGCTGTTTTTACATTGCAGATTGCTAACCAAAAGAGGCACATTTCCAGGAACTATTTCCATGTCTCAGTTCATTCTCTATCAGGACCTCTGGAGAGATATTCACAGCGGGATTCCAATCACAGAGAGATACATTGTGGGAAAAAACGAAAGGCAATCTTACAATATGCTAAAAACTAGATGTTTGGACGGACAGTAAGAGATTAGGATGAACTAACCAAACTTAACTTGCCTCCTCCGATCTGTGCGCCACTTCCCGATGAACCGGTCGCAAGCAAAAGTGGAGTACGGATCTGGTCCATTCCAGTAACGGCAATGGAGGAATCTTCACAGATGGACGAGGCGGATTGAGCTCCAATCGTGAGAATAGGCACAGACGACTTGACCTGTAACTCTAGATTGAGATCCGCTGGAGGAGACGATTGTACATGGGCCATAGAAGAAGGCGGCGGCGGTACATGTGCCATGGAACTCGACGCCGGGACATGCGCCATGGTATCCGGCGGGCAGCACCGGTGGCCGGCGGGAGTACCGAACCCTAGCTTTTTTTCGTATTATTTCTGTTCACTCGATCAAAAGGGGACAAAATAGAGAACTTGTCGCATAATTAGAATATCACTCGGGGTGTACTTTGCATATTTCTCTATGAGCGGACAAGCTATTGAATCCTGTCCGTTCAGTCCAGATCCAGCGCACAACATGGTCCTGGAGCAGGGGATCACAATCATGGACCGGATCACTAGATATGCACTCCAAAACGCACTATGGTTCAAGATGTTAGCGATAATCATCGAGGACACCGGAACGGTGTCGTGTGCTCGTACGTGTCCTAGTCTAAACCGGTGTAGTATCCGGGTTGGCGTCGTGTTGGGTACAGATTGTACCGTGTTGGACGCAAAGTAGGTTACTGAGTCGGTTCAGGCTTGTGTTGCTTAGCCGGGTATAAATACCCATGTACTTATCCCTTGTAAGCATCGTGAGCTGAGCAATAAAATCTACAAGGTCCGACACGGGCCTTTGGCTATACATTGTTTTCGCGTGTGTGTTGTTCCGCTGTTTTGTGCGTAAGTATTAGCTAGCTGATTACGGAGATCAATCAAGCAGGAGCGCTTGGCTAGCTGAACGGATACGTGCATCGCTGTACGCGCGTGACGTCTCGCCGGAGTTCATCGTCAAGGTCGCCGGACTGCACTCGGCGATAGGGGCTTGTCCAACACAAGAAGGGTCAAGGTTATTTCTTAAAGGATGCCTGTTCGGAAACGATACCATGGGTACACATTCCTCCTAGATTTATCTAAATATATACTTTCAGTCTCATATAAACAGTGTGTACATGCATTGTATCCCTTGTTTGTCTGTCCTAAAATATTACAAAGAGTAGGCCAGTCATTGATGGTTACAAATAGCAACGCTTGTAGGTCAAATTTCCGCTGTTTGTGCTCATCCCACTCATATACACCTCTTACGTCCCACAACTGTAAAAGTTCATCAACTAATGGTCTTAGGTACACATCAATATTGTTGCCGAGTTGCTTCAGGCCTTGGATGAGCACTGACATCATAATGAACTTCCGCTTCATGCATAACCAAAGAGGAAGGTTGTAGATACAAAGAGTCACGGGCCAGGTGCTGTGACTGCAGCTCTGCTCCCCAAAAGGATTCATGTCATATGTACTTAGACCAAATCATAAGTTTCTTGCGTCACCTGCAAAGTTCGGGAACTCTCTCTAGATTTTTCTCCACTGGGACCCATCAGCGGGGTGTCTCAACATCTCGTCTTTCTTACGGTCCTCCATGTGCCATCGCATCAACTTGGCATATTCTTTGTTTCTGAACAAATATTTCAACCGCGGTATTATAGGAGCATACCACATCACCTTGGCAGGAACCCTCTTTCTGGGTGAATCGCCCTCAACATCACCAAGGTCATCCCATCTGATCTTATACCGCAGTGCAGTGCATACCGGGTATGCATCCAAATTCTCATACTCCTTGCCGCGGTAGAGGATGCAGTCATTAGGGCAGGCATGTATCTTCTGCACGTCTAATCCTAGAGGGCAGACAAACTTCTTTGCTTCATAGGTACTAGCTGACAGTTCGTTATCCCTTGGAAGCAGCTTCTTCATCATTATCAGCAATTTATTAAATCTCAAGTCAGTCACACCATTCTATGCCTTCCATCTCAGTAATTCCAATGTGCTACCCAGCTTCTTCTGGCCATCTTCACAATTTGGGTACAATAATTTTTTATGGTCCTGTAACATTTGCTTGAACTGCAGCCTCTCTTTTTCTGTTTCACAGTCTCGCTTTGCATCAGAAATGACCTAACTAAGATCATCAGCAGGCTCAACTGATGCCCGTTCATCACCAACTTCTTCTTCACTATCTTCCATTGCAGTTTCACCGTCAGGCCGACTCAGCGAGGAGTGACAGCGGCGGCGCGCCGTCGACACGGTCTGGAGATTGAAGATGAAGGGCTTCTCAAGGATTTCGTTGTAATTTTCATTTTTCTTGGGATGTTTTGTACTGTTCGCTGTTTCTTTTAATGTCAGAGTTCAATTCGCAAAAAAATAAAAATAAAGCGTTTTTATTAAAATAAATTACATGGCTAGGGCTGTGGTTGTGTTGTCTCTATTCATGGCTACTCGGAACATGTACTTACGAAAGAAATTTAAAACAGAGTCCAAATTGGACATAATATGTCACGTCGCGCTCCGAACATGTATTGGGGGATTGGAACGGTCTGAACATGTATTGGCGGACAACGACTCAACGCAGTTAGACTTACAAAAGTCCCAACACGTGACCTATAATGGAGAAAATAAGACCCGCGTATTGACAGCCACTCGAACACAGCTAAAATTCTATCTTGAATATTCCTACTTGCGTAGTTTCGTAGAGTAGGTGACAGACTCTGGATATCTTCGTAGATAGAGCAACTGCGATAGACTAGAAAAAAGTAAGATACGTGGACTGACCAACAACAGTTTTGCGTCGAAAGAGCAAGAGTACACGGTGCAAAACAAATATCTGACCACGGGTCACTAGCGACATATATTGGGGATACTAAGGCTCAAACATGGATGGACAACTTCGTTGACTAGTTAGATAAACTGCTGAAAAACATGACACGTGCATTGACTAAAAAGGGTTTACCTAGATAGAGACATGAGTGCAAAAGCTTTGACCTGGTATCAATCCCGAGACATGAGTGCAAAAGCTTTGACACGTGCATTGACTAGTTAGATAAACCTTCCTCACTTTGTTTTTCCTTTGGCAGGAGGTGCTTCTTAAAATTGAATCCAAGGATTGGCCACCTCACTAATCTACATTCACAAAGACAAACAATGTTTAATCTTTTTTTGAAATAAGGAAGTCTCAGTCTATGCATCAAATTGATGCATATAATTTTCTTTATTAACTTACTACGTGTTCAAAATATCCATTATTTCATTTCATGGGTCACACAATATGGACTGATGGATCAACCAACGAAAAAGGACAAAGAAATGATTATGGCGATACATTAACGTCTTATTCTATTATGCAACCGCTAGTTGTACTAGTTGAATAAATCTCGAGCAACCTTCTCTAAACGGTTGCATCCAAAATCCATCTCATCCCGCTGCTGTTGGAGATAGGACCACATATGGATCCAATGAGTAACTATTGGGATAACCTGCAAAAACGATGGCGTTTCTGGTTTTACTAAAAATAAGATCATAAAGAGTGTTACACATAGCCCACAAGACCGCACAAACTCCCACCCTAATTTCAACTAGATCCCTCTTTGGAATGCCATTCAGCCAATGTCCAAATAGGTTGGTAAAATTCTTAGGTGGTTCCAAACCAAAAGTCATATATATAATACACCAAATAATTTAGCGAATGGACACTCAAAGAATAAATGTTATACGGATTCCATGTTATCACAGAAACAACATGTTTCACTCCCTGTCCATTTCTATTAATAAGGTTATCTTTGGTTAAAATTACTTTGCGGTGAAGGAACCACACAAATACATTATTTAATGGTATCTTCATCTTCCTAATGTATTTCTATAGGTATTACATATTATCATTAAAGAGATCTAAATACATTAATTTTAGCATATAGGTTCCTGAATTGGTCAACCCGAAATAAAAGTATCTTTTTATTAGATAGTTGAAGAAGAATTAGATGCTACACTAGTTGCAGTCATAACCGCCATCTACACTCTAATAAAGCATGTCTAAAAAGGAATATTCAGTCGGTTTTGTCCATGAACATTAGCAATAGTAACTTGCTTCCATTGCACAATGTTGTATAGAGAAGGATATTCTTGTGCCAAGGACTTGTTCTCTAACCAAATGTCTTCCCAAATCTAGTGGCCATCCCATCTCCGACCACAAAAGAACCTCTGTTAAAAAATCTTTGTGTACATTCATGAGACCTTTCCAAAAAGTAGAGTCGGTGGGCTTGACTGTTCGGCCAAAGAATTTGAATGGAGCTATTTATTTTTAATCAATTGTTCCCATACCTCTTCTTCGTTCAACAATTCATATACCATGAATTTCATAAGAATTAATTATTTAATTCTTAAACTTAAATTCCAAGACACCCATGATCCTTAGGGCAACAAATAACTTTTGATTTTGTAAGGCCATATTTTCTTTTATGACCATCGCTTTGGCAAAAAATTGTGATCTGAAAAAATCTAGTCTTTCGTACCCCTTTTGGCAATTCAAGAAACGACAACATAAACATTGATAAACTTGTGAGAACTGATATCACGAGGACAAGACTATCCCCATAAGACAACAGTTTTCCTATCTAGCTACTTAATTTTTGCTCAAATGATTTTCAAGAGGTTTCCACTCACCATTCTTGAGTTTGGAAAAATGAATTGGAATTCCTAGATACTTGAAAGAGGGAGCTCCAGTTTCACACCCAAAGAAATTCCTATAGTGATCTTTTTTAAACCAAAACAATATATTTCACTCTCGTGGAAATTAACTTTTAGTCTAGGGAGCTTCTCAAAGATACATATGATTAGCTTCATGTTTAGAGCCCTTTTAAATTATGTTCTAAGAAGATAGTTGTATCATCGGAATATTGCAAAATGGAGACACCCCCGTCCACCAAATGTGGTATTAAATGACCTACATGGCCATTATCTTTTGCTCTATTTTTTGACACAATTACAGTAGGGAAAGGCTCCCTACTGTGACAATTTTTTTTTAAATGGGGTGGAATAATTACATGGGGGAATGTCAAGGGGAGTTCCAATTACAATGTATCAAGCCAGGCTTGCATACTATCTTTCAAACTAGGCCTAGCCCTATGCATAATAACTAAGCAATATATTCTGAATTTAGTAATACAAGCTGGTATAGTGGGTCTGATTAGATTAAAAATCATATTATTCCTCTGATCCCAAATTGCCCAACATCCAATGATGATAATTTCCATTATAAACTCAATTGAGTATCTCCTCTTGACCTCAGATGTCATATCATGTAAATCTCGATCAGTATCCCATTCAATGTTTAGAGCCCACCAGAATGCTTGGCTGAAATTGCATTCAAAGAAGAGGTGCATCAAGGTTTCTTGTGGGCAGTTGTCACATAGTACACAATCATTGAATTCCACATAGAAATGTTTATGCATCATCAGATCTTTTTTGTTTAATCTTTGATTCATGAGAAGCCAAGCAAAGATTTTTTGTCGAGGTAGATTGCATGTTTTCCATATATCCAATATGGCAGGATGAGTGTGATGTTCTCCATTCAATTGCCTGTAAACTTTCTTTGTTGAGTATATTGGGTTGCTCCACTCAAAGTTCCATGAATCCACTGAATTATCAGTAATGGCATCCTCCAGATCAGTCCTGAGATCCAGTAGTTCTTAATGAGCAATGTGTGACAGAGGTAGATGAAAAAGATTATAGATATTTGTTTCATTGAGTGCCTTGCTCACATTGCTATTGGGTTCCTTTGCAAAAGAGTGTAAGTGTGGATAGGTAAATTCAGCAATGTCATCTTCTCCCCACTTGTCAGTCCATAGGGAAATAGATTTTCCTGATCCAATGTTGCAAGTAGTAAGCTCTTTGAACTTTTCCATCAAGCTGAGGCAATCTCTCCACCAAAATGATCCCATGGGTGTGCCAGAGTGTGGTGTTGTATTATTGTACTGATAAGCTCTCCAGATAAGTTGGACCCAAGGAATGTCATGTTGGTTATAGAATTTGTACAGGTTTTTCATCAATAAAGCTTGATTCTGGAGTCTGAGGTTGAACACACCAAGACCCCCCTGGTCTTTTGGTCTGCAAACTAGTTCCCATTTGGCAAGGCATTTACCATGTTTATCAGTCTCTTTCTTGGCCCATAGAAACTGTCAACCACTTTTTTCAAAGTGAACAAAGATTGTGATAGGAATCTTTAATACACACATTGAATACATTGGGATGGCATTGAGTGTGGAGTTGAGTAGAGTCAATCTGCCAGTATATGTCATGATAGAAGATATTCCTGATAGTCTTTTGTCCAATTTAGAGACTAATGGCATAAGATCATCCACATTTGGTCTGGTAGTGCCAAGAGGCAATCCCAGATAAGTGAAAGGAAGTGCTTCAATTTTACAACCAAAATCATTAGCAAGGTTCTCTAAGGTATCTGAGGGTACATTGATGGGTACCATGGTGGTTTTGTTGAAATTTACCCGAAGACCAGTGGCATCACTGAATTGGAGTAGCAGTGTCATGAGGTGCTGAATTTGACCAATATCAGCTGGCATCATGAGAAGGGTATCATCTGCATACTGAATGATGGGATATTTTTGCCCATAATCATTGTCAAGTGGCAAATCTAGTTCACCATTGTACCATGCTTGATTAATGATATATTGTAATAACTCAGCAGTAGCCACAAAGAGCAAAGGTGATAATGGATCCCCTTGCCTGACTCCTCTTTTGTAGAATATTTTTTTCCCTGGAAATCCATTTAACAATACAGAAGTGGAGGCTGAATGAAGGATATTTGTGATCCATGAAAGGAATCTGGGCCCAATGCCAAGAGCTTTGCACATTGCAATAATGGCATTGAATTCAACCTTGTCAAATGCTTGTTCAAAATCAATTTTCATGATAATAATAGGTTTTTTTGATATATGGCAAAGATGGAGATATTCAAATGCCCATCCAAGACAATCATGGATTGTTTTTCCTTTTATAAAACCATACTGATTCTGGTGCAGCATAGGAATGATTTCTTTTTGTAGTCTATTGGCAAGCAATTTTGTGATAAATTTCAGAGGCATACTCACAAGAGAGATAGGTCTGAATTCATTCATAGTCTCAGGATTGTTCACTTTGGGAATCAGTGTGATGTAAGCAGTGTTGATGCTTGCCAAATTCATATTGCCTGAATAGAAATCATTTGCAAGTTTAATAAAGTCATGTTTGATAATATCCCATGATTTCTTCATGAAGAGACGATTGAAACCGTCAGGTCCAGGAGATTTATCTGGAGGAATTTCTTTCAGTACAATGCTGATTTCCTCCATGGTGAAAGGATCATCCAGATGAGACAACTCAGATCTAGTAATGAGATGATCAAGGTCAAAACTCATGTCAGGATTACTAGAAATTCCTAGCCTATTCTTGTAAGAATTCCAAATAATGGCTGCCTTGTGATCATGGTTGGTAATATAATTTCCATCATCATCCTTTATAGATGTAATGTAATTCCTTCTGTAGTTCTGTGTGGCAACTGTGTGAAAAAAATTAGTATTTTCATCACCCAGTTTGGCCCATCTCATTTTTGCTCTGTTTTTCCAATATATTCTTTTTGTTTCCAGTAGCTTTGCTGTATGTGTTTTGAGGATTTTTCTGAAAAAATTCCATAACAGAAAGGTTTCTTTGTTCTTCAATCCCATCAAGAAGGGCCAAAGTGAAATTGCAATTGTCAATGACCTTGTGGAGATTTGAATGATTCCTGCTCCATTTTTTCAGAGAAGCTCTGAGATACTTGAATTTAGCATTAATATTCAGGGCAGAGTCTTGCTTGATAGGTGCCATATTCCATGATTTATTGATCAATTCCATAATACCATCAAATTCAAACCAATAATTCTCAATTCTGAATAATTGTGCCTTGGGTATATGAGTGCCCACCTGAATATGAATAGGAATATGATCAGAGCCAAGTCTTGCTAAAGGGAATGCCATATCAACAACTATATAAAAAAGGACATGTGATTTTACTCATTCCAGTGATATTCCATCCCCGTGACCTAGTCACATGTTGAGAAGACTCCTTCCACCTCCTCCAACGCAGCCATGGTGATTTGATCTGAAGCTTTATGGAAGGCCTCTTCCATTGGGATTTCTCGCCCGGCCTAGCAGTCGCGGCTCAAGTGCATCGTCGCTTCGGTTCCTTGGTCCATTTCTCCTCCTCCTCGTCCGGCAAGGAGTTCTTCTTGGTTGTCGCCTTTTCTTCGTCCTCCTTCCAGCTCTAGGAAGAATCAGTGGGTCTAGCTCTCCAATGTTGTATTGGGGGTGATCATCTGGGTTTCAAGGTTCTTCAGTTAAGTGATCGGCGCTTTCATTTCTCAGTTGCTTCCAATAAGGTTGGTCACTTCATCTATGGTCTCAGAGATAGGGTCTGGCCGGACTTCATTTGCCATTTCTCTTTGTACCATGTTAATTGTCAGTCGGCTTTGGGTTTCTTGAATGCGCACAATGAGTTTCGGTTTTCATCGGGTGAAAATATTGAGATTGCTCAGCGCAGTCCTACTAAACTCAAGCCTGATTTCAGTGTCCTGGTCGCAAGTGCAAAAGCAGATACATCTTCTTCTTTGAGACATGAACTGTCAAGGTTTGGTTTTCAGATCCCTGATGATAGAGTTTATAGTCCTCCTGCATCATTTTCCACGAGAAAGACCAGCAATGTTTCAAGCTCATCGCCGACAAATTCCTCACCGGCCGGGTTCATTTTTGGCAGTTTCTCGGAACCAGTCTTTGCGGATCAAACAGAAATTAAAAGCCTTCGATTTGTCAGCAAATTAAGAGCAAAAGAAGCGAACCTGGCTAGATGGAAAGTGAGGTTTCAAAATGATCTACAACTACACAGATATAGATTAAAAAGTAGCCTAGTGCTACCTCTGCAAGATTGGATGCTCTCATGCTTCTCTTAGTTATGATGTTTTTATGTTTCGACTTCTTCCCACCCTGATGTAAATCACTTACAATCTTGTATCACCTGTATATATATAATATAATATTATACCGTAGGGGCTTCCCCTACAGTTTTCCCTGTAAAAAAAGGACATGTGACAACATATGTCCATGTCGTAGGCCCTTTTTCGTTTGAAAGTAATACCCAATATCATCATATACCCTAAGGCCTATAGTTCCATGCTTAATGAATTCTTGAATCCACTTACACCATTTTGGGTCAAAACCTTTCATTCTAAGCGCTTGCTGCAAAAAATCCCAATTAATCTTATAGTAAGCCTTTTTCTAAATCCATTTTTAGAAGAATGCCATCCATCCTCTCCCTATGAAGTTTTTGGATCGTGTCATGAAGCACAACAACACCCTCGACGATATGTCAACCTGGCATAAAGGATGTTTGGGTCAGCCTAACCACCAAGTGAGCCACCTCTAAAATGCTATTTGTTCCTACCTTTGTAAATTTTTAAAGCTAACATTCAATAAAAAAATTGATCGATATTTTTGGATATGAATTACATTTTCTTTCTTGGAAAGCAATATAATTGCTCCAAGGATTAGATGACAAAGATGTAGTTCACCTCTCCAGAAAGACAAAAAAAATAGCCATAATATAAAATTGAATATGGTTCTACAAATGTTGATAGAATTCAGCAGGTAACCCATTTGGTCCCAGAGTTTTATTCTTCTCAATTTGCATAATTGCAACATGCACCTTTTTTTTTGAAATAGTAGCCGTTAAAATTCCATTATCCTCATCCGTAGTTGAGTTATATCATAAGTCTCGGTCTCTATCATTGAGAAGCTATTTGGTTCTGGGGAGGGGGGGGGGCAAA
This sequence comes from Dactylis glomerata, assembly GCA_007115705.1. Lineage (NCBI taxonomy): Eukaryota > Viridiplantae > Streptophyta > Magnoliopsida > Poales > Poaceae > Dactylis > Dactylis glomerata. The sequence continues at coordinate 3,473,853 of QXEO01000121.1, read as the reverse complement.
CAAGTTCTTGTAATACGCAAAAATGTAGGTCTCTGAGTTGTCCATTGTCCAACTAAAATAACTTCATCCCGATCCAGTTAATTTTTTTTCCTTCCGTCTATGTTTCCCATTAGCTACTAATTGAAAATATTTGTTGTTATTCCTTTCCTCCTGCACATGTTTGACTTAAGCTTGTTTTGCCCACTTGGTCTCCACATCTCTTCTGAGTTTCACCAAGCCGTCATTTGTCTTAAAGTACATTGCTCATCATCATTTATAGGAGAGATTTTGGCCCACATGTGTAAAACATTTGTAATGTTTAATAGGTGCAATTTTTCATTCTTGTAAATGCTACTAATGTTTTTAGCCCACCACGGAGAAAACTTCTTATGTGCCAAATTTTCTTCTTCCAATTTTCCATGGGATTTACACCTTTAGGAATAGCACTGCATTCCTTTTAACCATCTGAAGAAACCCCTCTTGTCGGAGCCAGGATAGTCTGAATGAGAAGATTTATTTCCTAGGTGAGCTTGTTTACCGGAATCAATAATCAGCGGTGTACGAGGAAGAGCTCTTACAGAAACTAGGGGAACTTATTTTCACAGTCCATGCTTTCTAGAACTTGGTCCAATTTTTTCATAATTGGGTGTATCTCTACGATTAGCCCATGTAAACTGCCTACCATAAAGCGCAGATTCCCCAAAGTTATGGACTTTCGATGATTGCATTAAACATAAAAGGCCACCTAGCATTCAAATTGTCATTGTTTTTTTACCCTTTATGCCGGATTATACCCTATGAGAATTGATAGTGTCTCCCCATCACAAGTACGAACCAACTCAGCTAGAAAATCTGGTTTCTTTTCATCTTGTGCTGCTCCATAGACCGAGACCAAAACCAACTTAAAAACATCTATTTTAGAATGAACGTTAACATAGAAGTCCCCATTTAAAGCATTATAAAAACTAGTTTGGAAAAATTAATACCTACTAATATACCGCCAGACCTCCCTTCTAGAGGTAAGTACCATGCAAAATGAAGTCCGCCAGAGAGATGTTTTTGAAAGGTGCTGAAAAATTCAATCTGCCTGTCTCTAAGATAGCAAAGAAATCAAGGTTATTTTCTCTTATAGTGTCATGCAGGAAAGAATGTTTAGCATGATCACCAAAACCATTGATGTTCCAAAATCAACCTAACATTGTTTTAGTCTAGCACTACGCCGACAAGATATTTTAACTTCTTTAGTTTACTTTTTATAAACATTAGTAATTTTTTGGCTCAACAAAGGTTTCCTTGTGATCCTCGGCCGCCCTCTATTCCTCATCCATCGAATCTTCTGTTAATTTATTATTCTCTTCTAACAGAAGAGTACTTCGATACTCATTTAACTCTCTGTTTTTCTCCTTATTATGCTTAAGCATGAAAAGAGTACGTGAAACATCAGTTTTTTTAAAATTTCTAACTGAACGAACAACCTAACTAGGTGAATTTCCCAATGAAAACCCTAACTTAACAGCTCTATTAATTATTTCATTATATGGAAAAGGGCTAAAGTATAAAAGGCTTGTTGCTGCACACGCTCCATTTGAGTCAAGTTCTCGTTCGGTTGAGCCTGGATACCCTCTCTTGAGCGAATTCCATGCACACGCGCCTCCAAAATCCCTTCATAAGAATTGACCTCATGCTCCGAAAAGCATCCTCCAAGAAAAACCCCTGTACCATGTGCAGTCTTTTACCTTTTTGCCAATGTCTTTTTCCGAGGAGATGAAGGTACTTTTTTTAACAATATGAGCACCCGAGCAACGTATGAGCCCTCGATTCAAAAAGAATGTCATCACCGCTGCCATCTAGATTAGCTTAGTGATCAAGTGAAGGAACACGATGAGCAGGAGCAGTCTGAGGGGATACCGGTTCATTGACAGTAAATCCCTGGAAAATTTTACCACGGCAGAGAAATTTGATGAACCCAAAACTATCCATCACATGCAGTTCAAATTTGTGTGACTATGTAGTCAAATATACGACATACAGTTTTATGTGACTATGTAGTCAAATATACGACATACAGTTTTTCCACCTAATAGTTTTAGAGTGCAATATTCTAGTTATTTTCTTCGCCAACTCGGAATCATCTTGGGTGATCCGCAACTACAGGCAGAAAAGGAAAACTCTCAGGCACAATAGAAAAAGTTCTAAGCGATACGTACAAACACATTATGCTCCATGGCCGTGCAAGTTCAAGTTGTTCTTCCTCTATTTCCCAACAAGAAAGAAACTCGCTGCTTTCTCGTAAAAAAGCAAAGTGTTGTTAGGAATTGTAGAATTTTACACATTTTCCTCTTCTGCGTCGATCACCGCGTTGTTGCATTCAGACCAGATCACATAACAGGCGCAAACGGAGTTTGACTCAGGTTGTTGGGTTCGCTATGGTGGAACCAGCCCACCAAGGTTCAAGTTCTAGATTTGGCATGGATGTTTGCATTTCCTGGATTTATTCCAGGATTATCCGGCGCTATTCTTTCAGCGGTAGATGACGTGCCCGTCAATAGCGAGGCGCCTGTGGTGACTTCGTCAATCTCAAGATCTGTCGGCTTAGTCCTTCAGAGCTGCTCATAGGGGTAGGGTGTGCGTGCGTGCGTTCATAGGGATGAGTGTACGTGCGTGTTTGTGAGAGTCTGTTGTACTGTGTTCTAAAAAAAATCACATAACAGGCACTTGTCTTGTCGAACAGTTGATGAAATTCCTTTTGAACAGTTACTTGTGGTATTTGCTAAATTAACATTTTCTTCCAAATATAATGACCTTGCATTTATTATAATGTTTCAAAAGCGATTATTAAAACTTCAAAAATCATTACCAACCTTAGCATTCCTCAATCTAAATTTCAAACTGCAGATCTTGATACATATGCAAACTACATCCAAAATGCTTGAGCATCAAAAATCCTACTGTGCCATGAAACTTCATAAGATCGAGTCCGACGAGCCGTGACTATGGGCTCGCCGCCTTGCCCACGCTCGACATGAAAAGATGTCAGCCGGAGAAGACAAACTCCACCGTCGCCCCAATAGTCCCCCTTTGTTTTCTCCTCATCCCCTCCAGGACGTAGGCGCTCCATGATACAGTACTCATTGGGGCCTCCACCTGATGCTATGGGCACCAACTTAGCGTCAATGTGCCTCCAGCCAGCCGCGATGTCCTTGTCGAGGCGAAACAACGTCTCCTTGCCAACCTGATAATCCGATCGAGCAGACATGTGTTTGCCAACACATAGGTGCCCATCGGTCACGAGAGCACCATGCATGTTCCCCTCATTGACGGCATGGAGGCCAATCCAGGCATGGAGCTGGCCATCGTAGTGGACATGGCCGACGACCGGCATATGCCACTTGCCGCACCACCTCCACCTTTTGCTCTCCGTGCAGAAGGAGAAGGTAGCACCAAACTGGTTCTTCTCCGTGGGCCTGAGGGACACCAATAACTTGTGATGTGCCGGGCTCCAAGATGAAGCATGGGCTTCGTACGCCATGATGTCATCAGCCAAAAATGGGAGCACCGGAGGACTCTCGAAGTGGCTCCAATGCCTGGGCGAGGAATCAGACAGTGGCTCCCAATCCCAGAACCCGTTTCCGTCGGTGCCAACCGGATCTGGGTCTGTAGTTAGACAATGCAAGTTCCCGGTATCGTCGTAATACTTGTAGCCCAGCATGTACAGGCTGTTCCCGACGGTCATTGCTGCTTTGTGGCCACGCAAGAGGGCAGTTGGGAGGTGTGCCTTAGCCGTGAGCGCGGCCGTCTTGGTGTCATAGATGAGGACACCGCCAATGGGTGGTATCCAACGCCCCTCCAATTCGGGGCTTCTGAGAGTGGTTCCTATAGCGACGACGCTGCTGCCCACGGCGGCGAACTGCACTCGCTCGCCGAGGGTCGTGAGCACCACGCGGAGGACCGGAGGCTCCGGGAGGCACCGCGCACCTCCTTCCAGATGGTCGCCGTGGTCGCTGAGGTCCAGCTTGTGGACGCCATAGCCGTCCTCGTAGTTATCCAGGACCACGTAGAGATGCCGCTTGACCTTGGCGTGCGGATCACCAATGGACTTGGAAACGTATCCTCGCGAGCCGATGCGTTTGTTGATGCGAAGAACGGTGGCAAGCTGGCTGGCATGGCGGCGGACAGCCCGGAGGCTAGAGAGAAGGACTGAGCACATTGTCCTGTTGTACGCCGGCGGCCGGAAGGGGGCTCACAGGTGTTGGGAGGATCGACGAATACTCATTGGTTGACCTCGAGCGGCGGCGGATCTGTAATCAGTTGTCGATGGTGGCTTTCCAAAATGGGCCTTTTAGTTTGGGCTGAACTCAATGCTAAAGCGAAGCGAACCTGTAATCATGCAGGCCTCTGTGGTTTCAACATGCCTGATCCATTTCTCATCCATATCACGGAGCCCTCGTTTTTCCGGGAGTGGAGAACACTTGTGTGGACTGGCTGGCAATATTGTTCCACGTACGATTCATCCAGAGTCCATGCATGTTAAACTGTGCAGTATTTGTAAAACGGCTCATGTGTTAGCTAAGGAGTGAGTGGAGAACACTTGTGTGGACTGGCTGGCAATATTGTTCCACGTACGATTCATCCAGAGTCCATGCATGTTAAACTGTGCAGTATTTGTAAAACGGCTCATGTGTTAGCTAAGGAGTGTTTTCTTTAAAATGAATTGTAATTGGGACATGAGCAACCTAATTTTCTCCTAAACAATCTCATACACAATGTAATCTTTGTGGATGATTAATAAAGCTCCCAACAGGTTCATGTTGTTTCCATAGAAAAAATATTGTGCACTTTTTTGCCACCAGAAACCACAACAGAACTTGAGCTTTCCTGTAAAAAAGTCCTATGTCTAACTTCACTTACGGGACTATTTCGGGCAGCAAACCAAATGACGTACTGAAATCTCCCAATCTATAATATCCATAAAGTTGATCCCCACTCTCTTTATTTAATGTTTGCAAGCTGCCCATGCAAGGTGTCCATGTCACCTAATTATCCTTAGCCCTTAGATTAGGTTTTGAATCAATTTCATCCATTGATGTGTGACAGTGAGTTAGTTCAACTGGAAATAAAGTTTAATCCCTTCCACCACAGACCACCCCATCGATCTGTCTAATCGATCCGCCGACCAAGCTTGACTGATTGCCTTCCCGAATTCAGTGTGTGCATTTTGTTTCCCATTTAATAAGCACCCACCTCCCTGGTAACTGAAGCTTGCGATCCGTTTAATCTTTTGGCTTTTGTATCTGACAAGTTAGTATAACAGGCAAGCAGCCGAGAAATAGGAGCAGTCGATCTCATTCTTCAAATTGCTATGCTAGGCAACCTGCCACTGGAGCTCCTCTACATCTTCGTCGAGCTGCAGTTTTCTGTGCACTCAGTCCTAATGGTCCAACGGAATACATGGTAGGTGAGTAGATAGGTGCTTTGAGTCGACGCAAAGAAAATATTAGGAGATTTGATTAGTGATTTTTTATGTGGTGGTTATTTGGTCATGTAGGTGCATTCTCGCATTTACCTGGGATAATCAGCATACACTTCCCCTTGCCTTATCCATTGTTATCGGCGATTCATTCTAGGCACCAGAAAATTTTCGGCAAACAAAAGAATGATATGTGATTTCATAGTCTGAGCAGTTTGCATAATGGTGATTTGTTGCTCTTCATCCATGCGCCTCATTGAAGTTCTGAGAGGATGCTAATTCTACAATTAGCTTATGCCACACGCCATATTTCTGGTAGATAACAAATGGACTGCACCAAATATTCTACGTATTCTTTGCCAAGTGGGTTCAGAGGGAAAGTTCCAAACTTAACTGAAAGTAAGTCAAGATAATACCTTTATCTTTGTTGATTAGTTGTTTCCCTGGGTTTTTTGTTTTCTAACTAAATAGATACTTTGGGTATCGTTGTTTATTTATGCTCATGTCAAGATAATACCTTTATCTTTGTTGATTAGTTGTTTCCCTGGGTTTGTTGTTTTCTAACTAAATAGATACTTTGGTTATCGTTGTTTATTTATGCTCATGTTCTTTTCAGCTAAAAAGAGTTCCATCACTTTTTTAGTAGACTTCATTCATGGTGACTACTCTTGCCTACAACCCTGCAAGTCAGTCATTGCAGTATTTATGCATTTTTCCGTAAATAAATACCCTGTTCTCTTTTGAACTACATGCAGCATTACTGTAATGTATGGAATTAATTGAAATCTGGTTGATATCAGGCCTTGGCTTCATGAGTCATGGACTCATGGTATGCGGAAAGGCAAAAATAATTTATTTTTGTTTGGCTAACTAATGAAAATTTGGCTTTTCATCAATAAAGTTTCAAGAGATTCGCTCACTTACGAGTTGTCGATTTTCTTAACTTCATCATGCTTTGCATTCCGTTGCTACCAAAAATAGTGCCTACATCAGCCGTTGCGATTGAAAATAATTCTATGTGTCAAATTGCTTATTTCTAATGTATGCAACTATCTTAATTTGCTTAAATTTGGCGAACTGGTCAATGCTATGCAAACTTCCGGGTTAGCCAACTAAAATAATTTTATCCCTTTGATCTATATCGGTATGGCATATTTTTTTCTTGCTTGCTCTTACATGTCTTTATTGTCGAATATGGATGTGTTCCCATTGGTGTTACATGTTCTAATCGTCTTTTCATAGACAGTTCATGGCATTGTTTCCATACAAGAAAATTATCTCAAATAACCGCCGCAACGCGCGGGATATCAACTAGTTTATTTGGTTTTCCAGTCAGGTCTACAAGGTCAAACTCCTATTGAAACTAAAATGTAACCAAAGCTCAACGAAATTTGTCAATCGAATTCATGTACCAGCAAAATAAATTTCCTGGCACGCAAATTATGATTCTAAAATGCTAAAAGGATTTTAATTTCCAAAATGATAGGCCAGAGTAGCCTACAAGTTGCCCTTACCGACGAAGACACTGATCCATCAAGTGATCCACGTGTCTCTGCTTCGTCAAGCTCCTACTCCGACGAATGATAATCAAGTTCATCTTCCTCCGGCGCCAACTGATGACAGAACTGTCGAGCCACACCATGTTCTCCAGCGTCGACAGTACCTGCGCACATCCATAGTACAGGCTCAGGTGCTGGTCCACTGGTCGCATTTGCTAATTTTGCTGGCCTCGCTGGCGACCTGGGTAGATGAACTGGCCCGTTATCATGCATGGGTCAAGCCGTAGTTGAAGGAGGGAACATGGCGTAGCCAGGCCCCAGGCCACAGGGGCCTTGGCCCGGGGCGTGGAGGAAAACATCCTTCCTTTACTGTAGCGATTTTACACTGTTTGACACTGTAGCGCTGCTATTGGCCTGGGGCGTACACCCTGGCTGGCTACGCTTATGGGAACAATGTTGACACGACCATTAGCGCTGAGGACCAGAGTAAAGCAACGGCCGCTTGACAACGGGACACACCTCCAATGGAGGCTAGACGCACCGACATCAACTCCTGTAGTGACCCTCTATTGCCCGTCGTCTTCGTACTCGCAATATACCCAATTACCCAAATATTGGAGGAAGCCACGCCCTTAGGTCTTCTTCATGAGTTGCGAGGCCGCGGTGCCATCTTGCAGACTTCGCTTTATGCGGACGATGCGGCGGTCTTTGTGGCGCCGATACGTGCATATTGCATCATTATATTTGCATCATATAGGACTAGTTTATAATATTATTTGCATCAATCATTCATTATTCATGCAATTTTAGATGATTTCCGGGACTTTCCTTCAAATTCCTTCTTTTCATACGAGCTTCGCCAAACCATCAACCATTTATCGTTCAAGGGAAGGAACGAGCATCGCCAAACCCTACAACCCTTCCGGCCGCCGCAAACAATGTCGTGTGCGTGTCGAGCGTTCCTTACTCGACCAAGCCCCCTCTTCCTCTCCAACTTCTGGCCTGGCCGCGGCCATGGCAACCAGCTTACCACCGTTGCTGGCAGCAGCAACCTGATCGGGTCACGAGGATACGCCTCCAACTCCAATGGAGACACGCGCGATTCGATGAAGCGACATCTTTATCTGGTGCTCGATGAACACAAGGACGGCTTCAGCATCCACAAACTGGAGCTTGGCGACCACAACGACGATCATCCGGACGGTAGCTCTGCGCGGCGCCTCCCGGAGCCTCCGTTCCTTCGCGTGACGTTCCCGACACTGGGCGAGCGCGCGCAGTTCGCCGCCGTGGGCAGCAGTATGCCAGCATCGTCGCCACAGGAACCACTATCTACAGCCCCATGGTGGCGGACAGTTGGCTATCCACCTACGACGAGTGCGACATGGGCGGCGTCCTCATCTACGACATCAAGGCGTCGACACTCGACACTCACCGTTGCGCCTCACCTCCCAGCAGGACTTCTCTCTGGCTACAAGGCATCAATGGCTGTCGGGAACAGTCTGTACATGATCGGCCCTGAGCCGTCGTTTCGTGAATGGAACGGTGGCGGGAGCTTGCACTGCCTGACTAAAGATATTCCGGTCGATCAGATCAACACTGACAGAGACGAGTTCTGGGGTTGGGAGCCACTATCGTCCGGTTCCTCGCCGTGGTGCTGGATCCACTACAAGAATCCTCCGGCCGTCCCCTTTTTGTGGCAAAATTCATCACAGCATACGCGGCCCACGCATCGCTGCCCAGAGAGATCGTGGTGTCCGTTGGGCGCACGGAGGGGAATATGTTGGGTGCTACCTTCTCCTTCAGCACGGCGAGCAAAACATGGACACAGTGCGGCGAGTGGGAGCTGCCGGTCTCAGGCCAAGCCCATTACAATGGCGAGCTAGATGCCTGGGTTGGCCTCCACGCCGTCAACGAAGGGAACATGCTGGATGGTCCTCGTGTGACGAATGGGCACATCTGTATTGGCAACGTCATGTCTGCGCCGCCGGAGTGGAAGGTTTACAAGGAGAAGTTGTTCCGCGTCTCGCTGGAGGCATGTCGATGCCAAGCTTGTACCGATGGCGACAGGCACGTTCACGCACTACAGGAACAGCTCAAGGGGCCGACGGCCGCGAGCTGTGCCGACGGCTAAATGTCGGGGCCGTCGGCACAGCAGGAAGCTCGGGTAGGCTGAGAAGGGAGCCGTCGGCAAAAAAAAGCCGGCGGCACAGCCGCAGCTGTGCCGACGGCCACCGTCGGCCTACAAACGACCCTCCGCATAAACTACCTGTAACCGTCGGCACAGCCTAGCCGTCGGCACAACGACCTGCCAGGTGGGCCCAACCGTTTCTGCCGTTAACGGAGTCAAGCTGTGCCGATGGCCAGGCCGTCGGCTCATATGGGAAAGCTATGCCGACGGCTAGGCCGTCGGCACAGCTATTTTTTTCTTAATTTGTTTATTGTTTCCAAGAATTTAAATTTGTTTATTTATGTATTACTCTCAAGTATTTATACATATGAAGCAAAGGTTTGCCCATGCATAGTTTCCGAAGCCCGGTCTACGGTGAAACCCTAGCCCGCTGCACCCGTGCGGTCTACCCCCCTAGCTTTCTTCGGACGACGCCAAGATGGGAGGCTAATATGTTCCATCTGCCTTGGTTAGGTCATATGTATATGAGAAACAAAGGTTTGCCCATGCATAGCTCCCGAAGCTCGGTCTACGGCGAAACCCTAGCCCGCTGCACCCGTGCGGTCTACCCCCCCAGCTTTCTTCGGACGACGTCAAGATGGGAGGCTAATGTGTTCCATGTTCCTTGGTTAGGTCATATGTATATGAGAAACAAAGGTTTGCCCATGCATAGCTCCCGAAGCTCGGTCTACGGCGAAACCCTAGCCCGCTGCACCCGTGCGGTCTACCCCCCTAGCTTTCTTCGGACGACGCCAAGATGGGAGGCTAATGTGTTCCATTTGCCTTGGTTAGGTCATATGTATATGAGAAACAAAGATTTGCCCATGCATAGTTCCCGAAGATCGGTCTACGGCAAAACCCTAGCCCGCTGCACCCGTGCGATCTACCCCCTAGCTTTCTTCGGACGACGCCAAGATGGGAGGCTAATGTGTTCCATCTGCCTTGGTTAGGTCATATGTATATGAGAAACAAAGATTTGCCCATGCATACCTCCCGAAGCTCGGTCTACGGCAAAACCCTAGCCCGCTGCACCCGTGCGGTCTACCCCCCTAGCTTTCTTCGGACGACGCCAAGATGGGAGGCTAATGTGTTCCATTTGCCTTGGTTAGGTCATATGTATATGAGAAACAAAGGTTTGCCCATGCATAGCTCCCGAAGCTCGGTCTACGGCGAAACCCTAGCCCGCTGCACCCATGCGGTCTACCCCCTAGCTTTCTTCGGACGATGCCAAGATGGGAGGCTAATGTGTTCCATCTGCCTTGGTTAGGTCATATGTATATGAGAAACAAAGGTTTGCCCATGCATAGCTCCCGAAGTCGGGTCTACGGCGAAACCCTAGCCCGCTGCACCTGTGCTGTCTACCCTCCTAGATTTCTCTGAAGGAGGGGTAGACCCAGCGGAGGTGGCACGTATATGACCATTGCATCTCTGAACACACTTGCACACTCATACTAAAGAATTGTAATAAGCGAAATAAAAATAGAAAAAACATAAAATAAAAATGAAAATAAAATGAAAAAAACAAGTGTAGCTATGCCGACGGCATATCCTGTGGCCGTCGGCATAGCCCACGGCCGTCGGCACAGGCCCAGGGATAAAATAACGGCCACGCGCCGGCCCGGCCCGACCCGACGCCTTCCTCCTCCAAACCTAAGCCGCCGCCCCCTGCCCCCCCCCCCCGCGAGCTCCCGCGCCTCCGCCGACCCGGCCGGCGACCTCCCCGCCCCCTCCGCCGCCCCCCTGCGAGCCTCCCGCGCCGCCGCCCCCTGCGAGCCCGCGCGCCGCCGCCCCCTGCAGGCCCCGCGCGCCGCCCCCTGCCGCCCCTCTGCCCCTCTGCCGTCCCCCTTGTGCACAACGCCGACCGAGCCCCCTACGAGCCCCCTTCCTGCCCTCAGAGGTCGCCATCTCGGAGGTCGCCGTCTCGGAGGTCGCCGTCCCGGAGGTCGCCATCTCGGAGGTCGCTGTCTGGAAGGTCGCCGTCTCGGAGGTCGCCATCTCGGAGGTCGCCGTCTCGGAGGTCGCCGTCCCGGAGGTCGCCATCTCGGAGGACGACCTCGACACCCCGTTGTTCGACTACTTCCTCTACAGCCGAGGGTGAGCTAACATTCCACCTCCTCTCCCGTCACTAGATTCAACTTTTCGTCAAGTCGCGAAACCTAGGTGTCACTTCCCGTTCGCAAGTGTTACGCGGATAAATATGCATTAGTGGTCGACATATTTGCAAACGTAACACTTGCGGCATTTACGGGACAGTCGGCGGATGCGTAGTTGAGTACATTCTCCGTGCTCTACCCCGGTCCGAGTCAGGATTTTGGCAGCGCCTCTCCGTTGTTCTCCGGATGCACATCCTCTCGGTAATTTGCCGAGACGTGTATCGGGAGAGCAGCGGGGAGGTGCTGCCGAAATTCTGCCTCGGACCGGGGTAGAGCATGGAGAATGTACTCAATCTACGGATCCGGCGGCTGCTAGAAGCCCACCTATTAGAGATGTAGGTTGATGCATGCGTTTTGCCCGGTAGAAAAATAAAAATATGAGATACATTTAATTTCATGCTATTATTTGTTGTTTGTTTCTGAATAAAGCAGACGATGGCTGATAATGGATGGATGTATAGTGGCCGTCATAGTGGGACTGAAATGACAGAAGAGTGGGTATGGAAGACTAATTGCTTAGTGAAGGAGTTAGCGCGTAGTTCAAAGTCAGGCGTTCGTCTAGCTTGTCTTTGTGCTCGTTGCAAGAGGCGTCATCGTCAGGGAAAGGATGACATGACTAAACACCTATGGTTGCATGGGTATATGCCTGACTTTGTCACGTGGGTCGACTTTTCCCAGTACGAACGTGACAGAGGTGAGGTGATGCGACAGCGGATTGATGGCAATGAGGATGATGGGATTAGATATTTGCTAGATGATCTTCGCGATGCCAACATGCCAGATTCGCCACCGGGATAGGAGGAACATCCAGAACCAGAGGAATCGGAGGAACCGCTAGAACCAGAGGAACCAGAGCCAACCGCGAAGGCCTTCTTTGATATGATGGCCTCGGCTAAGAGGCCTCTATACGAGGGTGCAAAAATTTCTCAGTGAGCCATAGAGTCAATGTTCAGAATCTGTGTGATAGGACGAAACTACACATGGAGCCTCCACAAGGGAGTCGAAAAAATTGGGTCAAGCCGCATGCCAAGTACTGCCTTGATAGTCTCCAAAAAAAGGAGGCATTTAAGTGGCTCAAATACGTCGTGATGTTTCCTGATGGTTATTGTTCGAATATGAGTAAGGGAGTCAATCTATTAACAGGAAAAGTAACCGGGCTCAAGAGTCACGACTATCATATATGGATTGAGCGGCTGCTGCCGGTGATGGTTCGTGGGTATCTTCCCGAGAATGTCTGGCGAGTGCTTGCGGAGTTGAGCCATTTCTTCCGCACGCTCTGTGCTAAGCAGATTTGTCTCCTCGCTATTGAGAAGCTGCATGATCTAGTGCCGGAGTTGCTATGCAAGTTAGAGATGATCTTTCCCCTAGGTTTCTTTACTCCGATGTTACATCTCATTGTGCATCTCGCGAATGAGGCACTCTTGGGTGGACCGGTGCAGTATCGTTGGCAGTTCTGTATTGAGAGAGAGTTTAAGTATATTCGATACAAATGTGGAAACAAAAATAAGATTGAAGCATGCATAGCTGAGGCAACTCAACTCGAGGAGATGGCAGCTGCCACGACAACATACTATGCTGATGATGTTCCCAATATGCATAACCCTGTCTCTCGGTACAATGTTGATGAGCCCAAGAATGACCCGAAGCTTAGCCTCTTCCAATATCCCGGTGGCAAGGCCGGTGGCGCAAAAAGGCATATGTTGACCAGGGAAGAGAATGAATGCATAATGCTCTATGTGCTTATGAACATGCAAGAAGTGCACAATTTTATCAGGTAAAATGGTGAACAAATTACTTTGCAATAAGTAACTTAGTTTCCGTCTAATACGTATTTTCTCCTTTTAGCCAATTCCAAGATGAACAGTGGTCGGGAACGAGGGATCCGTCTCCCGCGGAGTTGGACACTCTTCTGAAAGAGGGTGCTCCTAGAAAGAAAAAATTTGTGACTTGGTTCAGCGAACAAGTAAATTCTAGCATGTCCCTTTTACCTTGCAATCCGTCACTTGGCCCTCTTATTACACGTAACTAATGCAATGCACAAACCCATTTGTAGGGAGCTGATCCCAACGTTCAGATGACGGATGAGTTAAGATGTGTTTCCCAGGGTTGTAACCGTAGAGTCACTGTGTATGAGAAGTATGATGTGAATGGGTATCGCTTCCATACAGAGTTTCACCAGAAGAACCGCCCTAATGCAAAAACTATAAATACTGGGGTCTGGACCAAAGGAGCCGATGGCACTGATTACTATGGAAGGTTAGAGAACGTATACGAGCTGACGTTTAATATGACAAACATAGAACTCAAGCTCGTTGTCTTCCGATGCTACTGGTTCGACCCACACGGTGGACAAAGAAGCACCCCTTCCATTGGGTTAGTTGAAGTTAGGCCTTCAACCACCTATAGCGGAGCCGATGTCTTCATTGTGGCTCATCAAGCCAAGCAAGTTTATTATTTGTCATATCCATGTCAGAAAGAGGAACTCAAGGGCTGGGAAGTTGTGTTCAAGGTTTCTCCACATGGTAAGCTACCCATGCCATCCGACGATGATTACAACAACATTGACCCTGTAACATATGAGGGAATTTTCTATCAAGAGCTAGAGAACTTCGGGGACTTTGAAATACAAATTGGTCTTGAGGACCTCGAGAACGAAGCCCAAATTCCTGGTGAGACAGTGGTGAACCTAAAGGACATAGAGATGCTCACCAAGTACCATGCGCAAAATGGCATCGATGATGAGCCTCCACCGTGTGACAATGATGAGCCTCAGTACTCACGTGATAGTGACAGTGATAATGATAATGAGAACCCAATGCCTAATTATGAGAGTGATGATTCTAGGTGAGAGTCTTTTATGCTTAGTATCAAATTTGCAACTCTTCATGCTTACTATCTAATTTACAACATGCTTTTTAATTGCAATAGTGACATTGTCTACATTTTGTTATGTCTTCAACTCTTCATGCTTACTATCTAATTTAATTGCAATATGTTTGTATGCTAACTTGTTCACTCTTTCTCAATGCAGGTGATTGACCAATATGAGCCAAGGGAAGCAATCAACCTCATCCTTGATGAATACCCTTCGCCAGCTGAAGGTTACCCGTACTAGACATGAGCCTCATCCCAGTATGCGTTACCCGCCTCCTAGCGGTCAGGGAGGACGAGGACGAGGTGGAGGTGGAGGACGAGGCCGAGGTGGAGGAGGAGGACGTGGACGAGGTGGAGGAGGTGCACCTTTCCTTCTGGAGGAGGAGATACCCTCTGCTTCTGGCGACGTGGCTTCCCAGTCCGCTAGGTCGGAGTCTCCTGATGCGGAGGTGGAGATAGAGGACACTATGGACGAGGAGACTGAGCGGGCGATGGCTCCGAAGAAGATGCGGACTCGTGGGGAAGCCCGTGTCCCTGATGTGGCCGCGAAGCCTACTACTGAGGAGGGGAAAGCCCTCCTCAAACCGGGCAAGAAAGAGTAAGTTTAATTTTTTACATGTAATTTCATTTTGGTCATAACTAACGTTTGAATATTTTGCAGCAATTGGACATATGCTAAGGGAATTCGCCAGCCCGCGAGCTGGATTGGAGCTTTGATCTGGAAGTTTTGGCCGGGCTATTACACTCCGGTTGCCGGCGGCGATAGGAAGCTAGCCTACACTTGGGCGGACTTTGAGGCTGGGCCTTCCCCGGGCTTTGCTAGCGCTGCTGACGCCGTGATCACTAAGTTCTGGGTAAAGCATACTTCTCGAGTTTCGTTCATAGTTCATGGCCACACTGTGCTAACTCATACCTCTCACAATTTTATATGATGCATAATTGCAGGCCCATTATAGGGTGGAGGAGGAGGATCGGGCCACGGTGGATGGGGTCCTCCTTAGGGCTTGTCGGAGGTTGACACAGCAGCAGTGGTACAATCAGAAGCATACTTGCATCGCTCACTACATGGCTGAGCAAGGCAAGAGGGTCAAGAAGCGTGATAATATCGCGGAGCCACCTGAGCAAGTACATTGTCAATGAGATTCTATGTTTTTGCTAAGTTGCAATTGCATTATCTGTTCTTCAAATGAGTATTGATGTTTCAGGTTATGCCTGAGTGGTGTCGCAATAAAGATGAGGCATTTGAGGCGTTGGCTAAGAGGTGGCTCGGCATGGACGAAGAGTTCACGGCCGTGAGCGAGCGGAACAGGGACAACCGCGCTTCCGAGGGAACACATAGTGCGGGAAGCCGCAGCACCGATCGCTACAGAGAGGAGTTGGTACATATGAATGGAACAACCTGCATTTATTTCCCCTCATGTTCCTTCTTCATAGACATAACATTTCTTTGGCGATGCAGGAGAAAAAAACTCGGGAGGCATGTTACCGAGACGTATGTGTGGCAGCATATGAAGCTGAAGACTCCTGATCTGAGCGAGCCGCAGCCCTCGCTTCCCGAGTACTTCGGCGAGACCGGCAAGAAGTTGGACAAGTACTGCACGGTGTTCAAGGGTTTCCATCCGGAGGTGGATGACCCACTTGAGGAGGAGACCGACGAGGTGGCGGTGATGGTGGCGGGGCACGGCATGGAGCATGGCTATACGAAGATTCTTAGCTCGGTGATATGCCCTACGAGGACCCTCACGCAGATCAAGTCTACCCTCACCGCCGACCACCCCCCTATCGCGCCTCCGTCACAGCCTCGTCGCGATGTAAGTCTTTTCATTAACGTCCTCTTTTTGACATTCGTTCATGAATATGGCTAAGTTCACCACAATGATTATGTATGATATTGTAGCGTGCTTTCGATGCGGCCTATGATGCCATGTATGCGGATTATTTCAGGGAGTATGAGGAGTACAAGGATCAGAAAAATGCCTACCACCAGTACATGCTGGTGTCGGATGATGTAAGTTTCATCTTTATAGTTGCAAAACATGACAAGTCCCACTTCCTCTTTTTTGAACTTTTATTTATGCAATGCCTAACATCTAACCTATCTTGTAGGCGCTGCAACACTTCTTACGCACTGGAGAGAGGATCCTCGTGAGCATGGAGCGACCACCTCTTCCGGAGGAGGTGCCCTTGTGCCCATCGAGGGAAGATTTTGCTCGCACCTACTACGCAAGCACCCCGGTATGTTCTGTGTCAAACCACTTGTTACCGTTTCCTGTTACACGGCTAAGTAACTAAATATTGCTCAAACATGTAGGGAACGAGAGGTTCGGGGAACCGATACTTTGGTCGTGCTTCCCCGAGTGTGTCGCGCGACATCACACCGGTTCACCCTAGCCGCCGTTCTCCTATTTCTGATGGTGGTTCTACTTCCGTTGGCCAGGCCAGCCATCGGACGCCTGATTTCACGCACGACGAAATCGATTTCCCGTAGTAGGTCTCCTCTTATCGACGATGGTGCTATCTTGCTACTTTGTGTATGGATATGATGCCACTGCTACCTTGTCTATGTGTTCATACTCTTCATGTGCTACATTGTGTTATGTGATGCTACATTGTGTTATGTGATGATACTCTTGATGTGACAATGATGATGCTATTTGTGTGATGATGATGTTATTTGTGTGATGATGATGTGATGCTATTTGTTCTGATTATATGTTGTAAATTGCTATCAATATATACTGTAATTTGTTCTGATGATCATGTGCTATTTATGACCAGAACCATAAAAAGGAAACTGGGCACCGCCTGTGCCGACGGCATTGCCAATGCCGTCGGCACAGGTGGGCCCCAGGATTTGCGCGCGAACAATCAGAAAAAGGCCGGCTGGAATTTTTCGCGCGAAAAATTTAAATTCAGCTATGCCGACGGCGTTGCCGTCGGCACAGAAGGCTGACAGATTTTGGCGCATGAGCTGTGCCGACGGCCTAGCCGTCGGCATAGCTACCGCCGTCCGTTAGTCCAAGTGAGGCCCACTGACGTCTGTGCCGACGGCGAGTCCTTGCCGTCACCTCGGAGCCTATGCCGACGGCTGCGGCTGTGCCGACGGCCAGCTGGCCTCGCCCGACGCCCACGTAGCCCGACGGCCTTGTGCTGACGGCGGCCGTCGGCACAGCCTGTGCCGACGGCTTCTGCGTCTGTGCCGACAGCTCGAGGCCGTCGGCTCCTTGGCTGTGTGCTGTAGTGACGGAGTATTGCCTCATGGAGCGCTTGGAACCTGAGGAGGGCAGCGAGAAAGAGTGTCTGGTGCAGCTGATTGCCTTCCGCGTTGAACGCAGAGAGGACGGTGAACCCGTGGTCACGGCTCGCCGGCCGGCTCGTTCTTATAGTGTGTCTAGACAATTGGCACATTTTGATGCTCAGGCGTTCTGGATGTAACACTGCAGTTTGGTTTGAATTTTAGTCTCACCAATTCAATGCTTTGTTTTAGCTTTCTACTGCTCGCTGGCACCGTCACTAGGTTTCTGTCAAAAGATATTTTAGTATTTTGCAACTCCGACCCCCTCGTCTAAATGTCTCAGATTAGCTATTATTAGAAAACGAGAATTACCGGACCGTAGGGCACCCGGACCCTATCTGCCACCACACGCATCTGTTGGAGATTCGGACCGTACACTTTTGCAGAAAAGGATCTCGGCTTTTCGATATTCAACCCGCAGTCCCGAAGAGAAGACGGTATAAAAACGAGAATTTCCACAGAAACCCTAACCCTAAATCAGATCCCACCCACCCCCGCCTCCCACCCCTAGCTCTGGCGGTGCCCCCACCTAACCCGCCTCCCACCGCCCACCGGTGACCTCCCACCCCCCACCGACGACCTCCCACCCCCCACCCCCCACCCCCCGGCGCTCTGGCGGCACGCTCATCCGGTGGTCGACTGACGGAGGCAAGCTCGGGGACGCCGCTAGAGCTCACCGGCGCGCCTCATTGTCCTCCACCTCGCTGCCGACGCGGCTCCACCTCGACGGCCGGCGCGCCTCCACCTTGACAGTCGGCGCGCCTCCACCTCGATGGCCGGCACGCCTCCACACCGACGGCTGGCGCGCCTTCTCCCCACCGTCAGAGCCAGATCCACCCCGGTGTCTTCGATCTGTAGGGCCAGATCTGGGGCTGATCTGGCCATTTTGTCTTTCTTTTTCATAGCTAGGGTTTCTATTGGATCGTTGTACATGCATCTGGGGTTTCTTTTGAAGATTTCCGAAGAAATTTTCATTTTATACGATTTTGGTAGATGTTTGTATGGATCTGATGCAAATTTCATGGATCTTTTTCAAATGAATAATTGCTACGTATAAGAAAAACCAAAGCACTTCTCACAAATCATGTTTAAGAACAGAAAACTTTGTATCACAGCATAGAACTTTTCGTGCACAACACCAGTTCTATATACGAATTTGAGAAGAATTTTTTGCAAGTGACCACATTAACAAGGACCTCCTAATAAAAATCCGAACATGCCAATGGATTTTTTTGCAAAACAGTTTCACCAATCTCGATGCACTGGCTGGAGATAAGGACCTAGCGCCATAACGTCCTGAGAAAATCCGGATTGGCTTTTATTGGATTTTGATACATACTCCAGAAACACGTGGGATGGGAGTAGACACTTCGCTTCCTACTCCCTCCATGCCGGATTATAGGGCAATTGCATATTTCGAGACAAACTTTGACCTTTAATTTTAGTCAAGAAAATATAAAATATATTATGTAAAAATTATACCATTTGATTCATATTCAAAAGAACTTTCCAATGATATAATTTTTATGTCAAATACCTCATATTTTCTAAAATAAAATTAATGGTTAAAGTTTGTCTTAAAATACACATTTGCCCAATAATCCGGCATGGAGGGAGTATGCAATATCACCAATGCATGCATCCATGGATATTAAGGCAACGCCGTGTCGTGGGACTTTAAAATGGGAAATTAGTCTATAGCTCCATCCAAATTTAGCTCACACTAGCTTTTTCTTGGTATCCGAAATACACGTAGAACGCAGGATAAAGGTGAACGGAGGGAGTAGTGTCTCAAAATTAAAATAGAGGCAATCCTGAAAATTTCCTCAAAGCATGAACAATTAGCATCAATTATTGAAAAGTGCTTGCAATTACATTTCCCAACATAGGTATATACGGCACTATTTTTTCTGGCACTTCACTAGTGGAAAACACGGCATTCGTGCCGGTTCGTAACTGCCTTTTGCACCGGTTGGGAAACCTGTGCAACGCATCCGGGACTAAAGCTCTCCCCCTTTAGCACCGGTTGTGCAACGAACCGGTGCAAAAGGGGCTCCACGTGGCCGCCCACACGCGCCCCGGCGGGAGGACCTTTAGCACCGATTCGTGTTTCGAACCGGTGCTAAAGGTTTACCATGTGGTTGCAGCCCTAAAATATTGCTGCGGCAGAACCCGCTGCGACGCCCAAGGCTCGCTATTTGAAATATGTTTTTTTGCGGGTATTTGAAACACATTGATGCACACATACAAGAAACCATTATATTACACAACATCGTCATGAATATGGAGATCGAAGCTAGTGTCATCTTTCATCATAATTGGTTGAACATATTACATAATGGTATACCGTACACGTTCATGCATATATATAATATAATTTCTATTACGATTCTCCAAAATTATATTGCCGATAGTATTCTCCGGTTGGTGCTATGACCTCTTCAAGTAAGAATCCCGCCAATTCCTCTTGAATTGCTCATACATGCTCGGTTGCTAGAAGACCAAGCTAAATCGGTTCCGATCGTCGGCGAGCTCCTATGCTACGGCTCCAAGTGGTACATCCCTGGCAGCACGGCGTCAGGCTGGCATCGGTTCCATCGCCGATCTGGTGGCAGAGGAGGAAGAAGGACTGGATCGCTTTTCTCATTCTGGTCAAGGGTCCTCTGTGTAAAAATCCCAGCCGTGTTTGCTATTTCCTATTTCATATGGGCTTCTTTGTAAAATGCCAGCGGCGTCAATGAAATGCAGTAAATTTGTCGGGTGCTTTGCACCCGTCACCGTTCAAAGAAGAGAGAGATGCATAACTTCTATGTTACGAAGAGAAACCACATGATGAAGAGATTCTTTTCTTCACATACTGTGGGATATGAGGATCCATTCAGCGGTCGACCGGGCCGATATGCTCGTAGAAGTTTGTTCGGACTTGATAGGAAACCACGACAAAGAAACATCCCTTCTGTCCAAAAAAAACAAAGAAACATCCCTATACTTAGCTAGCAACTGGTGCATCCGAAACCACATATCTGTATGGAGTACTTGGGATAGTCAGCAATCCAAAATAACATCCCCAATTCTTAAGCGGTGGTGGAATGGAATATAGCATGACTTAGGTGCCACCCCGTAATCTAGAACTACACAGGCGGCTCGGCCAGGTACACTTCCGATCGTGATGGCTTGGCAAAGTCTGAATCCGTCTCCGACGGTTGTGGCAAGGCGTTAGGCAGGCCAACGGCGGCTGGTAGTTCAGACTCGTCTCCGCAGATGTACATTACGGACTCCCGCTCATACGTGCATTATTGCTTCGGCAAACGGCAAGGATGAGGTAGCCACTTTCGGCCATGGCGTGCTTGGCGCTGTCTTGGTCTGCCTCCCAATCACTACGTTGACGGGCCTGCGTCCGATGATTGTGGCGCTAACGCGCTGCATAAACTGCGAGATCATGCTAAACTAAATAATCACGAGGGCCAAGCAAGTGCCTGCCGGCGACGCGGCGGAGACTGGAGACTGACGAAACGGCACCGGTGCAAGGGATCCGACCAGCATGGCCTCCTGACTCCTGAGAAGAAAGAAACTCACGGAGAAGAGAAGGCAGTACGACCTCGCGACCTGATGTATGTCTTACCTCCCTGCGGAGCCTACACGACGACGCTCCCGCCGCCTCACCTGTCCCACGATTCAGATCAACATCTCGTCCTCCCGTACCACGTGGACGATCTCGGCCGGATGAGGTACGGCGTACGAAACTGTGACTCATTTTGCTCTTCAACATTGATCATTGCCCGGTGATGGATGATCTTTCATTCAGACCGGAGCATGGAGCACGCACTTGTGTTGTCAAAGAGCTGGTGAAATTTCTTCCGAATACTAATAACTTGTGATATTTCCTAAATTCTCATATAGTTTCAAATTTCTATGCATCTAGAGAATTTTCTCAAAAATAAACTGGCACAACACAATGAGGATTTGAACTTGAAAAACTTCAGCAGCCTTTGAATTCTAACTACAAGAAAAATGTATATGCCGACGACTTTATATCGGGGCCGACGGCATAGGTCCCCCGGGTGAGCAGCCCGCAACCACGGCCGTCGGGCCAGCTATGCCATCGGCGTAGCTCTTTCTGGGGACCGATGCCGACGGCAAGGTATTTTAATTTTTTGGATTGCCTTTTTAGTTTTGCAAAAAATAGAAGAAAATCTTTAAAAATTCAAAAACTAAAATCCTTTGAGATGTCGATATGTTACGTGATCTAGTTGTTATAGGAAAACTAAGTAACTTGAATTTCAACATATTTTGGAGAAAAAAAATTATTTGCCCTTTTAATTTCCAACTAGCGTTATTTTCTAGGGGTCTCTGGAAATTATAACTAATTAAAAAAACTGAAAAACGCAAAATCCAAAAAATAACTCAAAAAGTTTGCGTGTCGAAACAAGATCTAATATGCGGACCTCAGTTGGTGAAATTTCTTTCGAATAATAACATGTGATATTTCCTAACTTATCGTATTATTTCAAATGTCTAAGCATCTAGAGAAAAAATTCAAAAAAAGGGTGAGGACGTGAACCTGAAAACAGTACATCAGCAAACTTTGAATTCTTGAACTTCAATTCCAGACACAGATCTAGATAGGGGAAGCTACATCCAGAAGGCTTGAGCATCAAAATGCGTACTGTACCGAGACACTTCATAGGAGCGAGGCAGCCGACTAGCAGTGGCCATAGGCTCGCCGTCCTTGTCACGCTCAACACGGAAGCATGTCAGCCGGACAATACACCTGCCGCCATAGTCCCAACACTCATCCTCTGAAGTCGTCTCCATCTCTTCTGATTCTGCCTCCTCCTCCTCCGACGCCTCCTCTGACGCCTCCTCCTCTGACTCCGACTCCTCCTCCTCCTCCTCGAGACACAGGCGCTCCATGAGACAGTATTCATCGCGGCCTTCATCTGATGCTATAGGCACCAACTTAGCGTCTATGTGCCTCCAGCCAGCCGCACCATCCTCGTCTAGGCGAAACAACTTCTTCTTGCCGACCTTCCACTCCGGTTGAACGGATATGTTGTTTCCAATGCATAGGAATCCGTCTGTCACGAGAGGACCATCAATGTTACCGTCACTGACGGCGTGTAGGCCAATCCATGCATCGAGCTTGCCGTCGTAGTGGACTTGGCCGATGACTGGCATGTGCCACTGGCCGCACCGCCTCCACCTTCGGCTCTTCGTGCTGAAGGAAAAAGTAGCACCCAACGGGCTCGACTCCGTGGGCCTATGGGACACCAAGATTTTGGGACGCGCCTCTTGCCTCCGCGATGATTTGTGGGCTACGTGGGCCGTGATGTCTTCCGCCTTGAACGGTAGGCTGGGAGGATTCCTGAAGCTGCTCCAGAACCATGGCGTGGTATTGGATAGTGATAGCCAATCCCAGAACTCGTTCCGTTATACACATGAATTGCTTGTTTTGCATGCATTCTCTTTTTTCTCTTACAAAGTTTAGAGCAAATAAGTGTTCAAATACAGGATATTGTTGTTATTAGATAGAAGTTCAGATATTTGGTTAAATGCCTCTTTCTAATAAGTAATAATCATATGCAGCAGTATTGTGTGTACCTTGTAACGTAATTACTCTTTCTCAACTTAAACTAAATATTTCTTTTTGTGGGTAGTCTTATGAGTAAACTAGATCTTAAGAAACCCCTGGCAGGAGTAAATGGTACTCCATCATGTAACAAACTGATAAGAAAATACAATGGTGTCATCATTTTTTAAATGGTAAGTTTCTAACAAACACACATTCTCACTAGACTATGCTGAGTATCATGAACATCTTTATTTCATGCTAATTGTCATAGTACTTCAGTTGACATTGTGCTTAAGTAAAAATTAGCTTAGCTAAAATTGATTGTTCTTTCATCGTGTCACGAAATTTCCAGCAGTCTGTTTGTAAGATCTGATCTTTCGCTTGGTAAGAACAAGTAACATAGGCCACCTCTGTCTGATAACTATCAGGTACCATACCAAAATAATGAGTAAGTACTTTCATAGTACTTAATAATAGTATTAAACCGGAATAATTAAAAAATCTCAATATTTGTATTGTTCTTATGGCTGTGACAGACATGCTGGACTTTATGTTATATATGCATAACATAATGGAATCTAGGATCGATTATGCACTTTGTATTTTAGTGTACTTTCATGTAGTGGTAGTACATGACGTAGCGAAGTAATAGAGTTCTATTCATGTTTCCAATATGAATTTGGCATTCAGAGATCTCAGTCATGCACAACAAAAAGCATACGCGATAAAGCAATACGTGATGACAAGTCTAATGGCCCTCATATGGTTTTAGAACATATGAACCCTACTGTATCAATTGGTGATAACTTACATGTTTAGCCTACACCATGTGTTTATGATTATGTTTTTTTTTTTGCGAATTATGATTATGCTTATTTAGGGGAATTGCGAAAATAAGTTTACTCATATTCTGTATTTTACCTTTACAGGTTCTTATATGCCGTAATGAAGCCGAGAAGTGTTTGGTAGAGACTTCAATCAATTCGATTCGTATAAGCTTGAAGGTATCGAACAAAAGCTTGGGATGTTAATATTTTTTGTTAGGATAAGATAACTCAACCATTTGTCATCTGTTGTGTCATCATGTACTTTTTTATTTGACAGGTTAAGCAGGCAGATGAACTAGAAAATATCCTCGCAAAGAAGTTCCTTAGGTTTTTGTCAATGAGGGCCGAGGCATTCCAAGTTTTGAGAAGAAAACCAGTTCAGGTATTACAATACTGTGTACATGGAGTACCTTCAGTAATATTGATAGCTCTAGTTATCAACTTTTCGTGAACTGTATGAAACTGAAGTCAGGCTAGTAGTGCTACTAGGCTTAGTAACACGGTATTTAGGCGAACTAAGTGTTAGTCTATTCTATTTCCTAGAGTTTTAGAAGCTTCTGAGTTTTCCATCTTGATGATTGTTCACAATGTTGATTATCTATTTTATCATTTCTTTAACTTGCCAGG
This sequence comes from Dactylis glomerata, assembly GCA_007115705.1. Taxonomy (NCBI): domain Eukaryota; kingdom Viridiplantae; phylum Streptophyta; class Magnoliopsida; order Poales; family Poaceae; genus Dactylis; species Dactylis glomerata. Next base: position 3,449,393 of record QXEO01000121.1, on the reverse strand, counting down.
ATGTCAGTGAACTACACTATATCAACTTATCAAGGGACACCAGCTAACCCCATTTTATTTTATTTCAGGGTTATGATATTAGCTTCCTCATAACAAACTACCATTGTGAGGACATGCACAAGCACAAGCTCATAGATTTTATTGTGCAGTTTATGGAGGTACGTAAAGATTCTTTAAGTTTATTTTACTTTCTAATTTTTTTTTACTCGGCACCTAATAAATGAACAAGCGAGTGCAAGAAGTAAGTTTGGACATGTTTTTGGTTCCCCTGATTTTAGAACATCCAGTAGTTTGTTCTAGAATCACTAGGGAATTCTCCTGGTACAAATAATTTATTCAGTATGTACTGAACAACATATCTCATAAAGCGAGTAAATGCCGAACTTAACCATTGTCGATTTTGGATTACCCATACTACACATGAATTGAACAAAATGCAGAATATTCNGGCCATTTTGTCTTTCTTTTTCATAGCTAGGGTTTCTATTGGATCGTTGTACATGCATCTGGGGTTTCTTTTGAAGATTTCCGAAGAAATTTTCATTTTATACGATTTTGGTAGATGTTTGTATGGATCTGATGCAAATTTCATGGATCTTTTTCAAATGAATAATTGCTACGTATAAGAAAAACCAAAGCACTTCTCACAAATCATGTTTAAGAACAGAAAACTTTGTATCACAGCATAGAACTTTTCGTGCACAACACCAGTTCTATATACGAATTTGAGAAGAATTTTTTGCAAGTGACCACATTAACAAGGACCTCCTAATAAAAATCCGAACATGCCAATGGATTTTTTTGCAAAACAGTTTCACCAATCTCGATGCACTGGCTGGAGATAAGGACCTAGCGCCATAACGTCCTGAGAAAATCCGGATTGGCTTTTATTGGATTTTGATACATACTCCAGAAACACGTGGGATGGGAGTAGACACTTCGCTTCCTACTCCCTCCATGCCGGATTATAGGGCAATTGCATATTTCGAGACAAACTTTGACCTTTAATTTTAGTCAAGAAAATATAAAATATATTATGTAAAAATTATACCATTTGATTCATATTCAAAAGAACTTTCCAATGATATAATTTTTATGTCAAATACCTCATATTTTCTAAAATAAAATTAATGGTTAAAGTTTGTCTTAAAATACACATTTGCCCAATAATCCGGCATGGAGGGAGTATGCAATATCACCAATGCATGCATCCATGGATATTAAGGCAACGCCGTGTCGTGGGACTTTAAAATGGGAAATTAGTCTATAGCTCCATCCAAATTTAGCTCACACTAGCTTTTTCTTGGTATCCGAAATACACGTAGAACGCAGGATAAAGGTGAACGGAGGGAGTAGTGTCTCAAAATTAAAATAGAGGCAATCCTGAAAATTTCCTCAAAGCATGAACAATTAGCATCAATTATTGAAAAGTGCTTGCAATTACATTTCCCAACATAGGTATATACGGCACTATTTTTTCTGGCACTTCACTAGTGGAAAACACGGCATTCGTGCCGGTTCGTAACTGCCTTTTGCACCGGTTGGGAAACCTGTGCAACGCATCCGGGACTAAAGCTCTCCCCCTTTAGCACCGGTTGTGCAACGAACCGGTGCAAAAGGGGCTCCACGTGGCCGCCCACACGCGCCCCGGCGGGAGGACCTTTAGCACCGATTCGTGTTTCGAACCGGTGCTAAAGGTTTACCATGTGGTTGCAGCCCTAAAATATTGCTGCGGCAGAACCCGCTGCGACGCCCAAGGCTCGCTATTTGAAATATGTTTTTTTGCGGGTATTTGAAACACATTGATGCACACATACAAGAAACCATTATATTACACAACATCGTCATGAATATGGAGATCGAAGCTAGTGTCATCTTTCATCATAATTGGTTGAACATATTACATAATGGTATACCGTACACGTTCATGCATATATATAATATAATTTCTATTACGATTCTCCAAAATTATATTGCCGATAGTATTCTCCGGTTGGTGCTATGACCTCTTCAAGTAAGAATCCCGCCAATTCCTCTTGAATTGCTCATACATGCTCGGTTGCTAGAAGACCAAGCTAAATCGGTTCCGATCGTCGGCGAGCTCCTATGCTACGGCTCCAAGTGGTACATCCCTGGCAGCACGGCGTCAGGCTGGCATCGGTTCCATCGCCGATCTGGTGGCAGAGGAGGAAGAAGGACTGGATCGCTTTTCTCATTCTGGTCAAGGGTCCTCTGTGTAAAAATCCCAGCCGTGTTTGCTATTTCCTATTTCATATGGGCTTCTTTGTAAAATGCCAGCGGCGTCAATGAAATGCAGTAAATTTGTCGGGTGCTTTGCACCCGTCACCGTTCAAAGAAGAGAGAGATGCATAACTTCTATGTTACGAAGAGAAACCACATGATGAAGAGATTCTTTTCTTCACATACTGTGGGATATGAGGATCCATTCAGCGGTCGACCGGGCCGATATGCTCGTAGAAGTTTGTTCGGACTTGATAGGAAACCACGACAAAGAAACATCCCTTCTGTCCAAAAAAAACAAAGAAACATCCCTATACTTAGCTAGCAACTGGTGCATCCGAAACCACATATCTGTATGGAGTACTTGGGATAGTCAGCAATCCAAAATAACATCCCCAATTCTTAAGCGGTGGTGGAATGGAATATAGCATGACTTAGGTGCCACCCCGTAATCTAGAACTACACAGGCGGCTCGGCCAGGTACACTTCCGATCGTGATGGCTTGGCAAAGTCTGAATCCGTCTCCGACGGTTGTGGCAAGGCGTTAGGCAGGCCAACGGCGGCTGGTAGTTCAGACTCGTCTCCGCAGATGTACATTACGGACTCCCGCTCATACGTGCATTATTGCTTCGGCAAACGGCAAGGATGAGGTAGCCACTTTCGGCCATGGCGTGCTTGGCGCTGTCTTGGTCTGCCTCCCAATCACTACGTTGACGGGCCTGCGTCCGATGATTGTGGCGCTAACGCGCTGCATAAACTGCGAGATCATGCTAAACTAAATAATCACGAGGGCCAAGCAAGTGCCTGCCGGCGACGCGGCGGAGACTGGAGACTGACGAAACGGCACCGGTGCAAGGGATCCGACCAGCATGGCCTCCTGACTCCTGAGAAGAAAGAAACTCACGGAGAAGAGAAGGCAGTACGACCTCGCGACCTGATGTATGTCTTACCTCCCTGCGGAGCCTACACGACGACGCTCCCGCCGCCTCACCTGTCCCACGATTCAGATCAACATCTCGTCCTCCCGTACCACGTGGACGATCTCGGCCGGATGAGGTACGGCGTACGAAACTGTGACTCATTTTGCTCTTCAACATTGATCATTGCCCGGTGATGGATGATCTTTCATTCAGACCGGAGCATGGAGCACGCACTTGTGTTGTCAAAGAGCTGGTGAAATTTCTTCCGAATACTAATAACTTGTGATATTTCCTAAATTCTCATATAGTTTCAAATTTCTATGCATCTAGAGAATTTTCTCAAAAATAAACTGGCACAACACAATGAGGATTTGAACTTGAAAAACTTCAGCAGCCTTTGAATTCTAACTACAAGAAAAATGTATATGCCGACGACTTTATATCGGGGCCGACGGCATAGGTCCCCCGGGTGAGCAGCCCGCAACCACGGCCGTCGGGCCAGCTATGCCATCGGCGTAGCTCTTTCTGGGGACCGATGCCGACGGCAAGGTATTTTAATTTTTTGGATTGCCTTTTTAGTTTTGCAAAAAATAGAAGAAAATCTTTAAAAATTCAAAAACTAAAATCCTTTGAGATGTCGATATGTTACGTGATCTAGTTGTTATAGGAAAACTAAGTAACTTGAATTTCAACATATTTTGGAGAAAAAAAATTATTTGCCCTTTTAATTTCCAACTAGCGTTATTTTCTAGGGGTCTCTGGAAATTATAACTAATTAAAAAAACTGAAAAACGCAAAATCCAAAAAATAACTCAAAAAGTTTGCGTGTCGAAACAAGATCTAATATGCGGACCTCAGTTGGTGAAATTTCTTTCGAATAATAACATGTGATATTTCCTAACTTATCGTATTATTTCAAATGTCTAAGCATCTAGAGAAAAAATTCAAAAAAAGGGTGAGGACGTGAACCTGAAAACAGTACATCAGCAAACTTTGAATTCTTGAACTTCAATTCCAGACACAGATCTAGATAGGGGAAGCTACATCCAGAAGGCTTGAGCATCAAAATGCGTACTGTACCGAGACACTTCATAGGAGCGAGGCAGCCGACTAGCAGTGGCCATAGGCTCGCCGTCCTTGTCACGCTCAACACGGAAGCATGTCAGCCGGACAATACACCTGCCGCCATAGTCCCAACACTCATCCTCTGAAGTCGTCTCCATCTCTTCTGATTCTGCCTCCTCCTCCTCCGACGCCTCCTCTGACGCCTCCTCCTCTGACTCCGACTCCTCCTCCTCCTCCTCGAGACACAGGCGCTCCATGAGACAGTATTCATCGCGGCCTTCATCTGATGCTATAGGCACCAACTTAGCGTCTATGTGCCTCCAGCCAGCCGCACCATCCTCGTCTAGGCGAAACAACTTCTTCTTGCCGACCTTCCACTCCGGTTGAACGGATATGTTGTTTCCAATGCATAGGAATCCGTCTGTCACGAGAGGACCATCAATGTTACCGTCACTGACGGCGTGTAGGCCAATCCATGCATCGAGCTTGCCGTCGTAGTGGACTTGGCCGATGACTGGCATGTGCCACTGGCCGCACCGCCTCCACCTTCGGCTCTTCGTGCTGAAGGAAAAAGTAGCACCCAACGGGCTCGACTCCGTGGGCCTATGGGACACCAAGATTTTGGGACGCGCCTCTTGCCTCCGCGATGATTTGTGGGCTACGTGGGCCGTGATGTCTTCCGCCTTGAACGGTAGGCTGGGAGGATTCCTGAAGCTGCTCCAGAACCATGGCGTGGTATTGGATAGTGATAGCCAATCCCAGAACTCGTCTCCTTCGGCATCGGACCAATCTAGATCTGCAGTCAGACAGTGCAAGCTCCCATTACAACTTTTCTTGCCCTCAAACCACGTCCACTCGGAGCCGAGCATGTATAGGGTGTTTCCAATGGCCATTGCTGCTTTGTACCCACGATCCGCGAGGCCTGTTGGGAGGTGAGGCGTGACGATGAGCGACGCCGTATTGATGTCGTAGATGAGGATGCCACCGATGGAACCAGGTAGCCATCGGTCATACAGCATGGGGGTTGCCAAAGTGGTTCCTATAGCGACGATGCAGTTGCCCACGGCCGCGAACTGCACGCGTTTTCGGAGGGTCGCGAGCGCCACGCGGAAGACTGGAGGCTCCGGGAGGCACCGGGCACCATGGTCACTGAGATCCATCTTGTGGTCGCTGAGATCCAGCTTGTGGACACCGTAGCCGTCCTCGTAGTTGTCGAGGACCACGTAAAGATGCCTCTTGACCTTCGCGGGAGGATCTCCAATGGACTTGGAACAGTATCCTCCGGAGCCGATCGGTTTGTTGCTGCCAAGAACGGTGGTAAGCCGGCTGCCATGGCGGCGGGCATGCCGGAGGCTGGAGAGGAGGAGGGGGTGCGGTCTACTGAGGAACGATCTCCACGCCCACGACATTGCGCGCCGGCGCTCAGAAGGTTGTAGGGTTTGGCAACGCTCGTGCCTTCCCTCGGTCCGTCAAGTCGATGGTGGGGTTTCAAATGGGCTTTTTTTGGTATGGTACGTCCTGTTTGGTCTGGGCTGAGCTGGATGCTAAAACGAATCGGGCTGCCAATAATATTTACGTGCACGATCTATTGCAGATGCAACCTACATTTCCCCTTGAAAAAAATACAACGTACGCATCACTCCTGCGCCAATCATGCTAATACTTTTCACAGTACAGGGGACTCATTTTGATGGTATATTAGAATCTGGTTACGGTCTGAACATCTGCTTCTTTATGATGTAGGACATCGACAAGGAGATCAGTGAGCTGAAGCTGTCGGTGAATACACGTGGCCGGCTAGTGGCGACCGAGTTCTTGAAGCAGTTCATATGACTTTTCAGTAGCAGTGTTTGAAAAACGAAATTACCACAGGATATCTCCACCATTCTGTAGTTTTTTTTTTTAGAAATAACACCATTCTGTACTTATGCTGCCATTCTGCAAGCTTGTTTTTTGGGGTTAGGCAGGAAGGCCTTCTGCCCTTCTGTAAATTTGCTGCGAAGGAACTTTTTCTTTGTACTGAAGGATATGTTTTCTTGAACCACCAGATTGGCAACTGAAGTCTGCATTGCCAGCTGAGCAGAACGAGCTTTGTGCATTGTGCCGGCAAAGTATGACGTGTGGTAAAGGATGGGCAAATATAGGCCAATAAGCCCAATATCCTGTTACTCATGGAACATGCAGAATTAGAAGGCATCGTTCAATTTTTTTGCAGAAGTTATATTTTCACAGAAACTTGATGTTATAGGAAACCGTATGAGATCTCTGCGGCTATCCGAGATAAAGTCCTGTGATCCCACCAATGGCCTACTACGTTATACAAAGCTCATTCTGAAACCCCATCTTTCTGCCATATCCCTTGAACCATTCCTGGCCTTTTTCAGTGCCTCAATACTGTCATGATAGCAGATTTTTAAGACATTGTTCGAAATCATCTTTCAAAGATTTTGCACAGTTTTAAGACATTGAGTCAAAGAAATATGTTGTTATAGGAAACCGTTTAAATTACGAAACAGGACCTGCTACTTGGTCATATAAAGCTCGTTCTGAAACCCCATCTTTCTCCCATATCCATTTCACCGTCCTTGACATTTTTTCAGTGCCTCAAAACCGAACTACAGAACAGACACCGCATCCAACACTCCAACAGGACCACCATAAGTTAGAGAGAAAATGGCCACAGCAAAGAGTGACACCAGCCTTGGCCGCGAGCAATTCGAGTTTGAAACAGTTACACGCGCCACAGGTTAACCGATTCAGGCATTGTAGTGGAGCTGGGACTGCAGAACCTGGACGTCTTCCAGCAGCCGGTCTCCAGGAGCAGCTCTTCATGCTGCTTCGCGTTCACATGGGATTCCTCATGTCCTCGCTCAGCCTAGCGATGTCCTGCTGAAGCTTCTTGATCTCACTGACCTTTAGTCCTTTTCGCGGATCAGTTCTCCATCTGGAGCTTCTCAGCCTCTTCCATGTAGGTGCTGGCAGCTTTCCTCAGGGCGATGATCTTCTGAAGATAGCGGTGCAGCCGGTCAATGACCGATGAAGAAATAGTGTGTATCGTGTCAAGAGTGTGATGTGCCAGATTTTACTACAAATCCATATTCTACTTAATATGTATTTGACCAAGAGCAGCAACTCATGGCTAAAAATGTATGTGTTCTGCATTCCCACCAAGGCACCAAATAGGCAAATAATGTCCTGTCCTGTGCTTATACAATCTAGATGATATATTTCAGGATGCATAGCGTAAGTTAAATATGTAATGCTCAATTTATTGGCTGGTATAAATAGAAGGATACACATACACTTAGTTGGGAGACACCCAACCCAAAGAGTGCACTACAAGCTTCCAATGATCCATTATTAGTTCAGCAAATGCTTTCAGCAAGTAGCGCCTCACACGCACTGGGCCGCCATTCGCTAGCACTCGATTGCACATCGAAGAATAGTAGTCATGCTAACTAGTAGTATAACAGAGCCCTACACCTTCCAGGTATGCATAATAGGCTCTTACAACACAAATGAACCCACTGGGACAGCCTAAATAATCAGGTACCAATCACCTCTAATAAGGAAACTAAAAGCAATGTCGACTAGTTTCCATGCATAGCGCCGTTGGAGTTTACTCGGACGGGGGAACCGTTATTCTGTGCAAGATCCGCTTCCTCGACTTCTGACAAGAAGCCGTTCTCGAAGAATGCCGAGTGTAGGGCTTGTACACACTGCTTCGCCTCACTGTCATGGACCACCAACGAGATGTTCACCTGCCAATGAACAGTTAGCGAACGCCACCCACTTTGAAAAAATAGGGGGAAAACAATTCTCATGTGGTCGTGCCATTTTCTCATTTGGTTATGCGCAGAAAACAAAGTTACCTTGGACGCCCCTTGTGAGATCATCTGGACGTTAACACCATTTCTCCGTAGAACATTGAACGCCTGGCATGCATCAGCAAATGTAAATCATAACATGCAAAATCATCTAACTGACGACACCAAAAACTATACACCAGCTAACTTCAATACTTTGTTGTTGCATTCGCTAGTACTATTACAGCATTGAAACAATAATATGTGATTCTTAACAATATGCTAGGACAAAGTTCCAGTTTCTGAGAATGTAGATATTACCTTTTCAAGAATCAGGGACGATCTCTGTACATTTCCTATCAGGGAGATGATTGATCTGTGCTGTAAAAGATGAACAACCGCAATCTTTTCAAGCTCTTCCACTACATTATCAAGTTCCTGCAGCATCATAAAAATACGTATAAGGAGCATAGATCACAACAGTAGGAAGCCAAGTAGTTTTGTTGGCAGAGAACTGAATTACTGAACATGAAAATGGACTATTTACCTGCTGGATCAATTCACGACTCCACAGTTTTGATGGATCTAGTGTCAATGATATGCTCACTTCACTAGTAGCCACAGAATCAACGGAGATACCCAAATCTTCAAATATTGAGAAGACCTGCACAAAAATAGTACAATAAAAAATATGCATAGCTGTATAGAAAAACAGGGTCACAAGTCTGTTGCTATGTACCTTCGCTAGGAAGCCAAACTGGCCAAGCATCCTTGTGCTCACTATATCGAGCATGGTAATATTTGATTTCAACACAATGCTGGTTAGTATACTCTGAAAAAATGATGTACAATCAGAGGCCAGTAGTAATTACACATCGAAAAAACACAATATACTGATAGCCATAGAACAAACCTTGCGCATATCTCTTGATGTAGTGATCACAGTACCAGGTGCATGACGGTTATACGAGTTCTTCACTCGAACTGGTATACCACCTTCCCTAGCTGGTCTCATTGATTGCGGATGCAAAACCTAACACCAGAAGCTTCAGTAAAAATACTAGAATAACACTTGATAAATCACCAAGGAAGTATCACGTGTCAAGTCAGAAAAAAAATATAATAAAAACGAGTTTCAATGAAGTAAAGGTCCCTGAACCACAAAACAAGCTAAGTTTGAAAAACTGAGAATTGGAGAATGAACATATATAGCATCTTCTGGGTTAAGGCGCAACCAGCAAATTTCTACTATTCTAGAAGACAGGTAAGTAACCAACAAAGAATACCTGTCCACCAAAGTACGCAAGTTCAGCTGCCTCATCAAAAGTCAAGAAGGGTACTGGTACCGCATTTGCATAGATATTTGGATCGCACGTCAACACACCATCTACATCCTTCCAAACCTGTTGCAGATTTAAAAAATGAGTAATAGCCCCCATTACTGCAAAATAGCGTAGAGGCATCACAAGTCCACCACATATTATTCATAGATTTTAAGTTTATTAGGTTATACATCTGGACAACATCTCGTCGCAGAAAATTAATAAGAAAATCAGATTACAACGCTTTTGGATGCATTAACATAAAAATTGGGACATCGTTATATATAGCACGTACTAACAGCTTAGAGCCTGAATGAGTTTCGCGCGGCAACCAGACTTTAAACAGGTAATTAAATATACTAAAGTAGAACAAAAACCTGGATTTCTCTTAAACCCAAGGCTTTGCCAATGGTCGTAGCGGTCAAGTCACTTCCACCCCTTCCTAAAGTAGTGACTGCACATGATTTCCATCCCTGAAAATTTGTGTGCGCATCATTATAAATACAAACAGAACAAATCTGATGCTCTTGCAAATGAATTATGTAACATTACAGACCTTCCCAAGGAAACCAGTGACAATAGGAATAGCAGGCTCATCGATCCAATCCCCATGTAGCCTCTTTGCAACAGCAGGATAAGTTGCTTCAAGAATATCCGCATTTGTGAAATCATCAGTGGTTATAAAGCCAAGATCAAACGCATCATACTGCAAATAAGCAAAAAAAAAGGTTAAGACATTGGTGGACTAAAATATCAATGTTATTTGAGGAACACGTGTTACATGTCCAGTAACATGTAATTGTGAAATTAATTTTAAAATTCAAACTAAGATCACATAGTTGTGGGTTTTCAATTCTATGAGCTAACAAAACATTCGTCAAGAATGTAGACATCCACATGCACTAGGGCATAGCCGGGAGGCTTAAGGGCAATGGTATATAGAAGGAACACATTTAACTCTCGATCATATCCCTGCTAAAATGAGATGCTAACTTCCCGACTTTCTCAAATCCCTCACACTTGTATATATCTACAAAGATGATTACTTTACGCAAAAAAAAAAGTTGTCTAGTTTGCTGAGTTCAGATGGCTAAAGTGGCACAATCAAACTCTAAACTATCATTATATTTACAAACATATTGTTGCATGTGCTTTGACACAATACAGCAAGTCCATCTCATGGGTCGCATGGTTGGGACATCTTCGATGTTATGGAGCCAGACTTGCCATATCATTGTACAACAATCAAGTTGAAGCAATTGATTCCATTAATCAACTAAAAGCAGCTGTAAAAGAGTATCTACAAGCAAAGACTCTCAAAGGGGTCAACGCTATTCCTATAAGTATAACCTAAGTAAGCTTTCTATTGTAGGGGATATTAATAAGCTCTTCTGGAAATATTTGTCTAAGAAGCATGTCATAAACTCCATCTATTCAACGAAATGAAAGGCAAAGTTCTCTTTGCGTTTTCTCAAAATAAGTAAAAACTATGCAATTTTCTATTGCATGGAGATATTAATAAGCTCTTCTAGAAATACTTTGTCTAGGTGCATTATCTTTCACGGGTCCAAAGAGTGTGTGAAACAATATGAAAATTTATAGAAATTCGGAAATGTTTGATTAGGGAGACCCGGAGAAGGGCTTCGAATCTAGATACAAACAAATACCACAAAACAAAGCTTACCGAACTACTAGATTATTGCATTGCTAGAAGTATGTACCTGCCGTGCCTTCTTCCCAAGTTTATTCATATACGCAGCAAATATTCTTGTAGACATGCATTCACCAAAGGAAACAAGATAATCTCGTGTCCTGGGAGTCAGCTCTTTCATCATAGCAACACCCTTAAGAAGTTGTTCCAATTCGTCCAAAAAACCTGTTTGATGAAACAGTGAAAAATGTCTTATTTGTACAGTACTAAAGAAGATCTTTCATGGAAGACAAATGAATGCTAAGTGCTCAGTTAGCCCAAGAAATTAAATATAAAAAACAATGGCTAAATGCTTAAGAATCAAAGACACAACTTGTGGACGTGTTATGGGTTATGATTAAGGATCCAGCATGCCACATTTCAGATGTCTGAATTTTTACGTGGTGGGGAACACAGCGAGTATGGGACTTCAAGGAGTAAAGTACTTCACATGTCACCTGCTCTATGTTTTCACTTTAGTAGTGAAGGGGTATGTGTGTCAATTGAAATTTTCAAGCGATACCAGCTGCCTTTACACTAATTTTATGCTTTATGTAGAAGATGCTTTTTTTGTTAATAAAAGAACTTGTTCCACATGGTAAACCTGCCATGTACTACGGGACTAATTGAACGGCGCTTGTAGACAAATAATATGTTCAAGTGTACAGTGAGGTCAATGTACTATATCAAATAATGCCATTCCATTGAGGAAAAAATAGTTAAACCAACTAGGTTGGAGCCACTAGTCTATAGAATACAAAAGCTATCACTGTTGTATATACAACAGAAAGGTACTCTGCTGAAAAGGATGTGAATGGATGACAATGACCTGTAGGCTTGTTACCACCCTATAAAATCAAATGAAAAAAATGTGTGTATAGATGTTCAGCACCATTGACAGATTTTCAGGTAATAAGCTAAGGCTGTGGATGCACGAGTGGTATTAACAGATCCTTCTATTTTTTGGCATATAAAATAATAAGGCAAGGTCCTATCTATATTTGGCATCTGGGACCTACAAAACAGGCACGATTCTCTTTGAAGTTCAAAATATTATCTTTAGTGCCCTATGACCTTGAATTTTGAGCATTAATTTTAGATCATGGAAATAAATATGGGCAATGCTATGAACCAAAACCTTTTTGCTCACCGATGATCCCAGAGTAGCGAGAATACATGCCAGAGATTACTAATAGGTAATGTACACAGGGATGGCGGCAATGATCATGGTGAAGAAATAGAAAGGGAACACGAAAAGAGAAATCCATCGCCAGACAAATAAAAAAGTCTATCTGAAAATCTTGGTCTGGTGGGTTGAATTAGAGATAAGGCCGAAAAGAGTTCAACTAATGGGATGGCTGATGAACTGCAAGTGGCGAAATGCTAGCCTACTTTGTGAGTGGGTGGATCCCTTTTTGATCTGGTGGAGCCTTGGAAACTTTTTTATGATAATTTTCAAAGAATAACTGACTGCACAAGTATCGATCTGGAACTAACAGCTGAAAAATACAGTAACATACCTGAAACAATGGAGCTATATAATCCAAGCTCATCAATCGTCCTGAGGAGAGCACAAGCAAACAAATATTTCAGGATTGCACACTACAAACCAGCCGTTGAGCATCAGGAGACCGCAAAATTACAGAACGAAGAACACACCTAAAATGAAGCTCCTTGATGGCCTTGAGCTCGTCGAGCTCGGACGCCTTGGGGGCGCCGCAGCTCACCGCCTTCTCCCCGGCCTAACAGAGTCCAACAGCCGACCACATTTAACACCAAATCGAGTGGAGTTACCAGAAACCGAAAATCAGCAGAGATGTGAATTTGGTGGTGTACCAGGAGGAGGTTGTTGGTGGTCTTCCCCATCGCGGAGAGGACGATCACGGGCGTCTCCTCGGGGAAGCTGAGGATGAGGTCGGCCACCTCCCTCATCCGCTCCGCCGACGCCACCGAGGACCCGCCGAACTTCATCACCACGGTGAACCCCGCCGCGGCGGGCGGCGTACCCCCGTCCGACACCGCGGGGGCGGGGGCCTCGCCCTTGTTCAGAGTCGTGGTGGCCGCGGCCCCGCTCTGGCAGCGGAGCACCAGCCCCCTCCGCGCCCAGCATTGCCCTCCCGGCCTGGCACTAGCAGCCGCGCGCAGGGGACACGAGTCCCTCTCCCTCGCGAGCCTGCAGGCGGAGAGGGCCGCCGGAGCCTCAGGCACGACCGCCGCGAAGCGCAGCGCGGCCATCTTTTCCGGATCTCTCCTCTCCTCCCTTCTCTTCCTCGCCGGACAGAAGAAGAAGCTCGAGGAGGAGAGGAGTAGAGGAATGGCGGCGACAGAGGTAGGACAGGGAGGAAGACGCGGTGGGGATGGAGGGTTTATATAGCGGGTGGGGAAACGGACGGCGGGGAGGCGGCCTGCCCGGGGAACGGACGGCGGGGATGGCTCCGAGCTGGCTGCGTAAAGTGTTGACGACCCCTCGTGGCACCGGCCGGACGCAGAAACGTGAGGAAGCGGAGCGAGCGGCGAAAGGGCGCCGCGGCTCGGGTGGGCAGGGCCCGCATGGAAGCGACTGGCACAGTGGTTTTTGTCGCCTGTTTTTTTGGATTCCAGCTGCGATGGCACCCATTGGCTTGCGTCGGGTGCCAATGGGCATACACGATAGACAAATGGATCTGAAGATTTTGTGTCATCTGTCTAGGAAAAGTTGAAAGGGAAGTTCATGATTTTGGTCTACTCTAGTTCTTAGTGGCTAGGTTTTGGGCTGTGTCGATTCTGAACGATGGTTGGTTGCCGATGGTATTGTGTGTCTTCTTCGTCGGTGTCGTGGTTTGCATGGGTTCTCAACCTCGACTGATTATTGGTGTATCACTTTTTTATGTTGTGAGTTGTTGTTTGGTGATGGCATCCACGGCTTACGACCGATGCCAATGGATTGGAAGATGTCTTGTCCAAAAAGCTAAAAGAAAAGTTAATTTTGATCTAAATCTCGATACTGGTTTATGTTGCATCGATCGAGAACACTAATTGGTTATCGGTAACCAAGGATGGAGCAAGATATATATAATCGAGAAAGGGCAACTTAGGGCAATTGTGTTGTTATTAGCTTTGTGAGAGGTGGCATTAATGTGGAAATATAGCATTTTAGCTTATCGGTGGAATTTCTGAGGGGGCAATAGCCCCCACAAATCTCTACATGGGTTCACAGTTGTCGATTGTATATTGTTTTCTTGGTGGATGACCTGGTTTGCAGGCTTCTCAACTATGACTAATTATTGGTGTATTGCTTTCCAAGTGCAGGGCTATTTTTTTTGTCGTCATGTTGCATAAGTAACCTCCGCCGGAACTAACTCCCATTTTTGTGTTAAATAGCGCGATTCTACATACAGCACTAAAATTGTACCAATATGTGTTATTTAGCCAACAACAACAAAGTACAACACCTGTATATAAATTAGTTTAGCAAACTTCATAAGATGGGTACACAAGAATGTTCAAATTACCGTAACAAACAATTCAAGGAAACTAAAAATTCTAATTTTTTATGTTTACCATAATTTTCTTGTGGTAGTGGGCTAGTGGCTAGGTGTAAGAGTTGGCCTAGAAATTGTGTTTGAGTGAGTGGAAGTTTCAGTGTGAACACTTGCTTTTTTCAATATAAAATATAATTACTGAAAAATATTGTTTGAAAAGATTTGTGGAACTCAGCCACTCAGGTGAGATCATAGGTCTCCGCTCGGCTTTCTTCGGCCCGCCCTAAGTTGTAGAATGTTAGGGCTCCTTTGGTTTATAGGATAGAGACCGTGTAGGAATAGAAACATATAGGACTAGCTTTTGTATCGGTTCTGGTTGCTAGCGATATTGCTAAGCACCAAGTTTAGTGGAATATGATTTCCCATTTTGAAAAAAAGGATGCCATGTGTACTTGAACCCATGAGCATGAAATCTCTTTGATTCTGGTGAAGGAGTTTTTCATGAGGTCTAACAACTAACCTAATGTTGTTTTGTTATGAAATGTACACTATAAGATTTTTATAGGATTATTTCTAATAGGTTACAATCCTATGAATCAAACTACTTTTGTAGAAAAATACTCATAGGATCTTATTTCTACAATATCTTTTAAAATCATATGAATCAAAGCAGCCCTATACGGGAAGGAATTGAACCGGAAGTATGCAAGCGTGTAACCACTAGTAAGTAGTAGCCAGAGAGCCCATATGAAAGAACTATTGTATCACGAAACAATATCATCTCCATTTCAAAATGTAAGCCTTTAAAAAAAAGCTAATTTAGGCTTATATTTTAGAGCAGAGGTAGTATATATTGTATGCAACAAATTGGCATATATAACACTCACCTGTCACACCACCCACTCAAAATCTGGATTCGGTAACCTTTAGAAAAGTGCCTTCTCGCATAAGCAGATCCGGTGCTACCTTTTAATCGTTTGTGAGTCCACTTCCACTGAAAGTTCCGTGGTATGCTCAAACAAGCAGCAGTTTCAGTCTCCGAACCCAAGAGCTGAAGTGGCGGTTCTCCCATCGTCCTCGTCTGCTAGCCGTTGGCATACGGTATCGAAGATGGCCACATTTTTTCTACTCATCAGAAGTTCAGAACAGCTTTGTGTAAACCATGTAGCGCACTCAGGGTACACACTATACACAGGTCACCTTTCATGGATGCGGACGACATTGCATCATGTAATGACATACGTCTTTGATTAGATCAGAGAGGGTGATGCTATATAATTGGTGGCAGCTGGTGACTGAATTCGAGTTTGGTTTGGTTTGTTCAATGCAGAGGAAGACGCCAAGCAGGCAAGCAGGCAGTGCCTGCCGTTTTCATGCATGCAACTGGTGATTACCTATGGCTGTCGGTCGGGCGGGTAAAATTTAAGACCAGGACGACTCTTCTTCTCGCCAAGACTCGACCACGCATACGGAGAGCAATGGAAATGATTTGTTGATGATTTGCATGTTTCTGTATGGACACAACACGAGAGCTTAGCATGCTGCCACAGCTAAGTAGCTTTTGGGTAGTGCAGGGGTCGTACAAGATATGGCGCGCAAACGATCGACACGGACGCGGCAGACGCTGGCCGCAAGATTCTTCTCTTGCACCCAGCAACGCTAGGCAGGGAGTGACCACCTAGATTGCACAGAACCGTGGCCTCACGAGTCAGGACGGCATGTATTGTTGTTGCCGTCTCCCAACAACGCCATGATCGGCCATGATAAACGACTGCAAATGGCCGACAGTCACACGTCGCACTCACCCCCGCTTGTTCGATACAAGATATATATATTCATACCAAGAAGATATCAATTGCATACGGCTTTCTATTTCTATTATGAGATGGTCAAGAAACTGAAGGTGGCACGAGATCAAATTATTACGAAAAAGGAAAAAATAGCCATCGACGAAGCAGCAACCACCACCAATGTTGGTAACCTGAGTCCAAGGATAATGAGAAAGGTGCTCCAACAACGACACCTTCAGGAACAATGGCGGCGCCAGGAATTGGCTGGTGGGTATTCCCACAGGCCAATTTTTTTTTTCAAAGCATACAAAAACAGGAGCAAACGCCCGCCTGTGTTCGTCGCTGGAGGCTGGGAATGATACGAGCTCGCTCAGTCGTGTGTCTGTCGTTCCATGGGCTTGGGCAGTTGGGCCTAATAAAAAAAATTGGGCCAAAATGTATTGGTATGCCTGGGCATATAGGGGCATACCCCTGGCGCCGCCAATGTTCAGGAAGGTAGCGACACAAGGTGCAGATGTCGGTAGATCCAACCACACCCATGACAAATCATGGATTTTCGCTTCTAAGAGAAGTCTGAGCTAACTACACACAATTCTTCAACAAGTGACAACACGTTAGCACTGCCGTTGCTAGATTGAACATAGAGTTTTCACCCACGGAACTCGAGACTTGTCATTCATAGAGCACCACCTAACCATAGTCGCATGTGTTGCTAGCAATACCTACCAATTCATCATCGAATAACCACACATGTATGGTGATGACGTAGACCTTGCCACGCAACTGGACCCATACCCATTGAAAGGACAGCTTTGACCCTGAGCGGGTTTGGTGAAATTGACACTTGGATTAGGGAACTAATGAAACCTAAAAGTCTCTATTCATGTTTTAGTCCAAAGTGACACAATGGAATAGTGGAAGGAGACTCCATAGTTCAAAACGATGACACAAGCTAGACTAGCAAGGTCTCATTATGTCAAATCTAACCCAGAATTCTCGTGACGACTTGAGAAATTCCATTCGGATTCAGGTTCTGCACAAGCTCGGGTCGGGCATAAAGACCACATTTTGAGGATGCTACAGAAGTATCTTCTTCTGATAAGGTATAGGTTGACTAAGCTAAAACCAAAATATACATTTCTCTCGCATCAGTTGTTGAGCTACATCAAACTTACACTAGTAGAAAACGGGGCTAATATCCTGGGGCATTAGTCCCGGTTGCTCTTTGAACCGGGATTGATGCCCTGGGCCCCACTGCTTTTTCGGCCGCAGGACCCCAGAATCCATTAGTCCCGGTTCGTTTGGAACCTTTAGTCCCGGTTCGTATTATGAACCGGGACTAATGTGTCTGGAGTCGAATTCGGCCGTTGCCAGGCTCATTAGTCCCGGTTGGTATCACCAACCGAGACTAAAGACTCAGCCTTTAGTCCCGGTTGCTATTACCAACCGGGACTAATGAGTTCTGTATATAAAAAACTCCTTCTTCCTCCCCGAGCCAGCCACTCCCCCTCTCCACTCTACAAGTGTTCTTCATGCAACAAGCTAGCTCTAGTTCATCCTCTTTGATCACCATTTCTTTACTATAGGATTCCAGTTGGTGATGGTGAAGCCACTTTTGATTAAAACATTTGACTTCCGATTTTGCCCCTAAGATAAATCAGCTCAAACGGAATCACATCTTCTTTACTATAGGATTCCAGTTGGTGATGGTGAAGCTACTTTTGATTAAAACATTTGACTTCCGATTTTGCCCCTAAGATAAATCAGCTCAAACGGAATCACAGACTGTAGGCGTAAAGCAATCAGCCTAAAAATAGCCTGAATAATAGCAATGAGCCAAATACGGCTAGCAATTAGCAAATAAGGGGAAATCAGGGACATTAATACGGCTAGCAATTAGCCAAATAAGAGGAAATCAGGGACATTAATATGGCTAGCAATGAATACGGCTAGCAATTAGCCAAATAAGAGGAAATCAGAGACATTAATACAGCTAGCAATGAACCAAATTATAAGCAAAAATCGGGGACATTAATAGCCAAATACGGCTAGCAATGAGCCAAATAAGGGAAAATCACAGAAAATTCAGAGCCGTCATCGGTATCTAAAAAAATATTCAGCTAGGATCCACAAAGTGTTTGTTGAAATATAGTATTGAAAACTATACTAATATTCAGCTAGGATTTCATGTGGCCATCTCGACGCGAATTTTCATGCATATATTTGTATTTGCAGTAAAAAATACTTGAATAGGCCGTAGCAACGCACGGGCATTCAGCTAGTTTTGTCACAAATTGGTGTCCCCACTTCAATCTAAGTGGACTAAAAGGTGAGGAACTTTGAGCTTTTGTCTTTCATTGGTAATTTAGCTCATTTAATGCTCTAAAAGTAGAGAGATTTGTGAATTTTTATGGGAGCAATTATTTAGATGTTTATTTGATTATGTGTAGAAGTAGATGAAGATAGAGGTAGAAATAGAGGTAGAGATAGAGATATAGATAGAAATAGAAAATAGAAAATAAAAATAAAGATAGAGAGATAGAGATAGAGATAGAGATAGAGATAGAATTAAAAATAATGATAGAAATAGATATAGACATAGACATAGAAATAGAGATAGAGATAGAAATAGAAATAGCGATAGAAATAGAAATAGAAAATAGAAAATAGAAATTGAGATAGAAATAAAAATAGTGATAGAAATAGAGATAGAAATAGAAATAGAAATAGAAAATAGAAATTGAGATTGAAATGAAAATAGTGATAGAAATAGAGATAGAATTAGAAATTGAGATAGAAATATATAGATAATAGAAATAGAGATAGAAATAAAAATAGTGATAGAAATAGAGATAGAAATAGAAATAGTGATAGAAATAAAATTAAAGATATAGAAATAGACATACAAACAAAATTAGAGATAGAAATAGAAATTGTATATTTGATTTGCGTTTGATATATACTTATATAATGCAGATGAGCCGAGCATGGATGTACGCCGATCGACGCTCTGGAGATTTCATTAAAGGCGTGCATTCTTTTCTCAATGTGGCTGAGGCAACCAAGCGGAATGGTTTTATGTGTTGTCCATGCGGTGTTTGTCGGAATGAGAAGGATTACCCTTCCACAAAGACCCTTCACATCCACCTGTTCCGGTTCGGTTTCATGTCCGGCTATAATTGTTGGACCAAGCATGGGGAGAGAGGGGTTATGATGGAAGACAACGATGAAGAAGAGAATGATGACAACTATCCTGAGTTCCCTGAAACCACCGATACCGCAATGAAAGATAATGAAGAAGAAGAAGAAGAAGGTGAAGAACAGGCATCAGATGTGCCCGCTGATGATCTTGGTCAGGTCATTGTTGATGCACAGATTGACTGTGAAAGTGAAAAGGAGAGGGAGAAGTTGGAACGCATGTTAGATGATCACAAAAAGAATTTGTACACAAATTGCGAAGACGGCCAGAAAAAGCTAGGAAGCACGCTGGAATTGCTGCAATGGAAAGCAGAGAGTGGTTTATCTGACAAGGGATTTGAAAAATTGCTGAAAATTGTGAAGAAGATGCTTCCAAAGGATAACGAATTGCCCGCCAGTACGTACGAAGCAAAGAAGATTGTCTGCCCTCTAGGATTGGAGGTGCAGAAGATACATGCATGCATTAATGACTGTATTCTCTACCGCGGTGAGTACGAGAATTTGAATGCATGCCCGGTGTGCAGTGTATTTTGGTATAAGATCAGGCGAGATGACCCTGGTGATGTTGAGGGCGAGCGTCCCAGGAAGAGGGTTCCTGCCAAGGTGATGTGGTATGTACCAATAATACCACGGTTGAAATGTTTATTCAGAAACAAAGAGCATGCCAAGTTGTTGTGGTGGCACAAAGAAGACCGTAAGAGTGACGAGATGTTGAGACACCCCGCTGATGGGTCGCAGTGGAGAAAAATTGACAGAGATTTCCTGGAGTTTACGGAAGACGCACGGAACTTAAGGTTTGGTCTAAGTACAGATGGTATGAATCCTTTTGGGGAGCAGAGTTGCAGTCATAGCACCTGGCCCGTGACTCTATGTATCTATAACCTTCCTCCTTGGTTGTGCATGAAGCGAAAGTTTATTATGATGCCAGTGCTTATCCAAGGCCCGAAGCAACCTGGCAATGACATTGATGTGTACCTAAGGCCATTAGTTCAAGAACTTAAACAGCTGTGGCAGACTGAAGGTATTCGTGTGTGGGATGAGTACAAACAAGAGGAATTTGATCTACGAGCGTTGTTGTTCGTGACCATCAATGATTGGCCTGCTCTTAGTAACCTTTCAGGACAGACAAACAAGGGATACAATGCATGCACGCACTGTTTAGGTGAGATCGATAGTATATATTTGGATAAAAGTAAGAAGGTGGTGTATTTGGGGCATCGTCGATTTCTTTCGCCCAAACATCAATTGAAGAAAAAAGGCAAGCATTTTAATGGCGAGGCAGAAGTCCGGGGCAAGCCTAAACGCCATACTGGTGATGATATATTTGATATGGTCAAAGATTTAAAAGTAATCTTTGGAAAGGGTCCTGGCAGTCTGTCTGTTTCGAATGACGCTAGCGGACACGCACCCATGTGGAAGAAGAAATCTATATTTTGGGAGCTTGAGTATTGGAAATTTCTAGAGGTCCGCTCTGCAATCGACGTGATGCACGTGACGAAGAATGTTTGCGTGAACCTACTAGGCTTCTTGGGCTTGTATGGGAAGTCAAAAGATACACTGGAAGCACGTGAGGACCAGCACCGTATGAAAAGAAGAGACGGCATGCATCCAGAGGATTTTAAGGGTCCTGCGAGCTACGCTCTTAACAAAGAAGAGAAGGAAATCTTTTTTGAATGCCTGAGCAGTATCAAGGTCCTATCTGGATTCTCGTCAAATATAAAGGGAATAATAAATATGGCAGAGAAAAAATACCAAAACCTAAAGTCTCATGACTGCCACGTGCTTATGACGCAATTGTTTCCGGTTGCACTGAGGGGGATTCTACCGGAAAATGTTCGAGTACCGATTGTGAAGCTATGTGCATTCCTCAATGCAATTTCGCAGAAGGTAATCAATCCAGAAGATCTACAACGGTTACAGAATGATGTGGCCCAATGTCTTGTCAGCTTCGAGTTGGTGTTCCCACCGTCCTTCTTCAATATTATGACGCGTCTCTTAGTTCACCTAGTCGAAGAGATTTCCATTCTCAGTCCAGTATTTCTGCATAATATGTTCCCCTTTGAGAGGTTCATGGGAGTCTTAAAGAAATATGTGCATAACCGTGCTAGGCCAGAAGGACGCATCTCCAAGGGCTATCTAACAGAGGAGGTCATTGAGTTTTGTGTTGACTTTGTTCCTGACCTGAACCCGATTGGTCTTCCTCAATCGCGGCATGAGGGGAGACTGAGTGGAAAAGGCACGCTAGGAATGAAATCAGCATACTGTATGGACGGACATTCTTTGAGTGAAGCACAGTTTTATGAAATTCCACGTTGGTGGAGCCATATATGGAGCGACACAAGAATATTGTACGCTCGGAAAACCTGGGGCAGTCTGACTCCTGGATTGCAAAGTTTCACATGGCGACTTTTGGTGGTTCATTGCAAACACTTCTCATAAATGACGCCACTGTTGGATATGAGCTGTCCATGTTGGCCAAGAAACCATCTTTCACTATATTGACTTTCCAGGGTTACGAGATAAATGGGAATACATTTTACACGGTCGCCCAAGATAAAAAGAGCACCAATCAAAATAGTGTTGTCCGCTTTGATGCAGCAAACGACAATGGGACAAAGGACATATATTATGGTTACATAGAGGAGATATGGGAACTTGACTATGGACCGTCTTTAAAGGTCCCTTTATTTCGGTGCAAATGGGTCAAGCTGACAGGAGGAGGGGTAAAGGTGGACCAGCAGTACGGAATGATAACGGTGGATCTCAATAATCTTGGTTATAGAGATGAACCATTCGTCCTAGCCAATGACGTCGCTCAGATTTTCTATGTGAAGGACATGTCTACCAAACTGAGAAAAAGAAAAGATAAGAAAACGAATACATCACATGATGAGCCAAAGCGCCACATTGTTCTTTCAGGGAAAAGAATCATCGTGGGAGTGGAGGACAAGACAGATATGTCAGAAGATTATAACAAGTTTGATGAAATTCCGTCCTTCAGAGTGAACACTGACCCAACCATCTGATGGCGCGGTGATAATGATGCCAGAAAGCTTGATTGCGTTTATTGATGAAGTAAATGACCGGCCAGTTGGGAAACCCCAAGAGCAAGGTTTGATGAATATAGCAGCAAGTTTTTCCCTCAGTTATGAAACTAAGGTTTAATTGTCCAGGAGGAGGATGTCAATATGACTGAAGGTGATGCCCACTAGCTGCGTGATGCTCTAACAAGGGTGCCGTTAACGATAACTTGTTAGCGCGTCTTCAACCAATAGCAACATGGAACCTGCACACAACACAACCAAATACTTTGTTCCCAACTTACGATGAGGTTGTCAATCTCACCGGTTTGCTTGAAACAAAGGTTATGAGCGTATCGAGTGGAAAGTAATAATAGTATGCGAGTAAAGTAAACAGTGCGAGTAAAGTAAATAGGTAACAGCAATATAAAGGAAATAGGACCAGGGTCCACAGTTCACTAGCGGTGTCTCTCCATAAGATAAAATAATACATGCTGGGTAAACAAATTACAGTTGGGCAATTGATAGAATAAAGACAACGTGCATATGTCGAGAGGATCACTATGAGATTTACTCTGGGCATTACAACAAGATACATAGACCGCCATCCAACTGCATCTATGACTAATAATCCACTTGTGGCGAATCAATCAGAGAACTCCACAAGTATTAAGTTGCGAACAACAGATAATTGCATTAAGCAAAGTGTGTAATATAAACAAAGTAATATAAACAAAGTATATGCCCTCGAGCATATGAATGTTGTTTCCCCCTAGTAGCAACAGCACGTCTACAACCTTAGAGGTTTCTGTCACTCCCCCAGATTAAATAGAGGCATGAACCCACTATCGAGCATAAATACCCCCTCTTGGAGTCACTAGCAACTACTTGGCCAAGATAGCTACTAACAACGGAGAGCATGCAAGATCATAAACAACATAGAGATAACATAAGATAAAATTCAGTACTTCAACTCAATCATAACACCAATATTCATCGGATCCCAACAAACACAACATGTAGAATTACATAAAGGTAGTCTCGATCATGTAAAGCAGCTCACGAGATCTAAACATGAAGCACATGGTGGAGAAGACAACCATCTAGCTACTGCTATGGACCCATAGTCCAAGGTAGACTACTCACTCATCGCGCCGGAGGCAAGCATGGCGATGAAGAAGACCTCCGGTGGCGATTCCCCTCTCCGGCAGGGTGCCGGGAAGAGCTTATGAACCCTCCCGATCTTCTGGTCGACGGCGGCGGTGGATCGTGATGTGTTCTGGAAAAGTGATAGGGTCTTTAGGTTTTCCCATCGGGGGGTCTTTATAGGCAAAGGGGCGGCGTCAGAAGTGGACCAGGGGGCCCACACCACAGGCCGGCATGGGCCAGGGGTGGGCCGCACCCCCTGGTGGTGTGGCCACCCTCTGGTCTGGCTCCGTCTCCTCTTCGGTGTTTTGGAAGCTCCGTGAAATATCTGGACGACTTGCTTTGGTTTCGTCCAATTCCGAGAATATTTCCTGTGTAACTTTTCTGAAACACAAAAACAGCAGAAAACAGGGAACTGACACTGTGGCATCTTGTTAATAGGTTAGTTCCGGAAAATGCATAAAAATGCCACTTAGTGTAACGAAACACTAAACAAATGGTGTAAAAACAAGCATGGAGCATAAAAAATTATGGATACGTTGGATACGTATCAGCATCCCCAAGCTTAACTCCTGCTCATCCTCGAGTAGGTAAGTGATAACAAAAGAATAATTTTTGAGGTGACATGCACCTACACAATCTTGATCATCTATGTAAGCGTTGTGTGATGGGATCAAAAGAACTTAAAACATGGGCATGAAATATATAATCTTGATAGAAGCAACTTAGCAACCATGTTATAACATGAAAATGAACACAAACAAAAGATCGTGAAAATAAAACAATAAAAGTCAAACGTGTGTTCAAATCATAAGGAAAAATATACAAATGGTTTTCAGCTTGTCCCTCATGGAGTAGCAAAACATAAATGCATAGGACACCTTTAAGTTTAAGAGGGCGACTAGATACAAATAATTTAAGAACAAGTGAAACCAATCATCATGAATCAATCAATGAAAACTTTGGGACAATGCATATGATACGTCTCCAACGTATCTATAATTTTTGATGCTCCATGCTTGTTTATACACCATTTGCCTATTGTTTTGTTACACTTAGTGGCACTTTTATGCATTTTCCGGAACTAACATATTAACAAGTCGCCACAGTGCCAGTTCCCTGTTTTCTGCTGTTTTTGTGTTTCAGAAGTGATACACAGGAAATATTCTCGGAATTGGACGAAACAAGTTCCTGAAGTCTTATTTTGTCTGGGAGCTTCCAGTTATCCGAAGAGAAGAAGGAGAGGGGCCACAGGCTGCCCTCACGCAGGGCTGGCGTGGCCCAGCCCCTGGCCGCGCCGCCCTGGCGTGAGGAGGCCTGGGGCCACCTCTGACATCGCCCCTTCGCCTATAAAGACCCCGATGGAAAAAAAACCTAAAGACCCGAAAACTTTTCCAGAACACATCGTGATCCGCCGCCGCCGTCGACCCGATGATCGGGAGGGTCCAGAAGCTCTTCCCGGCACCCTGCCGGAGAGGGGAATCGCCACCGGAGGTCTCCTTCATCGCCATGCTTGCCTCCGGAGCGATGAGTGAGTAGTCTACCTTGGACTATGGGTCCATAGCAGTACCTAGATGGTTGTCTTCTCCACTATGTGCTTCATGTTTAGATCTCATGAGCTGCCCTACATGATTGAGATCACCGTTATGTAATTCTACATGTTTGGTTTGTTGGGATCCGATGAATATTGGTGTTATGATTGAGTTGCTATACTGAATATTATCTTTTGTTATCTCTATGTTGTTTATGATCTTGCATGCTCTCCGTTGTTAGTAGCTATCTTGGCCGAGTAGTTGCTAGTGACTCCAAGAGGGGGTATTTATGCTCGATAGTGGGTTCATGCCTCTATTTAACCTGGGGGAGTGACAGAAACCTCTAAGGTTGTAGATGTGCTGTTGCTACTAGGGAGAAAACAACATTCATATGCTCAACGGCAAATGCTTTGTTTACATTACACACTTTGCTTAATGCAATTATCTGTTGTTCGCAACTTAATACTTGTGGAGTTCTCGGATTTATTCGCCACAAGTGGATTATTAGTCATAGATGCAGTTGGATGGCGGTCTATGTATTTTGTTGTAATGCCCAGAGTAAATCTCATAGTGATCTTCTTGACATATCACGTTTATCTTTATTCTATCAATTGCCCAACTGTAATTTGTTTACCCAGCATGTGTTATTTATCTTATGGAGAGACACCACTAGTGAACTGTGGACCCCGGTCCTATTTCCATCATATTGCTATCACCTGTTTACTTTACTCACACTGTTTACTTTACTCGCATACTCTACTGTTTTCCACTCGATACGCTCATAACCTTTGTTTCAAGCAAACCGGTGAGATTGACAACCTCATCGCAAGTTGGGAACAAAGTACTTAATTGTGTTGTGTGCAGGTTCCGTGTTGTTATTGGCCAAAGACGAGTCAACAAGTATCGTTAAACGGCGCCCTTGTTGGAGTGTTACTAAGCCAGTCCGCATCACCTTCAGTCGTTATTGTCCCTTCTCTCCAAGATTGACATACCTTGGTTTCTTAACTGAGGGAAAACTAGCTGCTATACTCATCACACCTTCCTCTTGGGGTTCCCAACGGGCTGGTCATTCACCATGCACAAGGAATATTCTGGTGCCGTCAACTTGGCGTAGCAGCTTCTTTTCTGGCGCCGTTGCCGGGGAGATTGGAAGACTTCTGCGAGGGGATTTTTTCGCACGTACATCCTTTACTTTGTTATTGTTTTGCTTTACTTAATTTATTTTACCTGCATTGTTTTATATCAAAAACCCAAAAAAATTAGAATCCTTGGTACTTGTTATTTCTTTACTTTTAGTTCATCATGCTGTTCCCTAAGTACGTTCTGGAGGACCTCTCAGTAGGAAGTGGTTCAATTATTGGAAAAAGTAACATTGAGGAGTTCTTTATTCCTATAGTGGATCCTGATCCCTCTTTCATTGTTATTTGATTCGCAATTTTCTGCGCCTAGCTCAAAGGCGTTAAAGAAAAGCACTCTTGGGAGATAACCCAATGTTTTATTTTCAGTACTTTTTCTTTTATTTGATTCTTGGAAGTCATTACTACTGTAATGACCGCTCCTTATCTTGTTTATTTCGTTTTTGTGCCAAGAGAAGCCTCTAATTCGAGTGAGGTAAAGATTTGGGGATGTTGCTGTCCTGAAACTGTTTTCGGTGCTGCACCGTAAAAAATCGTATAAATTCTCTGTATATCTTTTGGACCTTCGATTTCTTGTGCCTATGCCCCAGGTTATATCCAAACTTTCGTTAGTTGAACACTTTTTGATTTGAGCAACAGAAAACCCCTCAAAAATTCGACCTTTGTCAGCTGTTCTGTTTTGACAGATTTCTGCCAATATTTGTGTTTGCCACTTTATCGCTTTCTTTTGAGTTCTTTTGATCATGGAACTTTTGGAGAAGTTGCTACAGTAGTATTTGCTATATATGTAGTGGTTTTGAGTTGAAACCTGAAGCAAAAAGAGGTTGATTATATGTTATGCCTACACTAATGTTGCTAATAGATTTGTGTTTAGTTTTATATGAAGGAAGTTTTCAAGTGTAGGGATTGGAGAATGATGAGATGAGTTGAAGAATGGACAAAAGCTCAAGCTTGGGGATGCCCATGCATCACTCCAAGAAATATCCAAGAAGTACAAGCGTCAAAGCTTGGGGATGCCCCCGAGGCACCCCTTCTTCATCGGCAAAAATCAGGTCACCTTTCAAGACACTATATTTTTATTGCTTCATGCACTATGTGTTTTTCTTGGAGCGTCAGTTGTTTTAGTTTTCCTAGTTAGTTTAGTTTGTTTGCTGCAATAAATGGTTGGACCCCAACAAATTTCCTTTGGAGGAGATGTACTCGTTTTCATTTGCCAAGAACGCTCCGTTTTCACTCTTATCGTTCATCGAGTGTTCTTCTTTTTCCGCTACTGCTTTTGGTTTTCGTTTTCGCCTTGATTTGCATTCAGACCTTGTCATATCTTTTCATCAAGGTGTATTTTTGCCTCTGATCTTTATTGGTTTTCATCAAAAAAGGTGTCTTTAAAAATTTCAAATGGTGTTGGAAAAGAGAAAAAGCTTTATGCAAAAAGGTGGTACAAGAAGGAGCTTGTGTAGACTGCGGCTTAGGCTTTTTCATGTCATGCTTGATGTCTTTTTGGTAGTATGCTTAGTGGTTTTTCTGTAGCATGACTTGTCTCAAATAACTGAGATTGCTTAATGAGCCTTTGAAAAAAAATCATGCGTTGTTTTTATTGTATGGAAGCATTATTTTGGTTTTCTCCTTGATGCTTTATTTGGGTTGACTTGGCGCATGCTCACACATGTTAGACTCTTACAAAGTCGCCAATAGCCTCTATGATCATTTAGTTTTTGACTTTTGATGCCATCTTATGCTTCTTTTAATGTCGCTTTGTCGCTTTGCATGATTATGGCCATTATTGCTCTCTTAGTTGGTCGCTCCCAGTCTTTTGCTAGCCCTCGCCTTGTACTGAGTATGAGCTCTACTCGTGCATCCAACTCCTAAAAGCCAAAGTTTTCCAAAGTGTCCACCATACATACCTACTAGCAATTTGCTATTCCAAGTAAATTTGACTTGCTTTTATTTTCTCTTCAAATTAAACTCTTACCAGTGTTATGCGAAATTCGGTCAGTAAAGCTCTCACGAACCGGAAGGCACACTTTACTTTTTCCTGTACTAAAAATTTTGACATTATGGTCTCTTATGTTGAGTTGTTATGCTTGCAAGTTGTAAGTTGGAGACTAGCCCAGCCATGCAGTCATGGGCAAGCTTTCAACATTGCACTTCTTATTTGAGTTGATATCGTGATCTTTTGTTTATGGATGCCCGCGGTGTGAAATGAATTGGGAATCTTGTGGGGATCATGGAGTTTGTATATGTGTTAGGGAAACGCCGGGCCGCTAATCTAAGCCATGCATAATTCTTGATGGAAATTTGCAGCATACCCATGGTGAACATTCGACGACGCATCTCACAATAAAAAGCTAAACAAATGGCAAATAAAAGAGATGTCGAGGTGTTCATTGTCTGCTTGTCCTGTCATTTTGATGTGGGCTTGTTCCATGTCATCGGGCACGGAGGTACCCCATTGGCGGTTCTCAATGATATACATATATTTACAATGACAAGAGCCTTGCTTGGGACTCTAAGTAAAGTAGCATGAGGTTTGGGTACTCGTATTCACGGGACACGAGGTTTTCAACTTATGATTTGTCAAGCATATGCATCATAATTGTTCTCACATTAACTTTAACCATTCAAGATGCTTATGATGGGGGCAATGAGAGCTCAAAGCCGGTAAGTACCATAATTTTGGAAGGTTATAAAACTTGCAATCACTGCTTCCCTCTGCGAAGGGCCTTTCTTCTACTTTTATGTTGAGTCACCACCTTCTTTCTTTATGCACCATTAAGAGAGCATAGTTGTCATTATTAGTGTAATATGCATTGTCCCAAAGTTCATTGATTGATTCATATTGTTGGTTTCACTTGTTCTTAAATTATTTGTATCTAGTCGCCCTCTTAAACTTGAAGGTGTCCTATGCATTTATGTTTTGCTCTCTTTGAAGGACAAGCTGAAAACCATTTGTATGTTTTTCCTTATGATTTGAACACACGTTTGACTTTCATTGTTTCATTTTCATGATCTTTTGTTTGTGTTCATTTGCATGTTTACAACATGGTTGCTAAGTTCTTATTGTCAAGATTATATCTTCATGCCCATGTTTTAAGTTCTTATGATCCCAGCTCACAAATGCTTACATACATGATCAAGATTGTGTAGGTGCATGTCACCTCAAAAATTATTCTTTTGTTATCACTTACCTACTCGAGGACGAGCAGGAGTTAAGCTTGGGGATGCTTGATACGTCTCCAACGTATCTATAATTTTTGATGCTCCATGCTTGTTTATACACCATTTGCCTATTGTTTCATTACACTTAGTGGCACTTTTATGCATTTTCCGGAACTAACCTATTAACAAGTCGCCACAGTGCCAGTTCCCTGTTTTCTGCTATTTTTGTGTTTCAGAAGTGATACACAGGAAATATTCTCGGAATTGGACGAAACAAGTTCCTGAAGTCTTATTTTGTCTGGGAGCTTCCAGTTTTCCGAAGAGAAGAAGGAGAGGGGCCACAAGCCGCCCTCACACAGGGCTGGCGCGGCCCAGCCCCTGGCCGCGCCGCCCTGGCGTGAGGAGGCCTGGGGCCACCTCTGACATCGCCCCTTCACCTATAAAGACCCCCCGACGGAAAAAACCTAAAGACCCAATCACTTTTCCAGAACACATCGCGATCCGCCGCCGCCGTCGACCCGAAGATCGGGAGGGTCCAGAAGCTCTTCCTGGCACCCTGTCGGAGAGGGGAATCGTCACCGGAGGTCTCCTTCATCGCCATGCTTGCCTCTGGAGCGATGAGTGAGTAGTCTACCTTGGACTATGGGTCCATAGCAGTACCTAGATGGTTGTCTTCTCCACTATGTGCTTCATGTTTAGATCTCATGAGCTGCCCTACATGATTGAGATCACCGTTATGTAATTCTACATGTTTGGTTTGTTGGGATCCGATGAATATTGGTGTTATGATTGAGTTGCTTTACTGAATATTATCTTTTGTTATCTCTATGTTGTTTATGATCTTGCATGCTCTCCGTTGTTAGTAGTTGTCTTGGCCGAGTAGTTGCTAGTGCCTCCAAGAGGGGGTATTTATGCTTGATAGTGGGTTCATGCCTCTATTTAACCTGGGGGAGTGACAGAAACCTCTAAGGTTGTAGATGTGCTGTTGCTACTAGGGAGAAAACAACATTCATATGCTCAAGGGCATATGCTTTGTTTACATTACACACTTTGCTTAATGCAATTATCTGTTGTTCGCAACTTAATACTTGTGGAGTTCTCGGATTGATTCGCCACAAGTGGATTATTAGTCATAGATGCAGTTGGATGGCGGTCTATGTATTTTGTTGTAATGCCCAGAGTAAATCTCATAGTGATCTTCTTGACATATCACGTTTATCTTTATTCTATCAATTGCCCAACTGTAATTTGTTTACCCAGCATGTGTTATTTATCTTATGGAGGGACACCACTAGTGAACTATGGACCCCGGTCCTATTTCCATCATATTGCTATCACCTGTTTACTTTACTCGCACTGTTTACTTTACTCGCATACTCTACTGTTTTCCACTCGATACGCTCATAACCTTTGTTTCAAGCAAACCGGTGAGATTGACAACCTCATCGCAAGTTGGGAACAAAGTACTTGGTTGTGTTGTGTGCAGGTTCTGCGTTGCTATTGGCCGAAGACGAGTCAACAAGTATCGTTAAACGGCGCCCTTGTTGGAGTGTTACTAAGCCAGTCCGCATCACCTTCAGTCGTTATTGTCCCTTCTCTCCAAGATCGATATACCTTGGTTTCTTAACTGAGGGAAAAACTAGCTGCTATACTCATCACACCTTCCTCTTGGGGTTCCCAACGGGCTGGTCATTCACCACGCACAAGGAATATTCTGGTGCCGTCAACTTGGCACAGCATCATATTATACTCAGAATGACAACTATGCTCTCTTAACGGTGCATAAAGATAGAAGGTGGTGACTCAACATAAACGTAAAAGAAAGGCCCTTCGCGGAGGGAAGCAGTGATTGCATGTTTTATAAACCTTCAAAAATTATGGTACTTACCGGCTTTGAGCTCTCATTGCCCCCATCATAAGCATCTTGAATGGTTAAAGTTAATGCGAGAACACTTATGCTGCATATGCTTGACAAATCATAAGTTGAAAACCTCGTGTCCCGTGAAATACGAATACCCAAACCTCATTCTACTCGACTTAGAGTCCCAAGCAAGCTCTTGTCATTGTAATTATATGTGTATCATCGAGAACCGCCAACGGGGTACCTCCGTGCCCGATGACATGGAACAAGCCCACATCAAAATGACAGGACAAACAGACAATGAACACCTCGGCATCTCTTTTATTTACCATTGGTATAGCTTTTTATTGCGAGATGCGTCGTCGAATGTTCACTATGGGCATGCTGTAAATTTCCACCATGAATTATGCATGGCTTAGATTAGCGGCCCAGGCGTTTCCCTAACACATATAAAAACTCCATGATCCCGCAAGATTCCCAACTTATTTCACATCGCGAGTATCCATAAACAAAAGATCACGATATCAACTCAAATGAAAGATAGTGCAATGTGGAAACCTTGCCCCATGACGGCATGGCTGGGCTAATTCCCAACTTTCAACTTGCAAGCATAACAACTCAACATAAGAGACCACAATGTGAAAATTTTAAAACGAGAAAAGTAAAGTGTGCCATCCGGTTCGTGAGAGCTTTACTGACCAATTTTCGCATAACACCAAAAAGAGTTTAATTTGAAGGATAGATAAAAGCAAGTCAAATGTACTTTGGAATAGCAAATTGCTAATAGGTATGTATGGTGGACACTTTGGAACAACTTGGTTTTTAGGAGTTGGATGCACGAGTAAAGCTCATACTCAGTACAAGGCGAGGGCTAGCAAAAGACTGGGAGCGACCAACTAAGAGAGCAATAATGGCCATAATCATGCAAAGCGACAAAGCGACATTAAAAGAAGCATAAGATGGCATCAAAAGTCAAAAACTAAATGATCATAGAGGCTATTGGCGACTTTGTAAGAGTCTAACATGTGTGAGCATGCGCCAAGTCAACCCAAATAAAGCATCAAGGAGAAAACCAAAATAATGCTTCCATACAATAAAAACAACGCATGATTTTTTTTCAAAGGCTCATTAAGCAATCTCAGTTATTTGAGACAAGTCATGCTACAGAAAAACCACTAAGCATACTACCAAAAAGACATCAAGCATGACATGAAAAAGCCTAAGCCGCAGTCTACACAAGCTCCTTCTTGTACCACCTTTTTGCATAAAGCTTTTTCTCTTTTCCAACACCATTTGAATTTTTTTATAACCAACTCTTTTGATGAAAACCAATATGGACCAGAGGCAAAAATATACCTTGATGCAAATATATAACAAGATCTGAACACAAATCAAGGCGAAAAACGAAAACTAAACGCAGTTCTAGAAAAAGAGAACACTCGTTGAAATTATAAGAATGAAAAACGGAGTGTTCTTGGCAAATGAAAAGCAAGGAAACTTCTCCAAAAGGAATTTGTTGGGGTCCAACCATTTATTGCAGCAAACAAAACTAAAAAAAGTGAAAACTAAAAACAACTGACGCTCCAAAAAAACGCATAATGCATGAAGCAATAAAAATATAGTGTCTTGAAAGGTGACCTAATTTTTGCCGATGAAGAAGGGGTGCCTCGGGGGCATCCCCAAGCTTTGACGCTTGTACTTCTTGGATATTTCTTGGGGTGACATGGGCATCCCCAAGCTTGAGCTTTTGTCCATTCTTCAACTCATCTCATCATTCTCCAATCCCTACACTTGAAAACTTCCTTCATACAAAACTAAATACGAATCTATTAGCAACATTAGTGTAAGCATAACATTGAATCAACCTTTTTTGCTTCAGGTTTCAACTCAAAACCACCACATATAAAGCAAATACTACTGTAGCAACTTACCCAAAAGTTCCGTGATCAAAAGAACTCAAAAGAAAGCGATAAAGCGGCAAACACAAATATTGGCAAAATCTGTCAAAACAGAACAGCTGACAAAGGTCGAATTTTTAGAGGGTTTTTTGTTGCTCAAATAAAAAAGTGTTCAACTAATGAAAGTTTGGATATAACCTGCGGCATATGCACAAGAAATCGTAGGTCCAAAAGATATACAGATAATTTTTACGAATTTTTATGGTGCAGCACCGAAAACTGTTTCAGGACAGCAACATCCCCAAATCTTACCTCACTCAAATTAGAGGCTTCTCTTGGCACAAAAACGAAATAAAAAGAGGCAATTGCACCGAGAGTACATTAACTTGACTCACGGGTTCATTTTCATACAAAAACTCTAAAAACGTAATTAGCTGAACACTAAACTTGACATGTGGGTTTATTTTCATCCAAATCTATTTTTTTAGCTAATTTGCGCCATGGTGGCACGCCATGTCAGCAAAATACTCACGCGCGGTGCACGTGAGTACCCAGGCACGCACGCACGTGCTGGACTGGATGGATTCTTTACGTTTAGGTCCTGATTTCTTTCAATCTCAGTTTTCAGTCCTGCCCCAATCGTACTGTCTCCCTCGAGGACGCCGCGGCTGGGCGATCACAGCTGCATCGGCGACCAGGACCGTCTCGCCGGCCTGGACGGAGGAGTGATGAAGGATCCAGAGCATCGCCTCAGGGGAGATCCTGCACCCAAATATGGTGAGTTCTTATTCAAAATTCTCTAGGGTTTGAGCACGAAAAGGGGTTTCAGATAGGGGTTTGCAGTGACTAATTTGGGGATTTTGGATAAGGGTTTGCGTGATCTGGAAGATGTACAAGGTAGTCATGATGTTTTGGGTTAGTGGTAGCGATGATGGCATTTTCTTCAGTTCATGGTATTGGTATTGTCTTCAGTTAATGTCCTGGTTCGGTGTCCTGTCTGTTGCCGAAATAATTTTGGTGCAGTTTTTGATACTTAATGATCATGTGTTCAAAGATCCAGGGGCGCAGCAATCCTAATTCAAGGGTATGTGTTGCATACCCAGTATCTTTTGCTAGTCAGTTTTGGTGTATACGATATATGTATAAGCACTATGCATATCCGCGTTGGTTCCGGCGAGATTTCCGATTATAATTCATAACTCATTTATTCTAGGATTCACGGGCGTCCCTCCTCAGGCTAACTGGGATTTCTTTTAGGCCATCAGCTTCCACATGATACACGTACTGAAGCAATGAGTTTCTGAAAAAGAAACTTACTGTAATCTTCTTATGAATATAAACGTACTGAAGCAAGCTTCTTCTAAATAAATGCATTGTTAGGATTTTATTTCGCATAGCCAATCTTTAAATAATAGGACTGAATATCAATTGCAAGAACCTTATTATTATCCTAGATCATGTCAATTTTCTTGGGAATTTGGACTGGGATGATGTTATAGTTAATGGACCAGCTGGGCTGCCTACTGCAATCAGTTCAGTAAAAGAGGGGATTAGTCAATTGAAGAAGGAAATAAAGCACAAACCTTTCATAAATAATTTAAGAACCAGAAAATGTGATTCTTCTGGACAAGGTACAAGTGGCACAGGAGCATGTGTGCAAGATGAGGACAAAGACACAGAAGATGATTATGAAGAAGATTCTTAACACATCACCATACAAGGTACAAGTTGAGGTGGAATGCACTAGTAGCTGGGAATGGTTCTTGACAACATTGAAAAATGATCTCAATATTCTTAACACATCACCATACACAATTGTCAGCGATAAGCAGAAGGTAAATTTGACATCTTTCTTGGTTATTTGTTTGTACATTTGTGTGCTCCAGATGTAATTAATGTGAAATTTTTTTGATTGCAGGGTTTGATCAAAGCAGTGCAGAAGATTTTCCTAGACTCCGAACACCGTTTCTGTGTGAGGCACATTTACCAGAATTTCCACAAGATCCATAAAGGTGAAACTTTGAAAAATGATCTATGGGCAATTGCTAGAAGCTCAAATATTCCTAGGTGGGAGAAGAATATGGAGAAGATGAAGACTGACAGCATTGGTGCTTATGAATGGGTGGAGCAGCTTCCACCTAACACATGGGTGAAAGCTTTTTTCTCAGATTTTCCAAAGTGTGATATACTCCTGAACAATATATGTGAGGTGTTTAATAGGTAAAATTTCGTTAACACCAATTTCAATACCATTGTAATGTGTGCTAGTTCATGATCTGATTTCATCATTTAATTGATGGCAGCTACATATTAGAAGCTAGAGAGCTTCCAATATTGCCCATGCTAGACAATATATTGCAGAAGCTAATTCACAGAATGCAGTCCAAACTTATTGAAGCACAGACAAAATGGCATGGAAGAATATGTCCAAAAATAAGGAAGAAGCTACAGAAGAATGTTGATTACTCAGCTAATTGTGGTGTGCTATCTGCTGGAGGAGGTGTTTTTTCAGTTAGCCTAATGAAATCTGATGGGCAAATAGAACAAGACTACATTGTTGACATCACCACAAGGACCTGCGACTGTAGAAGATGGCAATTGTCTGGGATACCATGCAACCATGCCATTGCATGCTTTAGAGAAGACAATATTGATCCAGAAGAAATGGTTCATCATTGTTACACCATTAATGCATACATCGAGGCATATGGTTACCAGATTTCACCTATGAGAGATAGTGTACATTGCCAAAAGATGAATGGCACTGTTGTTCATCCTCCTTTGTATACAAAAGTGATGGGCAGGCCAAAACGGTGTAGGAAAAAAACTCCAGAAGAGATAGAGAAAAATGGAGCAAAGAAACTGAGCAAACATGGTGTGACAATGCATTGTTCTCTATGCAAATCTTCTGATCACAACAAAAAAGGCCACCACAGCCACATGGAAGGTTTAAGGCAACCAGAACTTCATCTAGAAGATGAGATTGATGACCCAAGAATATTGGAGGTTTGAATTTGTGCTTTTTACTGTTATGTCATTACTCTGATTTGTATGCAAATATGATAATCACAAAATGAATTTCATGTTAGGATATAATGCTTAATACCGCTGACCCAAGGATGGATCCCTCTGAACAACATGACACTATGGTATACAATTTACTGCATGAGGTAATTTTCTACAGTTCTTTTTGTCAACTTGATTCCATCAAACTAGTCGTCGTTCCGAAGTACCCTCATTTACTTGGATTTCTGTTAAATAGGAAGCTACTACGCAACCAAGACAGACAGACCTTGGTCCATTGCCAGAATCATCATTCGTTGCAGCTCATAGAGAAACCATACCACAAGGCAGAGTTACAACATCAATGGCAAGGGGAAGAGGGGCTGCAAGAGGAAGGGGGAGAGGGAGAGGAGAAGGTGATGCACAAGAAACTGCTACCAGGGGAAGGGGGGCTATAAGAGGAAGGGGGAAAGGAAGAGGGAGAGGAGAAGGTGATGCACAAGAAACTACTGGAGGTGCTACCAGGGGAAGGGCAAGAGGAACCAAAAGAAACAAGACAACAAGAGAAGAAGGAACAAATGCACAAGGAGAAGAAAATGCATCAACTGCTAGGGATAGTGGCAGTAAGAGGGGAAGAGCCAAAGTTGCTATATCAAGTGTTCCTGTAGCACTACCTACAACAACCGGCAGAGGCACGGGATATGCAACAGGGCCAGGGTCAGCTTCTTATATGCTCTTTGGAGATGAATCGGCGAACCAAGAAAATCAAGAGGTTGAGCTTACCCAGAATGCACCATCTACTCAAGATGATGTCCTGTAGCATGCATTACATTTTGGCAATTTATATGCATGTAATCAACTTGATGATCTAGCCGACTATGAGGATTGATACCCTTTATTTTGGTCTAATTCAATTAACTATTGCACTGTCATGACGTACCTGACTATAATTTTGCAATATATCTGGGTCTCTTCAATCATATTTTTGTGATAAGTATTGTGTAAATTATGTGAAAAAGTATCCATATTTTTAGGCCAAATGCTACTGAAATTTCAGTTAACAGTATACTGACAGAGATACATAATCGGGACCTAGACGTAAAAAACCATCCACCCCATGCGTTCCTGGATACTAATGCGTGAGTATTTTGATGATGTGGCGTGCCACCGTGGCGCAAAATAGCTAAAAAAAATAGATTTGGATGAAAATGAACCCGCATGTCAAGTTTAGTGTTCGACTGATTGCGTTTTTAGAGTTTTTGTATGAAAATGAACCCATGAGTCAAGTTAATGTACTCCCAGTGCAATTACCTCAAATAAAAAGGATAAGGAGCGGTTATTAAAGTAGTAATAACTTCCAAGACTCAAATAAAAGAAAAAGAACGGAAAGTAAAAACATTGGGTTATCTCCCAAGAGTGCTTTTCTTTAACGCCTTTGAGCTAGGCGCAGAAAGTGCGAATCAAGTAATATCAAGTGATGAAGCATCAAGATCAACTGTTTCCTTAAGATCACCACTTACCACACTAGGCACTTTAGAGGTTCCCGAAGATGATTCAACCTGCAAGTCACTCTTAGTCGAACTAAAAGTCTTACCAATCTTAAAAACATGCTGCGGTTTAGGCACAGACACCTTGGGAACATACGTAAATTTTTGCTCTTTTCCACCAAAAGCTTTCTCTTTCTTAAACTTAAGAGAAGAGAAAATTGAACTTAAAGTTTCCATGGACTCCTCAAGTTTCCCAATCCTAAGGTTTTGACTATCAAGAGTAGTGCTAGCCTCTAAAGCGGTGATTCTCTTACCGATACTTTCTATCAATTCATTAACGCGGCTAGCATTATCAAGGATATTTGGCAAACTTTTTTCTAAAGAGCTAAGCTTTTCTAGAACTTCCTCCAAAGTGACCTCAGTTTTAACAACATGAATAGGTGGTACTCCCACTGAACTTTCTATTAAAGTGCATGCTTCAAGGGCGGGAGTACCCAGAAAATTACCTCCTGCAAGCGTATCAAGAACGTACCTATACCAACTAGTTATACCAACATAAAAATTTGGGATTTCTATTTTCGTGCCCTCGGGTCCTTAGTTGTGCTTAGTTTTCCCCAGCCGCTTAGTTTTTCCTCAATTTTGCCCAAGCCCTTGTCTGAAACTCTCACAAGGAGCTCGGACGGGAGGAATCCCGTTAAATTGACCGTTGGTTAGTGCTGGCAAGTGGGGCCGCTGTTGGTGCCCCGCAGTGGACACGCCTCCACTTATCCAGATCATCGTGGGACCCGCAACTTGTCCACGTTAGCACGCCAGACCCACATCTTACCCAGGTGCCCGTTGCAAAATGGGAGCCCGAGCTAGCCCCGCGCCCGCGCCCATGCCCGTGCCATTGCTTCCCCCTTCTTTCCCCGCGCCCTATTGTTCTTTTTCTCCGCCAGCGGCAGCCCTTCCCGGCAGGCGGGTGATGTCTAGTTTCTCTTCGACCTCCCGTTCTTCATGGCCGCAGTATGGACCCGTGCCTTTGACAAAATGCCCTGACTGCCCACGCCAAGAGCCTCTGAAGCGGTCGATCTGTAAGACGAACGACAACGGCAACCGTGGACGTGAGTTCCTTGCATGCGAGAGCTTGCCATATAGAGAGGGGGATAAGGTTAGATCTCGCTCCAATTGCTCTGTTTTATCTCGATTTTCTTGTTATTCCCTCGAATTTGGGATTTAGGGTTCACGTTGTTGTTTTCAGATCCTGAAGAAATGCAGGTATTTTGAGTGGATCGATGTGTACGTTCAGAGGCTTAAATTGCAGGAATCAATTGGCAGTATTGGGGAGCGCAATTTGGGAGGGGGTACTTGCTGTAGAGAATGCGGCGGAGAGAGGGGCCGTCCCAATTATGCCTAATGCTCCCAATGCAGAACTGGTGGAAGTGGAGGGAGAACTGAAGAAAATGAACAAGCAGTTAAAGCAGCTGATCGAGTTGAAGAAGCAAGCTAATCTGATGGCTGGTTGTTTTTTTTTTGTTGTATAATTGCGATCGGATTCTTATCATTGCTCATCAAGCGCTAGAAGTTGTTACAAGGGATCCCTTGTTACAAATCCATTATTCAGTTACATGTACTTGTAGTTGTTTTCAAAGTTAGTGTGTGCATTCACCGAAATTACCAAAAAAAAATTAGTGTTAGGGAATATAGGAATGCTAAAGATAGTTGATAATTGTTAGAGGGGTGACAAATAATGCATTCACCAAAATCCCACAAATATGTATGTCTCATGTTTATACCAAAATTATACCACTTTTGGGACGTTTCAAATAACCAAAACTATATCCCAAACTATATTCCCTAAAAGAAAAGGAATGCTAAAGAAAGTTGATAATTGTTAGAGGGGTGATAAATAATCCATTCACCGAAATCCCACAAATATGCCAAATATGTATGTCTCATGTTTCTACCAAAATTATACCATTTTTGGGCCGTTTCAAATTGCCAAAACTATATTCCCTAAAAGAAAAGGAATGCTAAAGATAGTTGATAATTGTTAGAGGGGTGATAAATAATTCATTCACCGAAATGCCCCAAATATGCCAAACATGTATGTCTCATGTTTCTACCAAAATTATACCACTTTTGGGCCGTTTCAAATTACGAAAACTATATTCCCTAAAAGAAAAGGAATGCTAAAGATAGTTGATAATTGTTAGAGGGGTGATAAATATGTATGTCTCATGTTTCTACCAAAATTATACCACTTTTGGGCCGTTTCAAATTACCAAAACTAAATTCCCTAAAAGAAAAGGAATGCTAAAGATAGTTGATAATTGTTAGAGGGGTGATAAATATGTATGTCTCTTGTTTACCACTTTTTAGTTTAACATTTTTAAATCGTGGAAAATAATGCATAAATAGAGTGAATATAGTTACGTGGCAAAATAATCCATAAATGCACACGGATCGACTCCACCAACCGTTTATCCACCGACAGACAGAGAGAGAGGGGTGGCCACGAAGAGAGAGAGAGGGGTGGCCACGAAGAGACGGATAGGGGTATACTGCCCGTTAGATCAGTGGATCAACGGTTGGTGGAGTCGATCCGTGTGACAACTGCTCAACCAATCAGGATAAGTTTGGGTTTCTGTGAGCATTTGTGACAGTACTTGAGGGCAAAACTGAGTAGTACTAAGAAACCAAGGGCACGTAAATAGTAAATAGACTAAGGGATTCAAACAAAATAATTACAAAATGAAAAATGCGTGTTTTGTACAATATAATTCATATTGGGCTACATCAAATTATTTGCAATTCAAATATACATGAGTGTGACAATTATGGCCTCATTTAGACAAACTATGTTTTGGGGAAGATGTTTTGCAAAGGGGTTTGAGTGGAAAACCATGCATCTTCATAGCTACTAGTGATTATGAGAAGTGGCAATTTGTGGTAAAACATGATTTATCTATGTTTGTTAAGGTGGCAGGTTGCGTAGGAAGACTCCATGAGTAGGTGCCACTATGTTTTTATTTTTTTTGGATTTTTTTGCGCATGAAATGACTCAATTAGCTATGTTAATCTCATTTGTTGACTCTCTGTTGACCAGCTACTTGAGGGTAGAACTGAGTATATTGCACTTGCCAGTCTAAGTACTCAAGGGGAAAACTTAGTACATATAAAATTTTTGTATAAGGCCCGAGGGTAGAACTGAGTACACCAAACGTCGAAGGGTTAGCCTCGTGTCGCGGTGCACGCTGCAGTCGTGCATTGCGGACGCGTGTTGCGGTACACCAAACGCCACCTTCGTCTTTATAGAGCCCCTATTTTTCTCTCTCAACGCTTGCCCACTCTCTCATTCTCACTGCAACCGCCTCTCCTGTCCCATCATCTTCTCCACTTCGCGTCGAAAAAACCCCTAAGAAAAAACCCCGGCGATGGAGAAGCATGAGATGCCCATCGCCGACGTAGCCGCCGGCGCATCGGCCGCCGGCCCCGTCCAGGCCCCCGTCGCTGCTTCCGACGTAGGCGCCGGCGCATCAGCCGCCGGCGCAATGGCCGCCGCCCCCGTCCAGGCACCCGTCCAGGCCCCCGTCGATTGGGACCTGTATGAAGACCCGTACGAACCAGTGTCGTACGTCGCGCCGGCGAACCCCTACGACACCAGCATCGTCGACGACTACCCGGAGGTAACCCTTTGTTCCCTTGTTCTTATGCCATTTCAATCCTTTTGTGTTAGATCTAGCGTTATTAGGGTTCGTCTGTTCCTAGTTCAATCCTTTTATGATAGATCTAGCATTATTAGGGTTAGTCTGTTCCTAGTTCAATCCTTTTATGATAGATCTAGCGTTATTATGATAGATCTAGCGTTATTAGTGTTTGTGATTTGCTTTTGTTTAAGATTCGGTTAACTTATGTGAGTAATCAATTCCATCCGGTTAATTTGTGCCGATGATGATGAGTATTTGGGCACAAATTGATTCAGGGTTTGGTCTGTGAACAATTGGTGTGTACAAATTTGTTGTGCATGATCTTTGGTTCACTGATGTAACGCCCCGCCTTTTGCTAAAGGCAGAACTCCTGTGTATCTGTGCCATTCCCTGGATCAGTAGGTAGCACCACAGTACAAAATAAGTAATCATTGCGATAGCATCAATATTACTACGTAAATCCAGTTACATAGGTCTTCTAC
Source organism: Dactylis glomerata (assembly GCA_007115705.1). Taxonomy (NCBI): domain Eukaryota; kingdom Viridiplantae; phylum Streptophyta; class Magnoliopsida; order Poales; family Poaceae; genus Dactylis; species Dactylis glomerata. The sequence continues at coordinate 3,407,490 of QXEO01000121.1, read as the reverse complement.
CTTATGAGTACACAGCATAAAGCATAGTTGCAGTGAGCTTCCATCTTCATCAAGTGCCACAGGCAGACGTGTTGGAATGTAAGCTCGAGATCCTACTCCTGGTTCCTTACTCGACAGTAAAACCTGCACGTTTGAATATGCAGCCCCAGAGGGGTCAGTACAATGATGTACTGGCAAATGACACATATTTGGTGGCATTTTTGTGGAAAGACTATACTACAATGACATTTGGCTGGTGGATCTCAAAGGCTGATTTGCATAAAGCCAATTTTATCCTATAATCCATTTTAATACTTTCTTTCAACAAATTTATTTTCAAGGGTCAAGACAACCCCCATACACTACATACTGGCCGGTATGTAGTTCTGGGCGCAACTCAACAAAGTTTGGAACCTCAGGCACCACCACCCCTCGGAGTGTATGGTCCTTAGTTCCTGCCTAGGGGTTTCTAGACAAAATTTTAATAATTCAGAATCGGTGATGAGATTATTCCGTACATTCCATGTCTAGAGACTCAATTGTCCATAACCGAGGACACGGCTAATCGATTAGATTTAGACACCTTGCAAGGGTTGTGCACTTTCACCTTACGATTCATTTTATGCCCATACATAAAATGAAACGAGACCTTTTAGAAGGAGAGGGCAACTAATTGGCAAGATCCGCTCCCAACCTATAATTCATCTACCACCATCTTCTCGCACATAGTTGCACTCCCACATTCTAATCAGTCAAGACAGAGCCCATAATGTCATAAGGCTGCACTGGAAGTACGCTAAGCATGGAAGACATAGCCATCTCTTTATTCCTGGGTGGCCATCCACAAGTGTACGCCCAGGCAGCAACTACACGTAGTGTAGCCCCAGGTCGCCACTCAACACCACCTCCATCAACATACCAATCCACCCAGGTGTTTCATTTTAGTTGAAGTTATTAACTTTTCACAAAACACTTTTCAAGTGATCTTAGCATGGCATCAAAGTTAACAAAGTATTTAGCATCCTATCATGTGGGGTTTGAGGGATAGCTACTCACTACTAGGATCTAAGCATTTGATAAAACAGTTGAGTAAAACACCTATCATGCATACTACAAGTGGTGATAATACTAATGCATAAATAAAAATAGGTGAGGGACATGTGTGTCACTTGCCTTTTTGAAGATCACGACGTTTCGCTTCTCTCAACTAAGCTCGTAGCTCTTCGCACAAACTATAGCACAGAAATAGCATACCATAAACAATCCATACAACACAATCAAACAAACAAACAATTGAAAAGTGTTTGTTTAACAATTTAGATTTATTGTGATTTTATGATAGGAAAGATATGGCAAAGGGTCATGATTTGTGAGATATGAATTTGAGAGATTAGCATGGGGAAGATCAATATGATTTGAGAGAGAATTGGACTAGGCATAAAATAATTGATGAAGTTTTTATGCTTTATTAAAGCATAAGAGTTTTAGGAATAGCTCACGTGTAATAAATTACACAAGAGTCAATTTGTGCAACTGTAACACTATTGAGTAAATGTGACAACAATTACTCTTGAATAGCATCTATTGCACCTAGGAACTAGGCTAGGTTTTAAGAATGCTTGAACTACTCAAGTAGCACATTTGCAAGTTGAATAGTTCAATACATAGAGACAAGATTAAGTAGGCATTGGATTGGGATGGTCAAGTGATTGGAAAAAGATTGATATGGGAGGACATAGCACAAATGGTTCATTGGTCAACATGGTGTATAACACATACTATGGTATGGGTTATAGCAACACCACATTGACAAAATCTAGGTTTGAGATGAATTCATATTCTACTCAAGTAGCACAATTGCAATTTGAATATATATATATATGAATTAGACAAAATATAATGAGTGAGATCTTTATGCTTTATCAAAGCATATTGGATCTTGGAATATCTCATGTGGATAAATCACATCAGAGACCAAATAGTGTAATAGTAATACTATTGAATAAGTGTGACAACAATTATTCTTAAATAGTATATATTACACTTAAGCTTAGGCTAGGGTTCAAGAAGCATTGAGTTACTCAATTAACTCATTTGTCAATTGAATAGTTCTACACATGAATTTAGGATCAAGTGGGCAGAGGATCGAGTATGGGTAGATAACGTGTGAGATTATGGTTTTAGGTTTCTATGGAGTACAAGGAGTATCGGTTAGGTACTATAATGTTGATTAGATCAACACCAAAGATGGTAAGAATAGAATCTACGATTGAGATGTATCACACTTTACTCAATTAACACAATTGTAATTTGAATATGTGTGAACTAGATAAGATAGGTCTAAGTGAATATGATCTTGATCAAGATGTTGTTTAGATAACATGGATAACTAGGTATGATCATAAGATTGGCTAGGGTAGAAGAAAATATTGATTGAAATAGAAATAGAATTAATCTATATAGGAATACTCAAATTCTCATATTAGAATTTGAATAATTGTGAAGTGGTTCAAGAAATTATGGGAGTGATGCTACTGGATAGCTTGCAGTAATACAAGGTCACTGCAATTGGTTTCACTCCAAAATAAGTTATAGAAATTGAATTATCACCAAAATAGTGATTTAGACAAATTTGAATGCACAAAGTGTGTGCACGTATCAAATTTGGATTTTCTTGATCCTATGATGTTCTACAAGATCAGAGGATTCCAAAGACTACAAATTTGTAATTTCTGGATTAACAGAACTAAAGATATGAATTAATCAAGCTAACAGAAGGTTTGATACCAATTTGAAAATAGTTTCAAATTGAACCCATAAAATATAAGATTTTATGGTACTGCTGGATTCTACAAGTCTCAAGGATTCCAACGAGGTATTATTTGCAATTTTTGGACTTACAGATCAAGAGTTATGATTTTTCAAAGTCTCAGCCCAAATCTGATTCAATTTCTATTTTAAAAAAATCTATTTGATTTAGAGGAGGCCACGTGGTCTATTCTGATTGGCTGGTACCTCTTCGGGCGGATCAGGTCTGGGAGCCGTCGGATCTAAAGTGGATTGGGTGGCTGGGATTGGTTCGTACCGATTCGGTTAAGTGATCTATTAGGATCACTAGATCTTGATCCAACGGACAGGATTAACGGAGGGGAGAAGCTCACCGGGGGTTAGGGTTCCGACCACCAGCGGCGTGCTTGCGGTACTGGAAGGTCGTCGGTGAGGGGATTCCGTGGTCCTGGAGATCTTCCAAGGGGTGGACGATGCGGAGAAAGCTCCGAAGTGGTCGAAAACTTGGCCGGCGGTTCCAGGCGAGGTCCCCCGGGGCGGCTGCACGTGGACGGAGGGCTCCGGTCAAGGGCGACTCGGAACTCGATCACTGGCGTCCTCTGCTGCAACCAAACAGATGGGGAAGGAGTTTAGGAAACGCGGGAACAGAGAGGAAGAGCATGGGTGAACAACGTAGTCCTGGGGCTCCTTGTACCCGACGCAATCGTCGTCGGTGGCTCGGCAGTTTGTGGTATTCCGGCGAGAAATCGCCGTCGATTTTGGGTCGGTTTTCGAGAGGAAAGAAGGGGAGCAGAGAGAGGGGCGCGGGGGCTTTATAGGAGGGGTCTTGATGGCCATTACTGCAAGAATTACCGGGGGAGTAATTCCGTCCGTTTCCAGGAGAGAGAGAGGGAGGAAATTCCGGGGAAGAAGGAGGATCCGACAAGGTGGTCCCGCCTGTCAGAAAAGAAAAAGAAAAAGAAAAGAAAAGGAAGGGGTACGCGGGGGGAAAAACAGGCTAGCTGGGCTGCTGCTCGGTTGGATTGGGCCCCGGGTCGGCCCAGTTGGGCTGATGGCTTTCTCTTTTTTTTTGTGCTGTTTCTTTTCTCTTTTCCGTTTTCTTATTTCCTTTCTAGATTTTGCATATAGAATCCAAATCAAGCCAAATCAATTTCTAAATTTTTGTAAAATTCACAGAAAGGTTTTAAACCAATTTGAAACATACTTTCTGAACCAAAACCAGATTTTCACAAAGGTTTTATAAACTTAACGAAATGGGTTTGCTTGCATAAAATAATAGAAATAGAGTTTGAAATCGATTCTTTGAAATAAGAGACAATACTTTATAAAATAATGTTTGAAAATATCTTTCAAACTTAGTTTTTAAAATATAATCTTCACTGAATAAAACACAGTTGTGATTCACTCCTTTGCAAGCAAGCTTGCATAGGTTTGAATAAAGAATGGAAAATAGTATTTTGACACTTGATCTTTCTCAAAGAAGTTCTTCAAGAAAAATAATAGAAAGTTTAGAATAGTTTTCAATAAAACTTTCAAATAGACTCAAAAGTTTTAAATCCCTGTGAAATTTCAATCTTCTCAAGCAAAACAAAAACAAAAAATTTCCCCCAAAATTTGATAAAATCTTGGGTCGTTACAGACTACCACCCTTAAAGAAATCTCGTCCTCGAGATTTGAAGAGGCTAGAAAGAAAGTAGGTATTAGGTTATCTGGGTTTAGGTATCCGGGTGGCTACCACCCTTAAAAGAGAATTCCTCTTGGTGGTATCTTGATGCTTCCTTAGGCACTTGCATTTTGTTCCCAGCTTGACTTCACTGTTGCGCCATTTTTCCTGAAATCGCTCTTCTCAGAAGTGTCGATGTTTGCCGTTATGTTCAAAAGTGGGCATTCCAGATGTTCCATCCAATTCTGGTGATAGGCAGATATCATCCATCGCGTTGTCTTCAACAAGGTAGTCCACATCTTCATTTACAATAGGTGGGTGTCTACTCACAAATCCGGGCACCAACCCTCCTTATGGGGTTGCTTGAGGTAACCTTACTCTATTGTAGATCTTTTTATCCAACGGGGTAGTTGTTGAACTACTTTGGACACTGAGGAGTCACTCTTTGGTTCAATCCAAGGACCAAGCTGAGTTGTCTCCTCTTTGGGTCATTCAGAAGACCAAGCTGAGAGGGTATCCTCTCATCATCTTAACTTTCTTATCATCATCCTTAGAGGTTCTTCATCTTATGGTTGCTTCCTTATACCATTTTGCTCTTCGATTTTCCGCGATACCATTTTGTTCTGGTAACCTTCCTAGTTGTTGTACATCTTCCAAGAATGTGTATCTAGCCTTTTCTTGGTCGGTCCTCACCAAGGCCAGGTAATCAGATAGCTCATCGTTATACTCCTTGTTGCTTTTTAGCTGATTTTCATTCCAAGAATCTCAAAAGATAATCTAGTGCCAAGTACTGCATGCTTGCCCCACAAACATGATGAGACCACACATCCCAATGAATTTGGATGGCATCTCTCTGCAGGCTTCTCATGTATTTCATAGGGGTAAACAAGGTGGACTCTGTAAGAGGTACTTTCACCTTTAAGGGACGGAAGGTCGCCTTATAACCAGCATTGTTGAACCCATTCAAGTTACCGGAGCAAGTCGTGCTACTTGCCACAGGTACCAGATGGTCCTTAAGAATTCCTTTAGCAACCGTCTTCATAGTTGTTGAAAGGCGCTGAACAACTTGATCATGTCTCAAAGATGAACTCCTTCGCAAGAATAAGGGATCTAACGAAGTTCTCATGGGCAGGAAGTAGTTTCATGGATTTGGAGAGTTGCCTCATAACGTCGTAGGTCCAGATGGGGTAGACTTCGGCGGCGTAAAGCTTTGAAATCCAGGGGCAATCTCATATGTAGTGGTGGTTGTCTTTGTTGTGACTCTCTGGAGAGGAGTGACTTCTCTTTTATAGGCTCAGGGAGGTAGCCGAAACGAAGAGTCGAGAAGGTGAACTGAACAGGTAGCAGTCGAAACTGAACAGTCCTTGCATTCAAAGTCCACTGAGCATAACGGTTATGATTCAGGTAGTCGTTCAAAAAAAGTCCAAGTTCTCACCGTATTCCTACGTTTTGGCCACACTGGCTCACTATAAGGGGTGTAATATATTATCCTCCTAAGGTTATGGTTTAATGACGTCGTCTCTCATGTAGGTATGTCTCTCTAGATTCACCATTCCTCATACAAGAGCGAACAATATGAGTAGTCGTCATGGGCGCGAATCCATGTCGCACTCAATCATTACCTCGTATTTGGTTTGGTGCATCTCGTATTCTAACTCTTGGTCAACCTCACTAGCTTTTAGACAAAAGTTTTGTTGAAATTGGAACCAAGTTCCCAAATCCTATTTGAATTTTGAAAACAAAATCTATCGTTCCTAGCTAGAGGTTTTCAACAAACTCATGGCAATAATCCTTAAGTTGCAGATCCTTTGGTTTGCCATTTAAGAGGAATTAAAATCCTTTCCATTGCTCTGTTTGCTCTTTCCATTGCTCTGTTTGCTCTTTTCCACCTTTCTTGCACGAGGTGGTTGAATAGTATTGCTTCCACATTAGCTACACCTTGGGGTGTCTTCTTATTGTTTGCGAGGTATCCTTCAGTTATTCTAGCTCACTGGAGTCTTGGGGTATCATCCTTTGTGCAGTCTCTTGCGAAATGTTCCAGTCTCTTGTACTTAAAATACTACTTCTTGTTGTTGTACTCTGTCTCCTTATCTCCAACTGAGGGTCACTGTAGTTGTTCTGTCGTTGAGAAAACTTTGGTTTGGGTTTTGGGATAAGTTTAGATCTTAGCATAGATGAGAATTTAGATAGAAGGGATCTAAAGAAGAAAATCTTACCCAAAACAAAACAGATCAAAACAATTCATCTTTCAATCAACATCTAACAAACATTCATCATAACAAGCAATCTAGTTTTCAAACAAATGGGAAGGTACGATCATCCACGAGTCGGTATGATCATAACGTTTATTACACGTCGTTGCTTATTAGAATTTCCTAAATGGAGGTCCAACTAAACTTTTTGGTTCTCTTTCATACGGATCCATTGTTCTGGTCCAGCTGCTTCTGTAGATTGGCAATCTGTTCATCCTTGATTTTGATGAGGTCTCCTTGATTACTAAGTTCAGATTCCAACTTTTCCATATCACCTTGAAGTTGACTTATGGTTGTCTTCAATGCAGTAGTATCTTCCTTTTCTTCTTTGAGGTCTTGCTGAGTATTATGAAGTCTCCACTTGAGTCTTTCCCCAAGTTCCTTTATGGCTGACCAAGCAGCACATCTCGCTGAGTCAAGGAATGATGGATACATCTCGGAGTTGGTGAACATCCAAAGTCCCATCTTCTTGTGGTCATCTTCCTTGTTCTTGTATAGGTGCAGTTGCACCCACCAATATTCTTGACCTTCATCAATCACAGGAAATCCTTTGTAAACAGCTTCTCCTTGCATTCCCATGCTTAACATGAGGTTCTTCAAGGCTTTGGGAAACTCAGTCTCACACTTCAGGGTTATGATCATCACTGGGCTTTTAGTAGTTGACATCGAATCCATCAAGAAAGGACCAGTGGGGTCGGTCATCTAAATTTGAAAAGGAGAGTAGTGTAAAACAAATGAATGGGGTAAGTTCTTACAAGAAAATTTCAACTGAGAGTATATAGATTGATCTCATTTAGAAAACTGAATTGATTTTCTTTTTGAAGAGAGAGGAAAGAATCCTAGGGCTTTCTAGTCTATTCCAAACCTAGGGTCTCGATCCTACAGGCAACACTATGCTCTGATACCATTCTGTAACGCCCCGCCTTTTGCTAAAGGCAGAACTCCTGTGTATCTGTGCCATTCCCTGGATCAGTAGGTAGCACCACAGTACAAAATAAGTAATCATTGCGATAGCATCAATATTACTACGTAAATCCAGTTACATAGGTCTTCTACCTTATGAGTACACAGCATAAAGCATAGTTGCAGTGAGCTTCCATCTTCATCAAGTGCCACAGGCAGACGTGTTGGAATGTAAGCTCGAGATCCTACTCCTGGTTCCTTACTCGACAGTAAAACCTGCACGTTTGAATATGCAGCCCCAGAGGGGTCAGTACAATGATGTACTGGCAAATGACACATATTTGGTGGCATTTTTGTGGAAAGACTATACTACAATGACATTTGGCTGGTGGATCTCAAAGGCTGATTTGCATAAAGCCAATTTTATCCTATAATCCATTTTAATACTTTCTTTCAACAAATTTATTTTCAAGGGTCAAGACAACCCCCATACACTACATACTGGCCGGTATGTAGTTCTGGGCGCAACTCAACAAAGTTTGGAACCTCAGGCACCACCACCCCTCGGAGTGTATGGTCCTTAGTTCCTGCCTAGGGGTTTCTAGACAAAATTTTAATAATTCAGAATCGGTGATGAGATTATTCCGTACATTCCATGTCTAGAGACTCAATTGTCCATAACCGAGGACACGGCTAATCGATTAGATTTAGACACCTTGCAAGGGTTGTGCACTTTCACCTTACGATTCATTTTATGCCCATACATAAAATGAAACGAGACCTTTTAGAAGGAGAGGGCAACTAACTGGCAAGATCCGCTCCCAACCTATAATTCATCTACCACCATCTTCTCGCACATAGTTGCACTCCCACATTCTAATCAGTCAAGACAGAGCCCATAATGTCATAAGGCTGCACTGGAAGTACGCTAAGCATGGAAGACATAGCCATCTCTTTATTCCTGGGTGGCCATCCACAAGTGTACGCCCAGGCAGCAACTACACGTAGTGTAGCCCCAGGTCGCCACTCAACACCACCTCCATCAACATACCAATCCACCCAGGTGTTTCATTTTAGTTGAAGTTATTAACTTTTCACAAAACACTTTTCAAGTGATCTTAGCATGGCATCAAAGTTAACAAAGTATTTAGCATCCTATCATGTGGGGTTTGAGGGATAGCTACTCACTACTAGGATCTAAGCATTTGATAAAACAGTTGAGTAAAACACCTATCATGCATACTACAAGTGGTGATAATACTAATGCATAAATAAAAATAGGTGAGGGACATGTGTGTCACTTGCCTTTTTGAAGATCACGACGTTTCGCTTCTCTCAACTAAGCTCGTAGCTCTTCGCACAAACTATAGCACAGAAATAGCATACCATAAACAATCCATACAACACAATCAAACAAACAAACAATTGAAAAGTGTTTGTTTAACAATTTAGATTTATTGTGATTTTATGATAGGAAAGATATGGCAAAGGGTCATGATTTGTGAGATATGAATTTGAGAGATTAGCATGGGGAAGATCAATATGATTTGAGAGAGAATTGGACTAGGCATAAAATAATTGATGAAGTTTTTATGCTTTATTAAAGCATAAGAGTTTTAGGAATAGCTCACGTGTAATAAATTACACAAGAGTCAATTTGTGCAACTGCAACACTATTGAGTAAATGTGACAACAATTACTCTTGAATAGCATCTATTGCACCTAGGAACTAGGCTAGGTTTTAAGAATGCTTGAACTACTCAAGTAGCACATTTGCAAGTTGAATAGTTCAATACATAGAGACAAGATTAAGTAGGCATTGGATTGGGATGGTCAAGTGATTGGAAAAAGATTGATATGGGAGGACATAGCACAAATGGTTCATTGGTCAACATGGTGTATAACACATACTATGGTATGGGTTATAGCAACACCACATTGACAAAATCTAGGTTTGAGATGAATTCATATTCTACTCAAGTAGCACAATTGCAATTTGAATATATATATATATATGAATTAGACAAAATATAATGAGTGAGATCTTTATGCTTTATCAAAGCATATTGGATCTTGGAATATCTCATGTGGATAAATCACATCAGAGACCAAATAGTGTAATAGTAATACTATTGAATAAGTGTGACAACAATTATTCTTAAATAGTATATATTACACTTAAGCTTAGGCTAGGGTTCAAGAAGCATTGAGTTACTCAATTAACTCATTTGTCAATTGAATAGTTCTACACATGAATTTAGGATCAAGTGGGCAGAGGATCGAGTATGGGTAGATAACGTGTGAGATTATGGTTTTAGGTTTCTATGGAGTACAAGGAGTATCGGTTAGGTACTATAATGTTGATTAGATCAACACCAAAGATGGTAAGAATAGAATCTACGATTGAGATGTATCACACTTTACTCAATTAACACAATTGTAATTTGAATATGTGTGAACTAGATAAGATAGGTCTAAGTGAATATGATCTTGATCAAGATGTTGTTTAGATAACATGGATAACTAGGTATGATCATAAGATTGGCTAGGGTAGAAGAAAATATTGATTGAAATAGAAATAGAATTAATCTATATAGGAATACTCAAATTCTCATATTAGAATTTGAATAATTGTGAAGTGGTTCAAGAAATTATGGGAGTGATGCTACTGGATAGCTTGCAGTAATACAAGGTCACTGCAATTGGTTTCACTCCAAAATAAGTTATAGAAATTGAATTATCACCAAAATAGTGATTTAGACAAATTTGAATGCACAAAGTGTGTGCACGTATCAAATTTGGATTTTCTTGATCCTATGATGTTCTACAAGATCAGAGGATTCCAAAGACTACAAATTTGTAATTTCTGGATTAACAGAACTAAAGATATGAATTAATCAAGCTAACAGAAGGTTTGATACCAATTTGAAAATAGTTTCAAATTGAACCCATAAAATATAAGATTTTATGGTACTGCTGGATTCTACAAGTCTCAAGGATTCCAACGAGGTATTATTTGCAATTTTTGGACTTACAGATCAAGAGTTATGATTTTTCAAAGTCTCAGCCCAAATCTGATTCAATTTCTATTTTAAAAAAATCTATTTGATTTAGAGGAGGCCACGTGGTCTATTCTGATTGGCTGGTACCTCTTCGGGCGGATCAGGTCTGGGAGCCGTCGGATCTAAAGTGGATTGGGTGGCTGGGATTGGTTCGTACCGATTCGGTTAAGTGATCTATTAGGATCACTAGATCTTGATCCAACAGACAGGATTAACGGAGGGGAGAAGCTCACCGGGGGTTAGGGTTCCGACCACCAGCGGTGTGCTTGCGGTACTGGAAGGTCGTCGGTGAGGGGATTCCGTGGTCCTGGAGATCTTCCAAGGGGTGGACGATGCGGAGAAAGCTCCGAAGTGGTCGAAAACTTGGCCGGCGGTTCCAGGTGAGGTCCCCCGGGGCGGCTGCACGTGGACGGAGGGCTCCGGTCAAGGGCGACTCGGAACTCGATCACTGGCGTCCTCTGCTGCAACCAAACAGATGGGGAAGGAGTTTAGGAAACGCGGGAACAGAGAGGAAGAGCATGGGTGAACAACGTAGTCCTGGGGCTCCTTGTACCCGACGCAATCGTCGTCGGTGGCTCGGCAGTTTGTGGTATTCCGGCGAGAAATCGCCGTCGATTTTGGGTCGGTTTTCGAGAGGAAAGAAGGGGAGCAGAGAGAGGGGCGCGGGGGCTTTATAGGAGGGGTCTTGATGGCCATTACTGCAAGAATTACCGGGGGAGTAATTCCATCCGTTTCCAGGAGAGAGAGAGGGAGGAAATTCCGGGGAAGAAGGAGGATCCGACAAGGTGGTCCCGCCTGTCAGAAAAGAAAAAGAAAAAGAAAAGAAAAGGAAGGGGTACGCGGGGGGAAAAACAGGCTAGCTGGGCTGCTGCTCGGTTGGATTGGGCCCCGGGTCGGCCCAGTTGGGCTGATGGCTTTCTCTTTTTTTTTGTGCTGTTTCTTTTCTCTTTTCCGTTTTCTTATTTCCTTTCTAGATTTTGCATATAGAATCCAAATCAAGCCAAATCAATTTCTAAATTTTTGTAAAATTCACAGAAAGGTTTTAAACCAATTTGAAACATACTTTCTGAACCAAAACCAGATTTTCACAAAGGTTTTATAAACTTAACGAAATGGGTTTGCTTGCATAAAATAATAGAAATAGAGTTTGAAATCGATTCTTTGAAATAAGAGACAATACTTTATAAAATAATGTTTGAAAATATCTTTCAAACTTAGTTTTTAAAATATAATCTTCACTGAATAAAACACAGTTGTGATTCACTCCTTTGCAAGCAAGCTTGCATAGGTTTGAATAAAGAATGGAAAATAGTATTTTGACACTTGATCTTTCTCAAAGAAGTTCTTCAAGAAAAATAATAGAAAGTTTAGAATAGTTTTCAATAAAACTTTCAAATAGACTCAAAAGTTTTAAATCCCTGTGAAATTTCAATCTTCTCAAGCAAAACAAAAACAAAAATTTTCCCCCAAAATTTGATAAAATCTTGGGTCGTTACAACTGACCCAAATCCTGGATATAAGTGTGTCCAATGTAACTGAGGCTTCTTTTTTTCATGCCCATATTATCATGCATGATCTTTTGTTCACTCTCTGTTCCATCATCGCTGCAATTGACTCCGTGTTTTTCGATCTTTGGTGCTACGTGACAGGTGCAGAGCAGCGACATCGACAGCGACGACGAGTCCTTCCACACCAAGACTCGTCACGTCCTCAGGAGGCTGCAGTCCGGCCATTACGATCGCCACTTTGCTCGAGGCGTTTACAGGTGCCCCTTCTGTAACAGGAAGCTCCGCGCCACCGACTTCAACTGCTTGGTGAACCATGCCGAATCCCTTGGCAGTGCCCCTGGCGGCGCTAGAGTTGGAACGACCGTGAACGTGCATGCGTTCATGGCCAAACACAAAGCACTTGGGATTCACCTGCGCAGCCTCCAAGCTTAATCCCATGTAAAATGTAGCTTATGTTGGATCTAGGGATCGGTAGTACTGTTGGATCTGTCCTGAATATATATATATATATATATATATATGCTATGTTGGCTGCTGTATGCAGCTTATCCTATATTTTCTTGATTTATTATGCTACTGTGAATTTATCCTCTACTAGCTTCTAGATTTGCTACTAGATTTGTTAACATATTGGGCAAAAAACGAGGGCCAAAAGGAAACAATCATTCAAGAAAGACATAAATAGAAGCTTCTCTAGATTTGATACTAATTTGGTGAAAAGAGAGAGAACTGTTACAGAGAGAGAGGGGAAAAAGGCGCTCTGAAAAATGCCAATTTGGGCCGAGAGAGACAAAACTGAGCTCTCACATACAACCAAACGCGGTCTCGTCCTGTCCCACGCGGTCCCGTTCTATCAGCCCCACGCGACGCGGCCCCACACGTCAGCACGGAATGGTCAACTAAAAGGAAAACCCTCCCGTCCGAGCGTCTGCGAGGGGTTTCAAACTAGAGCGAGGGGAAAACTAAGGAAAAGTTAAGCGGCTGGGGAAAACTGAGTACAACTAACGACCCAGGGGCACGAAAATAGAAATCCCTAAAAATTTCTAAGGAGGATCATGGTAGAATGGTTCTTTGTACACCTATGATGAGAATTGCTAATACGGTACCAAGCATCTTTCAAGCTCTCTCCCCCTTGTTGCTTAAAAGTACGAACTTCAACTTCGGGATTACTCATTCTAACAAGACTAAAAGCAAGCAAGTAAAAACAACTACAAAGGATTCTAATTTTTTTGGGTTTTTGATAAAATGATGCAAGTAAAAATAAAGTAAAGCAAAACTTAAAACAAAGTAAAGGATGTGCGTGCGAAAACTCCCCTTGCAGAAGTCTTCTTCCTCCCCGGCAATGGCGCCAGAAAAACTTGCTTGCTGTTTGATGGCGCCCAGTTGATGAGGGAAATTATTCTTCTACATTCCCCGGCAACGGCGCCAGAAAAACTTGTTGATGGCGTGGTGATAATGATGCCAGAAAGCTTGATTGCGTTTGTTGATGAAGTAAATGACCGGCCAGTTGGGAAACCCCAAGAGCAAGGTTTGATGAATATAGCAGCAAGTTTTTTCCTCAGTTATGAAACCAAGGTTTAATCGTCCAGGAGGAGGATGTCAATACGACTGAAGGTGATGCCCACTAGCTGTGTGATGCTCTAACAAGGGCGCCGTTAACGATAACTTGTTAGCGCATCTTTAACCAGTAGCAACGTGGAACCTGCACACAACACAACCAAATACTTTGTTCCCAACTTACGATGAGGTTGTCAATCTCACCGGTTTGCTTGAAACAAAGGTTATGAGCGTATCGAGTGGAAAGTGATAATAGTATACGAGTAAAGTAAACAGTGCGAGTAAAGTAAATAGGTAATAGCAATATAAAGGAAATAGGACCAGGGTCCACAGTTCACTAGCGGTGTCTCTCCATAAGATAAAATAATACATGCTGGGTAAACAAATTACAGTTGGGCAATTGATAGAATAAAGACAACGTGCATATGTCGAGAGAATCACTATGAGATTTACTCTGGGCATTACAACAAGATACATAGACCGCCATCCAACTGCATCTATGACTAATAATCCACTTGTGGTGAATCAATCCGAGAACTCCACAAGTATTAAGTTGCGAACAACAGATAATTGCATTAAGCAAAGTGTGTAATGTAAACAAAGTATATGCCCTCGAGCATATGAATGTTGTTTTCCCCCTAGTAGCAACAACACATCTACAACCTTAGAGGTTTCTGTCACTCCCCCAGATTAAATAGAGGCATGAACCCACTATCGAGCATAAATACCCCCTCTTGGAGTCACTAGCAACTACTTGGCCAAGATAGCTACTAACAACGGAGAGCATGCAAGATCATAAACAACATAGAGATAACATAAGATAAAATTTAGTACTTCAACTCAATCATAACACCAATATTCATCGGATCCCAACAAACACAACATATAGAATTACATAAAGGTAGTCCCGATCATGTAAAGCAGCTCACGAGATCTAAACATGAAGCACATGGTGGAGAAGACAACCATCTAGCTACTGCTATGGACCCATAGTCCAAGGTAGACTACTCACTTATCACGCCGGAGGCAAGCATGGCGATGAAGAAGACCTCCGGTGGTGATTCCCCTCTCCGGCAGGGTGCCGGGAAGAGCTTCTGGACCCTCTCGATCTTCGGGTCGACGGTGGTGGCGGATCGCGATGTGTTCTAGAAAAGTGATCGGGTCTTTAGGTTTTTCCCGTCGGGGGGTCTTTATAGGCGAAGGGGCGGCGTCAGAAGTGGACCAGGGGGCCCACACCACAGGCCAGCTCAGGCCAGGGGTGGGCCGCGCCCCCTGGTGGTGTGGCCACCCTCTGGTCCGGCTCCGTCTCCTCTTCGTTGTTCTGGAAGCTCCGTGAAATATCTGGACGACTGGCTTTGGTTTCGTCCAATTCCGAGAATATTTCCTGTGTAACTTTTCTGAAACACAAAAACAGCAGAAAACAGGGAACTGGCACTGTGGCATCTTGTTAATAGGTTAGTTCCAGAAAATGCATAAAAATGCCACGAAGTGTAACGAAACACTAAACAAATGGTGTAAAAACAAGCATGTAGCATCAAAAATTATGGATACGTTGGAGACGTATCACCATCCTCTTAAACAAAGAAGATACTCTATGGTTACGGTGCAGAAGGAAACCCCAACACTAGATGGGGATGTTAGTGATGTGTAATAATGTATTAAACCTTTTATGTCAATGTATAATTTTGGGTTTTAAATTACTTATTCAACTTCAAACACTTTTCATAATCATAGTTTTATCAAATTCTAAAATATGCAAAAGCAATATTAATCAATATAGTTTTAATTGAAAATAGTTAATAGTTTGAATAATTAGAATAACTTTTTTTGAAAATAGAAAATGGTTTTGAATTAGCTATTCAATTTGAAACACTTTTCATATTCAAAGTTTTATCAAAATCTAAAATCTGCAAAAAAGAATATTAATCAATATATTTTTAATTGAAAATGGCAAAAAAGTTAATACTTTGAATAGTTAGAATAATTGATTTTAAAAATAGAAAATGGTTTTGAATTAGTTATTCAATTTCAAACACTTTTCATATTCATAGTTTTATCAAATTCTAAAATATGCAAAAATAATATTAATCAATATAGTTTTAATTGAAAATGGCAAAATAATTAATAGTTTGAATAGTTAAAATAATTGATTTTGAAAATAGAAAATGGTTTTGAATTAGTTAATCATTTTGAAACACTTTTCATATTCAAAGTTTTCTCAGATTCTAAAATATACAGAAGTTATTCAATTTAAAATTTAAAATTCATATTTCAAATGAAATCTGAAAAAATCTGTCCCTTGGCGCGCATTAATTACCCCTTTAGTCCCGGTTCATTTCATCAACCGGGACTAAAGGTCTGGGTCTGGGCGCGCGAACCGCCAAATGTCTTTAGTCCCGGTTGGAGGCACCAACCGGGACTAAAGACCCTTTAGTCCCGGTTGGTGGCTCCAACCGGGACTAAAGACCCCCCTTTAGTCCCGGTTGGAGCCACCAACCGGGACTAAAGGGTTGCGGGTATATATAGCGCGCCGCTGGCCTTCTTCTTCCTCACTTCTCTTCACTCACGGATCGAAGCACGCAACGCCCACGACGAGCACACCCGCACCCACCGCTGTGGCCACCATGTCGATTGACGCCGCCGTCGACTCCCTCGCCACCGCCGGGCCACGCATCGCGCCGCCACACTCCGCCACCGTGCTGCCGCCCGCCCGCCGCACCCAAGCGCCGCCGCCACCCGCCCCAGACCTCGCCGACGCCCCAGCAAGCTCGCCGACGCTGCCCCCTCCCTGCGAGCAAACACCGTACCGGCGCTGCCCCCTCCCTGCAAAGGTTAGGGTTAGTAGAAATGTTAGAAATTAATTTGTTAGGGTTTGTAGAAATGTTAGGGTTAGAAATTAATTTGTTAGGGTTAGAAATATAAATAGGAATTCATATGTTAGAAATAGAAATTCATATGTTAGAAATGTTAGAAATAGAAATTCATATGTTAGAAATATGTTAGAAATTCATATGTTAGAAATAGGAATATTAGTGAAATGTTAGAAATAGGAATTCATATGTTAGAAATTCATTATTAGGGTTAGAAATAGGAATTCATATGTTAGTGAAATGTTAGAAATAGGAATTCATATGTTAGAAATAGAAATTCATATGTTAGAAATAGGAATTCATATGTTAGAAATAGGAATTCATATGTTAGAAATAGGAATTCATATGTTAGTGAAATGTTAGAAATAGGAATTCATATGTTAGAAATTCATTATTAGGGTTAGAAATAGGAATTCATATGTTAGTGAAATGTTAGAAATAGGAATTCATATGTTAAAAATTCATATGTTAGGGTTAGAAATGTTAGAAATAGAAAAATTGTTAGAAATAGGATTTTCTTAGAAATGTTAGAAATAGGAATATTGTTAGTAATAGAGTTAGTAATATTACTAGTTAGAAATAGAAATATTACAATGTCCGGGATAGAGTTAGAAATAGAGTTAGAATTAGAAAATGCATTAGTTAGAAAATGCAAATAGTTAGAAAAATTCAAATAGTAATGTTATTGATCTATATCTATCTGGTATATTGTTTACTCGATGTATTAATCTATGTTATGGATTTCAGTTATGGATTTCGGCGCCGGAAGAGAAGGTGAAGAAGAATTGTTGAATATTATAGGAGAGGGTACCGGTGCAGAAGGAGACGGCTCAGAATTTTTGAACGAGTCGGGTGAGGGAATGGAGGAGGAGCAGCCGCATGAATCGGAAAGAAACGATGATTGCGAGGACGGCTCACAAGGGACTGGACGTGACTTAATAACACGGTCCGGCGAGGTATATATATATATATGAAGACTCTATTCATGAATCAGTAGATGACGATGCATTAAGTGGTATATATATTAACGAGTGTTTTGTTCTTTTAGACCTCTGAATCTTCTAGAAAGAAGCGAGGCTCGGCCAAACGGCTGACATCCAATCAGCATTACACGATTGGGCGTCTCTCAAATGAAGGTGAACCGTTGGAACCCAAGAGTGTCACAAATGCGTTCACTACTGAATGTGGATGTCTTGTCAGGGACATGGTCCCGATAAGCATTCAGTATTGGTATAAGCCCAAGGCGGCAAAGGGAGAGCCAGAAGAGGCAGAGTCAGAAGAGGGTGCAGCAGTCAATTATGTCACCAAGGTCTTGAAAGACAGACTTTGGGAATCCCTCATTCCACATTTCAATCTGCCGCTCACCGAGTCCCTAGAAGACGCAGAGAAACAGAAGGAGAAAGTCAGGGAGTGGGCTCTCAAGAAGATGGCTGCATAGTTCAATAACCACAAGAAGAGGTTATGGACCGCCTATGTCAACGCCGATCGACAAGCTCCAGAATTTACAGGCCCCAATGAGAACCTGTGGGATCACTGGGATGTATTTGTGGAGTACAAGGAGTCCGAACTGGGTAAGCTAAGGAGTAAGAAAAATTAGTTAAATGCCGCGAAAAAGAAATATCACCATACGTTGGGTCCAGGTGGCTACAAAAGGGCCGAGCCTAAGTGGGATATTGTAAGGGTAAATTGCCCCTAAGTGTGTTTTTGGTAATTAATGATAATCCCTATGGACTAATGTTTTCATTGAGCTTTTTGTGAAGGAATTGTTCATAGGAATTGCTTGAAGTCTATGTGTTGGATTCAAAGCTTGGATGCCATGAAGATAATGATATATCTTAAGTATTGGCATCAAGATCATTGAATAGAAGAGATGAATCCAATATGATCAAGAAGAAGAAATAGAGTTGTAGTTCTTGTGTAGAACTCGAGTAATCCATGCTCTAGCTTATGTGTTAAGCCAAGGAGTCTCAAGATCTTGAGAGTTTGGTTACATGAGAAGAATTCAAGATATGGCTCTATGTTGAGGTCATGATGGTCTCATGAGTTGAGATATGATTGACTAATACCTAGAGCATGCAATCAAATGAAGAATTCTTTATGTGGCTCAATATATTGTGATAGAGCATGAGAAGATTCAAGGTTGACCAAGGCAAAGATCAAAGATTGGATTATAGTTTGGTCAACACATGAAGCATAAGGAATGTGCCACATGGGACCAATCGGTCTTGTGGTATGGTATGGTTTGTCAATTATGCTTTGTGAACTAACCCATTATATATGTGTGTTTGTGTTGTCTATGTGGGTTAGGTATTGTGTCATGGATATGCATCACTAGTGAGATTTCATATATCCCATGAAAGGATGACATCAAGTGGTGGTTGTCATCAAGGTTGAGAAGTGCAAGTTTCAAGATAAGCATCTCGAGAAGATCATATGCTTGAAGCTTGTCATCCATTTGGTGATAATGGAATTGTGAAGACATGCCTTAGTGAAGGTATCACATAGTGGTGTATGGGGGAGCATATTGGAAGTCTTCACGAAGCAACAATGATCAAGTGAAGCATTCCAACTTGACGGAGGCATGAAGCATCATCATCAAGATCAAGCGGGGTGCGCAAGGCAAAGGTTTGTCCTTGCTAGGTTTTCCTTTAACCGGTCTCAAGGTGTTTGTTGAGAGACCGAGTTATAGGATAGACAACCGCACTATCAAGAGGGGCCTTCGGTTGGGTAACTTGATCACATCGTCTTAGGGAGCTCAATCCTTTGCATACTTTGCATCTTCATAGTTTGTTGCTTCTTGATGTTTCTCCATGTGAGGTTCTTGTGCTTGTTGCTAGCTTTCCAACAAGTCCAAGTTCATCGAAAACGGAATCCGTATGCATCTTTTATCGCGTTTTCGAGTTTGGAGGTTTTACCGGTTCTTTCTTAAAAGAGGTTTTCACCTCTTCTTATTTGCTATTTTATCTCTTACTACTTCTTGGGTTTTATGGTCTCCATTGGATAGATATTTTTCTTAGCTATTAAAAAAGCCCAAGTTTGCTAAAATCCGAGTCCGGGTGTAAAAGTTATCGCATTTTTTGTGAGGACATTTTTTGCCGGTTCCGAGCTCGGTTTGGACCGGAAATTCAACCAAAAATCAACCGAAAAGTTGCAGAACTGTTTTCTTATATTTTCGGTTTAGTTTCCGGTTTGACCGGAAATCCCACCAGAAATCCAACCGGAAATCTTCGGTTTCAACCGGAGTTTGGACCGGACTAGCTCAGCCAGGCCCAGACGTGTTTTTGGGCTGGCTCGGTTTGGTCTCGGTCCCAGGCTCGGTTTGAACCGGAAATCTCTGGTTTGATTTTCGGTTCCATCGGAATTCCCACCGGGAATTTCCGGTTGAATTTCCGGTCAAACCGAGAATTCAACCGGGAATTCCAGTTTCGCCCCAAACGGCTAGTTTTCCTTGAGGACTATAAAAGGGGTCTTCTTCCCCAAATGTTCAACTGTTCTTGAGCACGAAATACACCTCCATTGTTGACCCTCTTGAGCTTGCTCCCTCTCTCTTTCCTCCAATGATTCTTGCATATTTTTGAGCGATTTGGAAGAGGAGATCTAGATCTACAACTCCACCAATCAATTCCTCCTCTAAGTGAGGGGAACCCATTGGATCTAGATCTTGAGGTCATTGGTTGACCTCCACCCTTGTTCTTCCTCTCTAACTCCTCCATAGCATTTGTTGCCTTGGTGGGATTTGGGAGAGAAGGATTTGAGCACTTCCCCTTGTGTTCTTGCTTTGCATCCTTGCATAGTGTTGAGCTCTCCATTACGATTTGTTCGAGTGAGAGACCGTGAGCTTGTTACTCTTGGAGGGTGACCTCCTAGTTGGCTTGGCGGTTGGTGCCTCGGTGACCTCTTAGTGGAAGATTGTGAAGAGGCCCGGGCTTCCCCTTCGTGGGAGTTGTGAAGTGGTTGTGGAGCTTGCCATCTCCGGATTGGAGGAAAAGCTAACCATAAGAAGGGGTCCCTAGCTTCGTGGGGGACTCGGAGAAGAAGGTGAGCCTTCGTGGCGTTCAGGGGCCTTCGTGGTTACCCGCATCTCTCCAACGGTGATTAGCTTACTTTATGTAAGTGAACATCGGGATACATCTTCGTCTTCGCGTGCCTCAGTTATCTCTATACCCGAGTTTATTTCCTTGTGATAGCCTTCGTGCTTGAAGTACTTGTATCTTGTTTATCACTTGTGAAATATATCTTGTGCTATCTTGCTTAACTCTAGTTGTTGTTGGTGCACTTAGTTGAGCCTAGCTTATTTAGGTTTTGTGCTTGTAAAATAAACGTTAGTTCAATTCCGCATTCTTACAAGCCAAATCCGTAATAGTTTTTAAAAACGCCTATTCACCCCCCCCTCTAGGCGACATCTCGTCCTTTCAATTGGTATCAGAGCAAGGTCTCTCCTTGTTTAGGCTTCACCGCCTTGAGAGTAAAGATGTCGGCTAGTTATTTAGTGCATAATGACACAATTATTTTTGATGGCACAAATTATATGCTATGGAGAAATCGCATGCTTTCTAATCTTTGGACTTTGTGTCCAAATATAGAGCAATTTCTAGATGTACATTTTTCTCCTCCGATGGATCTTCAAAATATATCTATTGAGGATGAGAAAAATTTATATCTTGAAGCTCAAGTATCTAATGAAATTTTATTGTCTGTGAGCTCCATAGTTTATGTTTGCTTGATGGGTTCAAAGTGCAAGACGTCTCATGAGATATGGACCAAGCTAGAAGAGTCATTTGGTGGGTCCATTTCACTTGAGGTTGAAAGTGAACCCAAAGAGCCTTCTTCTCCTTCACATCATGAAGAGCTCCAAATTGCTTCCACATCCGGTTGTGATGAGTGTTCAAGTTCTTCCACTTCACCAACATGTGACTTGTCACAAGGTAATGATATGGTGAGTGAAGAAATCATATGTGATGATGGTAGTCTTGCTCTTTGCCCCAATGATTCTATTTCTATAAATCCTAAGGGTGTAGAGAGTTTGGACCTAAACACTTCTTGCAAGAAATTCTTCACTCATTCTTGTGTTAAAGGTCCTTGCATATCTCCTAAAATTTGCTTGATTAAATTTTGTGATGATATGCTTGTCTCTAGTTGTGACCATGATCATAATGACTCTATTTCCTCTAGTTGTTGTATGACTAACCATGTAGAGGAAATTAAAGAAAAATTGGGTCACATAATTAAAGAAGAAATCAATAGAAGAACCAAGAAGGTTTCTATCAAGAGAAGGCAATGCTATGAATGCCATGAGTATGGACATCTCGCAAGAGCTTGTCCTACACTCGAAAATGAAGAATGTGCTTCTATTGATGTTCCATCATCATCTACCCAAGTTCATACGTGCCTTATGGCAAGCGGGTCAAAGGTAACTCCTACTTTGTATCCCGACACATCTCATAATGATGAGAGTGATGATGATGATGATAATGAATCTTTTTTGCATGAGATGGGAATTGTGTATGCATCTCTTCGTGGTAATAATGATGCTCGTGCTAAAGTCGAACACTTAATGGAAACCTTGTTTGAACACAAGGAAACCATTAAGGAATTAAACTCCCTCATCAATGAGGGGAAACGGAGATTCAATCTCCTCAAGCAAGAGCTATCCGAAGAGAAGCATACTAATTATTGCCTATCTCAATCTATTATATCTTATGAGCTTACAAATGCTAAATCTATTAATGATGCTTGTGCTACTAACTCTACTTCTTGTGAAGCATCTATATTAAAGGAGAATATTGAGCTAAGGGCTCAACTTGAGTTGTTAACAAGCAATTATAGGAAATTGGAGGAAAGCCATGAAAAGCTCGCGGGCTCTCATGGGGATCTCCTAATCTCTTAGAATGGGCTAAAGTTAGCTCATGAGGCAAGTATCTCTAAGAATACATCTTGTGAGCCTCATTTGGACATTAGCACTACTTTGAACCAAAATGCTATATTACCTTGTGCTAGTCCTAGTAATTTGTCTAGGCATAATATTTCTACATCTTGTGATGAATTACTTGCTATACCTTGTTGCTCTAACAATGAAGCTTCTACTTCCTCTAGTACTTGTATTACAACTAACCTTGTAGAGGAAATCAAAGAGCTCAAGGACCAAGTCACTAGTTTGGAGAAAGACTTGGAGAAGCGTTATGAAGGGAAATCCACACTCGATAATATTTTGAGTGTGCAAAAATCCCTTAATGACAAGAGTGGACTTGGATTCAATTCCAATAACAAGAACAAGTCTAAGAGCAACAAGAAGAAGAAGGGCCAAGACCAAGTCAAAAATTTGGCCAAGATTGTTTGCTTCAAGTGCAAGATTGAAGGGCATCATGTGAGATCTTGCCCATTGAAGAAGAATCACTTGAGTGAGAAGCAACAAGGGAAGCGGCCATAAGGTCAATCTCAAGCTCGACCTCAAGTTGAAGATAGGCCACTCCCCAAGAAGAAACAAAATGAAGCTTCCCAAATCAAGAATTCAACTAAGAAGAGAAAGGGAAGCACTTGTTGCTATATTTGCCGTGAGAAGGGGCACTTTGCTTCTTCATGCTTAAGCGGTACCTTATCTAATCCTATAATTGTTGATGATGATTATTCTCTTAGGAAAGATAAGGATGGTAATGTGTTTGCCAAGTTTGTTGGAACTCAAAGTGGTGCCAAGAAAAGGACCATTTGGGTTGCCAAGCCTATTGTGACTAACCTCTTAGGACCCAACTTGGTTGGGGACCAACAAGCTAAAACTTGATCAATAGGTGTTTGTGGAGGGCATTGGAGACTTGGCTACCTCATGAAGAATTAAGGGATCTTCATTAATTTTATTTCATCAAGCCAAGTCATTGACACTATCATCTTATATCCAATGTGCCTCTTTGCGGTAACTTGTACTTAACCTCTTTACATTGTAAGTTACTTGCCCCTTTGCATGTTTTGGTTTTGTACCAAGTATGTGTTTGTATATGTTGTTCCTTATACCTTCTTAACTTGTGTATTCAAGTAGGTGTTGGTTGTTTGGCACATCATATACTTGTGTGTTTGCTTTGAGCCTCTAATGCATCTTGTTGGTATCTTATTTGGCTCTTATCTAGTGATTAGTGGAACATCCCATTTTGGGGGAGTGATTTGCCATTGGCACCTCACAATCCTATAAATGCATGCACATGAGTAATACCACTTAGTTTTGATATTGCAAGATTATCTAGTCACTATGTGGTATGCCATGCTCATGAGAAATTCAAATTCTATATCTCCATTAGTTATCTCTAGTTGGATTTTGTTTGCCTTTTGTTGAAAAGAATTTAATATCACATTATGGGGGAGTAATATGCCTTATGCATATCACAAACCTAGGAAATGTGAACATTTGAAGTATTGCCACTTAGAGTTGATATTGTTCATTATCTTGTTCCTAGGTGGCATGTTTGCTCAAACAAGCTCCATTATTTCTTAAATGATTTTATTGCTCATTTCTTTGGTCTTGGTTTGAGTAAGAATTCTTGGTGCAGTTTTACTCAAATATATTTCTCTATATCATAAGTAGGAAACCGTTTGCTTCAAGATACTCTAATCGTTGCTTTGCATGATTGTTTGTCTATTATTGGAGCTACCAAGAATCCTTTTTCGTGCATGGTGCTCAAATTGAATATTTAACCATATGCCTTTTATTGTGAAGTTGATCTTGAATATCTTTGCAATACACCACCGGAAAATAATTCCAATATGAACTTCTTGTCTTTGACAAATGGTATTCATATACATGCGTGGTAATTCTTCTAGATCATCTTCACCTTGGAATTTGCCTCTTATTGCTCATATTTCTTGCCAAGAAATTATTTTGACTCCCATTGTCTTATTTGCCTTCTTGAGGATCTTTTTGCTTGACTTTGTCTCATCTCTTGATCCCCATCAAGTGTGTGTTGTTGTAAGACAAACCTTTTCTTTTTGGTACTTGTGCCATTGTGAAAAGTGTAGAGGGTTTGGTTTATTTGTTGGAACCTTGCTCTTTTGGGAGTTAGTTATCTCATTCCTTCTTCTATGATTTATTCGCTTGAATGAGATAAATCTTTGAGCATGTGTTTTTTTATTTTATTTTTCTGGCTCAATGAGTTGTTAGTTCATTCGTTGAATTTTGTTGAATAGATCATTTGTTGATTTGTTTCTTTGATATCATTTGGACAACAAATGTGTTTTACCACACCTTTTATACCTACTTGTACTCTTGGTGTTTTTGTCTAAATTGTATCTTCTTTGGTTCTTGAAAGCTAGGTGCATGCATATTCTCTTTATGCTTAATTTTGTATCTTATTTGCTTTCTTTGATCCAATATATATGTTATACTCCATCAAATCCTAAATGGCGAAGATGTGCATGAAATTCAAATTTCATCTCTAACTATGCACATATTTATATGGAGTCTATCATATGTATTGTGGTTAGTCTAACCAATTTGGACCCAATAAGTTTGGGGACCAAGATGTACTTGAATGATGTCTTAGGTACATTGGAGATGCAATGGATGCTTGTCTCGTTTATAAGGAAGGTGTTATCACCATATTATTATTGGAGCGAAGCTAGGATGACCGGCGAACTCTTATCTACTACATCACACCATTGCTATCTCGGTAACAAGTATAACATTCATGCATACTTTTATAGCATCCCAACTCTTGTAGGTTGGTTCTTGGCATGATAATATTTATTTGCAAATGTTGTGGTTCTTGCAAAAGGTCTTATAAAGAAATATCTTTATTTCATATGTGAGCAAGTTGAGATGATTGCATATGATGGGAAGTATATAAAATCATGTTTATGATTCACCAATCCCAAATATGCCTTTTTAGCAATTTATTGCATATTAATTCCTCAACGCTCTCTCATGTGCAATATAGATAATGTTGCAAGTTGTACCCTTCTTTATTATGCTTGTTGCCTTTCAAAGCATCCCGACTATCTTTTGATCCCTTATTGCTAGTTGTGATGGCTTTGATAATTTTGCGTGGGGAGTTTGTTAATATACCATAATGGAAAATGGAGCCTTGAGCTATATATGCTTTCTAGCAAAGTGATTTGGTATATTCTATGACTCTCTCTTGGATATCATGTCTTCCTTAATTTCAACTAACCTCTTGTGTATACATGTTCCTTTGTGGATTGTTCATCATGATTTTTTGTCCACTTAGAAATGTATATGCATAAGAGTGTTAATTTCTTCCCTTGATATCCTCGTTCTTTGCCGACCATCTTTCTTATCCATTTTGTTCTTGATGGTGTTGGTAAGAACTTGATTTATGAGTGCTTGTTTATTCTTTTTGCTTCTTCTCGCACTCATATCTCGTGAATCTTTTTGGACTAAAGTTCTCTTTGATAAGCGTATTGATCCTTTTGTATTCTCTCATGCTCATGTTTTGTTTTAAATGATATAGAGGGAGTGAGGATTCCATGTTTGTGCATAGTATATTCAATTGCAACAAAAAATCAAATTTATGCATGAACCTTGGGGAGCTTCCTTATTTCATTTAAAGCATCTTGTAGCTCTTATCATCACATTTTCTTGTGTCCAATTGGTTCTTTGGGTCTCTTGATTGCTTGCTTGCTTGCTTCATTCGTTGAAGCTTCCTTCACTATGTCATCTTTTTGCAATCCTTGATCCTCAATATGGTTTCACTTCCTCCAAATCTTATATTTACTAATTGGAGGCACCGTAGAAGGCACCACGTTAATCCTAGGGGTCAACGAATTTTGTCCGTCCGATTGTTTAATCACAGTCGTTAAATAATTCCCGATCCACCTCTTCCACCCACGTGAGAAAGAGTCCTCTCTTCGTACTATTCCTATCTCATATTTTCCATCTCTTCCGTGTAATGAACAAACGAAGATAAAACACATCTCCAATCTTCGCCTTCCTGCCGTGAATTGATTCGCCGGAAAAAGGCCGTAATCCATCTCCTCCAGTCTTCCCGTGCTCAAACTGCTCACGCGCACCTTTGCTCACGGCGGCAGCGACGGAACTTGGGGACATCTTCGACATCGGCCGGTGCGTGAATTAGGGCTATTCACTGATTGGATCAGAAAGTAGTCTCGGTGTTCTAAATTGACTGCTCATGTATGGAGCTGCCGATGTGAATTGACTGCTCACGTCACCGGCTGCCGATGAAAATTGCATGCATGGTTCATCCAGTGATCGCACTCTTCTGCATACATGTCTGTATGGTAACGCCTTGCTTTAATTCCATCATATAGTAGCTAATATAATATGGTATACTCAGCAATCAGTTCTCTACATATTCTCCTACTGTATTGGTGGTCTGGTCTCTATGATCTGAGGTGTGTGATACATATATGATGTTCATTAAATAAGCTAAACGCAACTTTTCAGTGGAATTTTATATAGCTTGCTTAATCTTAGTTGCACACCTCAAAAACGATAATTATTTGGGCAATACTGTTAAAACAATATAGCACTACGTATGAGAGAAAACATTAAAATAAGTAGATATAGTATTTGCAACACTCAAATTAGTTACTGTTCACTCAGATTCAAAGAAAACAAATGTATACTTTAGCTAATTGGTAGTGCACTACTGTAGGTATGGGGCACCATATGAGCAGAGGAACGGTCTCCACTTAGTAGCACTAATTCATATCGAATGATTCTTTGGAAGTTAATTAAGTTGGTTATTACTTGGATATTTTCTTAGTTTTGATTTGTTTTGGGATAAAAACATAGCTACGATCGATGTCTGAGGTAAATGAAATAGACTGATATTCTCAGCTTATCCAATAAACTTAGAAGTAAGAATTTGTTGAAAACGATACTGATTTGCAGGGAAAAGAGTGGGTAAAGCAAGGATGGAAAAACTCATGTTGAAGTGTCAAGGCCATTGTCGACGTGTGAGAGCATAACACGGAGCTAGAACTAGCATTTTTGGCAATAAATTAGTATGTGCCACTCCACGGTTCATGGTGTGCCTCTTTAACTTTTTGCATTCTTTAAACCGTGATGTCCTATGCTTGAACTCGACTTTGATTTATTTCGATCTGATAGAAGCACGTGCATAAGTTGGTATAGCAACTACGTATCTCCCTGCCATAATTTTTGAATAGATAGGGTTTTCATTTGCAGGTCAAACAAAAATGACTACAACATTTATTCCGAGAATAGTGCAAAAAATTCAGTCTATTAAACTTGCATGATTGTTTAATTAAAACAAATGTTTTTAGATGAAGAAAGAGCAGTGCAATATCCTAAAAAATTAGATATGGAGTTGAAATCACGTCTTCAACTCATAGGTAAAATGTTTAGGAAACAAAAACCATGGCCAAATGTTATCTGATTTTAAAGCTTCAGTGTTTAAAGTATACAAAACACTGTCTATATGGGCTTCAACATATAAAAATGGGCATCAAATTTATTGTTATTTCCTAAATGCACATATATACCAACGAGGCCACCAACATATAGGATTGCTTTACTAATTGCAAACATATTGTTTTCCTCCAATTCTAAATTTACTGATGTATTCCAAAACATGTTAATAGTGTTTTCATAGGATTAAATAATTAATTTTCATAGCCAGCCGTGCTGATGCACGGGTTGATGACTAGTATTGTTAATTTGAAAAGTGCATATGATTTTACTCATTTTTTATGAGAAATGCACATCTTGGGGAGGAACTCATACTATATTGGCCTTCTAAATTCCTTTATCCATTTTGGCAATCGTTGCCAATGGGGGAGAAGTTTAGAGGGTTTAAGGGAAATGGTTTTTATACTTAAGTTTGGTTGTGCTTAAGTATTTGCCTTTCATGCATCTCTTCTTTGTTAGATGTTTGCATGGTTGAATATATAGTGTAAACTCCATCAAAGGTTTATCTTGACAATGTATGCAATGAAATTCAAGTTTATCACACGCGCATATATTGTGGGGGAGTTTGCTCTATATATTTTGGTTGCACTCATATCAACCATATTTGTTGTAGTTTATGTGAGTACAATTGATTTTGATATGCGGTAGTAGCTTCATGTTACTTGACCATATCAAATACAACCTCTTGTATGCAATTTATTCTTGGATAAGTTGCATATTAGTTTCTATCATTCATTATATAAACCCTCTTGTTGAGATTGTCATCAATTACCAAAATGGGAAAGATTGTAAGGGTAAATTGCCCCTAAGTGTGTTTTTGGTAATTAATGACAATCCCTATGGACTAATGTTTTTATTGAGCTTTTTGTGAAGGAATTGTTCATAGGAATTGCTTGAAGTCTATGTGTTGGATTCAAAGCTTGGATGCCATGAAGATAATGATATATCTTAAGTATTGGCATCAAGATCATTGAATAGAAGAGATGAATCCAATATGATCAAGAAGAAGAAATAGAGTTGTAGTTCTTGTGTAGAACTCAAGTAATCCATGCTCTAGCTTATGTGTTAAGCCAAGGAGTCTCAAGATCTTGAGAGTTTGGTTACATGAGAAGAATTCAAGATATGGCTCTATGTTGAGGTCATGATGGTCTCATGAGTTGAGATATGATTGACTAATACCTAGAGCATGCAATCAAATGAAGAATTCTTTATGTGGCGCAAGATATTGTGATAGAGCATGAGAAGATTCAAGGTTGACCAAGGCAAAGATCAAAGATTGGATTATAGTTTGGTCAACACATGAATCATAAGAAATGTGCCACATGGGACCAATCGGTCTTATGGTATGGTATGGTTTGTCAATTATGCTTTCTGAACTAACCCATTATATATGTGTGTTTGTGTTGTCTATGTGGGTTAGGTATTGTGTCATGGATATGCATCACTAGTGAGATTTCATATATCCCATGAAAGGATGACATCAAGTGGTGGTTGTCATCAAGGTAGAGAAGTGCAAGTTTCAAGATAAGCATCTCGAGAAGATCATATGCTTGAAGCTTGTCATCCATTTGGTGATAATGGAATTGTGAAGACATGCCTTAGTGAAGGTATCCCATAGTGGTGTATGGGGGAGCATATTGGAAGTCTTCATGAAACAACAATGATCAAGTAAAGCATTCCGACTTGATGGAAGCATGCAGCATCATCATCAAGATCAAGTGGGGTGCGCAAGGCAAAGGTTTGTCCTAGCTAGGTTTTCCTTTTACCGGTCTCAAGGTGTTTGTTGAGAGACCGGGTTATAGGATAGATAGCCGCACTATCAAGAGGGGCCTTCGGTTGGGTAACTTGATCACATCGTCTTAGGGAGCTCAATCCTTTGCATAATTTGCATCTTCATAGTTTGTTGCTTCTTGGTGTTTCTCCATGTGAGGTTCTTGTGCTTGTTGCTAGCTTTCCAACAAGTCCAAGTTCATCGAAAACGGAATCTGTATGCATCTTTTATCGCGTTTTCGAGTTTGGAGGTTTTACCGGTTCTTTCTTAAAAGAGGTTTTCACCTCTTCTTATTTGGTATTTTATCTCTTACTACTTCTTGGGTTTTATGGTCTCCATTGGATAGATATTTTTCTTAGCTATTCAAAAAGCCCAAGTTTGCTAAAATCCGAGTCCGAGTGTAAAAGTATCGCATTTTTTGTGAGGATATTTTCTGCCGGTTCTGAGCTCGGTTTGGACCGGAAATTCAACCGAAAATCAACCAAAAAGTTGCAGAACTGTTTTCTTATATTTTTGGTTTATTTTCCGGTTTGACCGGAAATCCCACCGAAAATCTTCGGTTTCAACCGGACTTTGGACCGGACTAGCTCAGCCAGGCCCAGACGTGTTTTTGGGCTGGCTCGGTTTGGTCTCGGTCCCAGGCTCGGTTTGAACCGGAAATCTCTGGTTTGATTTTCGGTTCCACCGGAATTCCCACCGGGAATTTCCGGTTGAATTTCCGGTCAAACCGAGAATTCAACCGGGAATTCCAGTTTCGCCCCAAATGGCTAGTTTTCCTTGAGGACTATAAAAGGGGTCTTCTTCCCCAAATGTTCAACTGTTCTTGAGCATGAAATACACCTCCATTGTTGACCCTCTTGAGCTTGCTCCCTCTCTCTTCCCTCCAATGATTCTTGCATATTTTTGAGGGATTTGGAAGACGAGATCTAGATCTACAACTCCACCAATCAATTCCTCCTCTAAGTGAGGGGAACCCATTGGATCTAGATCTTGAGGTCATTGGTTGACCTCCACCCTTGTTCTTCCTCTCTAACTCCTCCATAGCATTTGTTGCCTTGGTGGGATTTGGGAGAGAAGGATTTGAGCACTTCCCCTTGTGTTCTTGCTTTGCATCCTTGCATAGTGTTGAGCTCTCCATTACGATTTGTTCGAGTGAGAGACCGTGAGCTTGTTACTCTTGGAGGGTGACCTCCTAGTTGGCTTGGCGGTTGGTGCCTCGGTGACCTCTTAGTGGAAGATTGTGAAGAGGCCCGGGCTTCCCCTTCGTGGGAGTTGTGAAGTGGTTGTGGAGCTTGCCATCTCCGGAGTGGAGGAAAAGCTAACCATAAGAAGGGGCCCCTAGCTTCGTGGGGGACTCGGAGAACAAGGTGAGCCTTCGTGGCGTTCGGGGGCCTTCGTGGTTACTCGCATCTCTCCAACGGTGATTAGCTTACTTTATGTAAGTGAACATCGGGATACATCTTCGTCTCCGCGTGCCTCGGTTATCTCTATACCCGAGTTTATTTCCTTGTGATAGCCTTCGTGCTTGAAGTACTTGTATCTTGTTTATCACTTGTGAAATATATCTTGTGCTATCTTGCTTAACTCTAGTTGTTGTTGGTGCACTTAGTTGAGCCTAGCTTATTTAGGTTTTGTGCTTGTAAAATAAACGTTAGTTTAATTCCGCATTCTTACAAGCCAAATCCATAATAGTTTTTAAAAATGCCTATTCACCCCCCCTCTAGGCGCATCTCGTCCTTTCAGATATGCAAGAGGCCGCCCTATGAGAAAAAGGCATCGAACCAGAAATAGAACAATGGCCCAGAAGGTCAAGAAATTGGGCACTTGCGCATGGGGCTGTCTATGATGAGAGAACAGGGAAATTAGTCGAAAAGAAGAAACAAATTGCTGAACCCCTGAGAGAACTTGTCAAGACAATCGCCGAGGTTCAAGAGGGGACGTTCAAGCCGGACAGAGAGAACGACGAGCTGATAAAGGCCCTCAAGAACAAAGAACACACAGGATGAACACGGGGTCTGGGTTCTGCCATTTCATGGAGGTCTGGGTTCACCGAAGACAACCAGACTTATAGAAGCCGAGAGAGAGCGAAGAAGCAAAAGGCGCAGGAGGAGGCCACACGGATAGAGAGCATAGAAAGGCAACAGGCTGAGCTGAGAGAGTTGTATTTACAGCAGCAGAAGGCACTGGAGGAATTAAAGTTGCAAGGAGCAACTCAGCATCAGCAACAACTAGAACATGCATCAGGCGACCGATCTCAGCGGAGAAGCAGCGTGGCTTCCACGGAGGTCAAGGCCGATGAGGCACCGATGGATCGCTACCCCGTGGATGATATCAGCAAGAAGACAAGCTGTGAGATGCATGTTCCCATGAAGAACATATCGATGAAGGTGGCGGTTGGCTATGTGTTCCATCTGGACCTGGACAAACCTGGCATGGCCGTGAGATTCGAGCTGGCTATGCTCACGTCGGGGTGGATGCAATTGTACCGGGGTATGAGTCCCTCGATCTTGACGTTGCTGGACCTAAAGAGGAGGCAACACTTGGAGAAGTATTGGGCGGTGTCATTCTTTGGGATAAGAAACACATCGTGTTTCCAGGCTCGGCGCCAAGGCGGCCACCCTCTCCTCCGAGTCCTCGCAATTCACCACCTCCCGACCATGACAGGGACGACTACCATAGCCCGAGTCCACATCGATCTCCGCCTCAATGTCAGCCGCCTCCGCTGCCTCCACCGCCTCTGCCCACTCGTAAGTCCCAGAGTTATGGCAAGTCCGCTGCTATGTCCACTAGCAATGTCTCTCCGAAGAAACGTAGGGCCAAGAAAGTTAAGGCGGTGCCGCCTCCTCCTGTCGAGAAGACTGCTGAAGAAATTGAGGCGAAGAACAGAGCCAAAGTGAAAAGAAAGCTCGCAGCGCTACGCCCGACCCCTACCCCAAAGCAGCTATATACTCCGAAACAGAAGGAGTGGGCCTTTGATATGCTTACCCAACCTTCGCAATATGAATTGAATAAGCCAGATGACTACAAGCGCTGTTGGATAAGCACGTAGATGCAAAAGAAGAAGCTAATAAGACAAGTGATGGTGCGGTAATGGTGTGTGAAATTAATGAAGTAAATGACCGGCCAGTTGGAAAACCCCAAGAGCAAGGTGTGATGAATATAGCAGCAAGTTTTTCCCTCAGTAAGAAGCCAAGGTTATCAATCCAGTAGGAGGCAGACAAATGACTGAAGGTGATGCCCACTAGCTGCGTGATGCTCTAACAAGGGCGCCATTAACGATATCTTGTTAGCGCGTCTTCAACCAGTAGCAACATGGAACCTGCACACAACACAACCAAATACTTTGTTCCCAACTTACGATGAGGTTGTTAATCTCACCGGTTTGCTTGAAACAAAGGGTATGAGCGTATCGAGTGGAAAGCAATAATAGTATGCGAGTAAAGTAAACAGTGCGAGTAAAGTAAACAGGTGATAGCAATATAAAGGAAATAGGACCGGGATCCACAATTTGAAGGAAATATGCCCTAGAGGCAATAATAATATTGTTATTATCATATTTCTTGTTCATGATAATGTTTATATTCCATGCTAGAATTGTATTAAGCGGAAACTTTAATACTTGTGTGGTTTATGAACAACACCGTGTCCCTAGTACGCCTCTATGGACTAGCTCATTGATTAATGATGGTTAAGGTTTCCTAACCATAGACATGAGTTGTCAATTAATAATGAGATCATATCATTAGGAGAATGATGTGATGGACAGACCCAAATAAAGCAGAGCAATTAGATCGTGTCTTCGTGTTCATCTTTGCGAAGCTTTTCCTATGTCAAGTATTGTATTCCTTAGACCATGAGATAATACAACTCCCTGGTATCGGAAGAAAGCTTTGAGGTCATCAAACGTCATCCTATGTGAGGGTGATAATAAAGGTGTCTCTCAGGTAATCGGAAAGTACTTGTTGGGTTGTATGTGTCGAGATGGAATTTGTCCCTCCCAAGTCGGAGAGATATACTTCGGGCCCACTCGGTAATCGATATCAACACTGCTTGCAAGCATGTGGTTAAGGAGTTAATCACCAAGTGATATCGGATTACGGAACGAGTAAAGTACTTGCTGTGAACGAGATTGAACTAGGTATGGTGATACCGACGATCAAATCTCAGGCGAGTAAAATATCGTGTGACGAAGGGAATACATATACGGGATTAATTGAATCCTGACATCGTGGTTCATTCGATATGATCATCGATGAATATGTGGGAGTCAATATGGGTTTCTAGATCCCGCTGTTGATTATTGATAGAAGATCATGTCTACATATTCTCGAACCCGTAGGGTCACACACTTAACGTGTATCGATGCTAGGATAGATTGGATAATTGGTTTATGAGTTTTAGTTCGGAGTCTCGGATGAGATCCAGGACGTCACGAGAGGTTCCGGAATGGTCCGGAGAATAAGATTCATATAAAGGAAAGCAGTTTTTGGATTCCGGAAAGGTTTCGGAGTTTATCGGTATTGTACCGGAAGGTTCTAGAAGGTTCCGGAGTGGGACCAACGTGGGCCCACTTGACGGAGGCCTACGTGGGCCTAAGGGGAAGTGCCCTGGCCGCCCTGGGCCAGGCGCACAAGGCCCCTAAGGCCCAGCCGGCCAGCCCAAGGGGAAACCCTAAGGGAGTCTTCAAAGAAGGAAGGGGGGGAAACTTGCCCCCCACTCTTCCTACTCCAAGTCGGCTAGGGATTGGGGAGAGGCCAAGCTGGCCTTGGCCAGCCACCCCTCTATATATAAGGGGGCAAGGGCGCAGCCCTCTCTCACCCCAACCCAAACCCTAGCCGCCAACTGCTGCCCTCCCTCTCTCTCTCTCGCGACTGCGTGTAGGCGAAGCCCTGCCGCAGAAACTCTCCACCATAAGCACCACGCCGTCGTGCTGCTGATCCAATCTATCTCTCCACCATACTTTC
Source organism: Dactylis glomerata (assembly GCA_007115705.1). Taxonomy (NCBI): domain Eukaryota; kingdom Viridiplantae; phylum Streptophyta; class Magnoliopsida; order Poales; family Poaceae; genus Dactylis; species Dactylis glomerata. The sequence continues at coordinate 3,372,782 of QXEO01000121.1, read as the reverse complement.
TGGACCAAGGAAGGAGGAGACGTCGCTGCACCGCACGTGTGCAACTCTCGGAGGCGCCGCCACTTGCGGCGTAGGATCGGATCGGATCGCGAGGAGGAGACGGCAAGTACGACTACGTCAACCATGTTCTATTGAACGTTTCCGCTGTGCGAATCTTCAAGGGTATGAAGATCTCATCTACCTCTCTCGTTGATTACATCTCCTAGATTAGATCTTGGCTTTCTTGTTCGCATCCGTAGGAAATTTTTGATTTACTATGCTGCGAATCCCTTCAGTGGTATCAGAGCTAGATCTATGCGTAGTTGTGTTTCACGAGTAGAACGCAACATGCTTGTTGCGGGCGTTGATGTTTTCTGTTGCAAACCTCTTGTTGTGTATTTCTTATGGCGCGGCATAGTGAGATCGAAGCGGTCCAGGCCAACTTTACGCGACCGCGTTCGCGAGACCAACTCCGCACTTGACGTGTGGCTTGTTCCACACATGCGGCTGGTGGATGTCAGTTTCTCTCACTATAGTAGTCATGGGACTTACATCGGATGTTAGCAACCATAATATCACCATTGTGGCTTTCCGTAGGTAAGAATCGTTCTTAACTTGCTACTCCCATAAGCCACGTAAAACATGCAACAACAAAGTAGAGGCGTCTAACTTGTTTTTGCAGGGAGTGTTTTGTGATGTGGTATGGCCCAAGACATGATGTGTATGAATTAAGATGTATGCAATGATCATGTTTTGTAATCTTTCACGACTTGCATGTCGATGAGTTCACAACCGGCAGGAGCCATATGGTTGTCTTTATAATTGTGTATGACCTGCGTGTCAACTTCTTATACGCCATGTAATAGCTTTACTTTATCGCTAAGTAGTTAGCAATAGTTGTAGTTGCTATTCGTGGTGGAGGCAATCATGGTGGAGTGATGGAGATCATGCCGGTGCGCACAAGATGGAGATCATGGCGCGGAGATTGGCTATACCATGTCACATAAAATTATATGCATGTGATGTTTATCCTTTTATGTATCTTATTATGCTTAGATCGCGACGGTAGCATTATAAGATGATTCCTCACTTAAAAGATCAAGATAAAATTGTGTTCTCCCCATGTATGCACCGTTGCGAAAGTTCGTCGTTTTGAAGCATCTCGTGATGATCGGGTGCTATAAACTCTACGTTCACATACAACGGGTGCAAGCCAGTTTTGCACATGCGGAAATACTTGGGTTTGACTTGACGAGCCTAGCATGTACAGACATGGCCTCGGAACACACGGACCGAAAGGTCAAGCATGAGTCATATGGATGATATGATCAACATGTTGATGTTCACCATTAAAGCTACATCATTCACGTGATGATCGGTCTCGGTGTAGTGAATTTGGATCATGCTTCACTAAACAACTTTGAGGAATGTTGAATTTAGTGGGAGTTCATTAGTAATTTGATTAACTTGAACTAATTATCTTGAACTAAATCTTGTTGTATTTGCATAAGTCGTTGTAGTCTTTGGCACCGTTTCCCACCGACACTTAGCTTAATTGAGTTAAAAGAACTATAGAATTCTGGATAATCACTTTTCGGTCTAGTGCCGTTTAGTTAAAATGTCAAGACTAAAGATTAAGTCCTATTGCAAACTTTAGTAAACCTTGCTTGCTCCATATGATTTAATAAATTGTATTAATCTAAGAGCAACGATTCAAGTTTAGTATCTAAAGATCATATGTTTGCCTTCATGATAAATTGATCTTCAAAATTGTTTGAGAATCAAAGTGATCATCGAGCTGAAAGAATTGTTTCAGAAACAAATAAGAAGTGAAAGATATTTGATATCTAAGACTTTGATTGTTTGCAAAATGATGAAGTATAATTTAGTAAAAGAACATATGCTCATATTGTATGACTATATGCGAAGATTGAAGATGCTAGGCATCCTGATCACCCAAAAGTTTGGGAACTAATATTATACTTGCATTTGTCCTTAAGAGCTATAGTAGTTTCATCATGAAAGATGTCATGATAGGACGAATGAAAAAGGTATCGGCTAAATTGTTTTGCTATACCAAAGGAATACTAAAGAATGGAATCTGGAAGAATACCAATCATATGATGATGGCGATCCACTTCAAAGTGCAAAATCCAAGGCTATTAGTATTTGACTAAAAATCCTTTGGACTATGTGTCAAATGATTGACGCCACTGTTGATGTCGATGGATTCTTCTAAAAGGAGAGGAAACGCTAAATAGGATCTGCAAAAGTATTTGGTAGAAAAGGAAAAGACTGGAATTGTCCAGCTCAGGTATATAAATGATATACATGTTATAGATGAATTCTTTTTGCTCGTTAACAATGTAATTCTTGGGTATTCGATACTGATTTGTTGGTATGAAATGTCATACAAAGCAACACAATACAAGAAGTACAATGGCCTAAGTAACTAGTAAAAGAATATGGTAATGATGCATGTCGAGATACAAATAAAAGTGTTATTGTGCTTCTCGTCGACATCAAAGCTAGCCTTCAAGATATTTCATGAACTTAATAATTGTTATTTTGTTCTGGTATTATGAGAGCAATGGTTGTTCAAATTATTACCGTCTTCCATAATCGATGGATAGATTATTATTATCTTGTTGGTGAAATAGACATTTATAACACTGATGCTAAAGGTCGCAAGACAAAACAAATTTCACTTATATGTGACACCGCCGTTTAAGTCATATTGGAAACAAAACATGAAAGAAATTCTATATTGATAGATTTTCGAGTCATTTGATTTTGAATTAATTGACGCTTGTGAGATTTTTCCTAAAGATGATTAAACTCCATTCTTAGGCCATAGAAAGAACAAGCGACTAACTACATGGAGATCGTACATGTTGATGTATGTAGTTCATGTGTGAAGTCGAGCGTGGTGTATTTTCTATTTTATCAATGACTCGAATAGATGTATGGTATATCTACTTGATGAGATAGAAGTATGAAACAATTGAAATTGTTCAATTTATGAAGTGGAAATTATTGTAACAAGAAAAATTCAAGTTTTTTATGATTGGATCATAAAGAAGAATATTTGAGTTACAAGTTTAGCAAACATCTAAGAGTTAGAGGAATAGTTCCACAAACTTGCATCATGATAAACACCATAGGAGTATGGAGTTTTCGATGGATGTAATCAAACCTTGTTTGACATGGTTAGATCAATGATGAAATAAAACTACCAATATAATTTGTGGATTATGCTTTAGAGACTACCGCTTTTCACTGAATAGAGTGCCATCATAATCTGCCGAAATGACACCATACAAGTTATAGTTGTCTTTTCTTGAATTTTGGTATGCAAGGCATATGTGTAAAATGTTTACAACCAAAATTGGATTAGTAAGTCTTTGTAGGTTATCCCAAAGAATGTCGATGGGTGTTCCTTCTGCCATAAACCCAATTAAAGGTGATAGTCACTAAAAGAAGTGAACTTCTTATGAAGGAGTTTTTCGCGAAAGGTTTAAGTGGGAGGAAGATAGAACTTGATGAGGTTATTGAATCTGAGCAAGATGATTGGAGTAGCGCAGCACCAGAATATGTTCTGGAAGCGGCAACTGCATTCATAGCTCACGCGTCTACAATATGTTGTAGTCATGGCATCGAAGTTGCTATTTAACCAAGTTGGTCGTAATCAAATAGCAAGATTTGAGGACGAGATATTATTAGATAATAGTAACCAACAATATACAAAGAAGCGATGATGGGCCCTGACTTCGTCATATGAATTATTCTAGCAACAATTACATATCGAGATATGTTAGTTGAATAAACGAAACAACATTCCTCTACCGGAATGCACACCAAGGACGTGTACCTGACACGACCCAATGGGTTTTGTTAATTCAAAGGTTGCTAGATATGTATGCAAACTTCTATGGTAGAAGTAAGCATAGCGAAGTAGGAATCTTCAATGATGAAAATGTTAAAGTGTTAATTTCATCAAGATATTTGAAGATGCTTGTATTTACAAGAAAGTAAGTGGGAGCGCTAAGACATATTTCTAATGCTTTATGTAGATGACATATCGTTCATTGGAAATTATGTGTTTTTCTTGATATTGTTAAGTTTTTCATTATAATTGGATTTTTGATGAAAGACTTAGGCAAAACCAGAATATTGAGCATCAATGTCTATACAGATAGATTGAGGCACTAATATAGTTTTGCCAGAGTACATAGATGAAATATTGAATTTGTTCAATATGGAAACAATAAGAACGGTTCTTGTTGCATGGAAGAGGTTGGAGCAAGAATCAATTGTTTTGACACTTGATGAGTGAAACCACAAGAATCAATCTTGTATACCATGATATGTAGATCTAGATGTGTCCAATGCTCTAAAGGTTATAGCATTCATATGATGATTGTTGGACAATAGTAAAGATATTCTTATGCACTTTCGAAGAAGTAAGAATATGTTCTATATGCAAAAGTGACAAATGGTTCATTGCAATGTGTTACATTGGCTTTGTCACACATACAAGTAAAATTTTATCTCAATTTTAAGCTATTTGTTTTGAGTTAGAAGGTGGCACAATAAAATGGAAGAAAGTTCCATGATGACTTGGATGAGTTCCAATGTTAACATTGTGGCGGACACTGCAACGAGGGCTAAGTATATATTTGCTTTAGAAGCGGCATAAAGATGCAAAGTAGATAGTGATAATCCAACTTCTTTGTGGCACTGTCGTCTAGGTCATATTGGCATAAAACGCATGAAGAAACTCCATTCTGATGGACTTTTGGAGTCTCTTGATTTTGAATCATTTGACACGTGCGAGCCATGCCTCATGGGCAAGATGATCAAAACCCCGTTCTCCGGAATAATGGAGCGAGCAACGGACTTATTGGAAATCATACATACCGATGTGTGCGGACCAATGAGTATTTCGACGCACGGTGGATATCGCTATTTTTTAAAAGTGTGCTAGTACTATGTAGTTCTATTGTATGACAATAGTGACAACATAGTCTCGGCCAAGATACAAAGGTCTCACCAGAAGACCAAATTTATACGATGCCATCTCATGTCAAGATGAGTAATGCGTGATGACGCAAAAGATATGCAAATACAAACGGACCTGAAAGTGTCAGACCCGTAGATAAGGTTTACCACGTGCAACGCGTATGAGTAACACCGGAATGCCATAGGTGTTGAATGCGCAAGTATTAACTAGATTATTGACTCTAGTGCAAGTGGGAGACTGAAGGAAATATGCCCTAGAGGCAATAATAATATTGTTATTATCATATTTCTTGTTCATGATAATGTTTATATTCCATGCTAGAATTGTATTAAGCGGAAACTTTAATACTTGTGTGGTTTATGAACAACACCGTGTCCCTAGTACGCCTCTATGGACTAGCTCATTGATTAATGATGGTTAAGGTTTCCTAACCATAGACATGAGTTGTCAATTAATAATGAGATCATATCATTAGGAGAATGATGTGATGGACAGACCCAAATAAAGCAGAGCAATTAGATCGTGTCTTCGTGTTCATCTTTGCGAAGCTTTTCCTATGTCAAGTATTGTATTCCTTAGACCATCAGATAATACAACTCCCTGGTATCGGAAGAAAGCTTTGAGGTCATCAAACGTCATCCTATGTGAGGGTGATAATAAAGGTGTCTCTCAGGTAATCGGAAAGTACTTGTTGGGTTGTATGTGTCGAGATGGAATTTGTCCCTCCCAAGTAGGAGAGATATACTTCGGGCCCACTCGGTAATCGATATCAACACCGCTTGCAAGCATGTGGTTAAGGAGTTAATCACCAAGTGATATCGGATTACGGAACGAGTAAAGTACTTGCTGTGAACGAGATTGAACTAGGTATGGTGATACCGACGATCAAATCTCAGGCGAGTAAAATATCGTGTGACGAAGGGAATACATATACGGGATTAATTGAATCCTGACATCGTGGTTCATTCGATATGATCATCGATGAATATGTGGGAGTCAATATGGGTTTCCAGATCCCGCTGTTGATTATTGATAGAAGATCATGTCTACATATTCTCGAACCCGTAGGGTCACACACTTAACGTGTATCGATGCTAGGATAGATTGGATAATTGGTTTATGAGTTTTAGTTCGGAGTCTCGGATGAGATCCAGGACGTCACGAGAGGTTCCGGAATGGTCCGGAGAATAAGATTCATATAAAGGAAAGCAGTTTTTGGATTCCGGAAAGGTTTCGGAGTTTATCGGTATTGTACCGGAAGGTTCTAGAAGGTTCCGGAGTGGGACCAACGTGGGCCCACTTGACGGAGGCCTGCGTGGGCCTAAGGGGAAGTGCCCTGGCCGCCCTGGGCCAGGCGCACAAGGCCCCTAAGGCCCAGCCGGCCAGCCCAAGGGGAAACCCTAAGGGAGTCTTCAAAGAAGGAAGGGGGGGAAACTTGCCCCCCACTCTTCCTACTCCAAGTCGGCTAGGGATTGGGGAGAGGCCAAGCTGGCCTTGGCCGGCCACCCCTCTATATATAAGGGGGCAAGGGCGCAGCCCTCTCTCACCCCAACCCAAACCCTAGCCGCCAACTGCTGCCCTCCCTCTCTCTCTCTCGCGACTGCGTGTAGGCGAAGCCCTGCCGCAGAAACTCTCCACCATAAGCACCACGCCGTCGTGCTGCTGATCCAATCTATCTCTCCACCATACTTTCTGGACCAAGGAAGGAGGAGACGTCGCTGCACCGCACGTGTGCAACTCTCGGAGGCGCCGCCACTTGCGGCGTAGGATCGGATCGGATCGCGAGGAGGAGACGACAAGTACGACTACGTCAACCACGTTCTATTGAACGTTTCCGCTGTGCGAATCTTCAAGGGTATGAAGATCTCATCTACCTCTCTCGTTGATTACATCTCCTAGATTAGATCTTGGCTTTCTTATTCGCATCCGTAGGAAATTTTTGATTTACTATGCTGCGAATCCCTTCACAATTCACTAGCGGTGTCTCTCCATAAGATAAAATAATACATGCTGGGTAAACGAATTACAGTTAGGCAATTGATAGAATAAAGACAACGTGCATATGATGAGAGGATCACTATGAGATTTACTCTGGGCATTACAACAAAATACATAGACCGCCATCCAACTGCATCTATGACTAATAATCCACTTGTGGTGAATCAATCCGAGAACTCCACAAGTATTAAGTTGCAAACAACAGATAATTGCATTAAGCAAAGTGTGTAATGTAAACAAAGCATATGCCCTCGAGCATATGAATGTTGTTTTCCCCCTAGTAGCAACAGCACATCTACAACCTTAGAGGTTTCTGTCACTCCCCCAGATTAAATAGAGGCATGAACCCACTATCGAGCATAAATACCCCCTCTTGGAGTCACTAGCAACTACTCGTCCAAGATAGCTACTAACAACGGAGAGCATGCAAGATCATAAACAACATAGAGATAACATAAGATAAATTTTAGTACTTCAACTCAAGCATAACACCAATATTCATCGGATCCCAACAAACCAAACATGTAGAATTACATAACGGTGATCTCAATCATGTAGGGCAGCTCATGAGATCTAAACATGAAGCACATGGTGGAGAAGACAACCATCTAGCTACTGCTATGGACCCATAGTCCAAGGTAGACTACTCACTCATCGCTCTGGAGGCAAGCATGGCGATGAAGAAGACCTCCGGTGGCGATTCCCCTCTCCGGCAGGGTGCCGGGAAGAGCTTCTGGACCCTCCCGATCTTCGGGTCGATGGCGGCGTGATACGTCTCAAACGTATCCATAATTTTTGATGCTCCATTCTTTTTTTCACACCATTTGCTTAGTGTTTCGTTACACTTCGTGGCACTTTTATGCATTTTCCGGAACTAACCTACTAACAAGTCGCCACAGTGCCAGTTCCCTGTTTTCTGCTGTTTTTGTGTTTTAGAAAAGTTACACAGGAAATATTCTCGGAATTGGACGAAACCAAAGCCAGTCGCCCAGAATTTTACCGGAGCTTCCAGAGAACCGAAGAGGGGTTGGAGTGGGGCCACGAGGGGCCCTCACACCAGGGCGGCGTGGCCAGGGGCTGGGCCGCGCCCCCTATGTGTGAGACCGCCTCGGTCCACTTCTGATGATGCCCCTTCGCCTATAAAGACCCCCCCGACGAGAAAAACCTAAGGGCCCGATCAATTTTCCAGAACACATCGCGATCCACCGCTGCCGTCGACCCGAAGATCGGGAGGGTCCAGAAGCTCTTCCCGGCACCCTGTCGGAGAGGGGAATCGCCACCGGAGGTCTTCTTCATCGCCATGCTTGCCTCCGGAGTGATGAGTGAGTAGTCTACCTTGGACTATGGGTCCATAGCAGTAGCTAGATGGTTGTCTTCTCCACCATGTGCTTCATGTTTAGATCTCATGAGCTGCCTTACATGATTGTGATCACCGTTATGTAATTCTACATGTTTGGTTTGTTGGGATTCGATGAATATTGGTGTTATGCTTGAGTTGAAGTACTGAAATTTATCATTTGTTATCTCTATGTTGTTTATGATCTTGCATGCTCTCCGTTGTTAGTAGCTATCTTGGCCGAGTAGTTGCTAGTGACTCCAAGAGGGGGTATTTATGCTCGATAGTGGGTTCATGCCTCTATTTAACCTGGGGGAGTGACAGAAACCTCTAAGGTTGTAGGTGTGCTATTGCTATTAGGGGGAAAACAACATTCATATGCTCGAGGGCATATGTTTGTTTGCATTACACACTTTGCTTAATGCAATTATCTGTTGTTTGCAACTTAATACTCATGGGGTGTTCGGATGATATCCCTGTGAGTGGATTATTAGTCATAGATGCAGTTGGATGGCGGTCTATGTATTTTGTTGTAATGCCAAGAGTAAATCTCATAGTGATCCTCTCATCATATGCACGTTATCTTTATTCTATCAATTGCCTAACTGTAATTCGTTTACCCAGCTTGTATTATTTTATCTTATGGAGAGACACCGCTAGTGAACTGTGGATCCCGGTCCTATTTCCATTATATTGCTATCACCTGTTTACTTTACTTGCATTGTTTACTTTACTCGCATACTATTATCACTTTCCACTTGATACACTCATACCCTTTATTTCAAGCAAACTGGTGAGATTGACAACCTCATCGTAAGTTGGAAACAAAGTATTTGGTTGTGTTGTGCGCAGGTTCCGCGTTGCTATTGGTTGAAGACGAGTCAGCAAGTGTCGTAAACGGCGCCCTTGTTGGAGTGTTATTAGGCCAGTCAGCATCACCTTCAGTCGTTTGTTTGCTCCTCTCCTGATCGACATACCTTGGTTTCTTAACTGAGGGAAAATCTTGCTGCTATATTCATCACACCTTCCTCTTGGGGTTCCCAACGGGCTGGTCAATCCCCAGCAATCACGGCGGCGGATCGCTATGTGTTCTGGAAAAGTGATCGGGTACTTGGGTTTTTCCCGTCGGGGGGTCTTTATAGGCGAAAGGGCATCGTCAGGAGTGGACCTAGGCGGTCTCACACATAGGGGGCGCAGCCCAGCCCCTGGCCGCGCCGCCCTGGTGTGAGGGCCCCTCGTGGCCCCACTCCGTCTCCTCTTCGGTTCTCTGGAAGCTTCGGTAAAATTCTGGGCGACTGGCTTTGGTTTCGTCCAATTCCGAGAATATTTCCTGTGTAGCTTTTCTGAAACACAAAAACAGCAGAAAACAGGGAACTGGCACTGTGGCGACTTGTTGGTAGGTTAGTTCCGGAAAATGCATAAAAGTGCCACGAAACACTAAGCAAATGGTGTAAAAACAAGCATGGAGCATCAAAAATTATGGATACGTTGGAGACGTTTCAGCATCCCCAAGCTTAACTCCTGCTCGTCCTCGAGTAGGTAAGTGATAACAAAAGAAATAATTTTTGAGGTGACATGCACCTACACAATCTTGATCATCTATGTAAGCGTTGTGCGCTGGGATCAAAAGAACTTAAAACATGGGCATGAAAGATATGATCTTGATAGAAGAAACTTAGCAACCATGTTATAACATGAAAATGAACACAAACAAAAGATCATGAAAATGAAACAATGAAAGTCAAACGTGTGTTCAAATCATAAGGGAAAACATACAAATGGTTTTCAGCTTGTCCTTCATGGAGAGCAAAACATAAATGCATAGGACACCTTCAAGTTTAAGAGGGCGACTAGATACAAATAATTTGAGAACAAGTGAAACCAACAATATGAATCATGAAACCAACAATATGAATCAATCAATGAAAACTTTGGGACAATGCACATTATACTAAGAATGACAACTATGCTCTCTTAATGGTGCATAAAGATAGAAGGTGGTGACTCAACATAAAAGTAAAAAGAAAGGCCCTTCGCGGAGGGAAGCAATGATTAAACATGTGCTAGAGCTTTTCATTTGTAAAACAGAGAGATAAAACTTGAATTTTGAGAGGTGGTTGCTTTTGTCAACGACTAGCAATGGGGTTCTTACTATCTTCCATATAAAAATGAAGCAAGTTTTTGAGAGAGAGATTGGCACTTTTGTGCTCTTTTATAAAGCTTGGCACTCCTCCCCACCTTTTTTCCTTTCTCAAACCATGGCTAACCGATTCCATCGGGTGCCCACCAACATTCACATACCATGGAGGAGTGCCTTTTTTTTGGAATAAGCAATATGGAAGATAGCAAATCCGACCACTACGTCCCCATGAGCTGAAAACAGTGTCACAAAACGAGAAGTATTTTGAAAGTTTTGAAAGGTAGCACATGAAAATTTACTTTGGAATGGCTTACAAATACCATGCATAGGAATTTATAGTGGACACAATGGCAAACTTTGGTTTTTAGGAGTTGGATGCACGAGTAGAGCTCATACTCAGTACAAGGCGAGGGCTAGCAAAAGACTGGGAGCGACCAACTAAGAGAGCAATAACGGCCATAATCATGCAAAGCGACATTAAAAGAAGCATAAGATGGCATCAAAAGTCAAAAACTAAATGATCATAGAGGCTATTGGCAACTTTGTAATGAGTCTAACATGTGTGAGCATGCGCCAAGTCAACCCAAATAAAGCATCAAGGAGAAAACCAAAATAATGCTTCCAAACGATAAAAACAACGCATGATTTTTTCAAAGGCTCATTAAGCAATCTCAGTTATTTGAGACAAGTCATGCTACAGCAAAACCACTAAGCATACTATCAAAAAGACATCAAGCATGACATGCAAAAGCCTAAGCCGCAGTCTACACAAGCTCCTTCTTGTACCACTTTTTTGCATAAAGCCTTTTCTCTTTTCCAACACCATTCAAACTTTTTATAAACACCTCTTTTGATGAAAACCAATAAAGACCAGAGGCAAAAATACACCTTGATGAAAAGATATAACGAGATCTGAACGCAAATCAAGGTGAAAATCGAAAACTAAACGCAGTTCTAGAAAAAGAAGAACACTCTTTGAAACGAATAGAGTGAAAAACAGAGTGTTCTTGGCAAATGAAAAGCAAGGCAAGCTACTGCTATGGACCCATAGTCCAAGGTAGACTACTCACTCATCGCTCCGGAGGCAAGCATGGCGATAAAGAAGACGTCCGGTGGCGATTCCCCTCTCCGGCAGGGTGCCGGGAAGAGCTTTTGGACCCTCCCGATCTTCGGGTCGACGGCGGCGGCGGATCGCGATGTGTTCTGGAAAACTGATCGGGTACTTAGGTTTTTCCCATCGGGGGGTCTTTATAGGCGAAGGGGCATCGTCAGGAGTGGACCGAGGCGGTCTCACACATAGGGGACACGGCCCAGCCCCTGGCCGCGCCGCCCTGGTGTGAGGGCCCCTCGTGGCCCCACTCCATCTCCTCTTCGGTTCTCTGGAAGCTTCGGTAAAATTCTGGGCGACTGGCTTTGGTTTCGTCCAATTCTGAGAATATTTCCTGTGTAGCTTTTCTGAAACACAAAAACAGCAGAAAACAGGGAACTGGCACTGTGGCGACTTGTTAGTAAGTTAGTTCCGGAAAATGCATAAAAGTGCTACGAAGTGTAACGAAACACTAAGCAAATGGTGTAAAAACAAGCATGGAGCATCAAAAATTATGGATACGTTGGAGACGTATCAACAAGCGCAACTGCAAGAGGAAAAAGAGACGTTGCCCAGCTTGGAGCACAGACCAAAAAATCGATCTCCCCGCTAAAGGTCTTTGCTAGTGATGCTGGTGGGAGTGTTGCTCAACCCAATCCCGCCGACTTTGCTGCTGAAGCTGGTTTGACTCTTTCTCAATTGATGTATGAAGATATCCCAAAGGCGCCTGTAGCACGGCAATATGAAAAGGGGAAGAGTCTGGTCCCACCTGAGATTGAAATAAATCTACCAACATAAATACGAAAATTGCATAAGTGGTATATGCATGCCACAAAGGGCACGCAACAATTTCTCCTTATGAAAATCACACGAGACCATTTCTTAGGTGAAGACTTGGTCTATATTGAGTTTGATGAATTCTTTCAGCTATTCAATCAAGACGCGCTCGACAAATCTCTCATCAGTGCCTATGTTCTGTAAGTGATTCATTATTTCTATAAGTCCCTAACTCAACTCGTTCTTTGCATGTAATTATCCTCACTACGCTGTTTATTATGCAGAATGAAGAGTATGCAATGTAAGCAAAGGAATGACTTCCAACTTGGATTCATTGATCCAAATCGAGTTAACGCAGTGACGGTACAGAACAAACGCAAGGAGACGGAGGATATCTTGCTAGAGTTCTTACTTACGCAGGAATACAGAACTAGAATACTGTTTCCGTACAACTTCAAGTGGGTGTTACTATCTTATACATAGTTACTTTTTCTTACTCGATGTTATAAGTGTAATTGATGAGTTATTAACTTATATAATTAAACTTGCGCGCAGTTATCACTGGATTTTGCTAAAGATTAAACCTGACTATGGAAGGGTTGAAATCTTTGACTCGATGAATAAACAACTTAATGAATACCAAAGCATCATTGATATGACGGATAGGTAATTTCAATCATTACGACATTATATCGGTCTCTTTTGTTTATTTATAACTCATCTATTCATTTTGTTTGCTCGGCAGTGTTTGGAAACGGTTTATACGCACAGTAAAAGGTGAATGGAAAAATGAGCTGATTTATCGTTCGATTGAGGTAAGTCGTACGAGCTAGGTCTGCACATCCCTTTAATTCTAGTTTCAAATACCATTAAGTATATCAATCTTGATATGTCACTGACGAAAATCTATTCTTGTAAAGTATGCGAGGCAGCCACCGGGGACTAATTTATGTGCATGCTACGCTTGCGAGAACCTTCGCGCGCTGGTCAATGAAGGAATTGATTTTCAAACAGTAAGTGAACAATATACTGACAAATTTATTTATTGCCATCAATTTTTTTATGATGATTTGTATTTATATTGATCTTCTTCTTCGTAGTTCGAAGTAAAGCAGAATCGGCTCTCACCGACTGAACGCATAATAGGAATTCAAGAGGAAATAGCCAAATTTCTGCTTGACCATGTCATTAACCCAAAGGGTGAATTTCATGTCAGTTTCGATTAGACAAGTTGTATGTGTGTAATTAAACAAGTCATGATCTTATGTGTGTGAACAAGTTGTATATACTTGTATGTATATGCTCGGCGGACAAGATATATTATATATGTATCGGCTTGTATATTATGTTGTAATGTTGTATGAATATGTATATATGAAAACTTGTTTGAAATGAATCAAAAAATTGAATAGAGCAAGATACAAATAAACCCTAAACCCCTAAATAACAATTGAAATCTAGAAAAATAAAGAAGAAGCAAAGGCTGCTATGTGTGGGCTCTTTAGTCCCGGTTCGTAACACGAACCGGGACTAAAGATTCTACGCCCACGAGCGCCTGGCCCCTGCCACGTGGTAAGTCTTTAGTTCCGGTTCGTATAGCAACCGGGACTAATGATAGGGCTGCAGTCTCGGTTGGTTAGTCCCGGTTGCGCAACCGGGACTGAAGGCTGGCACCAACCGGGACTGATGGCATGTTTTCCACTAGTGTTACAATCTCTGAATCCATCCACTGGAAATAAAAATCCAATGAGAATAAGGAAATATGAGATCTAGAAATAAGTCCTACCAAACTAAAAGCGATTCATCCAAGGTGCGGTTTTGAGCTCCGGGATGTTTGTGAGGGTATGAAGGTCACCGTAAGACCTACCACAAATGACTCAGCTACTACTTCATGGAAGAGGCTCAAGTAGAAGAACGTGAGAAAGGAAGTGGTGTTTGGGGGTCCTTTGTAGGAACCTACACCTCACCAACAGTGGTTATAAAATTGCACTATTAATCAAGTATGTGAACTTTGTATGTCTCTCACTAGAAAGCTTAAGAACATGTCCAATACATATACGAACTTTAAGAGAAATCTTAAGAAGAACATCCACAAGAAAGGAACCTATTTTATAATCTCAAAGGTGCAATGAACACAACACTTTTTATCACTATTACTTTTTTATTTCGAGAACACGAAATCCCCCCCATTTTTTGAGAGAGAACGCGCAACACAAAAGCCCTTTTTTTGAGATGCAAACAAGCCCAAGGCCGATGGTCCATAGGCCAGAGCCCATGGAAACACTGTCTGCTGGGCTGCAGCCCGTAGACTAGGTGAGCCTTATCCGCCACCTCAGCGTCAACCCCGCGTCTTTGACTTTCCGCATCCCCAGCCACGCATCGAGCACCCAACTCACAATCTCCACCGCCCAAATCAACACGTGGCACGATCCCACGCCCTCGCCGCCTCAACGTGACGTAGCTCCAGCCGATAGCAGAGTGGGAGTGACCGAGTGAGTGAGGAGTAATTTCTTCTGTTCATTCAGTTCCCACTGCGAGCGCCCGCGGATTACGCATCTCGCGCTGCGCCGCCGCCGCCACCCATGGCCGATCTCCACCCGCCGGAGCTGGAAACCAACGGCGGCGCGCCCACCGCCGCCGCTGACCCCGCCGCTGCCGCCGTCGCGCTCCCTCCGGAGGACCCCGCGGTCGAAGCTGCGGCCGCGGAGCCCCCCGCGCCTCCCTACTCCAAGCGCCGCCGCCGCCCCAGCGTGCGCCTCGGCGACATTGGCGTGCAGCCCACCACCCCGTCCGACCTGCGCCGCCCCCGCAAGCCGTCCCACTCCCGCCCGCCCCGCCGCGCCCACCCGGACGACATCCTCGACCCCGCCGCCGCCGCGGCCGCTCAGCGCCGCGGCCCCAAGCCCGGCCAGCGCCGCCCGCGCACGGCCTGGATCCCGGCGCCCTCGGGAGCCGGCGACCGCTACGAGGACGACGAGGGCCATCATTACTACGACGAGGCCTACCAGTCCGACTCCGCCGCCGCGAGGGCTAGGGTTTCGGGCAGCCGCGAGGCCAGCGTCGACGAGTCGGACGGCGTGGCCGACTGGGGCCTCCCGAACGGCCGGCTCCCCGGCGCGACCTTCTACAACGGCGGCGGCATCAGGTCGTGGCTGGACGGGCTCGGCCTCGCGCGGTACGCGCCTGTGTTCGAGATCCACGAGGTGGACGAGGAGGTGCTCCCGCTGCTCACCCTGGACGACCTCAAGGACATGGGCATCGGCGCCGTCGGGTCCAGGAGGAAGCTGTTCGACGCCATCCAGAAGCTCCGGAGCAGCAGCGACACCGTTTCCTGAGTCGGTGAGCTGCTAGCTGTAGCTTTTTCTGTCTCCACTTTTGTTCCCCTCTCCCATAGTAGAAGGCTGGTAGTAGTAATGGTGGGGGCATTAACTAATGGTGCTCTCAGCAATCCTAGTCTGTATATAGGTTTGATGATCACCTCATCTATGTCACATGGCATGCCGTTGAGCAGTACTAGTGGAAGGAATTGTTTGAAGGAACTGAAGTAATCAATGGAATAAGATGAATGCAATCTGAGTATGTTGGGTGCTTCATAATGGATGTTGATTCAACATATGATCCTTGTATTCATTAGTTGCTTGATTTTCTTTTGGTAAACCTTTTCCTGTCCAACTTCCCCTGCCATACTTAAAGATTACAAATGGAGCTCGATTGCAAATTTACATTGTTGAGATTTCTTCCCTGGTGTAAGGTAATAGTTAGTTACCTTACAGAGCTTCTCCTCAACAGTTTCCGGGCGAAACCACATTTTCCATGACAATGTAGCAAGAGGATTGGTCGTGCCCATACATTCGCAGCAAGGGGGGCGAGTGTTACGGCCTCAAAGCTGCATATTAGGATAGACTTCTCCTTGTAAGGGCAAGGTACGGTTTACAGCTTTGAATATGATATGTGCAAGTCGTCCTTGGCCAGCAAAGAGGAACACCTTAAACCATGCGAGATTTCGTCAAGTCCTCTGCACTGACACGTGAGAATATGTTTTTTGCTGCAAAGAAGTAGATATAGCAAAAAATATATAACCACAAATCTCATGAAACCAACGCCATTCATATATTTCTTTATGGCATATCAGCTCATCTTTTCCCTTTGAATAATGTCCTGATCATGGTAGGTATATATTCTCCAAATCAATGAAGGGACCAGTTACTTTATTTTGACCTTACCTCTTCTGTAAAGCATGTGAAAAGATAATTTTCTCTGAAACATGTCCACCTCTTGATTTCCCTTAAAGCCCATAGTTTGATGCATGCATAGAATACGTCCTTCTAAAAGGCTATGGATGGTCGGCACATGACCCCTATGAGGATTTAGTCCATATCAACTGGGAACAACTATTATTCACTAAAATCAGATCCAACAAAAAAGTCAGCACCAAGTGCACAGAATGCTTTTAAATTTTGTGAAATTTTGCTTCCTCAATTCAACTTGTTTACATCAGTTATCCCTTCCTGCATGGTTCTGTATTCCTATAGGTAACAAAAATTGTGCCGGACTTTTTGAGGGTAAAACCAACCACATATTATAGTTTCTGTCCATGAGATCCATTTATATGAAAAATTGTGCAAGTGATAGACAGCTGATCATTATGATGAAAACTGTAATGTAGGTTTTGTTAGCGACCGAGTGGCACACAAATATGTTGATATACTCTTCTTATGCACTTATGTGTGCTCTTGTCAATTCCATTCATCTAAAAAGAATCTTATAACTTTAATTTCAGTTGTTTCCTTACATGTCCTGTCTAGTGACTTCACATTCACATTTTCTCTTAACTTCGGTTGCCACATTATAACTTCCATGATGGGCACAGCCCATGTATGGAGTTTAGAGTTTCTTATCAACTTTGACAGCTATCATTTCAATGACTTCGAGATGTTAAATCCTCTAATATATACAGTCTTTCAGTCAATTTCCTGCAGTCCTGCTACAGCAGGAGATAATTTAGAACCTGAAACCCAAGCTGCTTTACATAAGCACTGTAAATGAGGTTTTATTTACAAAAATGATCTTAGAATAATATGTTAAATAATGAATTTGATATCCTCAATTGGTCATTGTGTACACTAGGACCCACGCTTCACAAAGCCCATTGCCTGTTTCTGCATATTTTCTTTCCTAGTAGGAATGTGTTTTCTATGAAAACACATTTATAGTTCTGTTCTTCCTACTGATCAGTTTCTGCAACATAATTTCAATTAATTTGTGATACTATATGTATGGGCTATAAAATCTGTATTCACTTCCTTTCTTAATGTATTTGGAATGCCTCACACCTCTTGCACCTGTAAATAAACATGTAAAGGTTGCAAAACTGAAGGTCACTGAATCTCAGAAAACAGAAAGGGAAAGAAGACTGCAGGCTCACTGTGGTGTAAAAGTATCATGCCACAGTTCATATTCTCGAAGTTGCGTTAGTGAAAGAGGTCAACTCCCTAAAGGCATAATAGGAATGCTAGTACAACTGTGGCCTCTAGAAACAAAGTTTCTTTTTGCATAGTCTGATGATCTTGGTTTTCTGTAACTGTTAAGTCACTAGATAGTCACACCTACTTTCTTTTATTTAACTACTTAAAACAATTTTCCCTTCCTCTCAGGTTTTCATAAATAGCTTGGATAAGACATCTTGGGCGGTTTGATGTCAAGGGTGGAAGGATAGGGTGAGGTATTGATACATTGTAAGTTTAGATGATCGAGCCGATCCTTTGACCAAAAGCCACAGTTCCCTTTTGAAATGTCACTTCCAAAATGCCATGCTTCTCTCTCTCTAATGTTATAGTTTTGTGAACTTTGTATAATTATTGGTTCATTTGTTTTGCGGGGGATTGTGTGATGCCCTTGACCTTATGGGGGGAATTTGCAAAGCTAAAAAACGCCTCATGATTATTATAGATTATTCTTTAAACCGTGTTCACTTCTGCGAAAAAAAGAATTCCAAAATGTACTATGTATGGAAAGCGTGAATTGCTGTGGCAGCGTTGCAGGAACTGTGCCTGCCCATGCTGCAGGAAAAATGTCATTCTTCTCTGTAATATTATGGTTCTGTGAACTCTGTAGAATTGTGGTGTGTTCAGCTGTTGCATGGGGGGATTGCGTGATGCCTGTGAACACCTGTGGGTGGATTTTTTCAAGGCTGAGGGAAAAACCTCATTATATTATACAGTATTTCCAAAACCATGATCATCTATATGGTAAATAATACCAAATGTACTATGTATCGAAGGTGTGGAATTACCGTGACAGGGTGGCAGCAAATGTTCCATGCCCATGCTGCCGGGACTGCACAGAAGGCCAGTGTAGCCTCAGAGGATGGCTTCCCACACAGCAGCCTCACTCTCAAGGTAACCACTGAGATGTTCTTTTGCGTATGTACTTAAGTAGGGCGCTTACCTCTTTGCAGCTCTTGTGAGTTCTGTTCACCACTGGGATGAACAAAGGGTGGGTCTGAGATGGGATATCGTAAGAGGTACTCGGGTAACCAGGATGACTTGCCCATGAAACCAGGTGCTGCTCTCAAGTGCCGTGGTGGCAGTACTGAGAGCTCAGCTCCGAAGAGGTTTGAAGGCAATTCATGCCTGGCTATCGAAGATGGCCTCTTACCTCCATGTAAGACCTCACCTGTCACCTGTGTGCCCTGGCCCTGCTGCTCTGATGGACTAGCTAACTGCCTGGCCATGCGTTTATAAGGAGGCAGGGGTTATGGCTACATGACTTTGGTGAGTCGAGGCGAAAGAATCTTGGCCTTTGAGAAGCCAGTCGTTGACAACCAGACCAAATAACCAGTGGGCGGACCCATGGATGTGAAAGATCTGTATCTGGCCAACTCTCTTTTTGGAGAGCATCCAGGGATTTGGATTTGAGTCGTTCAGGCTGGTTGACCTGTGCAGGCACAGACCCAGCTGGGTTTCCACTTGCGTTCCCCAGCGGCGTGGATGAGGCTGATCAACATTCAGGTATGGCCAGCCGGGAGTATGGAATATGTGCATGTGAAGAACAGAAGAAGAACATTGCACGATAGGGTGAAGGCCCCCGCTGTGCACTGCTTGTATTGTGCTGCTGTGTGGAAAAGGATGGGGCAAAGAAGAAATGATCGAGTAGCGATTTGGATATGCAAAGTGAGAGAGACTGAGAGGAGTCCAGAATTGGTCCAATTATTCATGCTGTCCTAGTCGCCCGTTTCAAATCTTTGTCCCAATTCCCAAACTTGAAATATTGCAGGGTGGGCAAGCTACTGGTCTACCACAACAGTGATGTTGCATCTCCTTGTTGGATTCCCATTATTTTACTCTATGGGATTCACCCTTTGTAAATGTGAGGAGCCGAATCATGGTCCACCCCCGAGATATGACGGTGCCTATGGGCAGTAATGTTCCCCTCCTTAGAGGCCTCGGCATGGATGTTGGGGCTTAGCTATGCAGAGACCGGGTGTAAGCTCTTATGAATTATATCAGTCTGATGATATGAATTCAATAGATTGGCCTTTATCGAGAAAAAAAATGATCTCTCGCTACACGGTTCTTACGACTCTCTAAAGGATGGTTTCTGCATGAGCGCTCGACTATGTGTCTATGTCGTTCTTCTCGCTCCCTCCTTAGGGCGTGTTTGGTTAATCCACTTGTGGACAGGATTGGAGTGGTTTGGAGAGGATTAGGGGGGATTTTGACCTTGATGGGATCTAATCCCCATTAATACACGTCAAACCCGATCGATTCCCACCAAACCGAACAAGGCCTTAGGATGCCATGTCCTTGTGCTTGGAGCTGACACCGGAGTGGCGGCTAGTGCAATACGACAAGAGGAAGCTGGAGCAGTGACTTCAAACTCACCGTGTTAAGGGAACAAACTATGGCTGCACAGGCCCGGCCTAAGGTCAGTTGTGGAAGCTTAAATGCGGTCGATCTGAATATCCTCATAGCATGTACATTTTCTTTTTAGAAGTGGTTTATTAGGACCTTGTAACACGAGTTGAGTCGAAGGCCATATCAAATGACATTGTGGCGCTATTGCTAACCCCTGCAAAGCTTTGAAGTTATTTCTTTGTTTTAGTATTTCTTAGGTTACTGAGAACTAAATTTTCTTTTTGGTCGTCCAGAACCGTGTCCCAGGAGAATTTAGGATTCTTACAGGTGCGAAATAAAGGACAAAACCTTGATCTGACCATGACCTTAGTTGATTGAGAATTTTTTATTTCTGCGTCAACTGGATCATATATAATAACTCTGAACAATGATATGGTATTGGACAAGTAGTAAGCGTAGCATGCACTGAACATTCGATCAAAGGTAGGAGCTTAGTTATATAGTTCAGCAACACTGAACTGCCAATCCGTTGTTCACTTGACTGATCATTCCATCAAATGTAGCTGTACTCGGAGGCTTTGACTTGTGATGGACGTTGAGTGATCCTTCCCTCCGTCAGGGTTTTGCTCGACTCGAAGCCGACGTGAGTTCTGTGCGTGCTTTTGCAGGTTTCTCGGGGTATGCATAGTTCACTCGCAATTCTCAAAGTCCAGACCCTTCTCAGATCTGCCTCCTTTTATCAGATTACTGATGGCAATTCTACTATCTGGAGCACTCCTTGGTATATGGGCTGGCAAAATATTCATGATCGTTTGAAATTCAGTCTCATCCCTGAACTTTCAAAACCATGGCCCTCTTATGGAGAAGAACTCAAAATGTACAAATGGAACTACTGTGGCAGGGTGGCAGCAAATGTGCCATGCCCATGCCGTTGGGGCTGATAGCATAGGTTTGTCAAGGGATATCGTAAGAGGTACTCGGGTAACCAGGATGAGTTGCCCATGAAACCAGGTCCGGCTCTCTAAGTGCCGTGGTGGCACCGAGAGCTCAGCGCCAAAGAGGTTTACAGGCAAATCATGCCATTATTGTGAATTCTGACACCACTAAATCTATAGTGATGAAATACGCGTAGGTCTGACATGGGATATCGTAAGAGGTACTTGGATAACCGCTCTCAACTGCCACGGGCACCGAGAGCTCGGCTCCCAAGAGGGTTACAGGCAAATCATCCTTGGCTATCGAAGATGACCTCTTAACTCCATGTAAGACCTCACTTCTGCCCTGGTTCTTCTGCATGCCTTGCCTGGCATGTATTTATAATGAGGCAGGAGCCATGGGGTCAGATTAGAACTTGGTGAGAGAGGCAGCGTGTTTGACACTGGTGGAATCTTGGCCTTTGACAAGTGAAAAGATGTGTATCTAGCTGCCTTTCCTTTTTGGAGAGCATCTACAGATTTGGATTTGGGTCTCTTCCTTTTTTCAATCTTTGAGAGGGAGTCAGTGTTCAGGTTAGTTGACCAGTGTAGACAAGACAGGTCCAGTTGGATTTCACTTTGCATTCCCCAATTGCACGGATGAGGCTGATCACATTCATGTATAGACAACCGGGCATATGAAATATGTGCATGTGAAGAAGAACATTACGCATAGGGGTCGATCGGAGGATCGAGGCGATAAGGACGAGTTGTCTATCATGTATGGAAATTCCCCACATGTAAAATGATGGGGCAAAGAATGAGATCTTGCATGATGAGCTGTCTAACATGCATGGCAATTTCCTCCCCGTCTGGTTTTTCTTGGATCCGTTGGGAGAAAGCCTAAGTTTCTGGTTCCTGCTGGAGGATATGCATGAACTAGAGTGAGCGGTTTAATAGGATGTCCGGACACTATATTGATGGGGATTCAACCTTGTGAAAGTGAGGACTGCAAGAACCAGATTGCTTTTTGGAGGTGGTTTATTAGCAGGGCCGGACACAAGGTAATTTCATACAAATTAATGTCGTGGCACCATACTTCATCCCTGCAAACTTCGAGAGTTTTGAGAAGCTTAGCCATGCAATTATCAATTTTTCTACCTAGTGAGAAGTAACTAATATTTCGAATTCACATCCGAGAATCGTCTGGCTAGATTTTAAGATTTGTGCAAGTGTAAACAGCAGAAAGAACCTTAATTGGCCAAAAAAGAAAAAAGAAATCTGAGTAGGCTGGACCATAGTAACTCCCGAGAATGATGTGCCGTACTTTATTTGAGAAGTACATTTAGCTAGAAGCCTAGAACTCGTCATAAGCCTAGCATGCTGACGGAACCTGTGACTGACCGCGAGCGGACACAAAAGGAGGTGCAGAACGTGAAACTGAAATTAATCACGGGACCGATCAAAACCCAACCGTGCTGCAAGGTTTGGTTTGTCATGGACACCCAGTGAATCAGCGATCCTTCCCTCCCTTCCTCGTAGTCTAGAGAGGTAGTAACATATAACATGCAAACTCTATTTGGTAGTACTGCATTCTCTTTAAGACAACATATACATGTGTTGAAATTATGGGTCCATTCCATATGCACCACTTGCTTCTACATATTTTTTTATAAACCGAGCTTTTATTAGAGTTAAAAGTTCACATCAAGATGATAGAATTCACGAGCCCACACCCGGTCTCTGCACAACAACGGTCCGCACATCCACAAAGAAAGAGGAGAAGAAAAAAGTTGGTGGAAGGAGAACCCATAAGTCCAATTACAATTGCAATAATGACAATGAAAAAAAATAGTGGATGGACCAATCCGCAGAATATGCCACCACCCATGCCGGGTAAAGATATCCTTTACCACTTGCTTCATCCACGAGCAAGCCTCCATACACAGGACATGGTGTTTCGGTTTTTAAATAGGACACCATGACCGGCCGGAGATAGTGAACACACTGGTAAATAACCTGCAATAATTTTTAGCATTAAAAACCTTATTTCTACATAGTCATAGGAATCATAATAAGGCAACCGCTCCTACAGTCCCACCCAAACGAGGATCCTATCCCTGTGATCTATGCCGTGCAAACAGTTCCCAAAAAAAGCAACGGTGCGTGGTGGATACATGCTTGAAGCCACTCGGATAACTGATCATATAGATGGCCCAAACTTGCAATGGAAGAATAAATGTTCTACATTATCGTCAAGATGTCAGAAGCAACACTTTGTGCTTTCCTGACAGTTGCGCTTTACAAGGTTGTTTTTTGGTTAGGAAACACCTCGACGAAGATACCACGTACAGATTTTACTTTTTAGTGGTACCTTTATCTTCCAAATTTGCTTGTTATTGATGACTGGAGCCTCACAATGAACTAACGCTTTGTACATAGAATCCACTGAAAATTTACCATTCTCCTCTAGATTTCAACATAATTCATGGCGCCCCAGTGTTAGCTAGACATAAGCCAACCACTCTTGAAGAGCATGCCATGCCGCAAGTCGGGCACCAGTTGCCTCTACATGCAAGTCAGAGTGGTCCGTTCCGTGTACTGGTGTTAAATTTCTTATATTCAATTATATATTTCCCTTTTCTTGCATAATGAAAATCCTTTTTCCCTTGCCACAGAGTTCTTTGGTTTTGATTTGTATAGATTTTATTTTTCATACAATGATCATGCCATAATTTTTTCAACCAATTCCAAGTATGATTGGAAAAGCTAGAAGTCAAAAAAGTATATTTTTTGCAAATTTTCGGCATGAGGATGGTGTCAAGGAGACAGTTAAATGAAAGTTCTCCTCTCATCATGGAACCCATTTTATAAAATATTACTCCCTTTGGAAATATGTGTCAGTGCTTTTGTACTAATTTAGTGTAAAGTTTATACTAAGTCACCGACACTTATCTCCGATCAGAGGAAGTATATCCTTAAATCCAGACTTCATAAATTCCCAACAATGTCCTATTTATTGGGCCCGAGTGTTTCACGATCTGAATGTTTATCGGGAGACAAGAATTTAAACTTAAATCCGTTAGCATGGCATGTCTCCCTACATTATCCTCATTGTGTTTGGTATTGTTAACGCGTGTTATATTGGATCTAATTTTAAGGACGAAGACCACAGCTAAAGGGTATACGCAAATAAGTGATAAATCAATTCTGAATGAAGTCCTTGGGGTAGTCTACCTCTTCATTGGAGTGACTTGGATACAAGTTCCTCCTCCTCAAAACATGCGTTTTCCTCGGTTTTATAAATAAAGTCACAAATGGCCAAAGCGGCACAAGGTAATGAGGTGACCCTCTTACACAACAGATCAAAGGTAAACAAAAGAGTACAAGGAGAACCAAAACCTCCCACCAAAGACACCAAAACAAGAGCAAGGGGAGTCAAAGATCCACGAGGACGCCCCCAAGAGGGTAACGATACACTACACTACCGTCATCGAGACCCATTCAAGGGTTCCACCCAAATCCCTAATGCGGAGAAGGCACCCACAACAGCGTCCCCAAGAGGGTTACAACACCCACAGACATCGCCGCTGTTGGCGTCGAAACACTGACCTTTTGCCCAGAAAAACATTCGCACACACTTGATATTTCGTCACGCCCACTACCTAGAGCCAGGCCTCAGAACGTGATCCCGGAGCTGCCATTGCTGAAGCACCATCAACACTAGGATCACCCTCTTCCCGTTCCTTGCCATCCAAATGACCAAAGAGAAAGGCCATCACCATCACCGTCAGCATCACCACATAGAGACGCCCACGGTTCACCTTTCTAGGTCGCCGTCCTGGTTTCCATGAGCTCGAGATCATGAGGCAATAGACAACTCACCGCGATACCAATAAGGGAGAAGAGGTGAGTCGACGCAGAACAGACTCACATGATCGTTAGAAGTGTACTTGGTAGGCGGCATTGTACCACCCACCAGTCGCACTCGCAACCATCGGTAGCCAGGTTGTGACCCCACAAGACCATATTTGGCTTTCGGCCACATCGTGGTCACTCAGAGGTTATCCGTAGTCCTCCAACGTTAGAGGAGGGCGACCGAGCACAAGAGGTTGGTCTTGTCAAGCCCAACAGGTTCAACTAGCCCTATCACGCCACGCTGCAGTACCATATGTGCCACCACCAACCACATGCAAGTCTGTGCCGCACCCTAACCATGGCATCGCTGCCAGAACCTATCGCCATGCTACCAATGGGCAACCACCAAGACGAGGCTGGTAGGCGAGAGCTGGCCAAGCCCCTACCAAGACTTGCCCCTGACCCTCTAGAAGGGCCAATATCTAGGCCTAGAGGCCTGCGACATCGGGAGCTGCCTCCCTGCCCCAACACCCTTGACACTACCAGCCGCTTGATCCTAGACACCGCTAGAGCCTCCCCATGCGACCAACCATAACAAATAGCCACCAGACAGCCTCGCCAGCTTCAGTAGCGAACCGCCTCCGCAGGAGCTTCCCCATGCAGATCCCTCAAGCAGGCGGGTAAAAGAGCTCATGCCGCCGCCGGCACGATGCAAACTTTGACAAACTACTTGGTACAATCCACAATATTGGATGCTCCATGCATCTCTAATCATCTAAGAGTCTTTAAACTCTTACTATAAAAGGCGCAATGAAAACTCAAAGTGGTGATCAATGCTTTGGTTTGTTGAATTTTAGATTCTCCCTCCCATCTACCTTCTCCATGGGAGAGATTCAACCTTGGACTTTGGTTGACAAGTAGAATGTTCTTGGAGCTCAGAGTTTCTTACCAACTTTGAATTGTCAAATCCTCCAATACATTCCACATTTTAGTTTGCTTAGTTAGTTAAGCCAATTTTGAAGTTGAAACCCAAGCTGCTTTACATAAACAATGTAAAATGGTTTAGAAATGATCTTAAGATTAATATGTTAGATGATATATAAAATGATCTTTTGGATAATATCTGGTATGTGGTTGCTTGTAACTATTAAGTCATTAGATAGGGTCATCTATTTTCTTCCATGTAAGTGTCTTAAACTAATTCGTTCCTCACAGTTTTTTCAAAGGTGGAAGGAGCAGGGTTAGATGCTACCAAGCCAATCCTTTGACCAATAGCCACAATTTGTTTTTTGAGATGTCACTTTGGACAAGGCATTTTAGCTCTCAGGTGCATATGCTCCCTTTATTTAAAATATATTGTTTAGACATTTGAAAATTTCAAAATAATTCGAAGAATTTCAAAGAAACATGATGCATGTCCTAGGTGCTCACAAAGTCGTTTCAATAAAAAACAGACTTTTTGTGTAGCCTATGTAAAAAAGAAAAAATCGGTGCAAAAATAAGCCTTTTCATGATTTTATGTCGTCTTTTTTGCACAACCCATGAAAAATGTCAGTTTTTCAAAACATCTGTGCGTGCGCACATAGAATACGAAGATATACGTGCAACATTTTTTCAATTTTTTTAAATATAATTAAATCTATGTTTTAGATAAAAGGAGCATATGCACCTAGGATCAAAAGTGTATTTTCATGTCAATTCCAAAATAACATGCGTCTCTCACTCTCTCTATCTTTCTCTGCCTCCCTAATATTACAATTTTATGAACTTCCTAGAATTGTTGATTCAGTTGTTGGGTGGGGGCTGTGGTGCCCTTGACCTTATGGGTGGAATTTGCAAAGTTAAGGTTAACACCTCAGTATTATACTGTACTTATTTCATTAATGAAAACATGGCATGAATTTAGTCAAAAATCAAGTTACAAAGTTCAACCAAACATATAGAAGCGAATATGAACAACTACAATACTGAAAAAAATACTATATGAAAAATATATCTTATGGCAGATCCATTGATATAGGCTTAGTATTGTAGATCTTCGTATTATATATATACTTGGTCAGACATAGAGAGCTTTGACTTTTGACTAAATTCATACACCATTTATTTGTGGACGAAGGGTGTATTGTTGAAATCATGATCACCTCTGTGAAAAAAGTCTAACTACAGTTCTCCGTTTGTGGTCACCTCAGCAGCGGGTAGGGCATTGAGACCTATTTACGGAGGTCTGTATACGGTTGGTGGATACGGCTAGGGATACTTTTTCCCTACATAGGTGGCCGCATAATCTAAGGATTGGACCTCCACCCTCTTCTTAGGCGATTTACAATTACTCATTTTGATATGTATTTCGTCCTTTATTTGTTTGCTTGACACTTTGAGACTTTTAAACAGCTGCGTGCATCCTAGTTATGCAGAGGTTGGGTGTAATTGCTTGTTATGAGTAATAAAAAACGCCCATTTTCAAAAAATTACTAGTAGTACAGGGTGGCAGCAAATGTGCCATGCCCATGCCGGTGGGTTTGATAGCGCCACAAATGGCAGGTGAAGCGCATGAGGCATGAGGCTATTTTAGCCTCACACAACGAGTCAACGACTTCGCTTCGCCACACACAGTCGTCTCACCGTCAAGCTAATGAATAATGACTGAGATATTCTTGTTTTCCATGAACACAAGTAGGGTGCTTACCTCATTGCTTATCCTGTGAAGTTTTTTAACCACGTAATCCATATGGGATGAAATAAGCGTAGGTCTGACATGGGATAACGTAAGAGGCACTCGGGTAACCAGGATGACTTGCCCATGAAACCAGGAGCCACTCTCGAGTGCTGTGGTGGCACTGAGAGCTCATGCCCAGCCCAAACAGGTTTAGAGGCAAATCATGCCTGGCTATCGGAGATGGCCTCTTACCTCCATATGTAATTAAGACCTCACTTCCGTGGACATAAGTAGGACGCTCGGCGATCTTGTGAATTTTGTTCCTCTCTAGTCTCTATGATCGTAGGATGAAAGAGGAGTAGGTCTAACATGAGGTATCATAGGAGGTACTCGGTTAACCAGGCTGACTTGCCCGTAAAACCCGGCTGCCAAAACAGGCTCAGCTTGCAAGAGGGTTAACAGGCAAATCGTCCTTGGCTATCAAAGATGGCTTCTGACTTCCATGTAAGACCTCACCTGCGCCCTGGTGCTTGTGCATTTGTGAACTAACTGATCCATACCTGCATGTCTTTGCCCTGGTCATGTATTTATAAGGCAGGGGGGTCAGGGCTAGTTTAGGCAGCGTGTTTGACACAGCTGGAATCTTGGCCTTTGACAAGCCAAAGGCGTCCACAACCAGATCATATAACCAATGGGCAGACCAATTGATGTGAAAGATGTGTATCTGGCTGCCTTTCCTTTTTGGAGGGCATCCGGGGATTTTGATTTGCGTTGTTCAGGTTAGTTGACCAGTTCATGCAGACACACAGGTCTAGTCCAGTTGGGTTTCCACTTGCGTTTCCCAGCGACACGGATGTGGCTGATCACATTCATATATGACAGGGCATATATATCGAATATATGTGCATGT
This sequence comes from Dactylis glomerata, assembly GCA_007115705.1. NCBI lineage: Eukaryota > Viridiplantae > Streptophyta > Magnoliopsida > Poales > Poaceae > Dactylis > Dactylis glomerata. The sequence continues at coordinate 3,344,245 of QXEO01000121.1, read as the reverse complement.
GAAGAGAACATTACCTGTTTGTGTCATATATGGTGGTGATAAGGATGAGGGTATGTGTCATGCATGGGAAATTCCCTGCGTGATAAGGCAAAGGTTGCTGAGTTGAAAATGAGGAGGCCGAGAAGAGATAGAGCAAGAGAGATTGATTATCTAGGATTTGGACATTGGAGGAGTCGAGAAGGGCTCAATTATTCATCATGTCCTAGTCGCCTGGTTCCATCCTTGTCCCAAGTCGACACATTGCAGGAGGATACTAGTCTAACACAAGAGTGATGTGCACCTCCACTATGGGATCGCCATCGTTTACTCTTCGGGGATTCGTCCTTGTGAAAATTAGGCGCTGAGGATATGCACGGACCAAACCGCGTGATTCTCAGAGTTTTGAGAAGGAGAACGCTGATAATATATATATACGACGCAGATTTGCTAACCAGGTGGCTAGCTGTGCACACATTCCAGCCCGTTGGATGTGATTCTGTGATTTGTGCTAATTAACGTGGAACCCGACGCCCGTTAACTCCAACATCTTTTGTTTTTTCTTCCTCCACCTGCCAACCTGTACGAACCCCTTCGTGTCCATTTTGTTTTTCTTTCTTTTCTACAGCATGGCCGGTCCAATCAAGTTTACTTTGTGTACTCATGGAACCAGCGCCTGTTTATTCGAGAACATTTCAGTATTCACAATCGGCTGAATAAGTCAAGCATGGTCTATTGAAAAGTTTTTCAGAGTGCATGATAAAGTTTATCCACTGTGCATAAAGTTCGATGTGTGAGGAAGAACAATTTCTGTCTCCAAATCTAATCTAATATATACTAAAAGCACAATACGGGGTTTTAAAATAGAGACACCACGTTAATCCACATCATCTAAATTAATTTTGATGGTTAGATCTAAAATATGTGGCTGAGATTTTATCAAAAAGTTAATAGTTACGTAACTATGTGTAGTCTGGTTTGATATGGATCTGACACGCTCTAAGGTCGCATGAGATAAAAGGTCAAAAACAAATTGCAAGGCCCATAATGACACGGTCTAGGTAAAGCGAGATATCTCGAGGAATAGAACTCTAGCCGTAACTTTTTTAGAGTAGCCAATGCGATGGACATTAACATGACGTGGTGTACTAGACTTTTTATTCATGCGTGCTATGCTAGGAGTCCAACCATGTGAATTTAGCCGGGGATAAGGAAAAAAACCCTACGTGACATGTAAAGCACTGATGCAAACAATTAGAATATACAAAGTTTGGTAATTTGAATAATCCACAAATTTGGTCGCTATACCTTTTCCTACAAAATCTAATATATCGATATAATTTCTTTTTGCCGAAAGTGTCGCAACAGTATTAACAACAAGTTTTTCAAAAAACAACTATAGATTTGATTCTTAGTATGAATATAAAAAAAGTCAATAATGGTGGAATCTACGTTGATTACAACAGTCTATTAATTTCTATAATTTACAATAACTAACTTAAGTTTTACACCCAGGTGTGGTCTAGAAATTAGTAAGTTGTATGTCATAAATTAAACTGCAAATCTCACATTTGAGTCCAAGCATTTTTTCTAAGTGGTATATATAATTAGAACAAGAAGAGTCGGTGCAAGCATTCATGGTCAAATCTTATAAAGTCTTTGGACAAAACAAGTTTATGTTCTACTATGTAATTAAGCCTTGGAGCTCTTCTGAAGTCTGGGATTATTTCTTAAGATTTCAAGTTTGATTCAGGGTACGAGAGGGTGGTAAATTTCATGTCAATATTTACGATTACAACACCATTTCGCATTTAGTTTTGAAGTGGTTGCCATTCACCCAGAAATTAAATATGATTAAATTATTTTTTCAAGAATTCTAGAGCCATATTAGTCTTAATGGCACATATAACTGTCCATATATTTTCTAGACATATTTACATATTTCAGTTAGAAATAAATATTTATATAAGATAATGAACTCTCACTTTCTAGACCATCTTTTATTTAACAAAGAGGGTAAGAGCACAATCTATTTGTGTAAGGTAATTAATAAATATTTAGTACTTTCATATATATTAAAAATGATGGCCTCACATTTTTTTAGAGCAACCACATATTTCATTAATCGAAAATCCAGTTACAATAAGCAACACATGTGGAAACTAACAGACCGGAATAAAATAATTATCCTGAATTTGCAGATAAAATCCTAAGAGATCGAGAAATACAAAACGATCCCTAGGATTTCTTGCAACCACCGTAGCGAGCGGACACCGTCGAGACGAACGCCAAAATAGATGACGATCCTCCACCATTCAAAGATCCGAGAAAGCACCATCGCCAACAAGACTTTGTGAGTCAATGAATAGGCCTGCTGCACGTAGCGAGGCACATATCGCTGTGGCACGTCGACCGGGGGACGTCCCCGTGCTGTCTTGGACCAAGATCTATCACCTCCCATCGACGAAGTTGGAGAAGAACAGCAAATCCACCACCTCCGGACCAACATCCCTGCTACAAAAGAACCACCTCGCCCCGGCCGCCAGCGCCATCGCGGATAATCACGAACGCCAGCAACACACCTAGAAACTGATCTCACCAGATCTGAAAACCGGCAATAAGACAAAGCTACCGATCTAAAGGACCTGTCAGCATTTGCGAGGGACACCTTGCTAGTTTATTGAACAACAATAGAAATAGAAACAAAGATGAACTCGCTCCCACCAAAGTTTGATTTCTTGGACGAGATCAAAGAACCAAAAATAAGCCAACCTAGATACATCTCCATGGTCTTGTCCTAGTAGCGCAGTGAATTTAACAAGAAAAATACAAACCGGGAAGAAAAAGAATGGAGATTGCAAGTGCTAATGGAGTAACAAAAATATTAATCATCACATGGACAAACTCGTTTTTTTTGGTACAGCAACCCAAAAAAATTGCAAGATAATTACTATAACTTTCCCCCATAATCTTTTACCCTTTATTTGAATGAACATCCAATCTGGATCGGGAACACTGTACAAAACATAGATATTAGATCACTTGTTCGGTCAAATAAAAGGTACGGAGATAATTTGTTTTGTACGAGAGGTCGTAGACGGCATACAAAAAGTCCTTAAGATAAACTAAATAAATTTGAAGATTCTTCAAAATTTCTACAGAGTTCTCATATTATCACCACAAAGTCATTTGAATAAAAATCACGCCAACATCTCGAGAATAAAATCAACAGATTTCTCAATCATTCAAATGGTAGAATCAACCCAGCTCGAAAATCCATCATGGATAGCTAATCATATCAACTTAGCTCAAGAATCCAACACAAAAAAACATCAGACAAATATCAGTCTCTCACTGCCGAGGGATACAGCCGAGCTATCGATGGAGAAGCCTGCTCCATCACCACTAGCTACCCAATTTCAGCTCGATGAGCAAAGTTCCGACCAACTTCTTGTAGAAAGAAGAGAAACTTGCTTCTGACAAGCAATATGAGACATGTACAGACTAAACTTATCATAAAAGATGGGAACAGCGGCCCATTTCCTCTGAATCAGGTGCACACTAGCACCACAAATTCGAAAAAAATCAACAAATTGGATATGTATCGGGACCTGACCTCAGACGGTGAAGCAAATTCAGATCGGGAAAAATAAAGAGGTGAATTAGATCCAGATCGAGAAAAAAAACCAAACTCAAACTCTGAACAGGGTGCCCATGCCAACGACTGGGGGCATCGGCACTGTCGGAGCGGGGTTGGACGCAACACGGAGCTCGACGACGACGAAGGAGAAGGCCGGAGTGGGGGCCTAGGGAGAGGCGGCAGAGGTGCTTCGAGTCTACGAGGTGGCCACGGAAGCTGCTGGCGGCGAGGTGCCTTAGCCCTTCAGGAGGACGGTCGTCGGCGGCGGTAGGGGCGGTGGATGCGTGAGGTGGTTTCCGGCGGCTAGGAAAGCTGAGATGGCCTAGCGAGATTCCCAGCGGCGGAGGACTAGGCGGCGCGTGGAGGAAGAGTGGTCGGCAAGGATCTGCCGGCGGCAGGTGAGATGGCCTGGGGCGTGCGGTCGACGCGCTCGGGCCCGTGCGGTATGGCGCGTGGCCGCCGGGGCAGAGGATCTCTCATGCGAGCGCGTGGGAGCAGGTGGGGAGGGGCTCGGACTCGGTATCGGGGACTGGGGATAAGCTGCTTCAGCCTGGTTTTTTTTTCAAAAGATGACCTGCGGATAGGAGGTAGAGTTTGGTGACAGAAAACTAACGACGTTAGTTTAGATGTAGGGTGGAAAATGATCTATAGTCTGATTGAATGGTTGGATGAGGATGCACAGCTAGCCGGGTGGCTAGCCTACTATTTTGCGTATATATATCTTGGTCGTGTAATACAGTGTTCTCAACTTCTGATGACGAGTTAAGATTGGTAAAACATCTCTCACAGGACCATCTGCTATACTTGCTCGTCAGAAAAGAAAAAGGAACACTTCTTCAACTAACTACATTGTTACCGACCAGCGTTCTTTTTTTCTTGGTTGAAAAAAACATTATTGCTGGTCTCTTGAAATACCGGAAACGGCTGACCCCCCGCAAAAAATACATACATTTTTACTGCCGGGCTGACTGATTCTAGTTGCCCCGCAAAAACTAGAATTGTCGAGCGATGCATAAGGAATAAACCCTTTGTTAGTGGCATCAACATAAGTAAGATTCTGGATGTTGTTAGAGATATAGTCGATTTGTATTAGGTTAGGTAAGATAGAGATTACCTGTCTTCTACTTGAAATCTACTTCCTGTACGCCTATATATACTCGCCCGAGATGCTTAATAATACATCCATCATATTTCTCCAATCCCTCTTTCTATCGTTCTATATGGTATCTACTCTAAGTCTACATCCTATACGTCTATATATACTCGTCCAAAAGACTCAATAATACATCCATCATATATTAGAGATATAGTCGGTTTGTATTATGATATGTTAGATAGAGATTACTTGTCTTCTACTCCAAGTCTACTCACTATACGTCTATATATATTCGTCCGAGAGGCTCAATAATACATCTATCATATTCTGCCAATCCCTCTCAGTATCGTTCTATATGGTATCAGCCTAAAACCCTAGATCCTACCCTAACCGCCGCCACAGCTTGGCCACCGCCGCCCACGCTTCCGCTCGCGCCGCCCCCGGGGAGATCGATCTCCATGATCTCTGCCGGGGTCCGCCGATCGGTTGATCGGCTGCCCTATAGTCTTTTTTTACCGTCGGTCGCTTGATCGACGTTTCCCTTTTGGTTTACCGATCTTAGATCGGATTGAGTCACCCATCGCCGCCGCCATCCCGCGCCTCTACTCTGACAATGACATCGACTTGGCACCGGTAGCTTCCTCCACGCCAACCATAGTGGCCGACTTGTTGGCGCCACGGTACTCGGCCGGTTCGCCGGCCTCCGTAGTACCTGGCCGGCTGCTGCGCCTGCCTCGGCAGGCTATGTAGCTGACTCGCCGGCGCCGACTCTGCACCAGCCGTGCGGTCTACATTGCTGGTCCGTCTTCACCGTCATCGCCCAGGACTTCACCGACAACGACACAATCGCCTCCGATCTGCGTGTCTTCGTCCATGCCATGGCGCATACTGCGCCGCTGTCGGTTTGATCAACTAATCTGGCGCACGTCTACGCCAAGCATGTCCCCGAGCACGCGCCTACCCTCGACCGAGCATCGGGCTGCCGCGCCGCCCTAGGTACGTACATCGCTGGTGGTCACGCCGCTGCATCGACTCGCACGATACAGCTACGCCGCCCCTTAGGGGTGTAGCGTCCTGTACGCGATCATCTTCGCCGTCCCCGTGCAACGACATCCCAGGCTGTCACCGCGCCGCCTCCCATGGCGCGGGTTGATGACCCACAAGTATAGGGGATCGCAACAGTCTTCGAGGGAAGTATTACCCAAATTTATTGATTCGACACAAGGGGAGCCAAAGAATATATGTAAGCCTTAACACATGAGTTGTCAATTCAGCTGCACCTGGAAATAGTCTCGCTCGCAGTGGTTTATCAGTAGCAACAGTTTTATAGTGGTGACAGTAGTAGAACAGTAACAGCAGTAGTAAAATAGCAGCGGTAATAGTAACAGTTGTAAACAGTAGGAACAAATACTGTAGGCATAGGGATGGATTACGGGCGTTGCATGGATAAGATAATTCATGAAATCAATGAGACATGGGCATTGCAGATAAATAATGATAAAGCATCCTAGTACAAACAATCATAGGCATGTGTTCCGTATATAGTCGTACGTGCTCACAAGGAGAAACTTGCACGACATCTTTTGTCCTATCAGCCTATTGCAGCAGGGCCTCAAGGGAAACTACTGGTAATTAAGGTACTTCTTTTAATAAAGTACCGGAGCAAAGCATTAGCACTCGGTGAACACATGTGATCCTCACATCATAGCCATCCCCTCCGGTTATTCCAATTTCTGTCACTTTGGGGTCTCGGGTTCCGGACAACAATATGTGTATACAACTTGTAGGTAAGACCATAAACAACAAGTATCATCATAGAAATAATAACATGTTCAGATCTGAAATCATGGCACTCGGGCCCAAAGTGACAAGCATTAAGCACAACAAGTTGCAACAATGTCATAGGCACTAAATAAAGATACTAGACACTATGCCCTAACAATCTCATATCAAATTACATTAATGATCTCATCCAATCCCTACCATCCCCTCACCTACAGCGGGGGAATTACTCACACATGGATGGGGGAATCATGGATGGTTGATGGAGGAGCGTCGGTGATGATGGTGATGAAGATCTCCTCTGAATCCTCGTCCCGACAGGGTGCCAGAACGGAGTTTCTGGTTCCGAATCGCGGTTTCTGATGGCGGCGGCGCAGCGGAAGTCTATCTGGGAAAAACGCCGTCTCCCCGATATTATGTCGTCAGAGGGTATATGTAGGCGAGAGGGGAGGCCGAGAGGACGGCTGGGTCCTCCTCACGCCAGGGTGGCGCGGCCAGGGCTGGGCCGCGCAACCAGTGTGTGAGGGCCCCTCAAGCCTTCTCTCCGTCCCGTCTTCTGGCTCCGTGGGTCTTCTGGTGAAATAGGATTTTCATGATTTTTTCCGAATTTTTACTGGAAGTTGGATTTCTGCACAAAAACGAGACACCAGAGCAATTCTGCTGAAAACAGCGTCAGTCCGTGTTAGTTGCATTCAAAACACACAAATTAGAGGAGAAACAATAGCAAAAGTGTTCGGGAAAGTAGATACGTTTTGGACGTATCAACTCCCCCCAAGCTTAGCTATTTGCTTGTCCTCAAGCAATTCAGTTAACAACTGAGAGCGATAAAAGAAACTTTCACGAACACATTTGCTTATATGATGTATATATACTAACTATGTGATCAAGTACTCAGGCAATTCATAATAAGAAATATGCAACTAATGTCACCTCATAGTCAAGCAAGCTATGAAAGAGTGCCAATGCACTAATAACAAGTAACAAGTACATAAGAAGCTACAAGATTGTAATATGCATAAATGATATGAAAGAGTGGTATCCAGCTTGCCTTTATTTGTGGAGCAAAACATAAATGCTGAGGCACCTCTGAAGTTCAAGAAAAGACTAGAAGTAGAAATATCAAAGATACAAGCATCAAAGTTATACCACAATTAACCATGTTCTGGGACAAGCACATTACACTAAGAATAACAGCTATGCTCTCAAGAAGTGCTTAAAAGTTAGAAGATGAAGACTCAACATAAAAATAAATGAATGGCCCTTCGCAGAGGGAAGCAGTGATTTAACATGTGCTAGAGCTTTTCATTTATAAAACAGAGATAAAAATTTATTTTGAGAGGTGGTTGTTCTATGTCAACGACTAGCAATGGGGACTTGCTATCTTCCATAATAAACAAGTGAGAGCGGTTCCGAGTTCTTTGAAATTTTGGCACATTGGTGCTCTTTTATAAAGCTTTGTCACTCCTCCCCACCTTTTTCCTTTCTCAAACCATGGCTAACTGATTCCATCGGGTGCCCACCAACTTTCATATTCCATTGGAGGAGTGCCTTTTTTTTCTTCCTTTTCAGAATTAGATTATAATGGTCTGACCAGCTCTCATGCAAAATTAATGACGAGCAGATGAAGCTGCCTAGTCGAGGGGTACTTAATTTAATATGGAAGATAGCAATTCCGACCACTACGTCCCCAAGAGCTAAAAACAGTGGCACAAAATGAGAAGTAGTTGAAAGTTTTGAAAGGTAGCACATGAAAATTTACTTGGAATGGCTTACAAATACCATGCATAGGAATTTATAGTGGACTCTTTGGAAGACTTGATTTTTGGTAATTGGATGCACGAGTAGAGCTCATACTCAGTACAAGTGAAGGCTAGCAAAAGACTGGGAAGCGACAATCAAGAGAGCAATAACTGTCATAATCATGCTTGCGACAAAACAAAATTAATATAGGCATAAAAATGATACAAGAACTCTGAGGCAATTTAGATCATCGAGGCTTAATTGACTTTTTGTTCAGTCATGTGCATGCTTGAGCATGTGCCAAGTCGATTCAAATGAAGCTTTCAGAGGAGGATACCACAATATCATACCATATTATGAATAAAACAATGCATGCAAGCGTCTACATGACATGCTACAAGCTAATAGTAAATTGAAACTAATCATATGAGAGCAAGAACTACAAAGCATCCATTAGATAACATATACCTTACATGAACCGACTAAGCATGTCCACATAAATGAGTATATGTACAAAGATGAAATCAAATAGAGTTCATACCAGTCCCTTACCACATCTCGGATTGTCATATGTCGTCATTATTGCTCTTCACTTGTGTAGCTTGAATAATATAAAGTGAATACCAAGCTCCAATGGAGTAACGGGAGACTAAACTCTGCAACAAACTTTACAAAACCGAGGAAGAACAACAAATATTTTTGTGTTTTCGATTTTTGAAACAAAAGCAGAAGGAAATAGCAAACAAAGCAAAATATTTTTGGATTTTTCAAATAGCAAACCGAAAATAGCAAGTAAAGCAAACCAAAGGTAGCAAACTTAAAAGAACCAAATAGAGAGAAACAACGGAAATATTTTTGGTCTTTTTGTGTTTTGGAAAAGTGGAAATAAAAACGAGAACACTAGAGAAGGTGAAACATGGATATACAAGGTCCGACAAAATATAATAAGTAGATGAGTGAATCGTCGGCGTACCTCCCCCAAGCTTAGGCTTTTGGCCTAAGTGGAGATCAATCCCAACTCGGCCAACTCGGCCATGAGGTGGCGCCTCCGTAGTGTGAGGAAGAAGCACCATCGTCTTGATATGAGCTCGAGGATGCCCCGGAGTGGTACGTGGTGAAGTGATAAGCCGGCTCCTCCTCTTCCTCCTGGACCACCGCACTGTGTTGGATATTGAAACCAAGCAACCTAAGCTGATCGTCCAACTCCTCCTTCGTGCGCGACCATGGCCTCACGTGAATGCTGAACAAGTTAGGCTGAGGCAAAGGAACTTCCCTTTCCTCTCCATCAATAAATAACATCCTGTAAACTAATTTTCCTGCACATGAGTTAGCAGTAACAAAATGATGGAGTTTCATGGCAGCAAGATCAAGCCTCTGTGGAGCCAACAATACATCATTAGGAGCAATAGAAAGTCCTAGCTCAGCAACAATGCGCGCGGCAATAATACCTCCATAAATAGGTCCCCTAGCGGCTAGGCGACGAGCAATAATAGCACCGAGGTTATACTTCTTACTAACATCAAGAGCGGTAGCTAGAAAAGCTAAATGATAGTTGGAGATATTGCTAGTTGTAAGGGTAAATTGCCCCTAAGTGTGTTTTTGGTAATTAATGACAATCCCTATGGACTAATGTTTTCATTGAGCTTTTTGTGAAGGGATTGTTCATAGGAATTGCTTGAAGTCCATGTGTTGGATTCAAGGCTTGGATGCCATGAAGGTTGAGAAGTGCAAGTTTCAAGATAAGCATCTCGAGAAGATCATATGCTTGAAGCTTGTCATCCATTTGGTGATAATGGACTTGTGAAGATGAGTGTTAACAAAGCTATCCCATAATGGTTTATGGGGGAGCAAATTAAAGTCTTCACGAAGCAACAATGATCAAGTGAAGCATTCCGGCTTGATGAGAGCATGAAGCATCATCATCAAGATCAAGCGGGATGCTCAAGGCAAAGATATGTCCTTGCTAGGTTTTCCTTTTACCGGTCTCAAGGTGTTTGTTGGGAGACCGGGTTATAGGATAGATAGCCGCACTATCAAGAGGGGCTTTCGGTTGGGTAACTTGATCACATCGTCTTAGGGAGCTCAATCCTTTGCATACTTTGCATCTTCCTAGTTTGTTGCTTCTTGGTTATTCTCTATGTGAGGTTCTTGAGCTTGTTGCTAGCTTTCCAACAAGCCCAAGTTCATCGAAAACGGAATCCAAATGCATCTTCTATTGCGTTTTCAAGTTGAGAGGTTTTACCGGTTCTTCACTTTGGAAGGTTTCACACCTCTCCACATTTCGTATTTTTCCTCTTGACTTTTCTTGGTGTTTCTCTGCACAAAGTTGTAGTACTTTTTCTAAGCTTTTCAAAAAGCCCAAGTTTACTAAAAACGGATTTCGGATGCAAAAGATATCGCGTTTTTCGTATGAGTGGTTTTGTTGTTTTGCAAATCCGGAGTGAAATCCGGAGTTGCTCCGGGCTGCTCCGGGCTGAGCAGTGGCCGGGTACTCGCTCTGGAGTATCGGCCGGAGCCACTCCGGGCTCTGCTCCGGGCTGCTCCGGGATGACCGAAAAATCTGTAACGGTTAGATTTCTGCGGGGCTATAAAAGGGAGCTTCTTCCCCAACGGTTGTGTAGTGTTCTAAAGTGTTCTTGAGCTTTTCTCTCACCTCCATTGTTGCCCCTCTTGAGCTTGCTTCCTCTCCCTTCCCTCCAATGATTCTTGCATATTTTTGAGGGATTTGGAAGAGGTGATCTAGATCTACAATCTCCACCAACTCATTCCTCCTCTAAGTGAGGGGAACCCATTGGATCTAGATCTTGGAGTCATTGGTTGACCTCCACCCTTGTTCTTCCTCTCTAACTCCTCCATAGCATTTGTTGCTTTGGTGGGATTTGAGAGAGAAGGATTTGAGCACTTTCCCTTGTGTTCTTGCTTTGCATCCTTGCATAGTGTTGAGCTCTCCATTACGATTTGTTCGAGTGAGAGACCGTGAGCTTGTTACTCTTGGAGGGTGACCTCCTAGTTGGCTTGGCGGTTGGTGCCTCAGTGACCTCTTCGTGGAAGATTGTGAAGAGGCCCGGGATTCCCCTTCGTGGGAGTTGTGAAGTGGTTGTGGAGCTTGCCATCTCTGGAGTGGAGGAAAAGCTAACCATAAGAAAGGGTCCCTAGCTTCGTGGGGGACTCGGAGAAGAAGGTGAGCCTTCGTGGCGTTCGGGGGCCTTCGTGGTTACCCGCATCTCTCCAACGGTGATTAGCTTACTTTATGTAAGTGAACATCGGGATACATCTTCGTCTCCGCGTGCCTCGGTTATCTCTATACCCGAGTTTATTTCCTTGTGATAGCCATCGTGCTTGAAGTACTTATATCTTGTTTATCACTTGTGAATTATATCTTGTGCTATCTTGCTTATATCTAGTTGTTGTTGTTGCACTTAGTTGAGCCTAGCATATTTAGGTCTTGTGCTTGAAGAAAATAAATGTTAGTTTAATTCCGCATTCCTTCAAGCCAATTCCGTAATTGTTTTTAAAACGCCTATTCACCCCCCCTCTAGGCGACATCTCGTCCTTTCAATTGGTATCAGAGCAAGGTCTCTCCTTGTTTAGGCTTCACCGCCTTGAGAGTAAAGATGTCGGCTAGTTATTTAGTGCACAATGACACAATTATTTTTGATGGCACAAATTATAACTTATGGAGAAATCGCATGCTTTGCAATCTTCGGACTTTGTGTCTAAATATAGAGCGATTTCTAGATGTAGGCTTTTCTCCTCCGATGGATCCTCAAAGTCTATCTATAGAGGATGAGAAAAATTTACATCTAGAAGCTCAAGTATTTAATGAAATTTTATTATCTGTGAGCTCCATAGTTTATGTTTGCTTGATGGGTTCAAAGTGCAAGACGTCTCATGAGATATGGACCAAGCTAGAAGAGTCATTTGGTGGGTCCATTTCTCTTGAGGTTGAAAGTGAACCCAAGGAGCTCTCTTCACCTTCACATCATGAAGAGCTCCAAGTTGCTTCCACATCCGGTCTTGATGATTGTTCAAGTTCTTCCACTTCACCAACATGTGACTTGTCACAAGGTAATGATATGGTGAGTGAAGAAATTATATGTGATGATGGTAGTATTGTTCTTTGCACCAATGATTCTACCTCTATAAATCCTAATGGTGTAGAGAGTTTGGACCTAAATACTTCTTGCAAGAAATTCCTTACTCATTCTTGTGTTAAAGGTCCTTGCATATCTCCTAAAATTTGCTTGATTAAATTTTGTGATGATATGCTTGTTTCTAGTTGTGACCATACTCAAAATGATTCTATTTCCTCTAGTTGTTGTATGACTAACCATGCAGAGGAAATTAAAGAAAAACTGGGTCAAATAATTAAAGAAGAAATCAATAGAAGAACCAAGAAGGTTTCTATCAAGAGAAGGCAATGCTATGAATGCCACGAGTATGGACATCTCGCAAGAGCTTGTCCTACACTTGAAAATGAAGAATGTGCTTCAATTGATGTTCCCTCATCATCTACCCTAGTTCACATGTGCCTTATGGCAAGCGGCTCAAAGGTAACTCCTACTTTGAATCCCGACATATCTCCTTATGATGAGAGTGATGATGATGATGTTAGTGATGATGATAATGAAGCTTTCTTGCATGAGATGGGAATTATGTATGCCTCTCTTCGGGGTAATAATGATGCTCGTGCTAAAGTGGAACACTTAATGGAAAGCTTGTTTGACCACAAGGAGACCATTAAGGAATTGAACTCCCTCGTTAATGAGGGGAAATGGAGATTCAATCTCCTCAAGCAAGAGCTATCCGAAGAGAAGCATACTAATTCTTGCCTATCTCAATCTATTAAATCTTATGATCTTACAAATGCTAAATCTATAAATGATGCTTGTGCTACTAACTCTAGTTCTTGTGAAGCATCTATATTAAAGGAGAATGTTGAGCTAAGGGCTCAACTTGAGTTGCTAACAAGCAATTATAAGAAATTGGAGGAAAGCCATGAAAAGCTCTCGGGCTCTCATGGGGATCTCCTAATCTCTTTTAATGGTCTAAAGTTAGCTCATGAGGCAAGTATCACTAAGGAAACATCTTGTGAGCCTCATTTGGACATTAGCACTACTTTGAACCAAAATGCTATATTACCATGTGGTAGTCCTAGTAATTTGTCTAGGCATAATATTGCTATATCTTGTGATGAATTACTTGCTATGCCTTGTTGCTCTAACAATGAAGCTTCTACCTCCTCTAGTACTTGTATTACTACTAACCTTGTAGAGGAAATCAAAGAGCTCAAGGCCCAAGTCACTAGTTTGGAGAAAGACTTGGATAAGCGTCATGAAGGGAAATCCACACTCGATAATATTTTGAGTGTGCAAAAATCCCCTAATGACAAGAGTGGACTTGGATTCAACTCCAATAACAAGAACAAGTCCAAGAGCAACAAGAAGAAGAAGGGCCAAGACCAAGTCAAGAATTTGGCTAAGATTGTTTGCTTCAAGTGCAGGATTGAAGGGCATCATGTGAGATCTTGCCCATTGAAGAAGAAGCACTTGAGTGAGAAGCAACAAGGGAAGAGGCCACAAGGTCAAGCTCAAGCACGACCTCTAGTTGAAGATAGGCCACTTCCCAAGAAGAAACAAGATGAAGCTTCCCAAATCAAGGAATCAACGAAGAAGACAAAGGGAAGCACTTGTTGCTATATTTGCCGTGAGAAGGGGCACTTTGCTTCTTCATGCTTAAACGGTACCTTATCTAATCCTATCATTGTTGATGTTGATTATTCTCTTAGGAAAGATAAGGATGGCAATGTGTTTGCCAAGTTTGTTAGAACTCAAAGTGGTGTCAAGAAAAGAACCATTTGGGTTGCCAAGCCTATTGTTACTAACCTCTTTGGACCCAACTTGGTTGGGGACCAACAAGCTAAAACTTGATCAATAGGTGTTTGTGGAGGGCATTGGAGACTTGGCTACCTCATGAAGAATTAAGGGATCTTCATTAATTTTATTTTCATCAAGCCAAGTCATTGACACTATCATTTTATATCCAATGTGCCTCTTTGCGGTAACTTGTACTTAACCTCTTTACATTGTAAGTTACTTGCCCCTTTGCATGTTTTGGTTTTGTACCAAGTATGTGTTTGTATATGTTGTTCCTTACACCTTCTTAACTTGTGTATTCAAGTAGGTGTTGGTTGTTTGGCACATCATATACTTGTGTGTTTGCTTTGAGCCTCTAATGCATCTTGTTGGTATCTTATTTGGCTCTTATTGAGTGATTAATGGAACATCCCATTTTGGGGGAGTGATTTGCCATTGGCACCTCACAATCCTATAAATGTGTGCACATGAGTAATACCACTTAGTATTGATATTGCAAGATTATCTAGTCACTATGTGGTATGCCATGCTCATGAGAAATTCAAATTATATATCTCCATTAATTATCTCTAGTTGGATTTTGTTTGCCTTTTGTTGAAAAGAATTTAATATCACATTATGGGGGAGTAATATGTCTTATGCATATCACAAGCCTAGGAAATGTGAACATTTGATGTATTGCCACTTAGAGTTGATATTGTTAATTATCTTGTTCATAGGTGGCATGTTTGCTCAAACAAGCTCTGTTTATTTCTTAAATGATTTTATTGCTCATTTCTTTGGTCTTGGTTTGAGTAAGAATTCTTGGTGCGGTTTCACTCAAATATATTTATATATATATCATAAGTAGGAAGCCGTTTACTTCTAGTTACTCTAATCATTGCTTTGCATGATTGTTTGACTATTTTTGGAGCTACCAAGAATCCTTTTTCGTGCATGGTGATTAATTTGAATATTTAACCATATGCCTTTTATTGTGAAGTTGATCTTGAATATATTTGCAATACACCACCGGAAAATAATTCCAATATGAACTTCTTGTCTCTGACAATTGGTATTCATATATATGCGTGGTAATTCCTCTAGATCATCTTCACCTTGGAATTTGGCTCTTATTGCCAATATTTCTTGCCAAGAATTTTTTTTTTACTCCCATTGTATTATTGCCTTCTTGAGGATCTTTTTGCTTGACTTTGTCTCATCTCTTGATCCCCATCAAGTGTGTTTTGTTGTAAGACAAACCTTTTCTTTTCGGTACTTGTGCCATTGTGAAAAGTGTAGAGGGTTTGGTTTATTTGTTGGAACCTTGCTCTTTTGGGAGTTAGTTATCTCATTCCTTCTTCTATGATTTATTTGCTTGAATGAGATAAATTGTGGAGCATGCTTTTATTTATTTATTCTTTCATGCTCAATAAGTTGTTAGGTTCATTTGTTGAATTTTATGAATAAATCATTTGTTGATTTGTTCCCTTGATATCATTTGTACAAATAATGTGTTTTGCCACACCTTTTATACCTCCTTGTATTCTTGGTGTTTTTGTCTAAATCGTATCTTCTTTGGATCTTGAAAGATAGGTGCATGCATATTCTCTTTATGCTTATTTTTGTATCTTAGTTGCTTTCTTTGATCCAATATATATGTTATACTCCATCAAATCCTAAATGGCTAAGATGTGCATGAAATTCAAATTTCATCTTTAACTATGCACATATTTTTATGGAGTCTATCATATGTATTGTGGTTAGTCTAACCACTTTGGACCCAATAAGTTTGGGGACCAAGATGTACTTAAATGTTGTCTTAGGTACATTGGAGATGCAATGGATGCTTGTCTCATTTATAAGGAAGGTGTTGTCACCATATGATTATTGGAGCCAAGCTAGGATGATCGATCGGTGAACTCTTATCTACTACATCACACCATTGCTATCTCGGTAACAAGTATAACATTCATGCATACTTTTCTAGCATCCCAACTCTTGTAGGTTGGTTCTTGGCATGATAATATTTATTTGCAAATGTTGCGGTTCTTGCAAAGGTCTTATAAAGAAATATCTTTATTTCATATGTGAGCAAATTGAGATGATTGCATATGATGGGAAGTATATAAAATCATGTTTATGATTCACCAATCCCAAATATGCCATTTTAGCAATTTATTGCATATTAATTCCTCAACGCTCTCTCATGTGCAATATAGATAATGTTGCAAGTTGTACCCTTCTTTATTATGCTTGTTGCCTATCAAAGTATCCCGACTATCTTTTGATCCCTTATTGCTAGTTGTGATGGCTTTGATGATTTTGCATGGGGAGTTTGTTAATATACCATAATGGAAAATGGAGCCTTGAGCTATATATGCTTTATAGCAAAGCTATTTGGTATATTCTATGACTCTCTCTTGGATATTATGTCTTCCTTAATTTCAACTAACCTCTTGTGTATACATGTTCCTTTGTGGATTGTTCATCATGATTTTTTGTCCACTTAGAAATGTATATGCATAAGAGTGTTAATTTCTTCCCTTGATATCCTCGTTCTTTGCCGACCATCTTTCTTATCCATTTTGTTCTTGATGGTGTTGGTAAGAACTTGATTTATGAGTGCTTGTTTATTCTTTATTGCTTCTTCTCGCACTCATATCTCATGAATCTTTTTGGACTAAATTTAACTTTGATAAGCGTATTGATCCTTTTGTATTCTTTCGTGCTCATGTTTTATTTTAAATGATATAGAGGGAGTGAGGATTCCATGTTTGTGCATATTGTATTCAAATGCAACAAAAATTCAAATTTATGCATGGACCTTGGGGAGCTTCCTTATTTCATTTAAAGCACCTAGTAGCTCTTATCATCACTTCTTCTTGTGTCCAATTGGTTCTTTGGGTCTCTTGATTGCTTGCTTGCTTCATTCGTTGAAGCTTCCTTCACTATGTCATCTTTTTGCAATCTTTGATCCTCAATATGGTTTGACTTCCTCCAAATATTGTTAATTTGATAAGTGCATATGATTTCACTCATTTTTATGAGAAATGCACATCTTGGGGAGGAACTCATACTATATTGGCCTTCTAAATTCCTTCATCCATTTTGGCAATCGTTGCCAATGGGGGAGAAGTTTAGAGGGTTTAAGGGAAATGGTTTTTATACTTAAGTTTGGTTGTGCTTAAGTGTTTGCCTTTCATGCATCTCTTCTTTGTTAGATGTTTTGCATGGTTGAATATATAGTGTAAACTCCATCAAAGGTTTATCTTGACAATGTATGCAATGAAATTCAAGTTCATCACACGTGCATATATTGTGGGGGAGTTTGCTCTATATATTTTGGTTGCACTCACATCAACCATATTTGTTGTAGTTTATGTGAGTACAATTGATTTTGATATGCGGTAGTAGCTTCGTGTTACTTGACCATATCAAATACAACCTCTTGTATGCAATTTATTCTCGGATAAGTTGCATATTTGTTTCTATCATTCATTATATAAACCCTCTTGTTGAGATTGTCATCAATTACCAAAATGGGGGAGATTGTAAGGGTAAATTGCCCCTAAGTGTGTTTTTGGTAATTAATGACAATCCCTATGGACTAATGTTTTCATTGAGCTTTTTGTGAAGGAATTGTTCATAGGAATTGCTTGAAGTCCATGTGTTGGATTCAAGGCTTGGATGCCATGAAGGTTGAGAAGTGCAAGTTTCAAGATAAGCATCTCGAGAAGATCATATGCTTGAAGCTTGTCATCCATTTGGTGATAATGGACTTGTGAAGATGAGTGTTAACAAAGCTATCCCATAATGGTTTATGGGGGAGCAAATTAAAGTCTTCACGAAGCAACAATGATCAAGTGAAGCATTCCGACTTGATGAGAGCATGAAGCATCATCATCAAGATCAAGCGGGATGCTCAAGGCAAAGGTATGTCCTTGCTAGGTTTTCCTTTTACCGGTCTCAAGGTGTTTGTTGGGAGACCGGGTTATAGGATAGATAGCCGCACTATCAAGAGGGGCTTTCGGTTGGGTAACTTGATCACATCGTCTTAGGGAGCTCAATCCTTTGCATACTTTGCATCTTCCTAGTTTGTTGCTTCTTGGTTCTTCTCTATGTGAGGTTCTTGAGCTTGTTGCTAGCTTTCCAACAAGCCCAAGTTCATCAAAAACGGAATCCAAATGCATCTTCTATTGCGTTTTCGAGTTGAGAGGTTTTACCAGTTCTTCACTTTGGAAGGTTTCACACCTCTCCACATTTCGTATTTTTCCTCTTGACTTTTCTTGGTGTTTCTCTGCATAAAGTTGTATTACTTTTTCTAAGCTTTTCAAAAAGCCCAAGTTTGCTAAAAACGGATTTCGGATGTAAAAGATATCGCGTTTTTCGTATGAGTGGTTTTGCTGTTTTGCAAATCCGGAGTGAAATCCGGAGTTGCTCCGGGCTGCTCTGGGCTGAGCAGTGGCCGGGTACTCGCTCCGAAGTATCGGCCGGAGCCACTCCGGGCTCTGCTCCGGGCTGCTTCGGGATGACCGAAAAATCTGTAACGGTTAGATTTCTGCGGGGCTATAAAAGGGGGCTTCTTCCCCAACGGTTGTGTAGTGTTCTAAAGTGTTCTTGAGCTTTTCTCTCACCTCCATTGTTGCCCCTCTTGAGCTTGCTTCCTCTCCCTTCCCTCCAATGATTCTTGCATATTTTTGAGGGATTTGGAAGAGGTGATCTAGATCTACAATCTCCACCAACTCATTCCTCCTCTAAGTGAGGGGAACCCATTGGATCTAGATCTTGGAGTCATTGGTTGACCTCCACCCTTGTTCTTCCTCTCTAACTCCTCCATAGCATTTGTTGCTTTGGTGGGATTTGAGAGAGAAGGATTTGAGCACTTTCCCTTGTGTTCTTGCTTTGCATCCTTGCATAGTGTTGAGCTCTCCATTACGATTTGTTCGAGTGATAGACCGTGAGCTTGTTACTCTTGGAGGGTGACCTCCTAGTTGGCTTGGCAGTTGGTGCCTCGGTGACCTCTTCGTGGAAGATTGTGAAGAGGCCCGGGATTCCCCTTCGTGGGAGTTGTGAAGTGGTTGTGGAGCTTGCCATCTCCGGAGTGGAGGAAAAGCTAACCATAAGAAGGGGTCCCTAGCTTCGTGGGGGACTCGGAGAAGAAGGTGAGCCTTCGTGGCGTTCGGGGGCCTTCGTGGTTACCCGCATCTCTCCAACGGTGATTAGCTTACTTTATGTAAGTGAACATCGGGATACATCTTCGTCTCCGCGTGCCTCGGTTATCTCTATACCCGAGTTTATTTCCTTGTGATAGCCATCGTGCTTGAAGTACTTATATCTTGTTTATCACTTGTGAATTATATCTTGTGCTATCTTGCTTATATCTAGTTGTTGTTGTTGCACTTAGTTGAGCCTAGCATATTTAGGTCTTGTGCTTGAAGAAAATAAACGTTAGTTTAATTCCGCATTCCTTCAAGCCAATTCCGTAATTGTTTTTAAAACGCCTATTCACCCCCCCTCTAGGCGACATCTCGTCCTTTCACTAGTGTTTTCTCTACCAAGTACACTAGTTGCAAGATAGTAAGTAAAATATCTAATAGCTGGGAGCTGAATGTTTCTTATCTTGCCACGTTGTGCGGTGCGGTCATCATCATTGGTCACCCCTCGGTAAAGCTCCAACAAATCAGCGGGGTGATTTTGTATCCTCTTGGCCGTTCCAAACATGGGAATACCTAAAATAGAACAAAACCTCCCCAAAGGCATGGTGATAGACTTATCATAAATCTTAAATGCAACGGAAGGATTGAAATGAGCGTTAATAAATTTAAAACTCTCAACGAAAATCTTTGTAAGCATAGCATATTGGTCTCTTTCATCTGTCATGTAAGCAGTCAACCCAACCCTGTTAATAAGGAGCAAGAAATCATCAAGAATCCCTGCATCACTCAAAAAGTTAATACAAGGGAAGGTGGATGGATGTGCATCTCCATCGCCCCCTTCAAGGTTTGGTGACATGAGATCCTCATTATAAGACATCCTATATTGAGCTGTGGATCTTGAGGGCCTTGATGACCTTGGTGCATCACTTTCAAACACTTCTCCATATGTGACGTTGTCCATCTCCCTACTCTGATTTTTTTTAACAAACTCATAAAAAGTGATTTAAAGACAAACAAGTGTAGGAAACTACTATAGTGGGTTACTAGAGAGTTAACATGCATCAAAATAACAATTCTAAGCAATAGAATAAGCATGCATACTCATTTATACTGTCACCTACAAAGCTAAAATACTCAAGAAATACTTCACCAAAAGAAATTCTACTTGGACAAGTGGAGGAGTCACATACCGGAGAACAAATGCTCCAAATTTCAGCAGAAATATTGGGCTGAGCAAGGAGATCGAAAAATCGAGGTGAAGAACAGCAAGAACTCGGGTTTGAGCTGGGTGTGTTGTTGTTTTCGGGAGAGAGAAAGAGCAGGGGAGGAAGAGATAAGTAAGGGGCCAGGTGGGGCCCTCTCATGCCTGGGTGGCGCGGCCAGGGCTGGGCCGCACCACCTATGTGTGAGGTGGCATGGCAGCCCCTCCTGGTGCCTCCCAGGTGTCTCTCTGTCCCATTTTTGACATAAAAATTTATAAAGAATTTTCTGGAATTTTTCGAGAAACTTTATTTTCGAGGATTTTTTAGAAATTGGCATATCGATAAAACTCAGAAAAACGAGGATGAAAAGATTTCAAGCAAATCAAAACTAAGCATGCAGCAGCTCTGAGATACTCTTAATCATGCAACTAAACTAAAGGAACAAAATTGATGAAAGTAAATACAAGTGAGGTGGAGTGGATGCGGTGAAAACGAAGTTTCATTCATATAAAATCACTTTGTTAACAAGGTTGATCAAGTCTTATTCCCAAACTAACTTTATATGAGGCAAAACTTTGCACTTCACTAAATGCTTATGTTACCTCAACTTTGATAGGTATAGTCCCAATCATAACAATTTTATATTCTTCCTTGGGCTTTCGCTCTGAACAAATGATTTGACCAACTTTGATGGTCTCAACATGCTTGATTGAATTTAGAGCATTCTTCCTATCAATCTTCTTGGGAAAATAGACCGTATACTCTTTGTCATTAACATTAAAAGTGACTTTTCCTTGATTGCAATTAATAACAGCACCTGCGGTGTTTAGAAAAGGTCTCCCAAGAATAATAGACATATTATCATCTTCAGGCATTTCTAACACAACAAAGTCAGTTAAAATCAAACAACTGTTAGCAACTTGAACAGGAACATTTTCACATATACCAATAGGAATAGTAGTAGACTTATCAGCCATCTGCAAAGATATATCAGTTGATACCAATTTTTCTAAATCAAGTCTCTTATAAATAGAGAAAGGCATGACACTAACTCCAGCTCCCAAATCACATAAAGTAGTTCTAACATAGTTATTTTTAATGGAGCAAGGAATAGTAGGTATACCTGGATCTCCAAGCTTCTCCGGTACTTTACCATCAATCAAAAGAATAATTAGCAAGTAGAGTGGAAATTTCCTCACTGGGAATTTTCCTTTTGTTAGTGACAATATCTTTCATATACTTTGCATAAGGAGGCATTCTAATAGCATCAGTCAAAGGAATTTGCAAAAATAAAGGTCTCATCCATTCACAAAACCTGTTGTAGTGTTCTTCTTCCTTGGACTTGTGTTTCTTACTAGGAAAAGGCATTGGTTTCTGTACCCAAGGTTCTCTCTCTTTACCATGCTTGTTGGCAATGAAGTCTTCTTTGGTGTACTTTGCATTCTTGTCAATCTTCTCTGGTTCTTCTTCAACTTCTTCTTCAACTTCTTCTTAGAAGGAATATCATCATTTGAAGTGCGTTGAGAATCTTGCTTAACCCTCTTAGGATGTCCTTCAGGATATAATGGATCTTGAGTAGCAGCGCCACTTCTCGTGCGTATTTCACATGCTTGCTTCTCTCTTGCGGCATTAACTAGCAAGTCTTTTTGCACCTTGATAAGCTGATCAATTTGTGTTTGAACCATTCGAAAATGTTTAACAAGTATCTTCACATCATTGGCGGTTCTCTCCACAATATCCTGCAACTTGTTAATAGCTCTAGAATTTTCCAACAGATGATTATGCACCATTCTATTAAAATTTTCTTGCTTAACAATAAAATTATCAAATTCATCTAAGCATTGATCAGGAGGTTTAGTATAAGGAATATATCTTTCATCAAAGCGTTGGAGAGAGTGTACCTCAATAGTAGATGAGTGAGGGATTGGCTTACATAATTCTTCTATAGGAGGTAAATTCTTCACATCTTTGGCCTTAATACCTTTCTCCTTAAGAGATTTCTTAGCTTCCTTCATAACTTCATCATTTAATTCAATCATCCCTCTCTTCTTCGGTGTAGGCTCTGTAGATGGCGCATGGGTTGGTGCTGGTGTTGGCTCAACTAAAGTCCAATCATCATGATTCCGGCTTATTTTAGCCATTAATTCTTCATCTTCGGCCGGAGTTCTTTCCCTGAAAACACAACCAGCACAACTATCCAAATATGACTTAGATTCATCCGTTAGTCCATTATAAAATATATCAAGGAGTTCATTTTTAGGCAATGGTTCTTTAGGCAAAGCTCTAATTAAAGAACAAAACCTTGTCCAAGATTCAGGCAATATCTCTCCTTTTCCCTGTTCAAAATCAAAGATTTTCTGCACAACAGCATGTTGAGCACTAGCAGGAAAATATTTCTGAAAGAAAGCATTAACCAAAGCAATAGGACTAGTAAGAGATCCAGGAGACACGCTATTAAACCAATTTTTAGCACCATCTTTCAACGAGAAAGGAAAAATCTTAGCAACAAAGTAAGTGCGGAGCTTAATATCATCAGAAAACAAGTTACTCAAAGTAGAAAGCTCATTCATGTGCCCCATAGCACTCTCATCTTTAGTACCACAAAAAGGAGTTTTCTCAACAATAGATATGTAAGATAAATCCAAAGAGAAATCATAATCCTTGTCTCTAATATTTATGGGAGAAGCAGCAAACTTAGGATCAGGAGACAAATTATATCTAACAGAACGCCTGGCAAGAAGTTCTTTAACATTGCCAGCATTACGAGCAGCACGTGCTTCAGCAATAAAATCATCATTAAGCTCAATATAAGCATCATCATCATAATCATCACTAGGACATTCCCTAGACTCAGGTGAACTAACAGGTGTAACAGTGGTGTTTCCCAACTTAGCTCTAGCAATAGTAGCATCTAAAAAGGAACCTAGTGAACCACTCTCATCAAGCACAGTAGAAGCATCATCTAAATTATCAGTGGCATTTTCAATCTCAGCAGAAGTAGTAGCAGTAGCGTGTGGGTGTGGTGGTGTAAGCAACTTACTCATAACAGATGGTGAATCAAGAGCAACAGAGGTGTTGAGAGTCGTACCTCTTCTTGTAGTGGATGGCAATATAGGAACTTTTCCATCACGAGGTTTACCCATGATGAAAAGGATTGCAGCGAACAATATGAATACCAAGTGAACTTACAAATAAAGCTATGCTCCCCGGTAACGGCGCCAGAAAATAGTCTTGATGACCCACAAGTATAGGGGATCGCAACAGTCTTCGAGGAAAGTATTACCCAAATTTATTGATTCGACACAAGGGGAGCCAAAGAATATATGTAAGCCTTAACAGATGAGTTGTCAATTCAGCTGCACCTGGAGACAGTCTCGCTCGTAGTGGTTTATCAGTAGCAACAGTTTTATAGTGGTGACAGTAGTAGAACAGTAACAGCAGTAGTAAAATAGTAGCGGTAATAGTAACAGTTGTAAACAGTAGGAACAAATACTGTAGGCATAGGGATGGATTACGGGCGTTGCATGGATAAGATAATTCATGAAATCAATGAGACATGGGCATTGCAGATAAATAATGATAAAGCATCCTAGTACAAACAATCATAGGCATGTGTTCCGTATATAGTCGTACGTGCTCACAAGGAGAAACTTGCACGACATCTTTTGTCCTACCAGCCTGTTGCAGCAGGGCCTCAAGGGAAACTACTGGTAATTAAGGTACTCCTTTTAATAAAGTACCGGAGCAAAGCATTAGCACTCGGTGAACACATGTGATCCTCACATCATAGCCATCCCCTCCGGTTATCCCAATTTCTGTCACTTTGGGGCCTCGGGTTATGGACAACAATATGTGTATACAACTTGTTGGTAAGACTATAAACAACAAGTATCATCATAGAAATAATAACATGTTCAGATCTGAAATCATGCCACTCGGGCCCAAAGTGACAAGCATTAAGCACAACAAGTTGCAACAATGTCATAGGCACTAAATAAAGATACTAGGCACTATGCCCTAACAATCTCATATCAAATTACATGAATGATCTCATCCAATCCCTACCATCCCCTCACCTACAGCGGGGGAATTACTCACACATGGATGGGGGAATCATGGATGGTTGATGGAGGAGCGTCGGTGATGATGGTGATGAAGATCTCCTCCGAATCCCCGTCCCGACAGGGTGCCAGAACGGAGTTTCTGGTTCCGTATCGCGGTTTCTGATGGCGGCGGCACAGCGGAAGTCTATATGGGAAAAACGCCGTCTCCCCGATATTATGTCGTCAGAGGGTATATGTAGGCGAGAGGGGAGGCCGAGAGGACGGCTGGGTCCTCCTCACGCCAGGGTGGCGCGGCCAGGGCTGGGCCGCGCCACCAGTGTGTGAGGGCCCCTCGAGCCTTCTCTCCGTCCCGTCTTCTGGCTCCGTGGGTCTTCTGGTGAAATAGGATATTTCATGATTTTTCCCGAATTTTTACTAGAAGTTGGATTTCTGCACAAAAACGAGACACCAGAGCAATTCTGCTGAAAACAGTGTCAGTCCGTGTTAGTTGCATTCAAAATACACAAATTAGAGGAGAAACAATAGCAAAAGTGTTCGGGAAAGTAGATACGTTTTGGACGTATCACGGGTCGCCACGTACATGCAAGGTCTTCGTCAAGCCGCTGGGTTCTTCCTCGTCTACTTCGAGGACCGCCACCGCGCCTCTACATGTTACGTGCATGGACACTTTTGGCCATCGCCGTTCCTGCCGCCTACACCGACATATTCGTCCACTACAACTTTGTCACCAGCGTCATCGCCTCGTCCTCGACTAGTCTCCTCCGACAACCGCGGATGACATCGGCA
This sequence comes from Dactylis glomerata, assembly GCA_007115705.1. Lineage (NCBI taxonomy): Eukaryota > Viridiplantae > Streptophyta > Magnoliopsida > Poales > Poaceae > Dactylis > Dactylis glomerata. Next base: position 3,318,945 of record QXEO01000121.1, on the reverse strand, counting down.
CCTCTCTTCACTGCTCTGCGTCTCGCCACCGTTCTGGAGCCTCTTCTGCTAGTCTCTTTGACATGGCGCGAAGTTCATACTGGTCCCATTCTACGCATGCTTGGTGCTGGCAACACCGATGTGTGCCTTCTTCCCTAATGTGTCCCCAGACTTGGCAACTCCGGTGTGGCGCCTCACATATGGCGTTTTCTACAAGATCATATTTGGCTTCGTCGCTCTCTTCAACAACTACCTCGATCAAGTCGACTTCTTCATCACACGTGCCCTCGTGCGCCCACGACTCCATGGCGCTCTCCTGCGCCCGTGGCCTCAAGTGCGGCTACATCGACACCGGCAACCCCGACCACGACATCGACCACAGCATTCCCTCGCACAGCTACCTCGACCAAGGTTACAACACCCACCGCTCCCGGATACCTCGACATCGGCACAAGGGATATCACCTCACATGAGCACTCTTCGGCTTCCTCTACAGTCTAAGCAACCGTGACGCAACTTCGTCCACGACGCTCCCGCTCCGACTGCGCGCGGGGGGGGGAGGGGGGTGTCGGCTCGTTGGTTTCTATGCCTTCGGGTTCTCTCCAGTCTGACTGGCAAGGGTATAGCTACTAAGGCCCATTATCTTAGTAGCCCTGGGGCTCGTTCGGGTAATTTGTATAATAAGAGTTAGGCCCAAATATAGACATAGTTGAAATATGAGTTAATATCATATACAGACATTGTAATTTGTATTGAACCCGACCGGATCCTCGAGACCTGGCCACCTATATATAGGGGCCAGGAGGGGCCGGCCAGGGCACATTGAGATTGAGCCAAATTGATTACTAGCTTATTCTCGACACACATTAATTTTCGCCTTGTTTTGTTTGTCTGAACCTTTACCTTCGAGCTCATCCGATGCCCTCTTCCCCCGATCCTAAGTCCTTCATGTAGGACATTTGCCGAGTTAAACCCTCATCAATTGGCGCCGACCGTGGGGATCTTGGGCGTTGGAATCATGAATTCGACGGATTTTTCGCTCTCAACCAACAACAACTCAAAGATCGATGGAAATCAGGTCACCTCTAAAGCCGTAGATTTTCACCCTTATCCATAAACTCTTACTCCGGTCTTTGCAAGCTTAGATCATGAGATGGATTTGACGATCGAAAGCTTCAACTTTTGCATCGGGTCTTTGGGAACAATTCGCCTCTTAGATCCGACAAAATCGGGTCCATCGACATAAGAAACTGCATCCGCGGCGATATCAAATTCATCGGTTGGATCTTCCAGCGAGGTAAACTCGTCGGTCAGCTTCAAGCCGATGGAGAGCATAGAGGACACAATTGAAGAACTCAATGAAATCATGGAGAACCTTGACTTAGGGAATCATCAGGTATCTCATATGAAGGTTCCATCCGAAATCTCGACAGTTACACAATAGCGGACTTCACCACCCAAAGCAGTGGTGTCTCCGATAGCGACGAGGACACGAGGAGATCAGAAGGGAGATATACCAACAATATACACCAAATGTGCATTATAATAACGGAAGCAGCAGAAGACAATGATGGCAGGAACGACACGGTGGCTAACGCGCAAGGTGACAACCATAGAAAAGAAAAGGAAAAAAATACGTATCAACAGGAGAGTGGAGGATGATCACATCAGCAATCAACCACGGCACGACAGTACCCGCAGATTCGCGAAGAGAAGTTCTAATGGGATACCAGTACGCCCCTTCACCAGCACAAAAAGAAGCTATTGCTAGAAAAAAGCGAGTTAAGGAGAAGCCGTGAATCCAACAGCGCGTCAAGTAGGCCACAATGGAAATGCATTGTGAGCCAAAACACAACAGAGGAAGGACAGAGCGGCCAATAAAAGAAGGTCACGCAAGAAACCACAACTCATCATCCTCAGTCCACGAGGAGGAAAATATCATACAAGACACACCAGAAGCAGGCCTGGTGGCAGCACATGCATACCTGTTAACTACGCAGCCAGAACCCAGAGATCCATGTGAAAGCATGCACCTAGGTGCTATAAAAAGCCTCGGATTAATCGGAGATGAGTTGAAGCAGAAATCCTTGGAAAAGGAAGCAGCAGAGCATGAGCAGAAGGGGAAAAGAAGCCGAGGGTCCCAATCTCCGCAAACTCGAAGATCCAGTTCGCCCAGAAGAAGAAGTTACAAGGCACAAAGGGAAGATGCAAGGAACATCATTACACAAGCAAGGGTGAAAATGTCACGCTATGAGTGGGATGAAGGAAATTACAAGGACGAAGAAAAAGAAATGGGGGTGTTATGCTTTACCCGAAGGGTTCGCAGAACGCATGTATCCAAAGGGTTTAAGTTGCCGCATGACCAGCAAAAATATGATGGATCACAAGAACCCGAGTTATGGTTGTGAGATTATCTTCAAGCTGTAAAAATACTCGGGGGGCTCTAAGGCGACAACAATGCAAAGCTTGCAGCTGCACCTCACCGGCGCGACACGGTCTTGGTTAAGCAAGTTACCCGATGATTCCATCAGAAGCTGGGGCGAGCTAGAAAGTCAATTCACAAGCAATTTCCGCTCAACGTACACGCGGCCAGCGTCAATAGAAGAAGTGAAATCCTGCATGCAAAAAAGCGGTGAAGCGTTGCGCTCATATATACAGTGCTGGAGCATAATAAAAAACTCAGCAGATAACGTCTCCGACGAGCGAGCAATAGATGCCTTCGCACTAGGACTCCGCCGTTCGGACCTCGTTGAAGAATTGGGAAGGATCAAGCCCAGAACGGTGTCAGAACAGATGGAAATAGCAAACAAATTTGCGGACGGAGAGGATGCTTACCACAATAAAAGAGCACGATCACCCGAGTATGATAGATCAGGTAGACACAATAACTTGAGACGCAGGACTCGCAATGATGACAGCCGCAGCACGCGCAATCAAGTAGCCGCAGGGCACAGGAAAAACAGTGAAGAAGGAGGCGAGCGCATAAACAACGATATCACAGAAAGAATGACTCAGGGGGAGACGAGTAAGGAAACTTTGACACGTCTCCAGAGGACATCCTCAATGGACCTTGCCATATACATTACACATATCTTGATGGCAAAAGAGTCTTCAATCACCTAATGAGGGACTGCAGGACGTTCGTGAAATTACAAGAAGCCATGAAGCTTAGCCAAGCAGCAAACGGCGCACCCCCACCATCTTACAACAAAAGGAGCAGTAAATCAAGGATACCCAATACACGGTGGTCAGACTAATCCCCAATCAAAGGTATACATTTCCGCAATGATTTAGCCTATCCCAAAGTCTAAAAAGGAACATAAAAGTATATCCAGACAAGTGAACCTAGCTATAGCATCACCACCAGCAACCACAGAATACCTGCGGTGGTCCGAACAGACAAGAAGCCCGATGAGAAAGAAGCCACATTACCGGAGACAACGGCTAGACAGGCCCGCAAGAACTCAAGACTTGGCGTGCAAGGTTAGTCTACGAGTTAGGTCAACCTACGATATGTAGCCTTCTCGGACAGAGATATCCGAGACCTGGACCCAGGGGAGGCTCTCTCGAAACCTGATACAATCTGTCCTAGTCAAGATCACATCTACACCACTATAGCCATCAAGGCAGTCTGTAATTTCATCATCAATCAAGACCAGACAAGCAGGAGTAGGTTTTTACCTCTTACAGAGGGGCCGTATCTGGGTAAACTATGTGTTTTTCTGTGTTTGTCTACCGTCGATCTCACCCACACGCTCCTTCCTCAAAACCCTAGTCCATCATCCATGGATATTGCCGTGGTTACCCCACGTCAAATGGACCGTAGGGTGGCGACATGGCTAGAGGAGCACAACAGCATTCTCGCCAAATCCTATTGGATGGTGAGTAGGGAATTCTGTTGGCAGGGTTGCAGACGACATAGACGAGCCACAAGTTAGCAGTTGGGCGATTTGGCCGTGGGTAGATTGGCGTAAGAGAGAGAGAGAGAGAGGTGGAGGGAGAGAGAGAAAGTTTGGGAAGAGGGTGAAATAACACATGGGTCCCACTGTCAGTGATAGTAGCATGTAGCCCGGGTTGGGTCACTGCTTTCCGAGTGCACCAACCAGACACGGGGTTGAGATTGGATAGGTGAACTTCGGATTTCTAAATTCACGGTTCTATTTAGTTAACGACTACAAGTTTAGGCCCTGTTTGGAACATGTGCAACTCAATTTGTAGGAATCGAGATTTCAATGTACTCTAAATTTCTAACCGAAGTAAAACCACAAGAAAACTTCAGTGCATTTGTCATGGGCTCCTATTTCGTTGTCCCTAACGGAAATTTTGTTGGCACTAGTAATCATTCTCGACCACACGTGAGTGAGCCCGGCCCATCCGAAACCAGGCCGACATGTCTGTCACACAGGCTAGAGGCTACCCTACCCTATCCTCCGCCCACCCGTGCACACAGCCCCCGTAATCCCCGCTCGTCATTCGTCACCGCACCAACCACACACCACCCCGCCGACACGTGGGCACCAGGCCTCCTTCGGGCCCACCCGTCATACTCCCTCCCGAGAATCCCATTCAATGCGCCCACCCAGCGCGTCCAATCCGCCAGTCTCTTTTTCCTTCGACACAACGCAACACTTTCCCCACTCTCCCCCGTTTCAAAAACCCCTCGCCTCGCCTCGTCTCGTCGCCCCCGTCTCCGGCGCCGCTAGGGTTAGGGTTTTGCCCGCCGCCGCCGCTCGCTCCCACCTCGTCGCCGCCCGCTCCGGTAAGTCTCCCAGCCTCCCTCTTCCCTCCGCTCGACTCTCCGTAATGCCGCTGGGTTTCCGTTCGGGTTCCCTCCCAATCCCGCGGGACGCCGCGGGTTCGCCTCCGTCGGACGGCGTTCAGTTGCGGGTGCCCGCCCGCGGCTCACCGGTGGGCGCTGGGTATCGCGGTGCGCGCGAATCGTCTGATTGTTGCGGGGAGGGAGTGCGGAGGGTGGATTGGTAGTGCCGGCCTCTCGGGGCGGGTAGGATCTGGGCTTTTGGAGTGGTAGCGAAATATTCCCCGCTGCGTCTGGGATTCGCGCTGTTCGATGGCGGTGCACTGGAATTTTGGTCTGGAGTAGTGCTCTGACAGACATGGTCCTAATTGGATTGGACTGACTGGTCACTTGCTGGCATCAGAGTATGTATATAATCTGTGACAGCCGATGATTTCAAATTGTAATTAGGTATGTGGCTCTGTATTTCAGTCTCTGGATGGTTAGGAACACACGAATTTTACTCAGAAAAATACAAGGATGAATTGAAAGAGTGCCTGGCACCCTGGATGATTATCCTGTGGATGCCTTGAATTGCTAAGCACGAGGCAATGTAGATTTGAGGAAACTATTTTTCTCTGAGACTGAACATCACGTGTGCTGGCTGTGGAGACTAAAATGCTGTTGTTGTAATCAACATTTTTGTACCAAATTAACACGTCGCTGTTATGTTTTTGACTGAGAGAGATCTGAGCTGGACTCTGCTCTAATTCCGTTCGCCAATTTCTGTCAGGTTCTGGGGGTTGCTTTGAAGGGGTTTGTGCAATTACCCTGAACTATCTTGCAGAAGTGTGCTGTAAGGTCGGGTGTTCCTGCTCTTGTGTACGAGCCAGCTGTGGACAAAAATTCTTCTTGACTGAAGGATGCCGACAAGAAAAAAGGGCCCTGCAAGAAATGCAACTGTCGAGCATGTTAATACGAAAACCAGCAGACAACCTAGAAGAGCAGCAACTCAGGCTGCAGCTCCTGAAAAGAAAGTCAATGATTTGATTACTTCTTCCTCTAAAAAGCAGAAACCTGGTAAAGTTTCCATCCCTGCTACAACTATTCTGCGCTATGGTGTAAGTTTTATTGTAAATTAGCATATAATAAGATAGTTGATAGAAACTTAAATAGAGGAGCAAAGGTAAATAGTATTATTGGTAAATATCCTACTTGTCATATATTGTAATTTCCCAATTCTCTTAAGTCCAAATTTATATGTATATATAAGGACCTTTTAGCACACCGCCTCGCTTATGGCAAATGTGTTTTCGATGATTATTACTTCAGATGACTATAAGGAGTTGGTCTGGGACACTGTAATATTATTATAAGCTCTTACGAAGTTGGACCTGGTATCGAGTACAGCTGTCTTGCTTTTGTACTAATCATTTCTTGCTTTTGTACTAATCATTGCTCCTCCAATTGTGACTCTGCAGCAGAAAACCATCTGAAGAAGAATAAAGTTCTTAGTGGTGGAAGAAAATTGACATCTCTCTCTGATTCTACCAATACCGAAAGTGAAGTTGCTAATGCACCGAGTAGTAGTATGCCTGATCACCAGGTACGGTTCATTACGGCTTAAATGAGTTAAACACTTGTACTTATATAGCCGAGCTGGCTTTATATTCTTATGTTATCCTTCAACACATTTCAGCCAAGATATAATAACTAGGATGAATAGTGAAAGCCGTCTCATTTAAGCCATTTTTTATGCATAATAACAATTTGGGATGCAAGCACAAACTATGTAGGTCCTTATAAGCTATACCTGATGTATTTGTATGGCATAGGCCTATTTTCCCCATCTACAAGACTACATCGACCATCCGTCATCGTGCAGCAATTATTTGATTCGGGCTCTAAGCATTTTTATGGATAATTAGTAGTGCTATTACCAAATTTCAGAGTAGCATTAATTGTTGCATCACCTGAATCCTAAACTTGATTGTTCCTTGAACCGTTCTGTACTTTACATTCTTATATGTCTATTTGGTCTTCCTTTCGTCAGCAGTCTCATGAAAATGATGAGGAGCTTTCCATATTTTCTCAACCATTCCACCATCATAATGAAGATGATGGTGATGGCTTAAGCAAAGGTACACAATAAACATTGGAACTCCTTTCCCTCTTAAAAAACTATTTTGATATTTTACCATCTTAACATGTATCTGTGTACTACATTTAGCTTAAGATAGTAACTAGTAACTTGTTTGATATGAATTATTATTTCCTCGATACCTTAGGTCCTAATAAGGTCTATACCAATATAACCACACCTTTTCCCTAATTTATAATTTTTTAGGCCAAGATATACTTAGATCTGTCCCATTTGTAATATTCAGTTTAGGCTGATATTATGGAGTACCTTTTACGGGTAGGAGATATGTGAGTGTCTGATAATACTTCATGAGTGGTAACAAGTGGAACATCTTGAAGTCTTAAGTCAATGTATCCGCTTTCTTATTCCTGACAGGTTTAGATCTATAATGCAATGCTAGTTTTGTCTCTCTGGCATTTGTTTTTTGTATGATTGTATTTGTATTTGTGAGTTCTTGGTAGCAAATTTAAAATATCTAAATTAGCTATTTCTTTGCAACCTGTACTGTTAAAAGTGAATCTGTGAATGTGAGCATCCCCAACACCGTTTAATTCATCTGCATTAGCAATTGACATACCTGTGTTGAGTTTTCACGTGCATGCATAGAGGGTTTAAGAAATGCTCCTTTCTAAGATGGCTTGCCACTCTTATGCAGTTCCTATGCAATCAACATCTGGAAACGATGAATTCGGTGAATTGGGTAGTCTATCTCCTGAAGTGTCTGCTATATATCTTGCAATGCAGCACTCTAAGCTGGAGTGTATTGATGAACAAAGTCAAGATTCTATCTCAACAGATGGGTGCGCTGAACCTGATGAGACTGAGGAGCTTGATGAGTTTGACCCTTATACCTTCATAAAGGATTTGCCTGAGTTATCAATGGTTGTACCCAAGTTTCGGCCCGTTCTTCTTCCAAAGCAAACTCGGAGCTGCCCTAGAACCACCCTTGTCCTTGATCTGGATGGTAAGATGATTGTTGGGTGAATATTTTACCTTTAACAAGTCTATTGGGTCTTGATGATATGTCAGAATGGAATAATTATTTTTCTGATGTTTCTTCTATGAATACTGCAAAAAAATTATTATTTCGCCATGTGAGTTCCCTTTTTCCTGTTAGTAAGCCATTCAGCAATGATTAATTGATAGGTGACTTGAGCAAATATTAAATAAGATAAGAATCTTCACAGGGTTTAAGATTAGAACCCTGTGAAAGTTTGCAACAGCAGTGCCCCTAGTATAGGCTCTTGGACGTCAAAAAAAGAAGTATAGGCTCTTAATCTTTCACTTCCAAAATGGAGCTCTATATTATCTCCTTCAGAGTGAAAGCTGTTCAGACAGACCCTCTTCAGCTATTGCTGGACTCTCTTGCGTAGTCTTAAGTTCTTGTATACATGTTTTTATCAACAAAAACTTATTGGTGGGGCATCACGTACAGTTTTTAGTTTTTTTTTCAAGTGTACATTTAGGACAGGACATATTGCATGCAGAATGATGTGTTTAAGTGAAAGACACTACTTAGAACAATTTTGGTATATTTATCATAGTAGGCTGCTCATAGTGGGGGAGCTTAATATAGACTAGTGTTTGTAACATGTAAGATCTTATTTCCTAGGTTGTAGACTATGGTAACATGATATGTTACTACCACAAGACTCTTTCCTCTTTTAATGACATGACATGTCACCTAAATGCGTTACTACCTATGTTACTCCCACTATGGCTAATTGAACAAAGAATAATTTGATACCTAAAAAGGCCCAGCCTTGAAAAAAGCCATTTGAAATTATAAACTAATACTCCTTACTTCAATAGTATAGAATATATAAATTTTGTCCTACGCCATTTTTTAAGTTTGGCCAAGTTTATAGGAAGAAGTAACATCTACAAAACTAAATCAGTATCTGCAGATACATCATGGAATATGTATCCATACCTCATAAGTGTCGGCAGTTTTGTACTAGCTTAGTACAAAGTTTGTACTAAGTCCCTGACAGTTATTTCGGATTGGAGGGAGTAGATGTTTATTTTTTTATGAACTTTAAACGTGCAAGGGTTTGACTTAGGACAAAACTTATATGCCTTATATTTGGGGTAGGAGGGACTACATGCTAGTTTAACACTGTTATTCCCAAAGATCTGTAACATGTTAAGAGGGTCCAAAGATTATAAATTGCTGTTAAACATGATTGCACATGTTTGATATGTCTTATAAATATAAAACTTGTTACTTGATGTTAACGAAGTGTAACTTTTTGGCTGTGCACCAATCTTTATTTCTTTGGTTCCATCTTTCTATTTATTTGATAAAATGCAGCATGCCCTTGTGTTTGGTATTAGATCTTCCTGTAGCTTGGTCATTTCCGCTCATCATAAATTCAGTATTAACCTAATCTTAGGAATTTTCATAATGTCATGCAGAGACACTGGTGCATTCTACACTTGAGCCCTGTGAAGATTCTGATTTCACTTTTCCAGTTCATTTTAATCTTAGAGAGCACACAATCTATGTACGGTGCCGTCCATATCTGAAAGAGTTCCTGGAGAGAGTAGCCAGCATGTTTGAGATAATCATCTTCACGGCTAGTCAAAGTATTTATGCAGAGCAACTACTTAATGTTCTTGATCCCAAAAGAAAGTTGTTCCGTCATCGCGTTTATCGCGATTCTTGTGTCTATGTGGAGGGAAACTACTTAAAGGATCTAACAGTTCTTGGGCGTGACTTGTCTCGAGTGGTCATCGTTGACAATTCTCCGCAGGTATGTATGAAACCACACATTTTGTTATTCACAGATCAACTGCTTTGTCTGTTTGAAGATCTCTGAAATACTATTCAAGCCAATTAGTTATCATGGCTTTCTTTGTACTTGTTTTTCCTATGTGTTCTGCACTATAAACCAATTTTATGTAGAGTAATTGGGCCATATATGTTACTCTAGAGGTTACAAGTCTGAATTGTTCAAGATGAGATAGGCGGAGTCTTGGTGAAGTAAAAGCATTATCCTGGTCTATGATCTTTATGGTTGTGTCTGTCTTTTCATGTCTGTTCTGGAATAGCAACCTGGGTGACCTATCTGAACTTATCTTACTTGCCAGTGCCATAACTGATTTTCTTCAATGTTCAATCTTTCACCTGAAATATTACTTGTGAAACATTTTCAGTTAGAATGTGATATTCCACTTCACTTGCAGTGGGATTAGAGTGCCCAGAAAGAAACTTGATCATTCCTTGCAACTACGATGGTTATCATTGTGTTTTCTGATATTCTTGCTTTCAGGCTTTTGGGTTCCAGTTAGATAATGGCGTACCAATAGAAAGCTGGTTCGATGATCCAAATGACAAGGAGCTCCTAGCACTGCTACCATTTCTGGAAAGCTTGGTTGGAGTGGAAGATGTTCGACCATTCATTGCAACAAAGTTCAACCTTCGCCAGAAGGTTGCTAGTGCGACTTCCCTCGCAATGCACTTCTTTCCTAACGCAGAGCATGCCAATTGAAGCCTCAGTGCCTCTCTCTCGCAAAAAGCGAAGGCTGTGAACTTGATTGAAAGTAACAGAACTGGTGAATCGTCTCGTCTGCACTGTGTCAGATATTCAGAATCCTTGCCCTGGCGCAATCCGGTGTCACTTAATTTCGTACCACCAGACGGATGTATAATTTGCTCTATTGTAAGTTTTAAAAACCGGTGAACTTTAGGGAGCCTTGTACAAGCAAGCAGTGTAGCCAAACTCTTAAGGGAGTCATGAACATGTTGTGCATTGGACGAATAATTGCCCAGCATGTAATAGGCCAGCAGGTATTATCAGAAATTTGTGTACTCACTGCAGTTATGTTGCAGCCTGTAGTTTGTCAACTACAAAAGTCAGTAATGATTATACCTGCCCATTGCGCCTTTACATCTCCATTTCTGATCTACGTAGATTTTAGTGTGTGTTCATTTGTCTAGATTGATTTTGTTTCTCTTCACTAGTTATAATTGGCAAAATACTGCACAAGTGGCCCTAAAGTTCTGTTTTATTTTAACTGATAATGATAAACAAATACTTGTTTCTTTGTGTGGTGGAACAAATAAACCTGAACAACGAAGACCCAATGGCCGCACATGAGATTTGATCTAAGTCCATTTACAATCTCTGTTGCGGCGGCCGCAGATCGTGACCTACGTCTGTCCAGTTCCGGAGACCTACCAGGTACCAGCAGCAGCAGCACGCACGAAGCTGCTCTTGCTGCAGTTCATCAGCTGACGAGGTGACGCCGGGGCTACTTTTGGCCAGCGAAGCCACTCCATGCCCGGAAGCGTTGTTCTTCCTCGGCTTTTCTTTCTCTGTGAGGGGGTCTTCTTCGACCCCACTCCAGGAGGCAATGCCATCAATGCACCAACACCAAGTGGTAGATCAGCGGCAGCGACCAAGGACCTGATTGCATTTTGTAATAAGATCTAGGGTCCTCGCTGTAAAACGCAAGCCCCATGTTGTATTTTTTCTTTCTTTCAGGGGGCTATCTGTAATCATGTTCCGACCGCTTGACTAAATCAAAGTTTCCAGGCTCTTTGGGGCCACCATTTAGAAAAAAAATTGGTTGTCCAAATTAGCTGCAAATTGTCATATATCCTTGTCTCAGTCATAGAGATACTACTCACAGAGACTGATCTTTGGGGTATTAAAAAAGCAGTCTGCAGAAGTGCAAACCACGTGCATTCTCTTCAGGCTTGAGAAACAAAGGTCAGAGAAGTTGTAACACCTCAAATTTCCAACTACCTGGCAGTGCTACCACACTCCTCTAATCACCACCAAAAAGTAACGAAACATCTATATTTCAACAATATATCCTTTGTTTATATGAACATCAAGACAAGCACAACATAAACCACATATGGAGAAGCGATATCTCTACTAATAATATTGCAATAGGACTGGTCCGTGTCCGTAAAATACGCTTTCAACCAACTTAAAATACGTCTTCGGACAAAGTTGATTGGACCTGGCCGTGCTTGTCGAGGTGCAGCAAGACAAGCTGTGGGATGGAGGCCCCCGGCCCACGACCCCCATCGCTACGCCGCTTGAACCCTTCCTCCTCCTTTAACTCCATGGCGGCTATTGAAGCGACGCGAAGGGACGGCTGGATGCAGGCGTGTGCCGGGATGGGGAGAAGCACGAGGGAGCAGATGCTAGGTGGAGCGCCAGAGACAACGCTGAGGTGCGCCGCGTCCACTCACAGTCTCCGCGGCCGGCCGTGTCCGATTTGCTGTTGGAAAGGGGGTGACCGGCGGGAGGAGGCAGTCGCGTGCCAGGGTGGGGAGAAGGACGAGGAGGGAGAAGACGGACAGAGCGTCAGAGCCGCCGCGGAGGCACGCCGTGTCCACTCCCAGCCTCTGCGCCTGCGCCGGGCGCGTCCGATTGGCCGTTGCGTTGGATGGAGGCTTGCGGCTGAGCGGCAATGTGGAGGCTGAGGCCCGAGCCGCGGCGGTCCTCTAGCTGCACAAAGAGGTCGTGGTGCTCCCGGCGACGGCAGCCCACGGTGGCAACCTGGTCGTTGTGGCCTTGTGGGGTCGCTGCCTCCCACGCCGTCTCATCCCCTAAGTCTACTAATCTCGCTTTCTTCCACGCCCGTTTAATCCCCATGAAAGGCCATGATGTATACGCTGCAATTTATACTGATTGGCTGTAAAGTTTGATTATGCTAAGGATGTCACGTGGATGGTAGCGTGCTAGGACAGTGTATCTACGCCACAAGCCTCCACCAGAACGAAGCACCTACAGGTTTTGGCTGTCTGATGTTTCAGTTTGGTTTGAAATTTCTTGCTTCAGTTCTCATTCTTGCTTAGATTAGATACAATAGTGAATGAGATGGAGATGGACACCGGAGGCACCAGAAGACAAAGGACAAACTTGATGTTGACTAAATTCAGGTCCATTATACAGATTGGCACAAAAAATTTGAAAAAATATATTTTGTATAGCCTCCGACCGTGTCACTCAATATACACTTCAATTTTTTACATTCAGTTTTATCAGTCGGAGCAAATCAACATAAGAAGACAGTAACTTCCATCCGAAGAATTCTCATGGAGTATTTTTTAAATACTTTGCATAATGAACTCCAAGTGTGTCACTTTATATACACTTCAATTTCTCCATTTTTTCAGTCAACGAACATCAAGAAAAGAATACCAGTAACTTCCGTCAGAAGAATTCTCAAGGAACATATTTTTGAAAAAAAAATGATGACACATATTGGTTGTTGCTGAAACAAAAAATACAATTTCTGTTTTGCTAAATACAGCAGTGATTTAGAAACAAAAGATACCACAATCATGATAGACTTCGTTACTGATCTTGTTGATCATACATTTTTTACCCAAGCTTGTGATGCTTATATTGTCAATCATATGTTCAATGTAAGAAAAAAGCTCAAGAACCCTATGGCGCCTGGAAATTAATGATACTGGAGTGCATGTAGTGGAGTTCCAAATTTCATTTTCTTTCATGATCAAAGAAAAATGACATTGCTTAGAGTACGGAATCCTTGTGGATTAGGGCGATCGAGGGAGTGTAGCCACGGAATAAAGTAATATTTCAGTTCATACATAAGTGTGTGCATTTCTGTTTCATCATTGTGCAAAGTAGCTATAAGAGAAATTTGTCGAGTTGTTGCTTTCTATGCATATGTGGTGTCAAACAATGAATTTTTATGAAATTGCAATGCAAAGAAAGAAGAATCTCAATCTTTTAGCAGCAATATAGGGTTATCTGTTTTATACATATAATGATTTAACTATATTTACATGTGTGATAAAAAAAAGCAGCCCGTAGCAACGCACGGACATTCAACTATAGTAATAAACTAATAATCAGTCCCAATCATTGGTTCATCACCACAAGTGGAAGACATCTACCGGAGCTGGACCGGCTGCTCCTACAACCCAACAATAGGGCCACAGATGGTTTATGGCATAGACAAAAAACCAAATATAGAGAGCATAACCACTAAGCGCAAATAGACACTTACAGTAGCTCTAAACTAAGAGGGGGATAAATAAGGTAGCAAGTCAGTATGGTAAAAAAAAAGAAGATAGCAAGTCAAACGGGATTGTTGCTATGGCTGTGTCGGCGGGGAGGGTTTGTTGTGGCGATGGGCGAGAGGCTACTTCCAAAGCACAAGATGTGGCGAGCGGAGAAGCTGGGCTTGCGACTAGAGCTGTGTGTGCAGCGGGTGGTGAGGATTTAAATGGATAACAAATTCTCACTATTACTTGCACAGTACAGAAGACACGTCAATGACTTCATGCCATTTTGAATCGAGTGATATGTGAATCTAAACAAAGGTTGTTTTATTTAATTTACTGTGGTCCGTTGCAACGCACGGGCTTTGTGCTAGTAATACATATACTTCAAAACAACTCCATGAAACAAGACTAAATCTAGAGCGTAATAACCTAAGAGTCATGTAGTATAAATATCTATTATATGTAGTGTAGATATGTGCGACCAAGTGGTGGTGAGCTACTCCCTCCCATGCATTTTGTTTGATTGTTTCATGAGTACCTGAAATCCAAATAAAACCAACAATGGAAAAGCAAGAGTGAGTAAAATATACTCAGCACGTACAATTTAGAGCTAGCAACAACCAAATACACCTTCTGAAGACACATTCCGAATAACAGTCGAACAGTCAGAAGACACATTCCGAATAACAGCCAGAAACATTCCCATATAGTTTATGTTTCACGGTCGGAGCATTCCGGAATATTCACTAATAACTTTCTCACCAACCATGCGGAATAGTTAATCACATGAATTATCAACGCCCTAGCTCAAGCTCGCCGGAGTAGTTACACAATAACTTAACTCACCGACCTCTGCGGAATAGTTACCTGTAACTTTATCACCGCCCTGGCTTAAAATAAAATTATCGCATACTCACCAAAATAGAAACACCGGAAGAACACGCGGACAGCAAACCAGAGACAACAATCATAACACAAGAAGGCTTGTCATGCACTTGCCTTAGGATGGACGTTCAAACCAAAGAAGCACTCTCGGCACCCGGAACTCCAAATCCCGTAGGTAAAATGGTTATAGAAATTGTTCTCACAGGATCAACCTAAACTGTATCATGTGGTCAGTCTCGATATTATTTGTGGTAATTAACGGCAGCTCATTCTGAATCTGACCAAATAATTTCTTAGTGTCCAACTATATTTATCAATCTATAAGGGAGCGGCAAAAAGAGTATACTAATATGAATCTTTCTAATAAACAAGCACTTACTATACAGCAAGACAACTGGATGATGCAGAGTTTTATGAAGGTACAGAGAATCTGAAATTCTTTGTACACAGATATGATGCAGAGAACTTGCATCATGATGCCCTGGTAAGGATAAGTTGAAACACATTTTTGCTGTTTTGTACAGATTGCTCTGAACTATTTAAACAGAACCTAGATATGATAACTTGGTATCTAGTCAGAACCTAGATATGATAACTTGCTGTTTGCATTGCTTACATCTTCATATGATTACTTCTTGTGTGCTTTATGTTCCATGAAAATCATATACTAACTAGGTAAATATGTATGTTAGTTCCTAGCTCCAAATACTTTCAATGTTGTCAAGTGCCCAGTGAATGGAAATGCACTTTTCTCTACAAGGGATCTTGATGAGCCTATAGAAGGATGGTACCATATTGAAGGGGATGATCACATTGTATTCCAAATTGGGTGGGAACATTTTGCACAAGTGGCAGGCATAGGGGATGGATCTCTCCTTCTGCTGAATGCTGAAGCAAGAAATGCTGCAATCTGTCTTGACTTGGTTGAAATAATAAACCCATGAAGATTATTATTATGCTTGACGCTGGTTGATGCTGCTACCCAGCTTGCTGCTGCTACCTACATCATTACTCCTTAATTAGTTTATGTTGCTCGTTGATCAGTTCATGATACTACTTAGTTGTTCATGTTGCTCTTTAATTAGTTGTTGTTACTTTGTAATTACTCACTGTTGAACAGTAGTTGCTGTTACTTTGTAATTACTCGCTATTGAATAGTAGTTGCTATTGATCGTTAACTACTTTTGGGGCACATCTGAAAGTGCCCCAAAAGATCGCAACTATAGGGGCACTTTGATTAAAATGCCCCAAAAAATTGCTACTTTAGGGGCACATTTGAAAGTGCCCCAAAAGTAGCTACCTTTAGAGGCATTCAATCAAAAGTGCCCCAAAAGGTTGCTACATTTTGGGGCATTTCTTCAAAATGCCCCAAAATCCTTTGAATTAGAGGCAGTTCAACCAAAGTGCCCCAAATTATGATGAATTAGGGGCACTTTGATCAAAATGCCCCAAATTAAAACCTTTAGGGGCACTTTGAATAGTGCCCCAGCACAAAGTGCCCCTAATTGTATACCATGTACTAGTGCCTCCGGCTGTCCACTTTCCATGTCGAGTGCGGGCACGACGGCGAGCCTGTGGCGACGGCTCGGCGCACGGCTCGCTCTTACAGATTGTCCAGGTACAATAAGTATTTTGATGCTCAAGCGTTCTGGATGTAATGCACACGGGAAGGCTTGGTTGAGTTCTTTCAGTTTCTTGGTTTGTGGTTTCAAATTTAGTTTTAGGAATTCTAACTTTGAGAATGATTTTTCATGTCCAAATCCTCTCTTTGCTTTGACATTTATTTTCCAACTTATTATGAAGATGCTTGGATAATATGAGCATTAGCTAATATCATGTGATTTTAATTTGTTTTGATGTGTCACGAGAAAAGCAAAGGATTATTATTTTTAGGAGGTTTGAGTGCATCCAAAATTTCCTATGAAATGAAATGTAGTGCAACTGATTACTTGGGGGAAAATGCTGCATGATTCAATCTTAGAAATCACAAAAGCAACATGGGAAAAAATTGTGAGGAGTCCAATCCTTCCTGTAAAAATCCTTTGCATTAGAAGAGGCCCTTGAACTGGTTTTCTATATGAGATGCAAATTTTATTCATATATCCTTTCTCAGTCACAGAGATACTATTCATAGAGATAAATCTTGGTGTATATTCATGTTTGAAACCCAAAGCAGGAGTTTTTACTGATTCAGAAAACAGTATGCCGAAGTGCAAACCACGTGCATTCTCTTCAGGCTTGAAAAAATAAAATCACAGAAATCGAGACCGTAGTATGCCCATCTGTTTTACATTTCTGTGCATGCAACTATAAAGGAAGAAAAAGGTTTTAAGGACAAAACTGTTTTGCCTGTCCAATGTTAGGACGAAGCTGTTTTCTGATTCTGTTAGGACCATTTATTTACTTGGCGAAACTAGCTTCTTGATCTGATCTCCAGTGAGAGTACCATGCTCAAGGAGGGCATCAGCTAGCACATGAAGCTCCTTACTATGCGCCGTGACAATCTTTTTTGCGTTCTTGTAAGCCTTGGCCAGTACTTCTTTCACCTCCTCGTCGACCAGGGCCATTGTATGCCCGCTCAAAGCCGCCATCTTCTTCTTACCACCACCATCGTCATCCCATTGCCATAGGAAACAAGACCGATCCGCTGGCTCATACCATACCTGGTGACCATGTCTCTCGCGAGCTGAGTTGCCTCGCTTAGATCAGACAAGGTGCCAGAGGTCACCTCGCTGTCCCCAAATGTAAGCTCCTCAGCCACTCTAGTTCCCATTAGGATATCCAATTTCGCTAGCATCTTCTTCCTTGAGACTTTATACACATCTTCTTCCTCTGGCAGCTGCATCACCATGCCAAGAGCGTTGCCCCTCAGGAAAATGGTAGCCTTGTGGATAGGGCGAGTGCCATCTGTGTGGACAGCAACAAGGGCCCTCCCTCCCTCGTGGTACACAGTCATCTTCCTGTGGTTATCACGTATCACAGCTGATTTGCGCTCGCTGCCCATCATGATCTTGTCCTAGGCGTATTCAACGTGATCCATCATAACAGCTTCTGCCCCATCCTTGGCAGCCTTCAGAGCAGCAACGTTCACCAAATTTGTAAGGTCTGCACCTGAGAATCCTGGTGTTCCCTTCGCAATGGTCATCAGATCCACACCCCTGGACTTGACCTGGAATAAGGAAATCACAGAGAAAAGTCAATTTTTTTGCATCAAATACTTCTAAGACTCTTTATCTTTCTGGATAGAGTATGTACCTTTGACATACAAGCCTCAAGGATCTACCTTCGGCCCTCGATATCTGGATTAGGAACCGAAACATGACGGTCAAAACGCCCAGGTCGAATGTCGGCTTTATCTAGTGACTGCACTAAGTTGGTCGCCGCGAGAACAATGATACCTTCATTCTCTTCGAAGCCATCCATGTCAACAAGTAGCTGGTTCACCGTCTGCCTATCCGACTTTGTATCCTTTGTGTTAGATTATATTTACTTGCATATCAAGTTAGGGTTTAGGCTGGTGCGCTGCACCTCCTCTCCCCCCTCTCCTATATAAACCATTGTATTCTCTCATTGTAAAATCATCAATTATTATTATTATCACAATTTTACATGGTATCAGAGCAGGAGGTCCTAGGATCAAATCCTGACCAACGCAAAATTTAAAAAGAAATGTATTGCGGCTCCCCAAAAACACATCACAATAGGCCAAAGGGCAAAGACGTAGGGTGAGTGTTGAAATAAATTGCCTAGCCCTTTCCATCAGTTCGGACTTTTGGTTCAACTGGCTAGTGCATGCAATTCAATATGGTTAGATTATATTTACTTGCATATCAAGTTAGGGTTTAGGCTGGTGCGCTGCACCTCCTCTCCCCCCTCTCCTATATAAACCATTGTATTCTCTCATTGTAAAATCATCAATTATTATTATTATCACAATTTTACATGGTATCAGATTATGGTTAGATTCTAGGGCATGGCTCCCACGCCTCCCACCCCGCCGCCGCCGCCCCCTCTGGGGTTCTTCGAGTGGCGCGCCGCCATGGCCGCCGTCGCGGCTGCCAAACCATCCACCTCATCCGCCCCACCTCCTATCGCCACCACCATCAACTTCGCCGATACAATCTCCGACGTTACTCCATTGATTCCCATCACTTTAGATCTCCCCAAACACAACTACTACCATTGGAGGCATCTTTTTGAGGTGCACTTGGGCCGCTGCAACCTCATGGCGCACGTCGACCCCAACATCCCGCCGTCTCCCTCGGATTCCCGCTGGGTCAAGGATGATCTCGCTGTGATACAGTGGATCTACCAGTGGGTGAGCACCGAGATTTTCAATCTCGTTTTCAGGGCTGCCACCAGCGCCGCCGCCCTTTGGGCAGCCCTCCGTCAGCATTTTCAGGACAACGCCGACGCCCGTGTCAACACGCTCAACACGGAGCTTCGGAACACCGCCCAGGGCGACTTGCCCGTGGGGGTATACTGCCAGCGCCTCCAGACCATCGCCGATGAACTCCGTGAACTCGGTGATCCCGTTGAGGACAAACAACTCATCAAGATCCTCCTCGTCGGCCTCAATCAGCGCTTCGACAAGCAGCAGTCCTTCATCCCCATGATGCGGCCGTCTCCTTCCTTTGCAGAAGTCCGCTCCATGCTCTCCTGGGCGGACCGCGCCATGACCACTCAAGAGTCTTGCCCTCAGGCCTATGCTGCTGCTCCACGGCCTCCTGCACCGCCACTGCCTCCGGCGCCGCCTGCGCCTGTTCCACCGCCAGGTTGGCGCCCTAGCCCCAACTATAGGGGCACCCGGCCTATCTATCGGCCGCCTGCACCACGGCCTCCTCCAACAGCACCGGCTCCTCCACCTGCCCCGGCACCACCACCGGCTCCACCTGCAGCACCAGCTTGGCGATCTTCTCAGGACCCTTGGACTGGCATGGTTTAGGCTTGGCCAATGCCCTGGACCGCCTGTTGGCGCGCCACCTGCCTACACTGGTTCGTGGCAGCCCGGCGTGCATCCTCATACAGGCTCACCTGGCCTCCTTGCACCACGGGTCCCTGCACAAGCTCATTACGCCGCTCCTTCACCGCCCATGTATGCTGCACCATCGCCGGCTCCCTATGCCTCGCCGATGCACTCGCCGATGCCCTTTGCTATGGGTCCTTATGGCCCTTCGGCACCGGTCACTTATAATCCTGGAGGCTACTACTTGCCATACACCATGTACTCGACTCCTGCTGCACCGCCACCACCTGCGCCAGTACCTGCTCCGTCAACTGCACCGACTCCCTCTACTCCGAGCTGGGACCAAGCTGCGTTTCTACAGGCCATGAATAATTTTGCCTTCTCCAAAAATCTCTCTATGGCCTCAAACAAGCACCCCGAGCCTGGTTTCAACGTTTTTCTACCTTTATTCAAACTATAGGATTCATTCCCTCTCGTTCTAACTACTCTCTTTTTGTTTACCACTCTAACACCCAGGTTGCATATCTCCTACTTTATGTTGATGATATAGTTCTCACTGCCTCCTCCACAACTTTTCTCACTCATATTATTTCTCTCCTACAAACTGAATTCTCTATGACTGATCTAGGTTCCCTTCATCACTTCTTAGGTATAGCTGTCACTCGTGATTCTTCTGGTCTTTTTCTCTCTCAACGTCAGTACTCTGTTGATCTCCTAACTAGGGCTGGAATGTTAGATTGTCAACCATCCCGTACACCTGTAGATACTTCTTCTAAATTTTCGTCGGATGGTGATATTTTTCCTGATCCGACTCTATACCGTAGCTTAACTGGAGCCCTTCAGTATCTCACCATTACACGTCCAGAAATATCATATGCTGTCCAGCAAGCTTGTCTTTACATGCATGATCCAAGAGTCCCGCATTTTAACCATGTCAAACGCATACTTAGATATCTCAAAGGTACATTAGATCATAGTTTGCATATCAACCACTCATCACCCACATCATTGACAGCATATTCCGATGCAGACTGGGCTGGTTGTCCAGACACTCGTCGATCCACTTCAGGATACTGTGTTTTTCTTGGCAACAATTTAATTTCTTGGTCTTCGAAGCGTCAGCTTACGGTTTCTCGCTCGTCAGCAGAGGCTGAGTACCGTGCTGTTGCTCACGCAGTTGCTGAAACAGTTTGGTTGCGTCAGTTACTTGTTGAGTTACATCGACCTATTGGTCAGGCCACAATGGTATATTGTGATAACATTTCAGCTCAGCATCGGCGGACAAAGCATATCGAGATTGACATCCATTTTGTTCGAGAGAAGGTCGCTTTGGGAGAAGTGCGTGTTCTTCATGTGCCTTCTACGGCCCAGTTTGCAGATATTTTTACCAAAGGACTTGCTACTACACCATTTACAGAGATTCGTTTCAGTCTCAACGTTGTCGAGCCCACGGTTGAGACTGCGGGGGGATGTTAGATTATATTTACTTGCATATCAAGTTAGGGTTTAGGCTGGTGCGCTGCACCTCCTCTCCCCCCTCTCCTATATAAACCATTGTATTCTCTCATTGTAAAATCATCAATTATTATTATTATCACAATTTTACACTTTGCATTCCTGTGTCCAGCAATAGCGTCAATCTCATCGATGAAGATTATGCAAGGGGACCGCTTTTTTGCTGCACTGAAGAGCACCCACACTCTTTTAGCCCCAACACCCACATACATCTCCTAGAATTCGTTGCCGCTGCACGCGAAGAATGGTACACCCGCTTCGCCGGCTACAGCCTTTGCCAACATGGTCTTTCCTGTGTCAGGTGGGCCAGCAAGCAGAACACCCTTTGGAAGCTTGCCACCAAGGCGTGTGAAACTCTGCAAAGCATGTAAGACTAGGGTAACAACTCCGCATCAAGGAAGAATTAATACTGAATTAAAACACCCTACACGCAGGTTGATGGCAATGCCACACTCACGTTGGGATCACGTAGGTTTTTTTTTGTGGAGCTAACGGGCTCCCCGTCGATTTCCATTAAAGAAACCGCCAAACATCCTTATTACAAACTTCAGAAAAGTAAAAATCAGAGAGCACCAAACTACTTAGGTAATCAGTCAGTTAAAACCACTACTACCTAAACAACAGGGGTGCTCCCTCGACACCACAGCTCAAACCATCCAGAGTACTTCAAAACACGCATAGCATAGTCAGCGAACCACAACACACTTTAAAGCTTACAACACAAATCAAAATACGCCAGAAAGGGAAATACACCATCAAAGTATTAGCAAATCCGTGCCACAGTGGGCGCCCAGCTATACGCCTTGGCATAAGCTTCACGAATCACTAGCTTCAGCTTCAAAGGGATCACGTAGGTAGTGTACTATGTCCTCGAGCTCAACTTTGGCTTCATCAACCCCCTTGACATCACTGAATTTTGTGCTCGAATTTGTAGGCACTTTCCATTCTTTTTTTTTCGAGAATAAACCCAGGCAGGTGTATTAATCACATAGAAGAAGCAACGTCGAAGAACGGCAAGATGCTGCCAACAAGAGGTGGCAGCTCCTCAAGTTTGAGAAGGATTACTCTCTCGCTATCCACGGCACCGGCTCCAGAAAGCCAAACGACTCACTACGAAAAAGTTAGCTAGACTCAGAAGCAATCTTTCCATTCTTTAGATGCAGCATCTTTTTTCAAATCTTCAGACTCAGAAGCTTCCGCATTCTTCTTCAACTGATTAAGGCCATAGAAGACAGAGCCAGTAACTACAAGGCCTCCAGAGGTACGCAAAAGCTGCTTTTTAAGTAGATCTTTCTCTACTATGTAACAGGGTGCACTTTTAGTGCCAAGTCCTTGCTCCCTTGCGTATTTTTTCCAAGATCTGTCCCGTCTATAACACAAAACCGGAATCTGGCCCCATTCAGAAACTAATTTCCAATCTGACCCCTCATACTCGGCGCCAAGGTCCTTTGGAGCCGACATACAACAGTTCAGCTCCGCCGCTAATGGCGCCGACCTGCTCTTCCATGGCGTGCTATTTTCCTTGTTTGTGTGCTACTACTAGAGTACTAGGTACATAATTTTAGCCGATCGACATGCTCCACCATCCTAAATAAGACAAGAATAAAACATACGTGCTGCTTTTATTACATTCATGTAAACAAGTATATTATCCAAGGTGCGCATAGACATACAAAATACGCATAAACCCATAGACCTTTTCTCTATTAGGACTACAAAAGCCGGTTGGTCATTTTTATTAGGGCATCTTCAGCAGCTTGACGCAAACTGGATTCAAATCGTCACCAATTTGAACCGTTTGCATCGGGCAATAGACATCGCAAATGAGGCTTATTTTGGCCTTTGTCTGTTTGCGGCCCCAGCAGGCTGAGACATTTTTTACATAGCATTGATTTAAAAATATATTACATAATGCAACTAAAAATAAAAACATTAAAACAAGACCCTAAACTAGGGCCGCTTTCACCACGATGGCTGCCTACTCGTCATCGTCGTCCTCCTCGGTCAAGTCGACGATCGGAAGCAGGTCCTAGGGGAATGGGTAGGGGACCATCGAAACCCTCTAAGTTGGCGCCGTCGCTACTGCCAGATGGGCATGCGGCGGGGACTCTCACACCGCGTAGCCCCAGCCTGCTGGTTGAGCAGGCGCTGGCAGGGAAGGCGGGGCCCGTCCATGGTGTGGCATCGTCGGCGGCGTCACGACACTTCCGCCCCTGGTTGTAGGGCCGTTCCCGCTGCCGGCACGTCATTGCGGTATAGGGCTGCCGACCGCCACCACCGCCCCGCCGCCCACCGCTGCCATCGACCAACATTTTCGCCATCTTCTCGACACCGTCGATCTCTCTCTCTCTCTCCCCCCTCTCTCTCTCCCTCTCTCTCTCTCTCGTGTGCTTGAACACCGACATGTTCTGCGTAGTTCGTGTGCTTCATCACGTTCAACGCGGCGACACCAAGCTCATACGTGTGGATACCATCGGTAGATCGCGGCAGCCGGAGAAGGAGAACACATCTTCTCGCGACTAACTAAGGTTCGTTGTGGGAATCGACTCATGACTACATCAACATCGTCATCGACAAACCCTTCAGCTAGTTCGATCAATGAGGTACGCGATCCGTTACCTCCTCCTCGCAAGCTTAATCTTGGTTTAAACACTAGAATTTTTTATTTTATGTAGCATGATTCCCAACAGTATGCCCCTTGGGACTTCGTCTTTGGAGCCAGACATCGGCAGGCCAGTGGAAAGCCAAGGTGTTCGTGTTGACGCCTTGTGGCTACGATGGTGGAGTCGAGCGATGTCGGAGACGTTGCTTTGATTAAGGTAGTCGGGGTATCCAGTGTGTGCCGCTCAGCAGTTTTGTAATAATTTTCGTATGATTTCATTAATTAATTGGATAATTTTCCTTTACTTAATTAATAGATGAGATAAATCTTATACCTCGGCTTTAAAAAAAGTAATGTCAAAATTTGTTAGTGCAAAATCTTATTAGATGGAAAGCATGACCATTAGATTTGACTTGTAGCTCAGGTTCCTTCTTTTACATACATGCATTATTGCAGACCATCGTGTACACGTAACATGGGCAGTGCATCACCGATGGATGCATCGGCATCGAGGACAGAACTGTTGTACATCGGTGCCATACAAACTTGGGACGAACTGTTATACGTCGGCGCCGTCCCCTGTAGTGCCGAAAAAGGGTCAGATTTAGCAATAGTTTTCAAAGAGGGTCAGATGTAGAATTTGTTTCGCAAGTAGGCCAGATTCATCAAAAAATACCTCCCTTGCTGCATATGAAATCCCTGCATGGAGAATAGGACGCATTCATGCACAGAAAAGTTATCAAGACAAACTGGATGTCATCTATGGGGAAAAAGCACATACACTAATTAGTAAATGCGACAAAAGAAAAGGAGGCCACCTCGATAAGCAGCGTGATAGTGCGTACCCTGTACCAAAAGCTTGATGGGTATCTCTGTTGTACTAGATTTTTAAGCAGGCTACCTGCATTAAGCACCAAGCAAAACGGACTTCCACAATGGCAACCATCAACAGAAAAGGCACTGGGCACAAAAGTATACAGATTATGTCCCTAGATCATGCGTGCGATAGAGAGAAGAGCAGTTACTTGCGATAGTCGTATTTGCAGCAGGTGCCCTGAAAGAAGCCGCTGCAGCTATCTCATTGCAAATCACAGGTGCCGATGTATGTTTTACAAAATATGCCTGCGACATAAACACATCCAAGATTTAATCCCTCCGAAAAACGCAACAATGGCAGATTGGCGAAAGCAATCGCAGACCATAAATAAAGTGGCAATTGATCTGAAGCGCAGACGCAGTGCCTTGCAGTTGCAGTTTCAGATCGATATAATAATCAAGTACAGAGATAAAGAAAAAAAAATCACAATTCCGCGTTGCCTTGCGCTGGAATAGTGTCCCCATAACTTGAGGAACAAAGCAGGAAAAGGTGAACACAATGACCTTGGAGAGAGCGCGGCGGCAGGCCATGATGAACAGGACGTGCTGCATGCGGCTGGATGAGGCCCCGAATCGCTGATGCTACTATTTTGTTTCTCGGCACCTACCTTAATCTCTCTCTGCATCGCATGTGTTTGTACTTATATATACATGTGTTCGTACATATACGAAAAACCACCACATGTGCAGTAGTATCACGTATGGACTCTAGCACTCTAGCAGTAGTAATCGATTAGGGCTTCAGCTGAGCTCGACTGAAGAATACCAAAATCGGACGAGGATTTTTAAACCAGATTATCATTTACTATACACAGAAGAAGGTTTCAAGCAGATTGGCCTAACCCATTCGCCGGAGTGGGTTCACCTGCGGCGAAGCTTCTCGGAAGCAGATGCGGCCGACTGCAGCCGGCGAGGAGCGGAGCAGAGTAGGATGACGAGCGTTGTCCCGGCCGCAGCAGAGCTGCCTCCCCGACCGACCGGCTCCGGGATTCGGGCTGGGCGGTGTTCCGATCCAGGATCCAGCATGGCGGCTCCCGGGCCGGCTGCCGCAAACAGCACTCAGCCGGTCCTCGTCGAGCCCATCGCCCCGTTCGCTCTCCGCCGACCGGCTTGGCTGCGATTAGGTGCCGGACCGGTGTAGCGCAGGCCGCCGGAATCTGTTTCGTGTAAATAGCGCATGCGGGCGGGGCACTGCCAAAAACATCTCCACCGTTGGTTTCGTCAGTGTTAGAGCATGTCTAACACAGATTTTAAAGCTCCGGCACCCGTAAAATCTCAGCCGTTTCACAGGTTATGGGCCGTGTGTGCGAGCTAACGGAACCCGTGAAAGGCCTGGTCCGTAAATTTATTTCACGGGCTCCCGTACTCGGCCCGTTCTGAACTGTACAAGTACCGGCTCGAGCGGCGGAGACGGGTCGAACCCGTACTCCCTCCGCCGTAAACCCTAGCCGCCGCCGCGATACTTAGAGCAGCTCCGACGAGCAATTAGCGCACCTACGGCGAGCAATCGATGGCGTGCAGGAGCGGTGCGGGCCTCGGCGGCGGCCGGGCTGGTCGGGGAGGAGGAGGAGGAGGGGGTGGCCGGCGAGCACCCGGCAGCGGCAACGAGGAGGAGCGGCGCCGCATCCGCTCCGTCGCGGCCAAGAAGCGGGCGAGCAGGCGGTGGACCAACTGGGGGAGGACCCCCCCCACCGTCGCTTGCCCCCTACGCCGTCGGCGCGCGCACGGCACCGGCGCGAGCTCGCGAGCCTGTGCTCCGCCTCCTGAAGGGTTTCGCAGCATAGTAAATCAAAAATTTTCCTACGGATGCGAACAAGAAAGCCAAGATCTAATCTAGGAGATGTAATCAACGAGAGAGGTAGATGAGATCTTCATACCCTTGAAGATATCGCACAGCGGAAACGTTCAAAAGAACGTGGATGACGTAGTCGTACAAGCCGTCTCCTCCTCGCGATCCGATCCGATCCTGCGCCGCAAGTGGCGGCGCCTCCGAGAGTTGCACACATACGGTGCAGCGACGTCTCCTCCTTCCTTGGTCCAGCAAGTATGGTGGAGAGATAGATTGGATCAGCAGCACGACGGCGTGGTGCTTTATGGTGGAGAGTTTCTGCGGCAGGGCTTCGCCTACGCGCAGTCGGGAGAGAGAGAGAGAGGGAGGGCAGCAGTTGGCGGCTAGGGTTTGGTTCAGAGGTTGTGGTGGGCTGCGCCCTTGCCCCCCCTTATATGGGGGGCTGGCCGGCCACCTTGGCCTCTCCCCAGCCGACTTGGAGTAGGAAGAGTGGGGGGCAAGTTTTCCCCCCCTTCCTTCTTTGAAGACTCCCTTAGGGTTTCCCCTTGGGCTGGCCGGCTGGGCCTTAGGGGCCTTGTGCACCTGGCCCAAGGCGGCCAGGGCACTTCCCCTTAGGCCCACGCAGGCCTCCGTCAAGTGGGCCCACGTTGGTCCCACTCCGGAACCTTCTAGAACCTTCCGGTACAATACCGATAAACTCCGAAACCTTTCCGGAATCCAAAAACTGCTTTCCTTTATATGAATCTTATTCTCCGGACCATTCCGGAACCTCTCGTGACGTCCTGGATCTCATCCGAGACTCCGAACTAAAACTCATAAACCAATTATCCATTCTATCCTAGCGTCGATGCACGTTAAGTGTGTGACCCTACGGGTTCGAGAATATGCAGACATGATCTTCTATCAATAATCAATAGCGGGATCTGGAAACCCATATTGACTCCCACATATTCATCGATGATCATATCGGATGAACCACGATGTCAGGATTCAATTAATCCCGTATATGTATTCCCTTCGTCACACGATATTTTACTCGCCCGAGATTTGATCGTCGGTATCGCCATACCTAGTTCAATCTCGTTCACAGCAAGTACTTTACTCGTTCCGTAATCCGATATCACTTCGTGATTAACTCCTTAACCACATGCTTGCAAGCGGTGTTGATATCGATTACCGAGTGGGCCCGAAGTATATCTCTCCGACTTGGGAGGGACAAATTCCATCTCGATACATACAACCCAACAAATACTTTCCGATCACCTGAGAGACACCTTTATTATCACCCTCACATAGGATGACGTTTGATGACTTCAAAGCTTTCTTCCGATACTAGGGAGTTGTATTATCTCATGGTCTAAGGAATACAATACATGACATAAGAAAAGCTTCGCAAAGATGAATACGATGACACGATCTAATTGCTCTGCTTTATTTGGGTCTGTCCATCACATCATTCTCCTAATGATATGATCTCATTATTAATTGACAACTCATGTCTATGGTTAGGAAACCTTAACCATCATTAATCAATGAGCTAGTCTAGTAGAGGCGTACTAGGGACACGGTGTTGTTCATAAACCACACAAGTATTAATGTTTCCGCTTAATACAATTATAGCATGGAGTATAAACATTATCATGAACAAGAAATATGATAATAACAATATTATTATTGCCTCTAGGGCATATTTCCTTCAGTCTCCCACTTGCACTAGAGTCAATAATCTAGTCATACTTGCGCCTTTAACACCTATGGCATTCCGGTGTTATTCATACGCCTTGCACGTGGTAAACCTTATCTACGGGTCTGACACTTTCAGGTCCGTTTGTATTTGCATATTATTTTGCGTCAGCACGCATTTCTCATCTTCTATGAGATGGCATCGTATAAACTTAGTCTTCTGGTGAGACTTTTGTATCTTAGCCGAGACTATGTTGTCACTATTGTCATACAATAGAACTACATAGTACTAGCACACTTAGAAAAATAGCGATATCTACCGTGCGTCGAAATACTCATTGGTCTGCACACATCGGTATGTATGATTTCCAATAAGTCCGTTGCTCGCTCCATTATTCTGGAGAACGGGTTTTTGATCATCTTGCCCATGAGGCATGGCTTGCACGTGTCAAATGATTCAAAATCAAGAGACTCCAAAAATCCATCAGAATGGAGTTTCTTCATGCGTTTAACGCCAATATGACCTAGACGACAGTGCCATAAAAAGTTGGATTATCACTATCTACTTTGCATCTTTTATGCCACTTCTAAAGCGATTATATACTTAGCCCTCGTTGCAGTGTCCGCCACAATATTAACATTGGAACTCATCCAAGTTATCATGGAACTTTCTTCCATCTTATTATGCCACCTTCTAACTCAAAACAAATAGCTTAAAATTGAGATAAAATTTTACTTGTATGTGTGACAAAGCCAATGTAACTCATTGCAATGAACCATTTGTCACTTCTGCATACAGAACATATTCTTACTTCTTCAAAAGTGCATAAGAATATCTTTACTATTGTCCAACGATCATCATATAAATGCTATAACCTTTAGAGCATTGGACACATCTGGATCTACATATCATGGTATACAAGATTGATAAAATTATTCTTGTGGTTTCACTCATCAAGTGTCAAAACAATTGATTCTTGCTCCAACCTCTTCCATGCAACAAGAACCATTCTTATTGTTTCCATATTGAACAAATTCAATATTTCATCTATGTACTCTGGCAAAACTATATTAACGCCTCAATCTATCTGTATAGACATTGATGCTTAATATTCTGGTTTTACCTAAGTCTTTCATCAAAAACTAATTTTAATGAAAACTTAACAATATCAAGAAAAACACATAATTTCTAATGAACGATATGTCATCTACATAAAGCATTAGAAATATGTCTTAGCGCTCCCACTTACTTTCTTGTAATACAAGCATCTTCAAATATCTTGATGAAATTAACACTTTAACATTTTCATCATTGAAGATTCCAACTTCGCTATGCTTTCTTCTACCATAGAAGTTTGCATACATATCTAGCAACCTTTGAATCAACAAAACCCATTGGGTCGTGTCAGATACACGTCCTTGGTGTGCATTCCAGTAGAGGAACGTTGTTTCGTTTATTCAACTATCATATCTCAATATGTAATTGTTGCTAGAATAATTCATATGACGAAGTCAGGGCCCATCATCGCTTCTTTGTATATTGTTGGTTACTATTATCTAATAATATCTCGTCCTCAAATCTTGCTATTTGATTACGACCAACTTGGTTAAATAGGAACTTCGATGTCGTGACTACAACATATTGTAGACGCGTGAGCTATGAATGTAGTTGCCGCTTCCAGAACATTTTTCTGGTGCTGCGCTACTCTGATTATCTTGCTCAGATTCAATAACCTCATCAAGTTCTATCTTCCTCCCACTTAAACCTTTCGCGAAAAACTCCTTCATAAGAAATTCACTTCTTTTAGTGACAATCACTATGTGTTTGGGTTCATAGTAGAAGGAATACCCATCGACTTTCTTTGGGATAACCTACAAAAACTTACTAATCCAATTTTGGTTGTAAACATTTTACACATATGCCTTGCATACCAAAATTCAAGAAAAGACAACTATAACTTGTATGGTGTCATTTCAGCGGATTATGATGGTGCTCTATTTAGTGAAAAGCGGTAGTCTTTAAAGCATAATCCACAAATTATATTGGTAGTTTATTTCATCATTGATCTAACCATGTCAAACAAGGTTTGATTATATCCATCAAAAACTCCATACTCATATGGTGTCTATCATGATGCAAGTTTGTGGAACAATTCCTCTAACTCTTAGATGTTTGCTAAACTTGTAACTCAAATATTCTTCTTTATGATCTAATCATGCTATTTGAATATTCTTGTTACAACAATTTTCACTTCATAAACTGAACAATTTCAATTGTTTCATACTTCTATCTCATCAAGCAGATATACCATACATCTATTCGAGTCATTGATGAAATAGAAAATACACCATGATTGACTTCACACCATGGACTACATACATCAACATGTATGATCGCCATTTAGTTAGTCACTTGTTCTGTCCATGGCCCATGAACGGAGTTTAATCATCTTTAGGAAAAGTTTCACAAGCGTCAATCAATTCAAAATCAAATGACTCGAAAATCTATCAATATAGAATTTCTTTCATGTTTTGTTTCCAATATGACTTAAACGGCGGTGTCACATATAAGTGAAATTTGTTTTGTCTTGCAACCTTTAGCATCAGTGTTATAAATGTCTATTTCACCAACAAGATAATAATAATCTATCCATCGATTATGGAAGACGGTAATAATTTGAACAACCATTGCTCTCATAATACCAGAACAAAATAACAATTATTAAGTTCATGAAATATCTTGAAGGCTAGGTTTGATGTCGACGAGAAGCACAATAACACTTTTATTTGTATCTCGACATGCATCATTACCATATTCTTTTACTAGTTACTTAGGCCATCATAGTTCTTGTATTATTGCTTTGTATGACATTTCATACCAACAATCTAGTATCCAATACCCAAGAATTATGTACTAGCAAAGAATACATCTATAACATGTATATCATTTATATACCTGAGATGGAATTTTCCAGTCTTTTACTTTTCTACCAAATATTTTGCAGATCCTATTTAGCATTTCCTCTCTATTTAGAAGAATCTATCGACATCAATAGTGGCATCAATCATTTGACACATAGTCCAAAGGATGCTAGTCAAATACTAATAGCCTTGGATTTTGCACTTTGAAGTGGATCGCCATCATCATATGATTGGTATTCTTCCAGATTCCATTCTTTAGTATTCTTTTGGTATAGCAAAACCATTTAGCCAATACCTTTTCATTCATCCTATCATGACATCTTTCATGATGAAACTACTATAGCTTATAAGGATGAATGCAAGTATAATATTAGTTCCCAAACTTTTGGGTGATCGGGATGCTTAGCATCTTCAATCTTCGCACATAGTCATACAATATGAGCATATGTTCTTTTACTAAATTATACTTCATCATTTTGCAAACAATCAAAGTTTTAGATATCAAATATCTTTCACTTCTTATTTGTTTCTGAAACAATTCTTTCAGCTCGATGATCACTTTGATTCTCAAACAATTTTGAAGATCAATTTATCATGAAGGCAAACATATGATCTTTAGATACTAAACTTGAATCGTTGCTCTTAGATTAATACAATTTATTAAATCGTATGAAGCAAGCAAGATTTGCTAAAGTTTGCAATAGGACTTAATCTTTAGTCTTGACATTCTAACTAAACGGCACTAGACCAAAAAAGATTATCCAGAATTCTATAGTTTCTTTTAACTCAATTTAAGCTAAGTGTCGGTGGGAAACGGTGCCAAAGACTACAACGACTTATGCAAATACAACAAGATTTAGTTCAAGATAATTAGTTCAAGTTAATCAAATTACTAATGAACTCCCACTAAATTCAACATCCCTCAAAGTTGTTTAGTGAAGCATGATCCAAATTCACTACACCGAGACCGATCATCACGTGAATGATGTAGCTTTAATGGTGAACATCAACATGTTGATCATATCATCCATATGACTCATGCTTGACCTTTCGGTCCGTGTGTTCCGAGGCCATGTCTGTACATGCTAGGCTCGTCAAGTCAAACCCAAGTATCTCCGCATGTGCAAATACTGGCTTGCACCCGTTGTATGTGAACGTAGAGTTTATAGCACCCGATCATCACGAGATGCTTGAACACGACGAACTTTCGCAACGGCGCATACGAGGGGAGAACACAATTTTATCTTGATCTTTAAGTGAGGAATCATCTTATAATGCTACCGTCGCGATCTAAGCATAATAAGATACATAAAAGGATAAACATCACATGCATATAATTTTATGTGACATGGTATAGCCAATCTCCGCGCCATGATCTCCATCTTGTGTGCACCGGCATGATCTCCATCATTCCACCATGATTGCCTCCACCACGAATAGCAACTACAACTATTGCTAACTACTTAGCGATAAAGTAAAGCTATTACATGGCGTATAAGAAGTTGACACGCAGGTCATACACAATTATAAAGACAACCATATGGCTCCTGCCGGTTGTGAACTCATCGACATGCAAGTCGTGAAAGATTACAAAACATGATCATCGCATACATCACATATATCACATCACATCTTGTGGCCATACCATATCACAAAACATTCCCTGCAAAAACAAGTTAGACGCCTCTACTTTGTTGTTGCATGTTTTACGTGGCTTATGGGAGTAGCAAGCTAAGAACGATTCTTACCTATGAAAAGCCACAACGGTGATATTATGGTTGCTAACATCCGATGTAAGTCCCATGACTACTATAGTGAGAGAAACTGGCATCCACCAGCCGCATGTGTGGAACAAGCCACACGTCAAGTGCGGAGCCGGTCTCGCGAACGCGGTCGCGTAAAGTTGGCCTGGACCGCTTCGATCTCACTATACCGCGCCATAAGAGATACACAACAAGAGGTTTGCAACAGAAAACATCAACGCCCGCAACAAGCATGTTGCGTTCTACTCGTGAAACACATCTACGCATAGATCTAGCTCTGATACCACTGAAGGGTTTCGCAGCATAGTAAATCAAAAATTTTCCTACGGATGCGAACAAGAAAGCCAATATCTAATCTAGGAGATGTAATCAACGAGAGAGGTAGATGAGATCTTCATACCCTTGAAGATATCGCACAGCGGAAACGTTCAAAAGAACGTGGATGACGTAGTCGTACAAGCCGTCTCCTCCTCGCGATCCGATCCGATCCTGCGCCGCAAGTGGCGGCGCCTCCGAGAGTTGCACACATACGGTGCAGCGACGTCTCCTCCTTCCTTGGTCCAGCAAGTATGGTGGAGAGATAGATTGGATCAGCAGCACGACGGTGTGGTGCTTTATGGTGGAGAGTTTCTGCGGCAGGGCTTCGCCTACGCGCAGTCGGGAGAGAGAGAGAGGGAGGGCAGCAGTTGGCGGCTAGGGTTTGGTTCAGAGGTTGTGGTGGGCTGCGCCCTTGCCCCCCCTTATATGGGGGGCTGGCCGGCCACCTTGGCCTCTCCCCAGCCGACTTGGAGTAGGAAGAGTGGGGGGCAAGTTTTCCCCCCCTTCCTTCTTTGAAGACTCCCTTAGGGTTTCCCCTTGGGCTGGCCGGCTGGGCCTTAGGGGCCTTGTGCACCTGGCCCAAGGCGGCCAGGGCACTTCCCCTTAGGCCCACGCAGGCCTCCGTCAAGTGGGCCCACGTTGGTCCCACTCCGGAACCTTCTAGAACCTTCCGGTACAATACCGATAAACTCCGAAACCTTTCCGGAATCCAAAAACTGCTTTCCTTTATATGAATCTTATTCTCCGGACCATTCCGGAACCTCTCGTGACGTCCTGGATCTCATCCGAGACTCCGAACTAAAACTCATAAACCAATTATCCATTCTATCCTAGCGTCGATGCACGTTAAGTGTGTGACCCTACGGGTTCGAGAATATGCAGACATGATCTTCTATCAATAATCAATAGCGGGATCTGGAAACCCATATTGACTCCCACATATTCATCGATGATCATATCGGATGAACCACGATGTCAGGATTCAATTAATCCCGTATATGTATTCCCTTCGTCACACGATATTTTACTCGCCCGAGATTTGATCGTCGGTATCGCCATACCTAGTTCAATCTCGTTCACAGCAAGTACTTTACTCGTTCCGTAATCCGATATCACTTCGTGATTAACTCCTTAACCACATGCTTGCAAGCGGTGTTGATATCGATTACCGAGTGGGCCCGAAGTATATCTCTCCGACTTGGGAGGGACAAATTCCATCTCGATACATACAACCCAACAAATACTTTCCGATCACCTGAGAGACACCTTTATTATCACCCTCACATAGGATGACGTTTGATGACTTCAAAGCTTTCTTCCGATACTAGGGAGTTGTATTATCTCATGGTCTAAGGAATACAATACATGACATAAGAAAAGCTTCGCAAAGATGAACACGATGACACGATCTAATTGCTCTGCTTTATTTGGGTCTGTCCATCACATCATTCTCCTAATGATATGATCTCATTATTAATTGACAACTCATGTCTATGGTTAGGAAACCTTAACCATCATTAATCAATGAGCTAGTCTAGTAGAGGCGTACTAGGGACACGGTGTTGTTCATAAACCACACAAGTATTAATGTTTCCGCTTAATACAATTATAGCATGGAGTATAAACATTATCATGAACAAGAAATATGATAATAACAATATTATTATTGCCTCTAGGGCATATTTCCTTCACCTCCCTCCTCCACCGACGACATGGGACATCGGGGAGGCCTCCTCCCCGGCCTCCTCGTCCCAGCCCATCGTTGGCCGACGCCGCGGCGACCAGAAGGAGGAGGCCCAGCTCGCTGCGGCCTTAGCGGAGTCTGCGGCGACGGCCGCGGCTAAGAAGCGGCGGGAGGAGGAGGAGACCGCCGGTGCCGTCGCCGAGGTCGAGCTCTTCAAGCAGCAGGAGGAGCTGGAGGCGTGCACCTGGGCGGAGGAAGACGACGAGGCGGCCACCGGCGAGGGCGACGCGGAGGCCGACGTGATCGTCATCCACTCCGACTAGATCCTCGTCGACGGCGGCGACTACGAGCTCGCATTTCAGACATCTGAGGACGCAGCGTCCTCCGGCGAGCTTGATACGTCTCAAACGTATCTATAATTTTTGATGCTCCATGCTTGTTTTTACACCATTTGCCTATTGTTTTGTTACACTTAGAGGCACTTTTATACATTTTCCGGAACTAACCTATTAACGAAGTGCCACAGTGCCAGTTTCCTGTTTTCTACTGTTTTTGTGTTTCAGAAGTGATACACAGGAAATATTCTCGGAATTGGACGAAACAAGTTCCTGAAGTCATATTTCACGGGGAAGCTCCCAAACATCCGAAGACCTGACGGAGGGGGGCCACGTGGCCCCCACACACAGGGGCGGCGCGCCCACCCCCCTGGTCGCGCCGGGCCCGCGTGAGGGGCCGTGGTCCCTCCTCTGACATCGTCCTTTCGCCTATATATACCCCCTGACGAGAAAAACCTAAGGCCCTATCAGTTTTCCAGAATACATCGCGATCCGCCGCCGCCGTCGACCCGAAGATCGGGAGGGTCCAGAAGCTCTTCTCGGCACCCTGCCGAAGAGGGGAATCGCCACCGGAGGTCTTCTTCATCGCCATGTTTGCCTCCGGAGCGATGAGTGAGTAGTCTACCTTGGACTATGGGTCCATAGCAGTAGCTAGATGGTTGTCTTCTCCACCATGTGCTTCATGTTTAGATCTCATGAGCTGCCCTACATGATTGAGATCACCGTTATGTAATTCTATGATGTTGGTTTGTTGGGATCCGATGAATATTGGTGTTTATGATTAAGTTGCTGTACTGAATTATATCTTTTGTTATCTCTATGTTGTTTATGATCTTGCATGCTCTCCGTTGTTAGTAGCTATCTTGGCCGAGTAGTTGCTAGTGACTCCAAGAGGGGGTATTTATGCTCGATAGTGGGTTCATGTCTCTATTTCACCTGGGGGAGTGACAGAAACCTCTAAGGTGGTAGATGTGCTGTTGCTACTAGGGAGAAAACAACATTCATATGCTCAAGGGCATATGCTTTGTTTACATTACACACTTTGCTTAATGCAATTATCTCTTGTTCGCAACTTAATACTTTTGGGGTGTTCGGATGATATCCCCGAGGGTGGATTATTAGTCATAGATGCAGTTGGATGGCGGTCTATGTATTTTGTTGTAATGCCCAGAGTGAATCTCATAGTGATCTTCTTGACATATCACGTTATCTTTATTCTATCAATTGCCCAACTGTAATTTGTTTACCCAGCATGTTATTTATCTATGGAGAGACACCACTAGTGAACTGTGGACCCCGGTCCTATTTTAATCATATTGCAATCACCTGTTTACTTTTCCCGCACTGTTTACTTTACTAGCATATTACTACTGTTTTCCACTCGATACACTCATAACCTTTGTTTCAAGCAAACCGGTGAGATTGACAACCTCATCGCAAGTTGGGGACAAAGTATTTGTTTGTGTGTGTGCAGGTTCCACAAACACCTTCAGTCGTCATCGTCTCTCTTCTCCTGATCGATAAACCTTGGTTTCTTAACTGAGGGAAAACTAGCCGCTACACTCATCATACCTTCCTCTTGGGGTTCCCAACGGGCTGGTCATCACCACGCACAAGGACATACTGCTCCCACGTCAACTAAACGCCACAGCTCTTTTCTGGCGCCATCACACGAGTAGCAGCTTCTTTTCTGGCGCCGTTGCCAGGGAAGAGAGAAGACTTCTGCGAGGGGAGTTCTTCGCACACACATTCTTTACTTTGTTATTTGTTTTGCTTTACTTTATTTTATTTTACCTGCACTGCTTTTTATATCAAAAACCCAAAAAAATTAGAATCCTTGGTAGTTGTTATTTCTTTGCTCTTAATTTATCATGTCTAGTTTAGTTGCTACTGCTATGTCCCCCACGGACATGATCTTTACCTTTAAGCAGAAAGATGAGGAAAGCTTTAAAGAAGCTTGGTCTAGAATTTATGAATGGCATGGAAAAACTGAACCTAAAATGACTTTGAGTTTGCTTCTTAGTAGCTTTTACTTTGGACTTTCTCTTCGTTATAGATATGCTTTGGATGCTACTGCAGAAGGAGATTTCCTTCATTGTGATGGAGATCAAGCCTTCAATATTTTTAAAAAGTTTATTACAATTTATAGCATGCCAACCTATTTTGATTCCTCTCTTGTGTGCATTTTTAATAGACTTAATACTCTTGAGACTCACACTGCTAGTTTGAACTCTTGCTACAATACTTTGCGCCAGCATTTTGATTATGTGCCTATAAATTCTGAGCCTTCGAGTTGGTATCCTACAATAAAAATCACCATTAGTGGTGAAACTTTTCATGCTCGTTGTGATATTATGTCTGAATTTTGTCTCATGCCAAAGGATGTTTATGAATCTTTGAGCCTTTGGAAGCTTTCTGAGGGAGGAGAAGAAATTTTTCTTACTAATAATGCCACCATATCTCCCCTTGGAATAGCTAAAGGAGTCTTTACAAAAATCCTAGGAAGAATGATATCTACTGATTATCTTGTTATTGAATGTGTAGGAAAAGGACAAATCACACTTGGAAGATCCATTCTGAAGCTCCTTGGAGCCGTTATCGATGTGGGAAAAGGCAATATAACATTTACTACTCCACCTTGCAATAACCATGTCTTTCCTAGAGTCAAAAGCAAAGGTAAGAAAGGGAGACGTAAGGCACGTGCTGACCCTAGCACTTCATCACTTGATATTACTTGATTCGCAATTTTCTGCGCCTAGCTCAAAGGCGTTAAAGAAAAGCACTCTTGGGAGATAACCCATTGTTTACTTTTCAGTACTTTTTCCTTTATTTGAGTCTTGGAAGTCATTACTACTGTAATGACCGCTCCTTATCTTGTTTATTTCGTTTTTGTGCCAAGAGAAGCCTCTAATTTGAGTGAGGTAAAGATTTGGGGTTATTGCTGTCCTGAAACTGTTTTCGGTGCTGCACCGTAAAAATTCGTGAAAATTCTCTGTTTATCTTTTGGACCTGCGATTTCTTGTGCATATGCCCCAGGTTATATCAAAACTTTTCTTAGTTGAACACTTTTTGATTTGAGCAACGGAAAATCCCTCAAAAATTCGTCCATTATCAGCTGTCCAGTTTTGACAGATTTCTGCCAATATTTGTTTTTGCCACTTTATCGCTTTCTTTTGAGTTCTTTTTGATCATGGAACTCTTGTGGAAGTTGCTACAGTAGTATATACTTTATATGTGGTGGTTTTGGGTTGAAACCTGAAGCTAAAAGAGGTTGAATATATTTTATGCTTACACTAATGTTGCTAATAGAATTGTGTTTAGTTTTGTATGAAGGAAGTTTTCAAGTGTAGGGATTGGAGAATGATGAGATGAGTTGAAGAATGGACAAAAGCTCAAGCTTGGGGATGCCCATGCATCACCCCAAGAAATATCCAAGAAGTACAAGCGTCAAAGCTTGGGGATGCCCCCGAGGCACCCCTTCTTCATCGGCAAAAATCAGGTCACCTTTCAAAACACTATATTTTTATTGCTTCATGCACTATGTGTTTTTCTTGGAGCGTCAGTTGTTTTAGTTTTCTTAGTTTGTTTAGTTTGTTTGTTTGCTGCAATAAATGGTTGGACCCCAACAAATTTTCTTTTGGAGAAGTTGCCTTGCTTTTCATTTGCGTAGAACGCTCGATGAATTTAATAAGAGTGAAAACGGAGTTGTTCTAGTGTTCTACTTTTTTCTGCTACTGCTTTTGGTTTTTGTTTTCGCCTTGATATGCATTCAGATCTTGTCATATCTTTTCATCAAGGTGTATTTTTGCCTCTGGTCTTTATTGGTTTTCATCAAAAGAGGTGTTTATAAAAATTTCAAATGGTGTTGGAAAAGAGAAAAAGCTTTGTGCAAAATAGTGGTACAAGAAGGAGCTTGTGTAGACTGCGGCTTAGGCTTTTTCATGTCATGCTTGATGTCTTTTTGATAGTATGCTTAGTGGTTTTGCTGTAGCATGACTTGTCTCAAATAACTGAGATTGCTTAATGAGCCTTTGAAAAAAATCATGCGTTGTTTTTATTGTATGGAAGCATTATTTTGGTTTTCTCCTTGATGCTTTATTTGGGTTGACTTGGCGCATGCTCACACATGTTAGACTCTTCCAAAGTCGCCATTAGCCTTCATGATCATTTAGTTTTTGACTTTTGATGCCATCGTATGCTTCTTTTAATGTCGCTTTGTCGCTTTGCATGATTATGGCCGTTACTGCTCTCTTAGTTGGTCGCTCTCAGTCTTTTGCTAGCCCTCACCTTGTACTGAGTATGAGCTCTACTCGTGCATCCAACTCCTAAAAGCCAAGTTTTTCAAAGTGTCCACCATACATACCTACTAGCAATTTGCTATTCCAAGTAAATTTGACTTGCTTTTATTTTCTCTTCAAATTAAACTCTTACCAGTGTTATGCGAAATTCGGTCAGTCAAGCTCTCACGAACCGGAAAGCACACTTTACTTTTTCCTGTTCTTAAAATTTTGACATTGTGGTCTTTTATGTTGAGTTGTTATGCTTGCAAGTTGTAAGTTGGATTCTAGCCCAGCCATGCTATCATGGGGCAAGCTTTCGACATTGCACTTCTTATTTGAGTTGATATCGTGATCTTTTGTTTATGGATGCCCGCTGTGTGAAATGAATTGGGAATCTTGTGAGGATCATGGAGTTTTTATATGTGTTAGGGAAACGCCGGGCCGCCAATCTAAGCCATGCATAATTCATGGTGGAAATTTGCAGCATACCCATGATGAACATTCGACGACGCATCTCACAATAAGCTAAACAATATAGCAAATAAAAGAGATGTCGAGGTGTTCATTGTCTGCTTGTCCTGTCATTTTGGTGTGGGCTTGTTCCATATCATCGGGCACGGAGGTACCCCATTGGCGGTTCTCAATGATATGCATATACTTACAATGACAAGAGCCTTGCTTGGGACTCTAAGTAAATTAGAATGGTTTGGGTACTCGTATTCACGGGACACGAGGTTTTCAACTTATGATTTGTCAAGCATATGCATCATAATTGTTCTCGCATTAACTTTAACCATTCAAGATGCTTATGATGGGGGCAATGAGAGCTCAAAGCCGGTAAGTACCATAATTTTTGAAGGTTATAAAACTTGCAATCACTGCTTCCCTCTGCGAAGGGCCTTTCTTTTACTTTTATGTTGAGTCACCACCTTCTTTCTTTATGCACCATTAAGAGAGCATAGTTGTCATTCTTAGTGTGATATGCATTGTCCCAAAGTTCATTGATTGACTCATATTGTTGGTTTCACTTGTTCTTAAATTATTTGTATCTAGTCGCCCTCTTAAACTTTGAGGTGTCCTATGCATTTATGTTTTGCTCTCTTTGAAGGACAAGCTGAAAACCTTTTGTATGTTTTTCCTTATGATTTGAACACACATTTGACTTTCATTGTTTCATTATCATGATCTTTTGTTTGTGTTCATTTGCATGTTTACAACATGGTTGCTAAGTTTCTTATTGTCATGATTATTTCTTTCATGCCCATGTTTTAAGTTCTATTGATCCCAGCTCACCAATGCTTACATATATGATCAAGATTGTATAGGTGCATGTCACCTCAAAAATTATTCTTTGTTATCACTTACCTACTCGAGGACGAGCAGGAGTTAAGCTTGGGGATGCTTGATACGTCTCAAACGTATCTATAATTTTTGATGCTCCATGCTTGTTTTTACACCATTTGCCTATTGTTTCGTTACACTTAGTGGCACTTTTATACATTTTCCGGAACTAACCTATTAACGAAGTGCCACAGTGCCAGTTTCCTGTTTTCTGCTGTTTTTGTGTTTCAGAAGTGATACACAGGAAATATTCTCGGAATTGGACGAAACAAGTTCCTGAAGTCATATTTCACAGGGAAGCTCCCAAACATCCGAAGACCTGACGGAGGGGGGCCACATGGCCCCCACACACAGGGGCGGCGCGGCCACCCCCCTGGCCACGCCGGGCCCGCGTGAGGGACCGTGGTCCCTCCTCTGACATCGTCCTTTCGCCTATATATACCCCCTGACGAGAAAAACCTAAGGCCCGATCAGTTTTCCAGAATACATCGCGATCCGCCGCCGCCGTCGACCCGAAGGTCGGGAGGGTCCAGAAGCTCTTCCCGGCACCCTGCCGGAGAGGGGAATCGCCACCGGAGGTCTTCTTCATCGCCATGCTTGCCTCCGGAGCGATGAGTGAGTAGTCTACCTTGGACTATGGGTCCATAGCAGTAGCTAGATGGTTTTCTTCTCCACCATGTGCTTCATGTTTAGATCTCATGAGCTGCCCTACATGATTGAGATCACCGTTATGTAATTCTATGATGTTGGTTTGTTGGGATCCGATGAATATTGGTGTTTATGATTAAGTTGCTGTACTGAATTATATCTTTTGTTATCTCTATGTTGTTTATGATCTTGCATGCTCTCCGTTGTTAGTAGCTATCTTGGCCGAGTAGTTGCTAGTGACTCCAAGAGGGGGTATTTATGCTCGATAGTGGGTTCATGTCTCTATTTCACCTGGGGGAGTGATAGAAACCTCTAAGGTGGTAGATGTGCTGTTGCTACTAGGGAGAAAACAACATTCATATGCTCAAGGGCATATGCTTTGTTTACATTACACACTTTGCTTAATGCAATTATCTGTTGTTCGCAACTTAATACTTTTGGGGTGTTCGGATGATATCCCCGAGGGTGGATTATTAGTCATAGATGCAGTTGGATGGCGGTCTATGTATTTTGTTGTAATGCCCAGAGTGAATCTCATAGTGATCTTCTTGACATATCACGTTATCTTTATTCTATCAATTGCCCAACTGTAATTTGTTTACCCAGCATGTTATTTATCTATGGAGAGACACCACTAGTGAACTGTGGACCCTGGTCCTATTTTAATCATATTGCAATCACATGTTTACTTTTCCCGCACTGTTTACTTTACTAGCATATTACTACTGTTTTCCACTCGATACACTCATAACCTTTGTTTCAAGCAAACCGGTGAGATTGACAACCTCATCGCAAGTTGGGGACAAAGTATTTGTTTGTGTGTGTGCAGGTTCCACAAACACCTTCAGTCGTCATCGTCTCTCTTCTCCTGATCGATAAACCTTGGTTTCTTAACTGAGGGAAAACTAGCCGCTACACTC
Source organism: Dactylis glomerata (assembly GCA_007115705.1). Taxonomy (NCBI): domain Eukaryota; kingdom Viridiplantae; phylum Streptophyta; class Magnoliopsida; order Poales; family Poaceae; genus Dactylis; species Dactylis glomerata. Next base: position 3,276,558 of record QXEO01000121.1, on the reverse strand, counting down.
ATCATACCTTCCTCTTGGGGTTCCCAACGGGCTGGTCATCACCACGCACAAGGACATACTGCTCCCACGTCAACTAAACGCCACAGCTCTTTTCTGGCGCCATCACACGAGTAGCAGAGCTCGCCACTACTATTTTTCTTTTTTTAGCTGTAATTTTGCTGTAAAAAAACCTAATATGAACTACGATCCGTCGCTGAAAATCTCGCGCGAACAAATCTCCCAGGGTTTTTCGAATTTTCTGTTTTTACGGGTTACGTTTAAAGGTGCTGATCACCGCCGCTGTCGAAGAACCTGTATATCACGAGTACAGAAGCCTGTACTCACGATATACAGGTCGCCTGTTTACAGGCTCTGTTAGTCATGCTCTTATCCTGTCTCTTAGGGCTGGTCCGCGTCAGTCTGCTCACAGCTATCCAAAATTATAACTGGCTCTAATTTTAACGTGGGCTGATCAAGATAATCTTGCTAAAAGGAATTAGTATGGAAGTAAGAGCTATGTTTTTTATTATCATGATTGAGACTATTAAACACCTTTTTATTTTGCAATATTGCTTCACGAGATCTATATGATCAATCATCCATGTAGCATTTAACATGTACCCCCATGCAGTATTGTCAATATCTTCGAAAATTGGCTTCACGGTTTTTTTAAAGGATACATAGATAGATGTATCGGTTTCATAAAAGAAAGACCAAGCGACCAAAGTACAACGCAGTCGACATAGATATCGAGAACGCAACTCCATGGTGCATGTTACAGGGCAATAAGAAACATAAAAAACACACACACACACACGACTACTTGCCAACCCTCCAGGCCAGCCCTAAACAGCCTGGCAACCCTCCATATCTTGGTATCTGTGAGAATCCTGCAAATAACTGTCAGCAAAGAGGGGTTCGTGCCTTCAAAGATGATGTCGTTGCGGTGCCCCCCACAAGCACCAACACACAAGCACTACGCCCGTCCAAAAGCCTCGCAGGTCTTCCTTCCACGCCAGGATTGCAGCCAATCTCTAAGCGCGGTGAACTGCGTCGGGAGATGGTCCTTTCTGTCCCACCAATGCAGACAAGTGGCCCACACTATCCATGCTAGCACGCATCCAAGCAGCAGGTGTGCGATCGACGCCTGGGCTTGGCTTCATGGTATTGATCATCGTTTTAAAACACTTATTAGGGTTGGAGCGCTTGCCGTTATTTGATTGCGTTGGCTATGTAGAAATGATAAAATATTTAATGATAAAAACTCTTCTCTTTTGCTGGTTATCTGTCGGTGTATACGTACGCTTTGTTTATGGTCGTATCTTTAGCGAGTGGAGAACCACGAGTTGTTTATGAAGATTTTTATACAGTCGGAGACTACAGTGATGGATACTTTTTCCGGACATAGATGTCAGCATAATCTACGGATTGATGCCCCACCTACTTAGGTGTTGTTGCACTTGCTCAATATGATATGTCATTCGCCTTTTAGTTTTCAGTGTGTACTTTTGGACAGCTGTGCGTATCTTAGCTATGCAGATGCTGGAAATGCCTAAACTTTTTAAGTAATCAAGCACACTTTATATAAAAAATTGGCCCTAATTTTTTGTGTGCCTTAGAACAAACCAACGAACGAAGGACTATGTGCGCGCATGGAGAAAAATCTAAAAAAACCACCACATTTAAGTCAGAAATACACAAAGCCATCAATTTTGCACAAAACTGTAAGAATCGTCGGTTTTGCGTTGGTTCGTTTCAATGTGCACTGATTATCGATTTGAACCCGATCAACACGATTTCTGACGTGGCACATATAGATTTACATATTCCTGCCAAATTTGCAAAACGGGTCTCCATATACATTATCTTCTTATTTTGTTTTCCTTTATCTCCTCCCTTTTTCCTTTTTTAATTTATCCTTTCTTCCCCAATTAACCACCCCACCGCCGGTGTTCCCTACGGTGGCTGCCGGCGTTCCTTTGCTCTGGCCGCCGGCCTCCCCTGCTCTGATATGACATACGCCCATGGCCCCCCCACAGCCGACTACCAGAGCTCGCACGCGCCCTTGCTACAGCTGATGGAAGAGAAGGAGGAGGTGGGAAGGGCGACACAGAGGTCGGAGACGGAGCGGTTGTGTGGGAAGTGGTGGTGCCGGTGTCGTGTACGGAGGTTGTGGTGGAGATTTGGGAAAAAACAAAAGAAAAAGGAAAAAATGAATTACCAACAAGTGGGTCTCACAAAAGTTTTCAAAAAAAAACCAGAAGTAGATATTTTTAAGCTCCGCCTTGCTACGTCAGCAAAGAGCCCGATGTCAGAAATCGTGTTAATCGGGATCAATTTGATAATCAGTGCACACTGAAACAAACCAATGTAAAACTAATAGATTTTATAATATCGCGTAAAACCGATTATTTTGTGTATTTTAACTAAAATGTGGTGGTTTTTTAGAATTTTCTTGCGCGTCATGAGATTTGATCAAAATCACGAGGGATCGCTGGGTTGCGGGATATGTGTATCCTTTTTTAAAGACCCTACCACTACCAACATCCGATTAAAAAAATCTCAAAACAAAAAAAATCCGATCAAATATGGCAATTACTCACCAAGGATCGACAAATATGGCAATTATCAGCAATTAATTCGGCAATTACATATAATTATTCCGGCAATTACACCTAATTATTCCGGCAATTCGGACCTAATTACGGCAAATTAGTGATATGCTGGTCCAACATCCGATCAAACAAATCTAAAAAAAAAAAAAATCCGATCAAACATCACACAATCCATCTGCCGTCTTTCTGAACCCTAGGTCTCCCGCCGGCCGCCGGCACACAATGTCGTGGGCGTTGCGATCGCTCCTCAGTCGGCCACCTCCCCTCTTCCTGTCCCGGCTCCGGCCTGTCAGCCGCCAGCCGGCCGCCGTTCTTGGCAGCAGCAACTTGATCGGCTCACGGGGATACGCGTCCAACTCGAATAGCGGCGAGGTCAAGCGGCATCTATATTTGGTGCTGGATGACCACGAAGATGCCTACAGCATCCACAAGCTGGACCTCGCCGGCGACCACCACGACGATCTGGACGGCAACGGTGCACGGCGACTCCCTGAGCCTCCGCTCGCCCGTGTGGCGCTTGCAACGGTGGGCGAGCGGGCGCAGTTCGCCGGCGTGAGCAGCAGCATTGTCGCTATAGGCGCACCTCGCAGGTGTTCGTGGTGGCAGTGGCATTGGTTAGGCAATGGCCTCCACGTTGGCGTTGTTCTCCTCTACGACACCGAGACGACTGCTATGATCGTCACGCATTATCTCCCAAAAGGCCTCGTGGAGGACGGCCACAAAGCGGCCATGACCGTCGGGAACAGGCTTTACATGCTCGAGTCCGCGACAGAGCCTGCGTGGATGTCGTACAAGTGGAACGGCGGTGGGAATGTGCACTGCCTATCTCCAGATCCCTGCGGCGGCGACGGCGGCGGGTGGCCGTGCTGGAAGTCACTGTCCCATTACACGCGACGGTGGTGCTGGAGCGACGATGGCAGGAAACCTCTGACGCTCCCGTTCTGGGCAAACTACATCACGGCATACGCGGCGCAAGCGCCGGCGCAGCAGGAGCACGAGATCGTCGTGTCCGTGAGAGCCACGTACGACAGGGACGAGAAGAAGCTGGACGCCGGCACCTTCTCTTTCAGCACGGCGAGCCGCCAGTGGACGCGGCACGGAGACTGGCAGATGCCGGTCCATGGCCACGCCCACTACGACGGCGAGCTGGACGCGTGGATCGGGCTCCACGCTGTCGACGGCCAAGACATGTCTTATCCTAGCGTGACGGACGGGCGCCTCTGCGCCGGCAACGTCGCGGCCTCCCCGAAGGATTGGAAGGTCCGCAAGCAGATGCTGTTCCGGCTCGACGAGGACATTGCAGCTGGCTGGAGGCACCTCGACGCCAAGCTCGTTCCCATGGCGGCGCCTCGTGAAGGCGGCAGCATCGAGTACTGCCTAATGGAGCGCCTGGAGCCGCCAAAGGGGGACAAGGAGGAGGAGGAGTGCTTTGGCGACAAGAAGTGGTCGGTGCAGGACAAAGAGTGTCTCCTCCGGCTGTCCACTTTCCATGTCGGGAACGACGGCGAGCCTGTGGCGACGGCTCGGCGCGCGGCTCGCTCTTACAGATTGTCCAGATACAATAAGTATTTTGATGCTCAAGCGTTCTGGATGTAATGCACACTGGAAGGCTTGGTTGAGTTCTTTCAGTTTCTTGGTTTGGGGTTTCAAATTTAGTTTTAGGAATTCTAACTTTGAGAACGATTTTTCATGTCCAAATCCTCTCTTTGCTTTGACATTTATTTTTAAACTTATTATGAAGATGCTTGGATAGTTGGAGTAATATGAGCATTAGCTAATATCATGTGATTTTAATTTGTTTTGATGTGTCACGAGAAAAGCAAAGGATTATTATTTTTAGGAGGTTTGAGTGCATCCAAAATTTCCTATGAAATGAAATGCAGTGCAACTGATTACTTGGGGAAAATGCTGCATGATTCAATCTTAGAAATCAAACAAAAGCAACATGGGAAAAAATTGTGAGGAGTCCAATCCTTCCTGTAAAAATCCTTTGCATTAGAAGAGGCCCTTGAACTGGTTTTCTATATGAGATGCAAATTTTATTCATATATCCTTTCTCAGTCACAGAGATGCTTTTCATAGAGATAAATCTTGGTGTATATTCATGTTTGAAACCCAAAGCAGGAGTTTTTACTGATTCAGAAAACAGTATGCCGAAGTGCAAACCACGTGCATTCTCTTCAGGCTTGAAAAACTAAAATCAAAGAAATCGAGACCGTAGTATGCCCATCTGTTTTACATTTCTGTGCATGCAACTATAAAGGAAGAAAAAAGTTTTAAGGACAAAACTGTTTTGCCTGTCCAATGTTAGGACGAAGCTGTTTTCTGATTCTGTTAGGACCATTTATTTACTTGGCGAAACTAGCTTCTTGATCTGATCTCCAGTGAGAGTACCATGCTCAAGGAGGGCATCAGCTAGCACATGAAGCTCCTTACTATGCGCCGTGACAATCTTTTTTGCGTTCTTGTAAGCCTTGGCCAGTACTTCTTTCACCTCCTCGTCGACCAGGGCCATTGTATGCCCGCTCAAAGCCGCCATCTTCTTCTTACCACCACCATCGTCATCGCCATTGCCATAGGAAACAAGACCGATCCGCTGGCTCATACCATACCTGGTGACCATGTCTCTCGCGAGCTGAGTTGCCTCGCTTAGATCAGACAAGGTGCCGGAAGTTACCTCGTTGTCCCCAAATATAAGCTCCTCAGCGACTTTACCTCCCATGAGGATATCCAATTTTGCTAGCATCTTCTTCCTTGAGACTTTATACGCATCTTCTTCTTCTGGCAGCTGCATCACCATGCCAAGAGCGTTGCCCCTCGGGACAATGGTAGCCTTGTGGATAGGGCGAGCACCATCCGTGTGGATAGCTACAAGTGCCCTCCCTCCCTCATGGTATGCAGTCATCTTCCTGCAGTTATCAGGTATCACAGCTGACTTGCGCTCGCTGCCCATCATGATCTTGTCCTTGGCATATTCAACGTGATCCATCATAACAGCTTCTGCCCCGTCCTTGGCAGCCTTCAGAGCAGCAACATTCACCATGTTTGTAAGGTCTGCACCTGAGAATCCCGGTGTCCCCCTCGCAATGGTCATCAGATCCACACCCCTGGACTTGACCTGAAATAAGAAATTATAGAGAAAGATCAAAGTCTTGCACCAAAGACTACAAAGACGCCTTATCTTTCTGGATAAAGTATGTACCTTTGATATACATGCCTCGAGGATCTGCCGGCGGCCCTCGATATCTGGATTAGGAACCTGAACATGACGGTCAAAACGCCCAGGTCTAACGGCGGCTTTATCTAGTGACTGCACCAAGTTGGTCGCCCCAAGAACGATGATCCCTTCATTCTGTTCAAAGCCATCCATTTCAACAAGCAGCTGGTTCAGCGTCTGCCTCTGCGACTTTGTATCGCCTGAATTCCTGTTCCCAGCAATGGCATCAATCTCATCGATAAATATTATGCAAGGGAATCGCTTTTTTGCTGCACTGAAGAGCTCCCTCACTCTTTTAGCCCCAACACCCACATACACCTCATCAAAATCACTGCCGCTACATGTGAAGAACGGTACGCCTGCTTCGCCAGCCACAGCCCTTGCCAACATGGTCTTTCCTGTGCCAGGTGGGCCGGCAAGCAGAACACCCTTTGGAAGCTTGCCACCAAGGCGTGTGAAACTCTGCAAAGCATGTAAGAGTAGGGTAACAACACCATATCAAGGAAGAATTATTATTGAATTAAAATACCCTGCTCGCAGGTTGATGGCAATGCCGCACTCACGTTTGGATCACGTAGGTACTGAACTATATCCTCGAGCTCAGCTTTGGCTTCATCAACCCCCTTCACATCACTGAATTTTATGCTTGAATCCACTTTCCATTCTTCAGAATCAGGATCTTCTTTCAACTCTTTAGACTTAGGAACTTTTTTCAAATCTTCAGACTTAGGAGCTTCTTTAGGACCTTCTTTAGGACCTTCAGAATTAGGAGCTTCTTTAGGATTTTCAGACTTAGAAGCTTCTTCAGGATTTTCCGACTTGGGAGCTTCTTTAGGATTGCCAGACTTAAGAGCTTCTTTAGAATCTTCAGACTTTGGAACTTCGACATTTTTCATCAACTGCTTAATGGCATAGTACACAGCGCCAGTAACTACAAGGCCTCCAGAGGTACGCAGAAGCTGCTTTTGAAGTAGATCCTTCTCTACTATGTAATAGGGTGCACTCTTAGTGCCAAGGCTTTCCTTCCTTGCTGCATTTGAAATTCCTGGATGGAGAATAGAATGTGTTCATGCATGCACACAAAAGTTGTCAACACAAATTGCATGTCATTTATGGGGACTAATCAGTAAATGTGAAAAAATAAAAGGCGGCTACCTCGATAAGCGACGTGCACGCCCTGTACCCTCTGACCAGCAGATCTTGATGGGTACCTCGGCTGTACAAGATTTCTAAGCAGAGCACCTGCACAAATTAAGGACTCAGCAAAACTGACTTCCTCGATGGCAACCATCAACAAAAAGGACACCAGTTGGCAGTAGGCACAAAAGTATACATATCAAGCCTGGAATTCATGCGTGCGATGGAGAGAGAAAATCAATTACCTGCGCCACTAGTTGTATTTACAGCAGGTGCCCTGAAAGAAGCCGCCGCAGCTACCTCATTGCAAATCACAGTTGCCGATGTATGTTTTGCAAGATATGTGGCAACCTGCGACACAAACACATACAGGAGTTAATCCAACCGGACAGTTCAAAAATGGCAGATGGGCGACAGCAATCGCAGACCATAAATAAAGTGGCAATTGATCTGAAGCCCAGACAGTGCCTTGTAATTGCAGTTTCATGAGCATCAAGTAAATTAAGAGAGCAATAATAATGCCGCGTTATTTAGACTGGAATAGCCTCCTCATCAACTCGAGACTGAAAATCAGGCTGGAAAAACAAACAGGAAAGTATGGACAGACCTTGGAGAGGGCGAGGCGGCAGGCCATGATGAATAGGACGTGTTGCTGCTGGATGAGCCCCCGAATCGCTGAAGCTACTACTCCGTACTACTTTTATTGCTCGGAACCTGTCTTAATCTCTCTGTATGTATCGAAGGTGTTTGTACAAATATACAAAACCACATGTGCGGTATCAGGTACGGACTCTTGCAGTAGTAACCGATTACGGCTTCAGGTCGACAGAAGAATACCAAAATCGGGCTGATGCCGGAGTGGGTTCACCTCCGGCAAAGCTTCTCGGAAGCATGGTCACGCCATAGCAGATGCCGCCGGCGAGGAGCGGAGCAGAGTGGGACGAAGAGCTTGGTCCCGGCCGAAGCAGAGCTGCTTCCCCGACCGACCGGCTCCCGGGTCTGGGTTGGGCGGTGTGCCGATCCAGCATGGCGTCTCTTGGGGCGGCCGCCACAAACAGTGCTGCGCCGGTCCTCGTCGAGCCCATCGCCCCGCTCGCTCTCCGCCGGCTGGCTTGGCTGCGAGCAGGGACCTGCAGCCTGCAGCGGCGCCGGATCGTGTAAAGAGCGCAGAGTGACCTGTTACCCTGTCTCGCTTCACCTTCAGTTTCGTCAGTGCCGTTGTATGACAAAAAGTAGGATTAGCAGTGAGCTGAGCCGGCCGTCTGTGCACCACTACAACTCTCTCAAAAGAAAAAAGTTCGAGGATTTGGTTACCGGTCGGTAAATCTGGTTACCGACGGGTAACCGGGTTTCCCGAGCACCCACGGGAATTAGGCTAACCGAGCAAAAAATCTTGAATTTATTTGAAAATTTTGAAATTTGTATGCTAAAATCTATATAAATAGTACGTATCTCCTTTAAATTTTCAGATTGGTGGACGTAGGCGCGGTGGTAGTGCCCCGCGGTCCATCTCCTGGACGTCCACGGTTCGAATCGCAATCCCGATAGTACATTTAAAAAAAAAATTGCGGATAGATTCTGATAAGACATAATAATGTAAAAAATGTATACGATGGGAATCGAACTCGCAACCTTGGCAGCTGTCTCGGTGCCACTAGGGTAAACCTACAACCTATTAAAATACAGCTTAAAGTCGTATTTAGAGGTTCTCACTAAATTTGAATTCGAAATTCAGATTTTGAATTCGTCCGAGATACCGTTCGGGATTCTCGGTTACCGCGGTAACCGGGAATCCCGAGCCCCCTCGAGATTTTTTTTCATTCGGGAACCAAAATCTCCACCTACTCTCCATGGACAAATCCCATTATCTACAATTACCAACGAGCATCACTAGAGCCATCGTGTTCTACAAACTTCAGGAATAAGAATTGGAAGCAAATCGACAACACCTTCAACCTACACCATTAGGACGCCCACTGTCGTTGTTGTTCCTGGTGGTTCCACCGCGGCCTCGAGAAGCTCCCGTGCCGCTATGGATAATTTTGATCGAGAGTGTCAATTGTGCGACTATTGATGGACAAGCAGGCCTAGTTTCTAGTGCATGGACTTATAGACGGGACAATGAATTTTTCAGTCCCACTCATCCGATCATGAGTGGGACTGAGAAAATACTACATATAGGACCATCAGACCCAGCCACATGATGACCCAGCCACATGATGGACCGACTAAATGCTTACAGGTGGAATCGGGATATCCAAACATGCATGGTGCCTACTAAACGCTTTAGGTGGAACCATGAGGTTTGTTCGTCTTATCAAAACAATGAGGTCTGTTCGTGTTGCCCTCGACAAGGTGGTCGTCACCGATCTGGATTGCTTTGATTGGGTTGATTGCCTCGTCAGCCTCACTTAAGTTGTTGGTCCAACCAATTGTGTGTCCTCAATTTCTCTTGCCAATTCTCCACTCAGTGACAACCCATGCGATCAAGGTCCCACGTTCATTGGAACAGCTACTCACATCGCCTCGAGGCACTGACATTGCTTCCTGACGATAGTGATGCATTCCACCTCCCACTTTTTATCATCATGTTCCCTTACCCACTTTCTCAATAGTTGTTGACCTAATGTTGTCTCTCTTTGCTCCGTTCATGGTTGTTCCGAATGGCTGGAGAAGAACTATTGCAAAAAGGTTGAACTATTGCTGGATCTTCTTGGATGTTGGATTTTCTTGCTCGCTCCTCCTTGGAGGGGTCATTATGGCCCCAATTGTTCTTCCTAATCAAGCACCGGGTAAAACCCTTGATCCATCATAGTGTATCAGGAGATGGTAGCGCCATGGTGTCACCACCCAGACTGCTCATGGAGTCACAAGAATGACAATGAAGTTGGTGTGAGTAGTCTCGGGGCATGGACCTCCAGGACACTATTAACACCATCAATGACATCTCCAAGATGATGCTTTCCTCAAGTCTAGTCGGTTCCCGCCCTCCGGTCCCCATTTTGGCATTAATGGGTGGGTGGTACGTTGACACGTTCTATGCTAGAATCAATGTCGTGTCTCAAAGGTGCCCTGCATCAGTTGTTACACTATCTAGATGCTCGGTGTCTGGCCTCTCGACATTCACAGATGGTGTTTTTGTCATGTGCTTGCCAGTGTGTTGTAAGCCAAAGGCCATTGTGTGGGTGTGTGTGGCGTTGTATAGGTTGTTTTGGCCTTCTTGATCTCTGAAACTAATGTCTAATATCTTGAAGAAAAAAAACATAATAGCTTGCAAGCAAGATATGATGGACAATAAATATGTAAAATTTATATTTGGAAGAATCTATGCCTAGTTTAATGATAATAATAGTTTTGATATACTAGGGATATATTCTAATCAAGCTTAAATCAAGACCTAGAGAATCAAGAAACATATATCCCTCAAAAGAAGAATCTACGAGTTTATACATTATATATCTCCTACAAACAAAGAAAATAAAAATGGTTTTACATGATTTATTCCTAAGGCTATACTCTGTTAATTCTTAATACTAGATTGCATAAAGTTTATTCCTTTGTAGTGGAGTATAAGTAAGATGTGTTGTATCATCTTTAAATTAGGATGCCATGCCCATATAAATATTATCAAGTAACATAATAAGAATCGTGTCAATGTTTCGGTCATCCGCATTGCGCTTAATGCCACCACGACTTAACGAGAGAGTAGGCAAGTGAACCCATGAATCCCAGTCCAATTTAAACCATAAGAAACATATTTCCGACACTTTTATATGCACTTTTATTTTCAGCATTAAATTATTCTGAAAATACGAATAAATATTTACTTTCTTGCGCACACATATGAAACCAAAAAATATCATTACCGCGTCATATTTACTTTATTGCATTGTTATTTACTTTACCGTACTACATATCATATTTTATTTTTACTTACATTCATACCATGTACTTGACAACCACTCCGTGGAGTTGGGGACACAAGAACAATGAATAGTTTTGCAGGTTGCTCGAACAAGAACAACAAGAGCTTTTGCGACTGTTCCCCCGAGAGTTCGATATAAACCCCGAGTTCCCTCGTGGGGAAAATTTAGTCTTGCTACAACACTCTGCACTGGGAGTCCCAACTTGGCACACTTGCTTAGTGTCATCAATACTATTTTCTGGTGCCGTTGCCAGGGAACAAAGGAAAGCATTCACAACTGCTAGCTTCATCAAGTAGAGGAAATTCTCTGACGCACGATCTTATTCACGCGCCGGGCAATCGCCTAAGCTTGGGGAGGTATCACCACTGTGAGTCTTCTCGCTCTTTTAGATTTGCAATGCAATTCTCCTTTTTCTTGTTTTTGTCATCATTAGTGAAGCAAGCGCTTGTTGCTATTATGGATGAGAAATCACAATGGCCGTTTAGTGTTAAAAAAAATCCTCCGACATTTGAAATGCCTAAACTCTTTGAGATTGATCCTGCTGTTGTGAAATCAATTTATGAAGACAGGTACAAAGGAAATCCTTGTGATGATCCTATAGCTCACCTAGTTAAATTTGAAAAATATGTAAATCTATTAAAATTGATAATGTTAGCAACGAGAGAATTAAAGTTAAGATGTTTCCTTACTCGCTTTGTGCTAGAACACTGGATTTGTTTTTAAACTGGCCGCTTGGTACTTTTCATTCATGGTACAATATAAAAGCTGCTTTCAAAGAGATATTTTGTTTACCTCCAACCATAAGAGGGGAATGCGAAACTCCAATTCGCACAGAAGAAGTGTATGGAGCACTTTCCAAGGAAAAAGGTGAATATTCAGATATACAAGTGCCCTCATGACACTTGCCCTTCTTGAATCAATAAGGTAAAAAGCCTAGCTACATGGCTATAAAGAAAGCGTTTACGGGAGGCAAGCCGGTAGTATTTCCTTCTTTCGATTTTGTTTTCATTGCTCTTGGATGAGAGTAATTTTATTTGAGTCTTATTTTTGTGTCATTGCTATACCAAGAAAGTTAATTTTAGTGTGTCTACTGTAGCAAAAATAAAGTTCCAAGTTTTACCCACCTTGGGTGTTTTAAGATTGCAAAAAATTATTTGGATTTGCTTAAATTTGCGTTGCACTTTTTGTTGCACAAAATTTCAGATTTTTTCTATAACTCCTATGGACCTGTTCTATTTATTTAAATTGTAAATTTTCATCCTTTACCTGAATAAAAATATAACAATTTTTTTACATCTTTAAGGGGGGCGGAAAAAATCTCCAAGTTGCTGCTATTTTTATTGGCAGATTCTGTCTTTTGTTGTTTTGGGCATTTGTTTGAGTCTCAAGATTATTCTTTTTGAGTCTTTTGATATTTAGCCAATGTTGGAAACTTAATAATATCTCCAGAAACCTTGCACCAAATTTTATTTGGGGTTTTATTTGTAGCACACATATTATCTTTATGCCCTCTAATATCAGCCACTCTAGAAAAGAGGTTGAAAATATTTTTGTGGTGAAGTTTTTTTCACAGGAACGAAATATTCATCGATCAAGGAGTCATCTAAGTAATGGGTAACAACATAAGATTGGGGATTCCGCATGGAAGCCCCCTGGAGCTATCAACTCCTCGGTTTGCATACTATTCTTGTCTTGTTTTTTGAGCATCACTTTACCATTGCATAAACTTGGAGCGTCTGCCTCTAGTTTTTAATTGTTTCATTTGCATCTCTTTTGTTGAATAAATAGACCACCACCTGTAGGTAAACTTTATAATAATGAGAAAGCTACTATAGGATTTGAGATAAAAAGTTGGTAAGGAAAGGGAGATAGCAATGCAAGTAATGCTTATGTTCTATGCTTCATATGCTTTGATTGAACAGTAATTTGCTAGTGCCATATTAAGTGCTATTTCTTCTTTGAGCATTGATGGTTAACTTTGAATTACTTAGTTCATTTATAAATTTGTAGAATTATTGACATTATTCATGCTTGTGACTTTTATACCTTTCCAATGGCCAAGAAAAGAAAAGAAAAAGCAAGCAAAGACTTGTATATCTGAAAACCTTGAGCCATAGTTCTTTGCAAAATCTCCACCATACCTACCTACATAGAAAAATGCTATTCCAAGTATAGTATATGTTCCATGTCTTTACATTTAAAATATCCTTTTTATTGTGCAATTCGAAGCTCATGGGAAAGTAGCACTATACGGTGGAGTTCATTTATGAAAGTTGCATGTTTTTCATTTTGTTAGTTGGGGTTAAGTTAAACCATGCTATCATGGAACAAGAATTTCAACTTTAATTATGTTATTGTCATACACCTTGGGTTATGCCTATCTTTCCAGTGTGAAATGACTGGGAGTTATCATGTTAAAGATTTGAATGTGCATATTTGTTAGAGAAGAGCATTGGGTCGCTAACCGAAACCATGCTAAATCATGGTAGAAGTTTCAGCATGGACTTCCTAATTAGCTTAAACAAGTTTAGTTTATTTCCGAAATAATTAAGAGGAGTTCATTTGTCTGTTGTCCTGTCGTCCCGGTATGTATTGCCTTTGCAAAAAGAAAAAAAAACTAGAATGCACTGTGTATATGTGGCATGGAGGTACCCCTTTGCGAGCACTTGGTTGAAACTATATGCACACGATGAAAGTCTATGGTAATTCTAGAGTTTATTAGCATGAGGTGGAGGTACTATTAGCCACGGGGTATGAGACTTGCAACTAGTAAAGTGTTAATCATGTAATCATATTTGCTCTTCACTACCGTTGACTTGGGTTGCACAATCCTCAAAATGAATTTTTCTCTTTAGCTCTGAAGTTTGGCACATATACTTCCTACTTACTTTCAGTGGTTATTTATTCAAAAGAAAGAGAAGAAAGAAAGAAAAAATTCCAAAGCACAAGCACTTGCATGTTTAATGTCCATAGTACTTTCATTTGTTTATGCACTTTGTTATTGATTGTTGGACATCATTGAGTTGAATTAGAAGTACCACTTTATATCTCATTTGCTTGTTGCTATACATTAAAGAATGAATCATCTATCATATGCATTACTACTTGTTGTTTTCATAGAAGCAATAAACTCCAAAGCTATTGTTTTATTTTATCACCTTCATACTCGAGGATGAGCATGGGTTAAGCTTGGGGATGTTGATGCATGCAAAGTACATGCATGATCTTTGTAGTTTATTGATGCATATTCCTACATATTATAATGCTATTAGTTGTTATAATCATGCTTTATAATGTTTTATGGGGATTTTCCATCGATCCCCTTTATTTTGGTTATAACCCGGCAGAACAGGAAAACCCTGTTTTGCATATTTCTAAATTTCAGGAACCTTCCCAGACTCAAATTGACCCAGGATTTTCGGAGTTAATATTTTATCAAGAGAACCTGCTTGAGATCAAGAAGTCAACGAGACGAGGCCCAGGGGCCAAATGAGCCCAAGTGGCGCAGCCCCCGCCAGGCCATGCCACCCATGCTCGTTTGAGCCTTAGACCTCCGATGCCATCCATCTTTGTCTCCTGGTGCTCAGCTTGACCTAAAAACACCTATATATAGACCCCCCTCGATCATCCCGAGAGGAGGCGGTGGAGAAACATGAAACACATAAACAGAGGCTGTTCTAGCGAAGATTGGAGGGGGAAACACTGCCGGAGTCGCCCCCGGACGCTTCTCCACCCTCTCTGACGTCAACACCATCATCACCGCCATGAAGAGGGAGTAGTCCACCTCTGGACTATGGGTTTGTGGTAGTAGCTTGTCCTATTTATCTCTTATGCTTCATTGTTTAGACATCATATGAGCTGCCCAACATGATTATGATGCATATTATGTAATTCCTATATGGTGGATTTTTTTTTATTAGATGATTGATGATTGATGAGATGTGATATTTTATTATGTTGTTGATGTATGAGTAGATGCATATTATCACCCCGTTCTTTATTATGTGTTCTGATCCAACATGTATTCGAGAGCGTGTGAGGGGTATGGTGTGTATTGGTGAAATAACTAGATAGTAGTGATTGAATAGAGACAGTGTTCATGATCTGCCAGGGTTGTGTACCTTCTTCTATGGTTATTTTCACTAGGGATAAAAAGAATTCATAGACACGGTTTCTATTGTAATATGTCCAAGTGGTAACATATTTGTTGTTCAACATCATATCAAAGTACCTAAGGCTATACTCTGTTAATCTTAATACTAGATTGCATCAAGTTTTTTTCTTTCTAGTGGAGTATAAGTAAGATTTGTTGCATCATCTTTAAATTAGGATTTGATTCCCATATGAATATTATCAAGTAACATAATAAGAATCATGTCAATGTTTCGGTCATCCGCATTGCGCTTAATGACACCACAACTTAACGAGAGAGTAGGCAAGTGAACCCATGAACCACAGTCCAATTTAAACCATAAGAAACACCTTTCCGACACTTTTATATGCACTTCTATTTTCAGCATTAAATAATTCCGAAAATACAAAAACATATTTACTTTCTTGCACACACATACAAAACCTAAAAAATATCATCACCGCATCATATTTACTTTTTGTACAACACTCTGCACTTAGAGTCCCAACTTGGCACACTTGCTTAGTGTCATGAACTAGTCTGTCAACATTGGTCACCAAGAAGTTCACACCCCCCGTCGCTCATTAAATTGGACATGGACACTCCCAGAAACCCATTGTCGAATATTGAGTCAATGACAACAATATTTTATGGAAAATTATTTGCGATTTTGTATACATTATTTAGCTTCAATTTGATGCTGCTCTTACTTGTCATAGTCACTTAAGAAGATAATCTTAACAAAATAAACATAAACCATAAATCATGCATGGATACATTTAACTCACATCCTTGTGTGGGCAGCAATAGAAACGTCTCCCAGTGTTAGTGCCTTCAAAGGCCACACACTTCTGTGGCGGCTCATTATGGATGTGACATAGGACAACTGATGTAGTCACAATGTAGCAGAAATATTTTCGTGGATGTCATCCGGTGTGTTGTCTAGTTTGGTGAACTAGCATCCATGCGAATAATCAGAAAATTGATGGTAAAATGAATTAACCTCCAAAGGAAATCACCAATTTTGAACCTCAGCCCTGGCCACAACTAATTGTGGAGGGGAGGGGTGGGGGAGGGGGAGGAGGGTGGGGAGGGGTGAGAGAAGGGACTCACATATGCCAATTCCTTATTGGAGCTCAAGCCATCATTCCACGCTTCCATGTCTGGGGTAGGGGGAATGTAGTGGGATGTGAGTTTTTCTTGCACTTTGCTTATTATTACCACCCGTCACAAATGATATCTGTACTTGTGAGTTATAGTGATGCTCAGGCTTCGTTGCTGGTAATACTTGTCGTCCCTATTACATCTAGACATATTCCTCTCCACATCAGGGCCCCATCCGCCTCCCCTGTTCTCCCACTCCCCACCCCTAGCAACACCACTCTGGTTGCTCCACACCATAATAGCCGCACCACCTCCATGCATCCTCCACCTAGGAGGCCGTGATGAGCGCCACAAGCTTAGAAGAAGGAAAAGACACAGTCAGTCGGATCATCGAATACATCCAGTCGCTCCAAGACGACCTTGACAGAGGCGTCGAGCACTCCCGGTAGAATCAGAACAAGGAAGTCGCCGGTGACACCCAACAGAAGTAGAAGCAGCTCGAAGACCTCTCCGTGCCCTACAACATGGAAATGAAGCAACATCACGATGACCTCGATGTTGACTCTGACTTGGCCTCAAAGCAGCAGCAACAGCACAACGACGTCGCCATGGATTCGGATGTGCTACCCCTCCCCGAGCAGCTCCCCCTCCCCCACAATTTAACCAACGATTCTGATGATATGACTTTATCGATCATTTCCGACATATATTTTGGTAGATGTGGATGAATGGTAAACCTAAATGCTTTTGTAATTGATCTATTTTGTTTAATCCTCACTGCATACACCGTTGCATACGCCATTGACTACGACTTGACCAAGAAGCAGTAGCAACACGGTGACATCGTCGTTGATTCGCATGTGCTCCCTACCCCGAGCAGCTCCCCCTCTCCCGATTTAACAGTCGACAACGACGAAGATGCCTCAAAGCAGAAGGGATCTGAGGTCAATACTGATACGTCTCAAACGTATCTATAACTAGAAAAATACCCCGCGCATTGCAGCGTGATTCTCTTTAAAAATCTACTATGTATAAGACATATAATATGGGAAATCATATATTAAAATCATTAAAATTAATCTGAAGATTCAATTGGTCACAATATTCAAGGGCTAAATTAATTAAAGTTAAATTTTGTGTATTTTCCAACAAAAAATAGTGAAGTATTCAATTGTATGGCTTAAAAGAAATGATGAGGTGGATATATTGCATGCAAAGATATTAATTAATTAATATTAGTGGGATGACATGGACAATTGATTGGCTAATATAGTGGATGATGTGGATAGCTTGCATGTTGAGATAGACAACTTAAATGACCCCTTAGTGGGGTTTTGCTTTATAAGAAGTATAGATTTTGATGCTCCATGCTTGTTTATACACTATTTTCTTTGAGTTTTGTTACACTTCGTGGCGTTTTTATGCATTTTCTGGAATTAACCTACTAACGAGACGCCACAGTGCCAGTTCCCTATTTTCTGATGTTTTTGTGTTTTAGAAAAGCTACACAGGAAATATTCTCGGAATTGGACGAAATAAAAGCCAAACCTCCTATTTTTCCAGAAGCATCGCGAAGTTCGAAGATGAGACGGAGGGGGGCCAGGGGCCGGCCACACCCTAGGGGGGCGCGGCCTAGCCCTGGCCCGCGCCACCAGGGGGTGAGGCCGCCTGGTCCACCTCCTGACGCTGCCCTTCCGCCTATATATTCCGCTCGACGGGAAAAACCTAAAGACCCGAACAATTTTCCACGAAACCTACTGCAAGCTGCCGCCATCATCGACGCGAGATCGGGAGGGTCCAGAAGCTCTTCCCAACACCCTGCCAGAGAGGGGAATCCCTGCCGGAGGCCTTCTTCACCACCATGGTCGCCTCCAGAGTGATGTGTGAGTAGTCTACCTTAGACTACGGGTCCATAGCAGTAGCTAGATGGTCGTCTCCTCCACCATGTGCTTCATGTTTAGATCTTGTGGACTGCCTATCATGATCAAGATCATCTTTGTGTAATTTTACATGTTGTGTTTGTTGGGATCCGATGAGTATTGGTACTATGTCAAGTTGATGTGCTGAATTATTATCTTTATGTTATCTCTATGTTGTTTATGATCTTGCATGCTCTCCATTGCTAGTAGATATCTTGGCCGAGTAGATGCTAGTGACTCCAAGAGGGAGTATTTATGCTCGATAGTTGGGTTCATGTCTCTAGTAATCTGGGGGAGTGACACAAACCTCTAAGGTTGTAGATGTGCTGTTGCCACTAGGGAGAAAACAACATTCTTGTGTTCAAGGACATTTGCATTGTTTACATTACGCATTTTGCTTAAGGCGATAATCTGTTGCTTGCAACTTAATACCCAATGGTTGCTCGAATGATATCCGGAGGGTGGATTATTAGTCATAGATGCAGTTCGATTACGGTCTATGTATTTTGTCGTAATGCCAGAGTGAATCTCATAGTGATCCTCATGACATATGTACGCTATATTTATTTTATCAATTGCCCAACTGTAATTTATTTACCCAGCATATTATTTATCTTATAGAGAGACACCACTAGTGAACTGTGGACCCCGGTTCAATTCCTTTACATTGCTATTACCGTTTTACTTTTACTCGCATTATTTACATTCTTGCATACTATTACCTTTTACCACTCGATACGCTCAATCCTTTGTTTACAGCAAACCGGTGAGATTGACAATCTCATCGTAAGTTGGGGCAAAGTACTTGGTTGTGTTGTGTGAAGGTTCCATGTTGCTGCTAGTGAAAAGCCATGCACCAGCATTTATCTGGCACCATTGTCTGGAGTGTCGCAAAGCTAGCGTGCATCAACCTTCGGAAGTGTGGTTCTTTCTCCTACTGGTTCGATAACCTTGGTTTCACAACTGAGAGAAAACTTGCTGCTGTGCTCATCATACCTTCCTCTTGGGGTTCCCAATGGGGTGTCATCTACACGCCATCAAGTATTTTTTCTGGCGTCGTTGCCGAGGAAAAAGAAGATTTCTACAAGGGGAGTCTCTCACTTCCAATCTTTTACTTTGTTATTGTTTTGCTTTATTTTATTTTTGCTTGCATCGTTTTATCAAAAATACAAACAAAATAGTTCCTTTGATAGTTGCATTCCGTTACTTTTACTTTTAGTTCATTATGTTGTTCCCTAAGTATGCTTTGGAGGACCTTACAATAGGTAGTGGTTCTATAATTGGGAAAGGCAACATCGAGGAGTTCTTTAATCATATTAGTATGCATAAAGATGTTGAGAATAGATCTTTAGCTGAGCTTTCTCCTAGTTATGAAGTTGCTGCTGCTTATTTAGTTCACATGTTGGAGGCTAGGTTTGTTAACCTTAATCCTTTTATGCAACAAATGTTTCTTAAGCTTCATGATATCGAAGACTCCGAAAAGAAAGATTTTATTTTAGAGACTTTGCGTAGAGAATTTAGAGATGTTGCTATTGAAGCTAAGAAAGTTTTTGAGCGTTTTAATATGCTTGGTTCAGCTGTTAATGTTGTTGGTACAACCAAAGAAGATATCGAAATACCAATACCTTGCAAACTTGTAGGATTGCATGAAGCTTTGGAAAAGAATTTTGATTGGATTTGTCCTGAAAACCCTTTTGATGAAAGTAGTGAACCCAAGAGTGTTCACAAGGGATCTTCAAAACTCATTTGGATACAATACAATTTATTGTTGAGAAGACTTCTACAATTGATCTTAATGCTTCATTTAAAAATACTTGATTTGCACTTTCTGCGCCTAGCTCAAAGGCGTTAAAAAAAAGCACTCTTGGGAGATAACCCAATGTTTTCTTTTCAGTATGTTTTCTTTTATTTGAGTCTTGGAAGTTATTACTACTGTAATGACCTCTCCTTATCATTTTTATTTTATTTTTGTGCCAAGAAGAACCTCTAATTTGAGGGAGGTAAGATTTGGGGAAGTTGCTGTCCCGAAACAGATTTCTGCGCTGCACCATAAAAATTCGTGAAAATTCTCAGAATATCTTTTTGATCTAAAATTTCTTACGCATATGCCCCAGGTTATATCCAAACTTTTATTAGATTTGCACTTTTCGATTTGAGCAACAGAAGGTCCTCGAAAAAATCGATCTTTGTCAGTTGTTCTGTTTTGACAGATTCTGCCACTATTTTTGTTTGCCTCTCGATCACTTTCTTTTTTAGTTCTTTTGATCACGGAACTTTTGAGGAAGCTGCTACAGTAGCTTATGCTTTAATGGTTGATATATTTTAGTTTGAAACTGAACCAAAAGGGTAGATTTATTATCATGTTTATGCTAATGTTGCTAATAGAATTGTGTGAAGTTTTGTGTGAAGGAAGTTTTCAAGTGTAGGGAATGGAGAGTGATGAGATGAGATGAAGTATGGACAAAAGCTCAAGCTTGGGGATACCCATGTCACCCCAAGAAATATCCAAGAGGTACAAGTGTCAAAGCTTGGGGATGCCCCCGAGGCACCCATTCTTTATCGGCAAAAATCAGGTCACCTTTCAACACACTATATTTTTATTGCTTCATATTCTATGCGTTTTTCTTGGAGCGTCTTTACTTTCGCTTTCAGTTTTCTTTTGTTTTGTTTGCTGCAATAAATGGTTGGACCCCAACAAATTTCTTTTGGAGAAGACATATCTTGTTTTTCATTGCCAAGAACACTCTATTTTTCACTCTTATCGTTCAACGAGTGTTCTCTTTTTCTAGTACTGCATTTAGCTTTCGTTTTTCACCTTGATTTTTGTTCAGATCTTGTTATATCTTTGCATCAAGGTGTATTTAGACCTCTGGTCTATGTTGGTTTTCATCAAAAGAGTTGTTTCAAAAAGGTTTGAATGGTGTTGGAAAAGAGAAAAAAGTTTCATGCCTATAGTGGTACAAATGGGAGCTTGTTTAGACTGCGGCTTAGACTTTTGCATCTCATGCTTGATGTCATTTTGATAGTATGCTTAGTAGTTTTTGCTGTAGCATGACTTGTCTCAAATGACTGAGATTGCTTAATGAGCCTTTGAAAAAAATTATGCATTGTTTTTATTATATGGGAGCATGTTATTGTGGTTTTCTCCTTTGATGCTTTATTTGGGTTGACTTGGCGCATGCTTAAAACATGTTTGACTCTAACAAGTCACCATATAGCCTCGATGATCATTTGGTTTTTGACTTGTGATACCACTTTATGCTTCGGTTAATGATATTTTGTCGCCATGCATGATTATGGCCGTTATTGCTCTCTTAGTTGGTCGCTCCCAGTCTTTTGCTAGCCTTCATTTTGTACTGAGTATGAGCTCTACTCGTGCATCTAACTCTCAAAAACCAAGTTATTCCAATGTGTCCACCATACATACCTATTAGCAATTTGCTATTCCAAGTACATTTGACTTGCTTTTATCTATCCTTCAAATTAAACTTTTTGGTGTTATGTGAAAATTAGTCAGTAAAGCTCTCACGAACTTGACGGCACACTTTACTTTCCTCGCTTTTAATAATTTTGACATTGTGGCTCTCTTATGTTGATGTTATGCTTACCAGTTGTAAGTTGGAAATTAGCCTAGTCATGCCGTTGATACGTCTCAAACGTATCTATAATTTTTGATGCTCCATGCTTATTTATACATCATTTTCTTTGTGTTTTGTTACACTTCGTGGTATTTTTATGCATTTTCTGGAACTAACCAATTAATGAGATGCTATAGTGCCAGTTTCTTGTTTTCTGCTGTTTTTGTGTTTCAGAAAAACTACACAGGAAATATTCTCAGAATTGGACGAAACAAAAGCCGAACCTCCTAATTTTTATCTCTCTATTTTACAAATGAAAAGCTCTAGCACATGTTTAATCACTGCTTCCCTCTGCGAAGGGCCTTTCTTTATCTTTTATGTTAAGTCTCCACCTTCTACCTTTACGCACCGTCTAAGAGAGCATAGTTGCCATTCTGAGTTTAATGTGCATAGTCCCAAAGTTTATCATTGATTGATTCATGATTATGGTTTCACTTGTTCTTAAATTATTTGTATCTAGTCGCCCTCTTAAACTTGAAGGTGTCCTATGCATTTATGTTTTGCTATTCCATGAAGGACAAGCTGAAAACCACTTTGATATGTTTTTCCATATGATTTGACCACACACTTGACTTTCAATGTTTCATTATTCATGATCTTTCATTTGTGTTTCTTTTCATGTTATAACATGGTTGCTAAGTTTTTATTGTTAAGATTATGTCTCTTATGCCCATGTTTTAAGTTCTTTGATCCCAGCACTCAATGCTTTACATAGATGATCAAGATTTTATGCATTTTCCGGAACTAACCTATTAACGAGATGCCACACTGCCAGTTTCCTGTTTTCTGCTGTTTTTGTGTTTCAGAAAAGGTACACAGGAAATATTCTCGGAATTGGACGAAACAAAAGCCGAACCTCCTATTTTTACCTAAGCTTCGCGAAGACCGAAGATGAGACGGAAGGGGGGCCAGGGGCCAGCCACTCCATTGGGTGGTGCGGCCCAGCCCCTGGCCGCGCCACCAGGTGGTGAGGCCACCTGGTCCACCTCCTGATGTTGGCCTTTCGCCTATAAATTCCCCTCGACGGAAAAACCTAAAGGACGGATCACTTTTCCTCAAAACATACTACAAGCCGCCGCCGTCATCGAAGCGAGATCGGGAGGATCTAGGAGCTCTTCCCGGCACTCTGCTGGAGGCCTTCTTCACCACCATGGTCGCCTCTGGAGTAATGTGTGAGTAGTCTACCTTGGACTACGGGTCCATAACAGTAGCTAGATGGTTGTCTCCTCCAGTGGCGGACCAAGAATTTGGACAAGACCGGGGCTAATTTCTAATACTCAAAACTATAAAAATATTTACATTTGAAATCTCTCTTAATAACGGCATAGATTAGCCAAAAGCACAGTAAATATGCATAAGTTTAGTTTTGAGATGTGAGGACTAACTGGCTGCTGCCTTGGAGGGGCTTTATGTTCAGGAATTGTCTGGCTTCCGCCAACATTTGGATCGGATTCTTGAGCAGCAGCTGATTCACTTGAATTGGCAATTTGTGAAGTTGACTGAAAATAAGATGATACCGGTCTTGGTGAATAAGGCTTCGACCTCTTTGTCCCCTTCATTTTCTATGTAATCAAAATAAAATTAGTTAATCCTCATTCAGGCAATCAACTAAGCATAACTAGCAGGTCAATAAATTAATCCCCAATCAGGCAATTCAGTAGATAGTAGAAACAGTAAAAGCTATCTCTGAACACAGTCCCATGTGTACAGTCTCTGCCTACGTGAAAAGATCATAGAAATTCAGAAACCATCAGGCCCTAGAAACGATAAAAGACAGCAAACACTTTCTTGTTTCTGGAAACGATCAGTCCCACGTTGTTCTACAGTAGTCAGTGTTCTGCATCCTACAGGTTGAGTTCAACAACCGCGCGGCTGCGGCGTCTTGGCAACGTCGAGACAGGGAGATGTGCGGGCGAGTCTTCGTCGGCGTCGACCGTCGCGGAGGTGACACAATCAACTTGACAGGGCGGCGAGCCGGTGATGCGATCAACTCGACAAGGTTGCTGCCGCAAGGCACGTTTTGGTCGAGGGATTAGATCAGGATTCACGATTCACGATTCACGAATAGATGAACACTTGATAGAAGAGGAACATGTGGTTTCGGCCGATGGGAGCTAGCACTAGTTTAGCTCATGGGTTTCGATTCCTTTCTCTCAGAAAAGTCGCTATTGCTTGGTGGGCCCTTAGCCCCGGTCGATCTGGCCCAAGACATGGGCTGTGCTCCTTGGGCTCTAAAATTTTACTAAAATTTGCAAGAGGCTTACCTACACTATGCGGGCCAAGACCCAGGCTGTAGCCCGGGCTGCCCGGGGCCCAAATCCACCCCTGGTCTCCTCCACCATGTGCTTCATGTTTAGATCTTGTGAGCTGCCCTACATGATCAAGATCTTCTTTATGTAATACTACATGTTGTGTTTGTTAGGATCCGATGAGTATTGTTACTATGTCAAGTTGATGTGCTGAATTATATATCTTTATGTTATCTCTATGTTGTTTATGATCTTGCATGCTCTCCGTTGCTAGTAGATATCTTGGCCGAGTAGATGCTAGTAACTCCAAGAGGGAGTATTTATGCTCGATAGTTGGGTTCATGCCTCTAGTAATCTGGGGGAGTGACAGAAACCTCTAAAGTTGTAGATGTGCTGTTGCCACTAGGGAGAAAACAACATTCTTGTGTCCAAGGATATTTGCTTTGTTTACTTTACGCACTTTGCTTAATTCAGTTATCTGTTGTTCGCAACTTAATACCTGATGGTTGCTCGAACGACATCCGGAGGGTGGATTATTAGTCATAGATGCAGTTGGATTACGTTCTATGTATTTTGTCATAATGCCCAGAGTGAATCTCATAGTGATCCTCATGACATATGTTCGTTATCTTTATTCTATCAATTGCCCAACTGTAATTTGTTTACCCAGCATGTTGTTATTTATCTTATGGAGAGACACCACTACTAAACTATGGACCCCGGTCCAATTTCCTTTACATTGCTATACCGTTTACTTTTACTCGCACTATTTACTTTTTCTTGCATACTATTACCCTTTTACCACTCGATACGCTCAATCCTTTGTTTATAGCAAAACGGTGAGATTGACAACCTCATCGTAAGTTGGGGAAAGTTCTTGGTTGTGTTGTGTGTAGGTTCCATGTTGCTGCTGGTGCAAAGCAAAGCCCTGGACAAGGCACCATATAAATTGTCCGGAGCTGTCGCAAAGCTAGCGAGCATCAATCTTGTGAAGTTTGGCTTTCTCCTACTGGTTTGATAAACCTTGGTTTCATAACTGAGGGAAGACTTGCTGCCGTGCTCATCATACCTTCCTCTTGGGGTTTCCAACGGGGTGTTACTTACATGCCATCAGCCGTCATGGGGCAAGCTTTCAACATTGCACTTTCTTTCATTTAAGTTGATATTGTGATCTTTTGTTTATGGATACTCGCGATGTGAAATAAGTTGGGATCTTGTGAGGTCATGGAGTTTGTATATGTGTTAGAGAAATGCGTGGGCCGCTAATCTAAGCCATGCATCATTCATGGTGGAAATTTACAGCATGCCCATAGTGGACATTCGACGACGCATCTCACAATAAAAAGCTATACCAATGGTAAATAAAAGAGATGCCGAGGTGTTCATTGTCTGTTTTTCTTATCATTTTGATGTGGACTTGTTCCATGTCATCGAGCAAGAGGTACCCCGTTAGCGGTTCTCGATGTTACATGTATGCTTACAATGACAAGAACTTGCTTGGGACCTAAGTCGAGTAGCATGAGGTTTGGGTATTCGTACTTCATGGGACACGAGGTTTTAACTTATGATTTGTTAAGCATATGCTTCATAATTGTACTCGCATTTACCTTAACCATTCAAGATGCCTATGATGGGAGCAATGAGAGCTCAAACCTAGTAAGTACCATAATTTTTGGAGGTTTATAAAACTTGCAATCACTGCTTCCCTCTGCGAAGGGCCTTTCTTTTACTTTTATGTTGAGTCTCCACCTTCTACCTTTATGCACCGTCTAAGAGAGCATAGTTGCCATTCTGAGTTTAATGTGCATAGTCCCAAAGTTTATCATTGATTGATTCATGATTATGGTTTTGCTTGTTCTTAAATTATTTATATCTAGTCGCCCTCTTAAACTTGAAGGTGTCCTATGCATTTATGTTTTGCTATTCCATGAGGGACACGCTGAAAACCACTTTGCTATGTTTTCTATATGATTTGAACACACACTTGACTTTCAATGTTTCATTATTCATCATCTTTCGTTTGTGTTACTTTTCATGTTATAACATGTTTGCTAAGTTTTATTGTCAAGATTATATCTCGTATGCCCATGTTTTAAGTACTTTGATCCCATCACTCAATACTTTACATCATTGATCAAGATTGTGATGGTGCATGTCACCTCAAAAATTATTCTTTTGTTATCACTTACCTACTCGAGGACGACTAGGAGTTAAGTTTGGGAATGCTTGATACGTCTCAAACATATCTATAATTTTTGATGCTCCATGCTTGTTTATACACCATTTGCTTTGAGTTTTGTTACACTTCGTGATGTTTTTATGCATTTTCCAGAACTAACCTACTAACGAGACACCACAGTGCCAGTTCCCTATTTTCTGCTGTTTTTGTGTTTCAGAAAAGCTACACCGGAAATATTCTCGGAATTGGACGAAACAAAAGCCGAACCTCCTATTTTTCCAGAAGCGTCGCAAAGTCCAAAAATGAGACAGAGGGGGGCCAGGGGCCGGCACACCCTAGGGCGGCGCAGCCTAGCCCTGGCCTGCACCACCAGGGGGTGAGGCCGCCTGGTCCACCTCTTGACGCTGCCCTTTCGCCTATATATTCCCCTCGACGGGAAAAACCTAAAGACCCGATCAATTTTCCACGAATCCTACTGCAAGCCGCCGCCATCATCGACGTGAGATCGGGAGGGTCCTGAAGCTCTTCCTGGCACCCTGCCAGAGAGGGGAATCCCTGCCGGAGGCCTTCTTCACCACCATGGTCGCCTCCGGAGTGATGTGTGAGTAGTCTACCTTGGACTACGGGTCCATAGCAGTAGCTAGATGGTCGTCTCCTCCACCATGTGCTTCATGTTTAGATCTTGTGAGCTGCCTATCATGATCAAGATCTTCTTTGTGTAATTCTACATATTGTGTTTGTTGGGATCCGATGAGTATTGGTACTATGTCAAGTTGATGTGCTGAATTATTATCTTTATGTTATCTCTATGTTGTTTATGATCTTGCATGCTCTCCGTTGCTAGTAGATATCTTGGCCGAGTAGATGCTAGTGACTCCAAGAGGGAGTATTTATGCTCGATAGTTGGGTTCATGTCTCTAGTAATCTGGGGGAGTGACACAAACCTCTAAGGTTGTAGATGTGCTGTTGCCAATAGGGAGAAAACAACATTCTTGTGTTCAAGGACATTAGCATTATTTACATTACGCACTTTGCTTAAGGCGATAATCTGTTGCTTGCAACTTAATACCCAATGGTTGCTCGAATGATATCCCGAGGGTGGATTATTAGTCATAGATGCAGTTGGATTATGGTCTATGTATTTTGTCGTAATGCCTAGAGTGAATCTCATAGTGATCCTCATGACATATGTACGCTATCTTCAATTGCCCAACTGTAATTTGTTTACCCACCATGTTGTTATTTATCTTATGGAGAGACACCACTAGTGAACTGTGGACCCCGGTCCAATTCCTTTACATTGCTATTACCGTTTTAGTTTTACTCGCATTATTTACATTCTTGCATACTATTACCTTTTACCACTCGATACGCTCAATCCTTTGTTTACAGCAAACCAGTGAGATTGATAACCTCATCGTAAGTTGGGGAAAAGTACTTAGTTGTGTTGTGTGCAGGTTCTACGTTGCTGCTAGTGAAAAGCCATGCACCAGCATTTATCTAGCGCCATTGTCTGGAGTGTCGCAAAGCTAGCGTGCATCAACCTTCGGAAATGTGGTTCGTTCTCCTACTGGTTCGATAACCTTGGTTTCACAACTGAGGGAAAACTTGCTGCTGTGCTCATCATACCTTCCTCTTGGGGTTCCCAATGGGGTGTCATCTTGATTGCTATAGATGGCGCGGTGATGATGAAGTGAATGACCGGCCAGTTGGGAAACCCCAAGAGGAAGGTATGATGAATATAGCAGCAAGTTTTTCCCTCAGTAAGAAACCAAGGTTTGTCGGTCCAGTAGGAAAAAGCCAAACTCAAGAAGATGATGCTTGCTAGCCTAGTGATACTCCAACAAGGGCACCGTTAACGATATCTTGTTAGCGCGTCTTCAACTAGTAGCAACGTGGAACCTGCACACAACACAACCAAATACTTTGTTCTCAACTTACGATGAGGTTGTCAATCTCACCAGTTTGCTTGAAACAAAGGGTATGAGCGTATCGAGTGGAAAGTGATAGTAGTATGCAAGTAAAGTAAACAGTGCGAGTAAAGTAAACAGGTGATAGCAATATAATGGAAATAGGACCGGGGTCCACAGTTCACTAGTGGTGTCTCTCCATAAGATAAAATAACACATGCTGGGTAAACAAATTACAGTTGGGCAATTGATAGAATAAAGACAACGTGCATTTGTCGAGAGGATCACTATGAGATTTACTCTGGGCATTACAACAAGATACATAGACCGTCATCCAACTGCATCTATGACTAATAATCCACTTGTGGCGAATCAATTCGAGAACTTCACAAGTATTAAGTTGCGAACAACAGATAACTGCATTAAGCAAAGTGTGTAATGTAAACAAAGCATATGCCCTTGAGCATATGAATGTTGTTTTCTCCCTAGTGGCAACAACACATCTACAACCTTAGAGGTTTCGGTCACTCCCCTAGATTAAATAGAGGCATGAACCCAACTATCGAGCATAAATACCCCCTCTTGGAGTCACTAGCAACTACTCGGCCAAGATAGCTACTAACAACGGAGAGCATGCAAGATCATAAACAACATAGAGATAACATAAGATAATATTCAGCACATCAACTCAATCATAACACCAATATTCATCGGATCCCAACAAACACAACATGTAGAATTACATAACGGTGATCTCGATCATGTAAGGCAGCTCACGAGATCTAAACATGAAGTACATGGTGGAGAAGACAACCAACTAGCTACCGCTATGGACCCATAGTCCAAGGTAGACTACTCACTCATCACGCCGGAGGCAAGCATGGCAATGAAGAAGACCTCCGGTGGTGATTCCCCTCTCCGGTAGGGTGCCGGGAAGAGCTTCTAGACCCTCCCGATCTCGGGTCGATGGCGGCGGCGGATCGCGATGTATTCTGGAAAAGTGATCTTGTCTTTTAGGTTTTCCCATTGGGGGGTCTTTATAGGTGAAGGGGTGGCGCTAGAGGTGGACCAGGGGGCCCTCACTGTAAGATTGCGGAATATGATTGTATTGATACTTTGTTTGGTGATTACAATGAGCCTCTTGGGCTGTTTATATAGTAGTACCAAACTTGGAGACTAAGAAACCTAGTAGAGATAGAATAGGATTACAATATTTAAACTACCTAATATAGCCAACATGTGATATACTCTAACACCCCCCCCCCCCGCAGTCGGATCGGCAGTGAAACGGACGGTCTGACTAGAGCATAGGCCGGAGGTCAGGTGGTAGCTCTTGTTGCCGATGTCGATGTAGCCGGGAGTGAGCATGCTGTAGTCGTGGTCGATGATGCCATTGGTGATGTAGTCACCGTAGATGAAGTCGATGAGGTTGATGTTGTCGAGGTTGATGTCATCGTTGAGTCGAAGAAATTTTGCCGTAGTGTTTGCAGTTGTATTGGTAGTACTTGAGGTAGACGAGGCGGTAGTCGAAGTAGCTCGATCCGCAGTGCCGAGTTTGCCAGACTCGGGAGCGTGTCGGGGACGAAGGCACGCATCGGTGTTGCCAGCACCAGATGTGCGAAGACAGGGACCATCATGAGCCATGCACACCAGAGCCGGTGGAGGTAGCAGAGAAGATCTCTGTAAACGGTCGGTGCGAAGAAGTTGTCCGCCGTGTCGGAGTAGACGAAGTAGCTGCAAGGAGAAAACTTATGCACGGACGTGCAAATAAAAATAGACTGCGACTCTGGCGGCAAGGTCTTGATGGACGAAGACGAAGTGGTAGTTGTCGATGGCGATTGAGTTGTAGTGGTCGAAGTTGTCGGGATTAAACCCGGATTTTCTGCTTGAAGTTGCACGGCATCGCTATTAGGAGAAGATCTTGTCGGTGTTTGATGTTGACCATGAGCAGTGACGGCAGCGACGATGTTGCGATGTTGGTGATGTAGATGGTTGTCGGCAAGGATGATCACGGACGATGTTGGTGAAGATGATCCGGCGTGGTCGACAAGGAGTAGCCGGAGATACGTCGATGCCAAGGCTGGTGTAGAGGCGCACGACGACTTGGCGTAGATCAAAGCAGATCGGCTTGCTGTAGACGGCGTAGACAATGTAGACGTGCTGATACAACTTGATCTTGGCTTGGGAGGCATAGGCGTGCATGCACGCGCGTGTCTCAGCATGCACCTTGGCCTGCAGCTTGTGGTGGACGATGCTGCGCGTATTGATGGCAAGAAACGATCTGCACCGGCGGTGAGCGAACTAGGCATATGTTTGGTGGGTAAACAAAAGAAACGGATCTAATTGGAGAAACGAAAATTTGGCTAATTAAACTAGCTACGAAATCTGGTGCCCCCGGCAGAGATCATGGAGATCGATCTCGCCAGGGGCGGCGCGGCGGAAGCGGTGGTGGCTAAACCCTAGGCGGAGCGAACCACTCTGATACCATGTAAGATTGTACTGATACTTGGTTCGGTGATTACAATGAGCCTCTTGGGCTGTTTATATAGTAGTACCAAACTTAGAGACTAAGAAACCTAGTAGAGATAGAATATGATTACAATATTTAAACTACCTAATATAGCTAACACGTGATATACTCTAACACTCACCACAGGTGGGCGCGGGCCAGGGGCAGGCCGCGCCCCCTGGTGGTGTGGCCGCCCTGTGGCCCTTCTTCGTCTCCTCTTCGGTTCTCTGGAAGCTTCGGTAAATTTTTGGATGTTCGACTTTTGTTTCATCCAATTCTGAGAATATTTCATGTGTAACTTTTCAGAAACACAAAAACAGCAGAAAACAGGGAACTGGCACTGTGGCATCTCGTTAATAGGTTAGTTCCGGAAAATGCATAAAAATGCCATAAAGTGTAACGGAACACTAAGCAAATGGTGTAAAAACGAGCATGGAGCATCAAAAATTATAGATACGTTAGAGATGTATCACATCTACACGCCATCAAGTACTACTTGATCTAGTTATCCTAAATAAAGGGTCAAATCTAGTTAATTAATTATGCATTTTGCACTATTAATCCTCGGCTCATGGTTTAGTATTAATTAATCTGAGGTTTATCTACGCAAATAAGATATCTGCACCATTTAAAAGTCTCATGTATGAGAGCCTTGATTCCTTGATTATTCACACGTTGAAAGTGCATTTCCCTAATAAATGTATTTCGGTGTTTGTTAACAACATTTGGTGATTTAACCATGCTATTAAAGTTCTGCAGATTTTCTAGGTTATTTCAGGATCTCGCGGAGGTGCACCCCAAAAAGGTTGAAAAGATCGGAGCCCGTAGTCCAGTAGTGGAGTTAGGGCTTAGTTGTCTTGTAGGGTGCTTCGCGAAGGTGGAAATGGTGGAGAGGGGATCCACGAAGTGCTGATGTTGCTTCTTCTAGGGCGGAGACTCCGGCCCTGGTGGCCGGAGACTCCGGCCTAGGGGACTCGCCCAGGCAACCCCCAGAGTCGGACGCTTCAGATGCCCGTCCGGAGTTGGGCCGGAGACTTTCTGTCTCTGGCCGGAGACTCCGGGCTGGCATGCTGAGGCCGGAGACTCCGGTCCCTAGGGGCCGGAGACTCCGGTCTGTCTGGCTGGGCTAGGGTTTGCTAAAGGGTCGGACGCTTCAGAAACCAGGCCGGAGTTGGGCCGGAGACTTTTGTCTCTGGCCGGAGACTCCGGCCCTGGAGTCACTTAGGGCGGAGACTCCGGCCCTCCTGGCCGGAGACTCCGGCCCTAGTCGTCCAGCAACGGCTACATTTCGTGGAGGACTATATAAAGCCTTCTTCTTCCTCAAGAGCTGGCTGCGGCTTCCACTCTCTCTCCTCCATTGTTCCAAAGCTTCAAAGCACTAGTTCTCTCTCCCTAGCCAATAGAACTCAAAGCCCTTTTGGGATTTGAGGGAGAAGACCTAGATCTACACTTCCACCAAGGCGATTTGATTTCCCCCCTCTCTTTGTTGAGGGGCTTGTAACTTGTGTGATTCATCGGATTCTTAGCCGGAAGAAGCCGTCCTCCAAGCTTAACTTTGTGTGTAAGAGCTTGGTGGGCCTATTGGGAGCCTCCAATTGAGTTGTGGAGCTTGCCCCAATACTTTGTGTAAAGGTGTCGTGCCGCCTTCAAGGGCATCGCTTAGTGGAGTGTGAACTCGCCTTTGTGGCTTGTTCACCGGAGAATAGGGTGAGCCTTTGTGGCGTTGGTGGCCTTTGTGGCACCACACCTCTCCAACGTAGACATACTTCCCGTAACAAGGAAGGAACTACAGGAATACATCCTTGTGTCTTCGTGTCTCCATTGCGGTTACCTCTATCCTTTACTCGTACCTTTACTTATATTGTTATTGCTAGCTTGCTTGTCACTCTAGGTAAATTCACTTAGTAGCACATCTAGAGAATTTACCTTCTTGTCTAGCCTTAACTTGAAAAGAAGTAAAAATTTGGGTAGCTCCTATTCACCCCCCCCCTCTAGTCGCTCATACGATCCTTTCAATTGGTATCAGAGCGTGGTCTCTTATTCGGGCTTAACCGCCTAAGAGTTTGAGCAACTATGGAAGGGGATGAGAGTAGAGAAACTCCTCTCGAAGATACTCCTCTATCTATCTCTTCCTATTCAATCTCACGTGAGGAGCATTTGGCGTCCTTGGACACAATGCAAACCACCATGAGATTGGAGATGAAGGCTATGTTTGAGGAATATTTTGGAAGAAAACCTTCCGGGCCCACCGACCCAAACACCACACCTAGTGTGGAACTCTCCTTGGCTAAGGTGAAGCCACCTAACAATGGCTCCACCTCCGCCGAGAATAAAGGTGACCCTCCTAAGGAAAATGATGGTCCGGCTAAGGGTGCTAACATTCCACCCCCTAACACTTACTCCCCTCCGCCGGTCCATTATCCTATGCCACACATTAACAACATGGGATCTCCTCCTAAGCTTGATTCTCGCAATTTTATTAAATGGCAAGGACTAATGAAATCTCATATTTCTAGCTCTTCTACTCATTTGTGGAGGGTCATACAAAATGGCTTTGCACCTCATGATCCTCTCAACTTGACCGGAAGGGAAGAAGTTGATGAGCAACTCAATGCCACCGCCAAGCATCTCCTTCAACAAGCCGTACCGGATACTCATGCGGTACACATCAACAACTTGAGCACCGCCAAGGAAGTATGGGACTACCTCACTATGCTCTTCATTGGGAATGAAAGTATTCGGTCCTCCAAGTTTGATGAGCTCAAGAGTGAAGAAAGGGATTTCATTATGCGTGATAATGAGACTCCCGATGAGATGTACCAAAGGATCTTGGCTCTTGCAACGGCCTTGACCGGGTTTGGGTGCAAAGACAATGGTGATGACTATATCAAGCGTATGTTCATCACCTCCATCAACCCAAGAGAACCCATGCGGTCCGAGATAATCCGTTCAAGACCGGATTTTGGGAGTATGACCTCAAATGAAGTTCTTTGCGAGTTCACCGCCTTGTCTATCTTGAAGAAGAACGTGGAAGAGACTAGAGCCCGTGTTCTTGCAGGACAAGGAGTTCACAATCTTGCTCTCAAGGCCAAGGTGGTGTCCAAGCAAGGAGAAGGAGAAGAAGAAATATATGAAGAAAAGTGTTGGTCTCCGGAAGATCTCAAGTTTGCACTCCATGAACACTTGGCTCTCAATGCAAATGCCTTTTGGGATGCCAACAAGCACAAGACGAAGGGATCCAAGTTCAAATCCTTTCCAAGGAAGGGTGGTGACTCTAAAGTGAGGCATTGCTACAATTGTGGAGGAATCAAGCACTTCATCGCCGAATGTCCTTATGAGAACAAGGAGGACAATGAAGGCCGGCTCATCCCCAAGCGTCGGTCATCAAAGTTCTACCCATCCAAGAAGCATGGGAACAAGGACAACAAGAAGAAAGGAGAAAGGGTATTGGTGGTTCATGAGGAGTATGACTCCGAGTCCGATGATGATGACTCCGTTGATGAAGAGAATGGAGAAGTTGCCGCCATTGCCATTGTCTCCACACCACCTACATCCCTCTTCAACTCACAAAATGAGAACGCCATCATCACCACTCACAAGTGTCTTATGGCTAAGGCCTCGGAGGTAACCTCATCACCTACTCCTTCATCATCTCATTCCAATGCTACCTCTATGGATGATGTGAGTAGTCTTAAGATTAAGAAAGAACTAGTTTCTTGTGATGATTTTCTTGCTAACATGAAGGGGCCAACCAAGATATACTTTGAGACACTAATGTGTGAAATTGGTGATGCCCATGACACTATCAAGGAGAAGGAGGAGTTGGAAAGATTAGCCGCCGATGATATTGGCTCTCTATCAATTGAGCTCGAAGAAGAGCAAAAGTTGAGAGTCTCTTTAGAGGAGAAATTGTTGGGACTAGAAGAGTCTCATAATCTAATCTTGTCAAAACTCACTAAAGAACGTGACCATGCTCTTGCTATGGTCAAGTTGCTTAAAAAGGAGAAAGTTGAATTTGACGTTGGTCATAATGATCTTCGTGAGAAGTTTGAGAAGCTTGAAGAAGCCCACAAGGCTTTGGAAGGCAAATTCTCGCATCTCACCAAGATTCGTGAACAACTTCAAATTCAACTAACTATTGAACAATCTAAAGTCCCACCAATGCAAGTTATTGAAGTTCCTTGTTCTTCTAACTCTATTTGTGATCATAGTGATATCATTGAGGAGAACAATAAGTTGAAGGCCGATCTTGCTAAGGGCCTTGCTACTTGCATTCAAGGAGAGGAGGGCCTCGGATTTGTTCAAGGGAAAGGAGGGCCTCGGATTTGTTGCCGAGTCCTCAAAGAAAGGGGATCTTTGTTTGGTGGCCATGCCCTCAAAGAAGAAGAAGAATAAGAAGAACAAGAAGAAGGCAAAGCCTGCTGCTGCTCCTACTCCTCATGTCCCCTTTGATATTTGTTACACCGAGGAGGAGTGGGAGGAGCTGAATGGAAAGAAGAAAATCGAGGAGACTGGAGTCTCCGGGTCAAAGGTTCCGGAGTCTCCGGTTAGTTCATCTACCCCGGAGTCTCCGCTCCCAAAGGCCGGAGTCTCCGGCCCTTCTCACAATAATTTTGCAGGAAAATATAACCCTCATTATGTTCTTCTTAGGGACTATTATGGTGATGTCTATGCTAAATATGTTGGTCCCTATAATGGTTACATTGAATATGCTATTTGGGTACCTAAGATTCTTGTGACTAACAAAAGAGGACCCATTCAAAAATGGTGACAAGGGTATAGTTAATAGAGCCCGTTAGTTGAGTACCCCTGAGGCCCGTTGTACTAGGCCCAATTGTAATGATAGTCGAATACGAGTTATTACCGTATGTCGATATTTGTAATCTGTATCGGACCCTACCCGATCCTCGAGACCTGGCCATCTATATATAGGGGCCAGGAGGGGACGGAGTAGGGCAGATTGAAAGCAAGCCAGGTTGAACACCCAAGTTTACTTTCGATACACACCTATTTCGACTAACTTTACCTTCGAGTTCATCCGACGCCCTATCTCCCCGATCCTAAGTCCTTCATCTAGGACATTTGTCGAGTTAACCCCTCGTCAATTGGCGCCGACCGTGGGGACTCTGGGCGTTGGGATCATGAATTCGACGGCTTTTTCGCTTCTAGCCAACAGCAGATCAGAACTCGACGAAAATCAAGAGATGGAATTGACAATTGGAAGTTTGAGCATCCTCATCGGGCCATCGGGTTCATCCCGCCTTTCGGATTCGACAAAACCAGATCCGTCGGCAAGCAAGCCTGAAACAGAGGAAACATTGGAGTCGTCAAAAGGCTCTTCCAGTGAGGTAAACTCGCCGGTCAGCTTAGAAAAAGCATCAATCGCAGAAGGCGACGAAATTCGGGAAAATTTTGACCCAGAAGAAAAAGCGTGTCAGACGCACAGCAACGCAAAGGATTTCGCCGTAGGAAGCAGCGGCGTCTCCAAGGTACATCAGTTATGCGTCATCATCACTGAAGCAGAAGAAGGAGATAACAGCGAAGGAAGTAAAAAGGTCGACAGGCAAGTCGACAAAGTGAAAGATCACAACAAAAAGGAAAAAGAGAAAATCCATGTCTCGGCTGGTGAATGGAGAATGATCAAATCAGCCATTAATCATGGTGCAGAAGTACCCGAAGGATCGAGAAGAGAAGTTCTAATGGGATATCAGTATGCATTATACCAACACAAGAAGAAACTAAGGGAGGAAAGAGACATGATGTTTCAAGACAACAACAGTATATCAAGGGAGGAAGACTGGGAAGACTATAGTGAAGATTCAGAATATAGCAGAGAGAGGCGCGGAGATCCAAAACATAACAGGGGGCGACAGCACGCGACAGAGAAGAAGGGTACTCGAGGAGCCCCACCCCACAGCTAGAAGAGGAGGAAGATGACCTGATACAAAAAACGCCAGAGGCGGCATTGGCAGCAGCACAAGCTTATTTACTAGCCACAAGACCGAAGCATGGAGACCCGCGCGAAGATATGCACCGAGCCGCGATACGAAGCCTCGGAATAGTAGAAGGTAAGATCAGGGAATAAGGCCCAGAGATAAAGTCGACAAGTCACAAGGAGAAGTTCAGATACAATCGCGCAGACTACGACTACGGCGAGTCATCAGAAGAGGAAAAGCAGCAAAAAAAGAAAGAAGATGCAAGAAGTATAATAGCACAAGCTCGAATAAATAAATCGCGACATGCTTGGAGGGAAGAGAATTATGAAGACGACGATAAAGATATGGGTGCGTTATGCTTTACCCGCAGGGTTCGCAAAACATGGGTACCCAAAGGATTTAAACTACCACACGACCAGAATAAATACGACGGGTCACAGGAACCCACCTTATGGTTATCAGATTATCTACAGGCAGTGCAGATACTAGGGGGAACAAAGGCGACTGCAATGCAAATTTTGCAGCTGCACCTCACCGGCGCCGCCCGGTCCTGGTTGAACACCCTACCCCGACGAATCCATTGGAAGCTGGGGGGAACTCGAAAGTCAATTCACAAGAAATTTTCGTTCCACCTACAAACGCCCAGCATCACTAGAAGAAGTTAAAGCATGTGTGCAGAAGAAAGGCGAAACGCTACGTTCTTATATACAACGCTGGAGTACAATCAAAAATTCAGCAGAGGACGTCTCTGACGAACGAGCAATAGACGCCTTTTCGGAAGGGCTTCGTCGCTCAGATCTGGTGGAAGAAATAGGAAGAACAAGACCTACGACGGTAGCTGAGCTAATGGAACAAGCCAACAAATTCGCTGATGGAGAGGACGCGTATAACAATAAAAGAGGACGTTCGCCAGAAGTCGACAGAATATGTCGACAAAGGAGACGACACCGCAGCGGGGGTAACCAAGGAAGGCGAAATCAGGTAGCCGCGGGTTATACGCTAGAAGAAGAGGAAGGGTATGAAAGTAGGAGATTTCAGGCGAAAGGAGAAGAGAAACCAAGATACTCGGGTCCTTCGGCCGAGGATATGCTATACGGACCTTGTCAAATCCACTACGCGTATCTCGACGGGAAAAGGGTCTCAAATCACCAGATGAAGGATTGCAGAACATTCCTAAGGTTGCAAGGCGCCATGGGCTCAAGCCAAGAAGGAAGGCAAGGAGAAAGACGTAGAAGTCAAGGATATCAAATGCAAAGACTAGCAAAGCACCTAGAGTCAAAAGTGTACATATCAGCCATGATTCAACCGGTGCCCAAGTCAAAGAAAGAGCGAAAGAGCATATCTAGGCAAGTAAACCTAGCAATATCATCGCCACCAGCTACCACAGAGTACCTATGGTGGTCAGAGCAACCAGTCAAGTTCAGTAGAGCGGACCACCCAAAGAAAGTTCCTAGGCCGGGACACTCGCCTATGGTTCTAAAAGCGCAAATAGGAGGGTACGACATCGGAAGAGTGTTCATGGATGCAGGGAGCGGCATAAACTTAATATATGCTAGAACACTAAAGGCAATGTGTATCTCACTGGCGAGTCTGAAGCCAACAGATTGCTCTTTCCACGGAATAGTACCAGGAGAAGCAAACTACCCTTCGGGAAGGATAGAACTCGATGTCTGCTTCGGCAGCAGCGAAAATTATAGAAGAGAGAAGCTGGAGTTCGAAGTCATGGACTGGCCATCACAATATCATGCAATCCTGGGGCGCCCAGCATTTGCAAAATTCATGGCAGTACCACACTACGCGTATCTCACATTAAAAATTCCAGGGCCCAAAGGAACAATTTCGGTACAAGGGAGCTTTGAAGTAGCCAACACATGCGACAGAGAATTCAACAGGATGGCGTAAACTTTCGGCATGACAGCAGAATATGAGAGGTTGAAAGGAGAAACGGATCATAATGTGCTACCCGACGTTGGACGATCCCTACCAGATAAGGCTTTCGACACAACGCAGGACTCGAAGAAAATTCAGGTCCACCCTACGGATCCAAACAAGACAACATCAATTGCGGTGAACTTGGATCCCGCATAGGAAGGCGCGCTTGTCGAGTTCCTCCGTGAGCGCTGGGAAATCTTCGCCTGGTGTCCATCAGACATGCCAGGGGTTCCCAGGGAACTCATCGAGCACGCACTAAATGTAGATCCCAAGGCAAAACCAGTCAAGCAACCATTGAGGCGATTTGATGAACCTAAAAGGAAGGCGATAGCGTCAGAATTGCACAGGTTAGAAAATGCCGGATTTATCAGAGAAATCAAAACTTCGAGTTGGGTATCAAACCCAGTCATAGTACCCAAGAAGAATACAGACGTGCAAAGAGTATGTGTCGACTATACATCTCTCAATAAGCACTGTCCAAAGGATCCCTTCCCCCTACCCCGCATCGATCAGATAATCGATTCCACGGCGGGATGTGCAAGGCTTTCATTTTTGGACGCATATTCTGGTTACAATCAGATCAAATTGAAGAAAGAGGACGAAGAAAAAATGGCCTTCATCACACCATACGGAGTATTTTGCTACCAGGTAATGCTGTTCGACCTAAAAAATGCAGGAGCAACTTATCAACGGATGATGCAAAATTGCCTCGGAAACCAAATAGGACGCAATATCCAAGTCTACATCGATGATGTAGTCATCACAACAAGAGAAGAGAAATCTTTAATCAGCAATTTGGCAATAACTTTCGACAACCTGAACAAGTACAAGCTTAAGCTGAACCCGACAAAGTGTTCCTTCGGAGTCTCAGCAGGGCAACTTTTGGGGTTCTTGGTATCAGCACGAGGAATAGAGGCAAATCCAGAGAAGATTCAAGCAATTCTAACAATGGGGAAACCCACGAAACTTCACGACGTACAGAAATTGGCAGGACGCGTCGCGGCATTAAGTTGCTTCGTTGCTCGACTAGGGGAGAAGGCGCTTCCTTTTTATGCACTTATGAAGAAGTCAGACGATAAATTTGAGTGGACAGAAGAAGCAGACGCGGCGTTTGCTCAATTGAAAAAAGTGCTTTCCACGCCACCAGTGCTGGTCGCACCAAAAGAGAAAGAGCCACTGCTGTTGTACATCGCCGCAACCCATCAGGTGGTGAGTACAGCTCTAGTAGTCGAAAGAAGCGAAGAAGGAAAAGCTCATGGCGTCCAGAGGCCGGTATACTTCATCAGTGAAGTGCTATCTCCAACCAAACAGAGGTACCCGCATTATCAGAAGTTGGCATACAGTGTCTTCACAACCGCACGTAAACTACGACAGTATTTTGCGGTGCACCCAATTATAGTGGTCAACGAAGCGCCACTATCGAGTATATTGAACAACCCTCTAGCAACAGGGCGTGTCTCTTTGTGGGGAATCGAGTTATCTCCCATGGACATCACGTACGAAAAAAGGAAGGCAATCAAGTCGCAAGTCTTGCCAGACTTTACAGCAGAGTGGCTCGAGCTGCAAAGCACGGGACCACCAGATTTATCGAGTACTTGGACAATGTACTTCGACGGTTCTAAGAGAATCCAAGGCGCAGGCGCAGGAGTAGTGTTGATATCACCTCATGGAGACAAATTAAAGTATGTCTTAAGGATGAGCTTTCCACAGGCTTCCAACAACGAAGCGGAGTACGAGGCTCTGTTGCATGGAATGAAAATGGCTAAAGCATGTGGAGCAACTCGCCTAAAAATATTTGGAGATTCAAACCTTGTTGTTCAGCAAGTCATGAACAGATGTGATACAATCAATGACAACATGATGGCTTACAAAAATTTGTACCATTACCTAGAAGGAACGTTCGATGGGTGCGAAGTCTCGCACGTAAGCAGGAACAGCAATGAAGAAGCTGACAATTTAGCAAATATCGGGTCACAGTGTTTACCTGTGCCGTCCGGAGTATTTTGGGAGGAAATAGTGGAAAGATCAATAAAAAGTGGAAAAAGTTCGACTACTATAGAAGGCTCAGGGGCTACGTCAGAACCAGAGGAGATCATGATGATAGAAGAAACATGGATGCAGCCATATCTCGCGTACATGATAAATAAAAAACTACCAGAAGATGCAGTGGAGGCCAAGAGGATAACTCGAAGATCGAAAGCGTTTGTCGTGTTGGAGGGGAAATTATACAAAAGAAGTATTACCGGCGTTTTACAGCGTTGTGTAACGCCCCAGGAAGGGCAAGCAATCCTGAGAGACATACACGGCGGGGTGTGTGGCCATCATGCTAGCAGCAGAGCAATAGCGGCAAAAGCTTTCCGAGCAGGATTCTATTGCCTAACAGCCATCGAAGACGCAAAAGATATAGTTCGAAAGTGTGAAGCATGTCAAAGGTTTGCATCTAGACCGCATGCGCCTGCAGCGGAGCTACAAACAATACCATTATCTTGGCCCTTCGCACAATGGGGCCTCGACATGGTGGGAAAGTTGCACAAGTCATGGCCAGGAGGGCATGTCTACATGCTAGTGGCAGTCGATAAATTCACCAAATGGGTAGAAGCGGCCCCAGTAACAACTCAAGATTCTACAGCAGCAATCAGCTTCATCAAATCAATAGTTTTCCGTTTTGGTGTACCATACAGCATCATAACAGACAACGGGACAAACTTCACTTCAAAGGAATTCAAGAGTTACTGCGAAGGATTGGGGATCAAGCTAAAATTCGCATCTGTGGCACACCCGAAGACAAACGGGCAAGTCGAAAAAGCCAATGGTTTAATATGTAGTGGAATAAAAAAGAGGCTCTTAGCACCTCTTGAGAAAGCCAAGAGCGCTTGGGTAGAAGAATTTCCCTCCGTTCTTTGGAGTCTAAGAACTACTCCTAATGCAGCAACTCAAGAAACTCCTTTTTTCCTGGTCCATGGCGCCGAAGCCGTGCTTCCAGTCGAAGTAACGCACTAGGCTCCAAGAGTGACAACGTATGACGAGACAACGTCAACAGAGGCATTGCAAGATGATGTCGATGCACTGGATGAAGCAAGAGACAAAGCATTAGAAAGGGCTACGCAATATCAACAAAGTCTACGAAACTACCATAGTAGTCGAGTTCGCCCACGATCCTTCGTGGTGGGAGACCTTGTTTTGCGACTCAGGCAAGATAGCCACGGCAAATTGGAGTCTCCTTGGGTGGGACCGTACATCGTCACCGAAGTAATACCAGGAGGAGCATATCGATTACAAGATAAGAAGACTGGGAAGGACGAGAGCAACCCGTGAAACGCAGAACAGCTACGACATTTTTACGCGTAGACTACATATAGTGGTATCAATAAATTCGAGTTAGCCTTCTGAACCCAGAACATGAGGCCACAGGTCGGGTTCTTTGGGTTGAACTCGACGAAATTGTACAAATATTTGTTACTTCTCCGCTCGGGGGCTTCAACCCCTGGGTCGTACGAAAAGAGTCATTATCGCAAGATTGGAGGTTTTCTTTCATTATAAGGTTGTTTAAACAACCCAATAAATACTGAGAGAACTTGGTTCATAAAAAGAACCCGATATTATTCCTACATTTTTTGGTTCGCAAAGAACCCGATATATGGAAAGCATACCTCAGAACATGACTTGTTCTCATGGTACTATCAAAAGGCATCGACGCAAAGTACGCATATGCATTACAAATATCATTGCAGGAAAGACATTATAAAACGAAATTACATATCCTACTGGAACTAGACTTCAGCTTCATATTTCTTCTGGCACTGGGTGCCATCGTAGATCTTCACGTCAAACTTCGACGTCCCGATGTGGAAGTCGAAGGCCATGAAGAAGCCTTGATGGATGTCGTGGTTTTCTGCAAATTGCGACCAGCCGCCCCTGAAGTACTGCTCGCCGTTGCCATCATACCACACCTCCACCTCATATGGGATACCACTGCCAGATTGCTCGCGAAGAACAGCTTCTCGCAGTTCGCGGCCCTCCATAAACTTGGTAAAATTCAACGGCAGGCGCTGAATCTCACGGCACTGCGCCATGGCAATGCAGAAAAAGGAGAAGACTTGAGGAGAAGCAGTGGGAGCGGCAGGAGCAGCAGGACCTGGAGCGGCGTCAGTCGCCTTGGGCTTGTTCCTGCTGCCAGGTGGACGGCCGGGACGACGCTTAGCTGGAGTGTCCGATGAAGTTCCGGCGGCGGCCAAAGTGGTATTGCTCTTATTCTTGCTGCCACGCGGGCGACCCCGACCTCGTGGCGCCGCCGGGGATCCAAGGTTCAGACGAGAACCTTCAGCATCTGCCATGAGGGACAAACCTCGGAAAACCCTAGATGAAGAAAAGAAGACGATGCGGCGGAGGAAGCTATCTGATTAGGGTTTTTGCCTTTACAAGATGGTGCTTTATTTATAAGCACGTGTTATTGGGCCCCCGTGCTACAGCACAGCCCATAAACATATTTTACAGCAGGAGTTAAAATTTTGCGTACAGCAGACGATAATATTAAAGAAAAACAAGCAAAGGAGACCCTGGTTGCACGATATGAAAACCTCGACTTGGACTCGGGGGCTCGCCAAGTAGTAAGATGTCAACAAAAGAAAGAAGAGCTGAACTTTGAGCCTATGCTTGACTACAAGTCGCCAAACATAGCCTCGGGGGCTACTCCCATCGGGAGCGCTGGGCGCGCACCCGATAGAGCTGAAGGTAATCAATATTGGAGATGCGGAAGGATAAGCATACAACCTTCGACTACATAGTCGACAAAACGAAGAGAGATTACTCCCATCGGGAGCGAAGAAGATTAATTTAAAATCCGAAATTCTATGGTTTTATCAGTCAAAAATTTGGCTGCGAATATGAGATTCTCGAGTTGCGTTATCGCAACGAAACTCGAATGCCGCGGCTTGTCGCAAAGGTAAGACCCCAGGATCCGTCCTGTGTGGCCTGGTATACGCACATGGATGCGCTCTGCCGGTATGTATCCGTGTCTACGACGCGAAGAAAATCCTGGTGGACGCACTGGGTACCCTTGAGAACCACTGGGATTCATTTTTTGTAAGTCCTAAATGAGGCAAAAGAGTGAGTTTGACCGGTATCCCGAATTCAAGTCCAAGGGGATTGAATTTGAAGTAGGTGGCAAGTATCTGTTCCGGCAGTTAACTGACCTCTTGATCCGTCAGAGTTGTCAGGCTTGATCATCAAAACCCCTTGCGAGCAGAGTATTATCATGAAATATAAGTCGAAAGACCAAGTCGAAGATTTGAAGATATGAAGAATTGATCAAGTCAAAGATTTGAAGATTAGAGATTCAACCTGAATCTGCAATTCTGGTAGAATCTCAGGGGCTACTGACAAGGGTATAGTTAATAGAGCCCGTTAGTTGAGTACCCCTGAGGCCCGTTGTACTAGGCCCAATTGTAATGATAGTCGAATACGAGTTATTACCGTATGTCGATATTTGTAATCTGTATCGGACCCTACCCGATCCTCGAGACCTGGCCATCTATATATAGGGGCCAGGAGGGGACGGAGTAGGGCAGATTGAAAGCAAGCCAGGTTGAACACCCAAGTTTACTTTCGATACACACCTATTTCGACTAACTTTACCTTCGAGTTCATCCGACGCCCTATCTCCCCGATCCTAAGTCCTTCATCTAGGACATTTGTCGAGTTAACCCCTCGTCAAATGGGGACCTAAAACCAAGAATTAATCTCTTGTAGGACATTGCTTCCGGAGGAGGAAAATGGATTATTGATAGTGGTGCCACAAGCCACATGACCGGAAGCAAAAATATTGTGGAAGATCTAAAGCCCAATACTTCAAATGTCACGGTCTCATATGGTGATAATTCATCCTCTAAGGTACTTGGTTTCGGTAAGGTGGTGATCACTCCGGACGTGT
Source organism: Dactylis glomerata (assembly GCA_007115705.1). NCBI lineage: Eukaryota > Viridiplantae > Streptophyta > Magnoliopsida > Poales > Poaceae > Dactylis > Dactylis glomerata. The sequence continues at coordinate 3,232,247 of QXEO01000121.1, read as the reverse complement.
CCCTAGTGAATGCCATGCTTGTCGAAACCATTGGTTATAATCTACTTTCTGTTCATCAACTTGCTACTATGGGCTATGCCACATATTTTGATGTTGATATTGTGGTCGTCATGTGGAGTAAGTCTCTCGAGGTTGCCTTTGTTGGGTATGTCGAAAATGGCTTGTATGTGGTGGACTTTTCGGAGAAACCCACTACGGCTGCGATGCCTAATTGCTAAGGCCGACGTGGGATGGCTTTGGCATCGCCTGTTAGCCCACGTCAATATGAGAGCTTTGCAAAATCTCTACACCGGCGGCCACATACTCGGACTAAAGGATGTTTCTTTTGCCAAAGATCGTGTTTGTAGGGCATGTATTGAAGGAAAGATGCATGAAACAAGTCATCCAAGCAAGACTATTATCTCTTCCAAGAGGTGCTTGGAGCTCCTTCACATGGATCTCTTTGGACCTCCCACTTATGCAAGTCTTGGTGGCAAGAAATATTGCTTGGTGATTGTCGATGACTATTCAAGATACACTTGGGTTTATTTCTTTGAGTTCAAGAGTGAGACCCAACAAACCGTCAAAGACTTTGCCACCGAAGTTGAGCGTCAATTCAATACCACCATATTGACTATAAGAAGTGACAATGGCACCGAGTTCAAGAACTACTCCCTAAATGAGTTTCTTAGTGATGCGGGTATCAAACATCAATATTCCGCTGCATATACCCCGCAACAAAATGGAGTTGCCGAGAGGAAGAACCGGACTCTTATGGATGCGGCAAGAACTATGTTGGCGGAGTTCAAGTCTCCATACAACTTTTGGGCCGAAGCTATTAATACTGCATGCCATGCCACCAACCGGCTTTATCTCCGCAAGAACTTGAACAAGACTCCATATGAAATTCTTACCGGGCAAAAGCCCAACATCATGTACTTCCGGGTATTTGGTTGTAAGTGTTTCTATCTCAAGAAAGGTGTTCGATTGTCAAAATTTGATTCTAAAGCTATAGAGGGTATCTTTGTTGGTTACTCCACGGACTCACATTCCTATAGGATCTATAGCAAGTCCACCGGGCATGTTATAGAGACTTGTAATGTGAGGTTCGATGAGGATAATGGTTCCTTTGTGGGACAAAGTGGTGTTCGTGATGTAGGTGACGAAATTCCTCCCCAAGCCATAAGAAGAATGAGTGTCGGATTCTTCCAGCCCATTGAGGGACACCTTTTGGCCGAAGGAGAAGGACAATGCTCTACACATGTGGAGCCTTCACCTGCTGAACATCCACAGGACATTGACCAAAGACAAGCTGTGCATCCTCAACCTCAAGATCATCCCACCGAGCAATCTTGCCCGGAGAGTCCGGCCCCTGTGGTCCGGACTCTCCGGCCTATACCAGAGTCTCTGGGTATGGATACCGGAGTCTCCGGGGGTGATCAAGGCCTTGATGAAGATCCTTCAGAATTCCGTGGCTATGGGCCACTTGATGATCAAGGCAATCCATATGGTCAAGGCGAGGACCAGAACAGTGATCATGAAGATGATCAAGTAGTCTCTCAAGAATCTCCACTTGAGGCTCGCACTCGCCGTGAGAAGAAGCTTGAGTCCATTCTTCGACGAAGAAGCATATCCTTGGAAAATGTGGTTGGGAGTGTTCGTAAAGGTGTCTCCACTAGGAGGCAACTTTCTAACTTTAGCTCTCATCATGCTTTTGTCTCTTATGTAGAACCCAAGAAAGTTTATGAGGCGCTTGAGGATCCAGATTGGCTTGATGCCATGCATGATGAACTCAACAACTTCGAGCGCAACAAAGTTTGGACTCTAGTAGAAAGGCCTAAAGATTGCCGTAATGTCATTGGGACCAAGTGGATCTTCAAGAACAAGCAAGATGCAAATGGCATAGTCATTCGTAACAAGGCAAGATTGGTGGCTCAAGGTTTCTCCCAAGTTGAGGGTATTGACTTTGGTGAAACTTTCGCTCCCGTTGCCCGTTTTGAATCCATTCGCATCTTACTTGCATATGCATCACATCATAACTTTAAACTTCAACAAATGGATGTTAAAAGTGCATTTCTCAATGGTCCCTTAAATGAATTGGTTTTTGTGAAGCAACCCCCGGGCTTCGAAAACCCTAAGTTTCCTAACCACGTTTACAAACTTGATAAGGCGCTCTATGGCCTCAAACAAGCCCCACGTGCGTGGTATGAGCACCTTAAAGAGTTGTTGGTTGATCGTGGTTTTGAAATTGGGGTGATCGATCCTACTCTTTTTACTAAGAAGGTCAATGGGGAGCTTTTCATTTGCCAATTATATGTTGATGATATTATATTTGGTTCTACTAACAAAGCTTTCAATAATGAGTTTGCCAAGCTCATGACCGACAAGTTTGAGATGTCTATGATGGGGGAGTTAGAGTTCTTCCTTGGATTTGAAGTCAAACAATTGAAGGGAGGGACTTTTGTGAACCAAGCCAAATATACCCAAGACATGCTCAAGAGGTTCGAGATGATAGGAGTCAAAGGTGCAAAGACTCCCATGCCAACAAAGGTTAATCTTGATCTCGATCCTAATGGTAAAGAAGTGGATCAAAAACTTTATAGATCCATGATTGGTTCCTTGCTTTACCTTTGTGCATCTAGATCGGACATTATGTTAAGTGTGGGAGTTTGTGCACATTTTCAAGCCGCACCAAAAGAAAGCCACTTAGTGGCGGTCAAAAGAATCTTTCGATATTTAGTGAATACCCCTAACTTTGGTCTTTGGTATCCAAAAGGAGCAAGTTTTGATCTTGTAGGTTACTCGGATTCGGATTGGGTGGGAGACAAAGTGGAACGGAAATCAACCTCCGGGGCTTGCCAATTTCTTGGTAGGTCTTTGGTGTGTTGGTCATCTAAGAAACAAAATTGTGTGTCTCTCTCTACCACCGAAGCCGAATATGTAGCCGCGGCTCGTTGTTGTGCACAACTCTTATGGATGAGGCAAACTTTGAAGGATTACGGTGTCATTTTTGACAAAGTGCCTCTTTTATGTGATAATGAAAGTGCAATCAAGATCGCTCACAACCCGGTGCAACACAACAAGACAAAGCATATTGAGATTCGTCATCATTTCATTCGGGATCATGTCAACCGTGGAGATATTGATCTATCTTATGTTGGCACTCATGAGCAACTTGCCGATATATTCACAAAGCCTCTTGATGAAGCAAGATTCCGGGAATTGAGGCATGAACTAAATATCATTGATTCAAGCAATGTGGCTTGAGCCAGGTGCATTTACTCCCATACTCTAACTTGTGTGTTGTTCTAGATGTGGGCATGGAAATAGGGGGAGTGCGGTCCTAATTGATTGGACTATCCCTCCCCCCATAATGCCAATAGTAAGCGTATTGTTCTATCTTGTCATTTGTGACATTTTTGAGCTTAATCGATGAGTCTAGGTTTTGGGCCCAAGATATATCTTCGCGGTGCCATACCTATATACTCATACATGGTGGCCTTTTGGTCACCAACCTCCCTAGTGGAGGAGTTTCCCATTTGATTTTATTGTCCTATTTTTTATGGGAACATGCTCATGTTTGGTCTTATTTGATTTTATTTGCATGTTTGCAAACATGAGCATTTTGTACCACACAGTGACAATGTGTCCATCCCAAGCCTATCTCATCCTCAAACATACTCATCTTTAAATGACATGTCCTTTTCCACTATAAATGTGATCTTGTCAATGGGGGACCGGAGACTCTGGGGTTTACAGCCCAGAGACTCCGGTGGGCCGGAGACTCTGGGGTAAGTACCGAAGACTCCGGCCGGGCAGTTTCGAAACAAATACTTAGGGCACGGGGTGGGGAAGAACGGTTCATTCTTCCCCATCCACCCCCGTGCCCCTGCTCTTCCCCTGCCGCCCCCATTGTCCTAGATCGCCCCCGGAGCCTCTCCAAGCTTCGGGATCCGCCGTGCCACCGGCAAAACAAGTTCTTGGAGGTGTGGGATCAATCCCACCGATCGATTTTGTGCCATGGACTCCGGTAAACTTGCTCTCAATCTCCTCCATCTAGTTCTCCCTAGATCTATGAGATTTGCATGTTTCCCTTAGTTTGATATGGTGTACTACCTTCTAGTGGCTATCAATCATCTTCTTTGCAACTTTATTGTGGATTTTGCACTCGATTTGTTCAAATGTAGTCTCCTAGGCTCGGGCTCCTGCATCCAACCGGAGACTCCGACCCCTGTGGCCGGAGACTCCGGCCTGGACGCAAAGTCTCAGGTTTTGGCCGGAGACTCCGGCCCGAGTCCCCGGAGACTCCGGCCCGAGTCCCCGGAGACTCCGGCTAGATCAGGCCTGAGTGCACTAAGTCACAGCATAGTTGCTTACTTTTTGATTCTAGGACATGTCACCTCAACCTTGCTATCTTCCTCACTCATTCACAGGTGCAGGTGGTTCTCGGAAACCGGCCGCTCATAGCAAGGACAAGTTGGTTGTCAATCCTGCCACAGGGCTCTTGTTCAGAGGTCAATCATTGCTCAGCAAGCAAGGGATGCTAAGAAGCTCAAGACAAGGATGGCTGAGGAGGAACGGGCTGAGGCAGCTAAGAAGGTCAAGTTCGATAGCCTTGTGACCTTGGAAGGGCTGTCGTCATCTGAATTTGTTGAGATGAGGAAGAGGGACATGTACACTCTCCCACGGAACTCTCGTGACCGTTGCTTTGTCCGCAAAGAGCAAGAGCTGATCATGAAGGAATTCTATGCTTCTCTCAAGAAGTATCCAGTTTGCCCTCAGACGGTCATGGACTTCTCTCATTTTGCCAAGTACAGTGTCTACTTTGGAGAGGCTGTGTGGATCACTCGCAAGCTTGGGCTCCATCCACTCATGAAGATTCAAGAGCCCTATAACATCACTTTGATCCATCAGTTCTTTGCTACCTTGGTACTTGGGGATGGTGAGGAGATTCCCATGACTTGGATGACCGGAGAAGAGGTTTGTCACTCCAACTTCATGGACTTTGCTGCGCTCCTTGGGTATGAGTTTTGTGGTGCTACTACTCCTAGTGGCATGAGGATGCATGTGGATGGTGAGTACTATGAGAAGAAGAAGCTTGCTCCTCTCTACACCGGGGATGACAAGAAGATTGTCATTGGGGGCACCCTTGGGCTGTCCAAACGGTCCAACATCTTGCTCCGCATATTCCGGGCCTCCATTGCCCCTCAAGCCGGTAACTTTGATGCTATTCGTGGGGCCTTGGTGAATCTCTTGGCCTACTCACATGAAGTCTATTGCAAAGGGGAGACCGCACATGTTGAGCCACTTGATGTGATGGATTTCATTCACAAGGAGATCAATGATTGCATTCTCAACAAGAAGACTCCTCTTTATGCTCCTTTTGTCATGAAGCTCATTCTTGCTCAACAACTCAACCTTCCTCTCCTCACGGCAAACCTTGTGAATCACAAGGTTGTGAAGCTTCAACGCAAAGAACCCACCGGTCACTCCAAGGAACCATTTGCTCCGGTGAGAGGTGAAGATGATGATGCCTTTGTCGAGGGAGTTTCTATTAGAAGGGGCCCAAGGATGAAGCATGCTAGCAATACCGGCTCTAGCTCCAACAATGAGTTTGGGCAAGAATTCAAGAAGCTCAATAGGTTCCAAAGGAATGTGCTTTGCATGAATGTGGACATCCGTCACAAGCAATATGAGAGCTACATTGCCCAAAAGCATTTGAATGACAATCAACAAGTTCTTCACAAGGCTTTTCGGAAGTCTCAACCGGACTATGTGGAATCACCGCCTTCCTCTTCTTCATCCGGCACTCACTCCTATGGCAAGTGGAGCAAGGGTCTGACTGACTGGCAAGCCTTTGAGGAGGTCACCTCTGGCACCTCCAATGTGCATCATGGCAAGAAGCCCATGGCTTCTGATGATATTGAAGAAGGAGATGAGGACTTCAATGCCGGTTCCGAGGACGAGCCCGAGGATGAAGACGATGAGTGATCCCATGGGCGTATAGCATCGCTCTTTTCCCTTTTTGGTGTCTCGATGCCAAAGGGGGAGAAGTAGCTCTATTAGGATGTCATCGTTGGGATTTGCCATAGGTTGGTTTATTTGAATTTGGATTTGCATTTGCTTTGGTCGAGACACAACTTCATGGACTTTCATGTTGTGTCTCATCTATCTTAGTGTTGAACTATTAAATGTGTGTGGTACGTTATGTTTGTGAGACTTAAGTTCCTCTGTTGCTTAGTAAGACTATGGTTAGTCTCATGTATTACTACTTGCTCTTGGTATAATTGTGAAATATATAGGGGGAGTGATGATCCTTACTTGTGTGGCTCATGTTTAAATGCAAATTGTGTTGTGCACACAAGTAGGGGGAGCTTTGGCTATATATTTTATTTTATTGTGCTTATATCTTGCAAATCCGTATGTTGTCATCAAACACCAAAAAGGGGGAGATTGAAAGAGCATTTCCCTAATAAATGTATTTCGGTGTTTGTTAACAACATTTGGTGATTTAACCATGCTATTAAAGTTTTGCAGATTTTCTAGGTTATTTCAGGATCTCGCGGAGGTGCACCCCAAAAAGGTTGAAAAGATCGGAGCCCGTAGTCCAGTAGTGGAGTTAGGGCTTAGTTGTCTTGTAGGGTGCTTCGCGAAGGTGGAAATGGTGGAGAGGGGATCCACGAAGTGCTGATGTTGCTTCTTCTAGGGCGGAGACTCCGGCCTAGGGGACTCGCCCAGGCAACCCCCAGAGTCGGACGCTTCAGATGCCCGTCCGGAGTTGGGCCGGAGACTTTCTGTCTCTGGCCGGAGACTCCGGGCTGGCATGCTGAGGCCGGAGACTCCGGTCCCCAGGGGCCGGAGACTCCGGTCTGTCTGGCTGGGCTAGGGTTTGCTAAAGGGTCGGACGCTTCAGAGACCAGGCCGGAGTTGGGCCGAAGACTTTTGTCTCTGGCCGGAGACTCCGGCCCTGGAGTCACTTAGGGCGGAGACTCCGGCCCTCCTGGCCGGAGACTCCGGCCCTAGTCGTCCAGCAACGGCTACATTTCGTGGAGGACTATATAAAGCCTTCTTCTTCCTCAAGAGCTGGCTGCGGCTTCCACTCTCTCTCCTCCATTGTTCCAAAGCTTCAAAGCACTAGTTCTCTCTCCCTAGCCAATAGAACTCAAAGCCCTTTTGGGATTTGAGGGAGAAGACCTAGATCTACACTTCCACCAAGGCGATTTGATTTCCCCCCTCTCTTTGTTGAGGGGCTTGTAACTTGTGTGATTCATCGGATTCTTAGCCGGAAGAAGCCGTCCTCCAAGCTTAACTTTGTGTGTAAGAGCTTGGTGGGCCTATTGGGAGCCTCCAATTGAGTTGTGGAGCTTGCCCCAATACTTTGTGTAAAGGTGTCGTGCCGCCTTCAAGGGCATCGCTTAGTGGAGCGTGAACTCGCCTTTGTGGCTTGTTCACCGGAGAATAGGGTGAGCCTTTGTGGCGTTGGTGGCCTTTGTGGCACCACACCTCTCCAACGTAGACGTACTTCCCGTAACAAGGAAGGAACTACGGGAATACATCCTTGTGTCTTCGTGTCTCCATTGCGGTTACCGCTATCCTTTACTCGTACCTTTACTTATATTGTTATTGCTAGCTTGCTTGTCACTCTAGGTAAATTCACTTAGTAGCACATCTAGAGAATTTACCTTCTTGTCTAGCCTTAACTTGAAAAGAAGTAAAAATTTGGGTAGCTCCTATTCACCCCCCCTCTAGTCGCTCATACGATCCTTTCACACGTGGAAGCGTTTAATATTTTATTTTGCATATATATAAAGATGCTACACTATATTTGCGGACGATATGCCTTTATCAATATTTTAAGTTACATATTTTGATAGATGTAAATGAATGGTAAACCTAAATGCCTTTATAATTTGGTCTATTTTGTTTAATGCTAACTACATAAATTGCATATGACGTTAACTGCTACTTGGCCACAAAGTAGCAGCACTGCAACATCGCCAAGGATTCGGATGTGCTCCCCCTTCCCGAGCAGCTCCCCCCCATGATTTAACCATTGACGGCGATGAAGTTGCCCAGAACCATGAGGAGTCTGAGGTCAGTAGTGCTAGATCTAGACAATCATACAACAAAGGGTTACATCCAGTAACTGTGTTTTGTGCTTTTAATCCTTGGCTTATGGTTTCATTTTATTTAATCCTAGATTCATCTACATGATTAAGATATTTGTATATGTTAAAAGTTCCATGTATGAGATCCTTGATTTCTCGATTGTTCACATGTGGAAGCGTTTAATCAATTATTTTCCGGATATATAAAGTAGTTGCACTATATTTGAGGATGATATGCCTTTATCGATCTTTCTAGATATATATTTTGATAGATATAGATGAATGGTAAACCTAAATACCTTTGTAATTGGTCTATTTTGTTTAATGCTGACTGCATACACCGTTGGATATAATTATTGTGGTGCAGTGTGCATCGATGCTAGTATGACCATTGGAAATCATTTATCTTACTATGTATATGCTTACAAACTAAATTAAATTATGGGTCTCATATATATGAGAAGTCAAGACAAAAATGCAAATTCAATGGTAATAGTTTATCTTGCTGCCTGTGTATGTTTGTGCTTCTTATGTGCCCCAGTGGAAGTTCTGTTTATGTTAATTGTGTAAATATCCAAGATTTGACGCAGTATATATTAATTGTTACATATGCAGAATGATTTGTTATCACACTTTTAGTAGTGATGACGACAAAGATTGCTATGAGAAATCACTTGCTGAGCTAGATCAAGGAAACACCAATGTGTATAGACATGGATATCGCAGACTGTGTGATCCATGGAACAAAGACTCCTATTACAAAAGCATTTTGAAGCATGCAAACACATTTCCGCTGACACAACTAAGATGCCTCGTGTTAGGGCACAACACCAAGCTATCATCATGTTCCGAAGAAGCTTTCCTGGTTGCCATGTAAGGGAAAAAACAATGATGACGAGTTAGGGCCTTTGAAGAAGCCCAAAGTGGTCTAGATGTGACTTAGTTTGCTGCTTGCCATGAACTTAATTCAGTTGTGTTTTGCTGTTGGTAGTCTGAACTATTTTATCTTCATGTTTAAGTAGTCGTATACTGCACTCTGTTACTTTTATGGGCTATATATATTGTCATCCATGTTTACCTCTTATTTAGTTGGCGCATATATGTTTTTAATTAGAAAGCTCTTCTAGTTACACATAGCACGAGTGGATAGTTCATAAACAACAACGTACATATATAGTACTTCTAACAGCAACCATATATGATAGCAAAAATAGCTAGTTCATTCAACTTGTTTGTCATTTGTTTATCCTTACAACTAGCAATATATAGTGAAATTAAAGCTACAAAACAAAATTTTAGACACAATAATTGAACATAACCTCAAACCCTAAATTTATTCCCCTTAAGAAATAGAGGCCAAGCGCGCGAATGTGTATTGTATGCGCCTTTAAATGTTTGGCTTTCTCTTGAAAATTTACCGCCCAACAGCTTCAGCGACGCCCTCGATTAGCTTCCCATCACGACTATAGTGAACAACTAAGAAGCAACCCAACATGCATGCGCGAAAATATTATAGCCGTGAACCACCGACACTTTCGAGTGAATGGTCGTCACAGTTATCCTAGTACTCATCTACGAACGTCAGTCCAGTGACATGAGCAACGACGGACAACATTTCTGAATAGTCACCGGTCTAGCAACAACAATGACACCCTCATAAGCAATTCTCTCACTGACTTTTTTTTGGCCCAAAGGTTGAAACATTTACTGACTACCAACGATGCATTTTTGTTTCGAGCGTCATTGTTAGGTGCGGCGGAGACCAGTTTGGGGCATACATGCGACGTATTTTTGTGGACCCGTCATCTATACCAGTTATCGGTGACAATCTTTTATTTTTTTGTTACCAGTGACATCGCGGCTAGTGGTGGCTAGAATAAAAGATCTATGGATTTTGAGCTCAACATTAATGGAGGAGAGAGAGCGAGTGGAAGTCACACCTACCACCGTAGGTGGGAGACGACTATTTATATGTCTTGGTGAAAATCTAGCCGCTACAGCATGTTTATGCCGAAGGCTTCGAACCTGGACACCAGAGTCTACGGCCCCATGGCCGAAGTCTCTTGTTCAGGCCAGAGTCTCCGGTCCTTTCCAGTACCTCGTATAGCAAGGTAATGGAAGGAGGTCAGAGTCTTCGGTCTGGAGTCTCAGGGTCCCTTCTAGTACCTCGCAAAGCGAGAGCACAGAGGTAGACTAGAGTCTTTTGTCTGACTTTGTCTCCAGACTGGAGTCTCCAATACCTTCTAGTACCTCACAAAGCAAGATCATGAAGTGAGACCAGAGTCTTTGGTTTGCAGACTTTGTCTGCAGTTCAGAGTCTTCGTACCTTCTAGTACCCCGTAGAGAGAGAAAGGAGGGAGGCCGAAGTCAGTGGTCCGGATACTTTGTCCCCAGGATGGAGTCTCCGGTGTGGGAAGACCGGAAGACTAGAATCTTTGGTCTGAGGAGACCAGAAGACTCCAATGTGTTGGTGTTACACAAGAACTATTTTTCCTCGATTCTCAGCAACATTAATAAAGTAGGATGGCTAGGTGGGTGTATTTATTTTGTGCAAAAGAGATGAATTCACCCAAACCTTTCCATTGAGCAACCCATCTTGACAGTACAAAAACCTATAAATTAGAACAAAAAATCTAGGGTTTCCGTCTCGGTCTTTTCTTCTTTTTGAGGGGTCGACAACCGTCTTGTGCATATAATCATTTTGACCTAAAACACTCGAATACACGATTAGTCTCACATGTATTGACAACAAACACCCAACAGATCATTAAGGCAGGAAATGCCCTATCACGTGCCATGTCAGGTTTCGCTGGCTATGTTGGCGTGCTTTGGGCCGGCCGCCCGCAAAAAGCACGATGTGTTGGCTAGTTTTAGGTTGGACCCACAAGTCAGAAAACGAGTGAAACAGACGGCTCGTTAGCATGACCCGAGGGCTACCAACGTCCATGGCATCCATGGGTATAGAACAAACGTCTTCGTAAAAGCCAGTGGTATCCATCCAAATTCACCAAATTTCTAGTGGCACACGGTCATAATAACCGCGCAACTGGGGACAGTAAAAAAGCCCTCAATATATTACTCTTAGGAATGTATGTGTACGAATCCTAATGAACAACGCCCCAAAGAAAGATTCTTAGCCTGTAAGGCAATGCTAGCAACCACACAACAACACAATCTGAAAGGAAAAAACCAATTCACAGAATATAAGGAACGAGGAATTCACCAAAGGAGAAAGAGAGCATCTGGTTAATCTAAGCGCTGAAATATCTCCATATTTTCATCGTTATCATCATGAACACAACCTAGCGGAACAAATTCTGAAGATGAGATGCATCAATTCTTGCAACAAGCAGATCTAAACACCAGAACTCAAGCATGCATGATCCTTGGATCATTTTCACCATATCTAAACTTTAACAAAGACCTTAAACAGTAAGAGGCGACAAGCTAACTGCAGATGCGCATCCAGCAAGATCTCACGCCCTAAAGCAGGTGGCGATGCAGAAGGGGAAGTGACCCGACGACGACCCATGTTGCTCGTCGTCGATGATGCCCTTGACGCGGCGGAAGTTGTCGACGCCGCAGGAGATGGTGAGGACGCCCTGCTGGTGGAAGCCGTATTCCTCCTCGGCCTGCTTGAGCAGGTCCACGAAGAGGGGGTGGTTCACGTACCCCACCGGCACCACGAACCTCTCGCCCTCCTCCTCCTTCGCGCCGCCGCCCACCGGCTCCACCACGCGCACTGGTACGAATCCCTTGGGCGGCATCGATCCCCCAGACGCCGTAGAGGAGCGCTGCTTCCTCATCAGGTGCATACCTCTATATTCCCTGTGTCCAAGAAACGCTAGGTTATGTACGACGGCGACGTGCGTCAGAGCTCGCGGCGGCGGCACAGCAGATGCTGCCTTGGTTGCGAATTGCAATTGTTCTTATTTCCATCCATTTATTATGTGAATATTTCCCCATAAATGACCGACAGCGTAGTTTCCGCACGAAAATGATCCGGGCGATCAAATAATCAGTTCCGTGGAGCCCTTTCGGGGAAGCCTCCTTGGAGCTGGCCGTAATTTTTGTGATCCTTTACATATTTATTTTCTTCTTTTCCTTTCGTGGGGATGCCACGGCGCAGCTAGCTGCCGATTGGGCATTTAAAATTTGTTTCCTTATGCGTGTCAAATCATGCATGTCAAATTTATTCTTCCCAAAATTGCCAAAAGTGTACGTATTGGGGACAAACGTTTTTTATACTTAGCTAAAGCATATACATTACGTACACAGATCGATTCTGCAAAACTATCCCACCTCTTCCACCCGCTCAAGAACTCGGATAGGGCGACCGCCATGATGGCCTCCTTGACGTGCAGTGTGTTCTTGAGACTACGATGGACTTGACGGAAACTTTTCCAGCATCGGTGTACCTAATGTATGTACTGTTTTATGTGCAGAATTTGTGCCATTTTCCAAACATATCCTTTCCTTGCTGCTCAAAGAATTTCCCTATGTGTAGCACGGCCATAGAAAATGCACCATATATATGTAGAATACGCGTTTTTACAATATATGTAGAATACGTGTTACTTTAGGTAAGGAAATGAATTATTACCTTGTCCTCAAAATATAGATACCATATGTGATTGTAACATTTGGAAATTTTGAGAAGAATTTTTTTCCACATCAATGATTCCCGAAAGAAATGGAGAATATATGTTTCAGGCAAGAAAGGAAATAAATTTCGCATTTAAGGGACGAATATGTTTCCTTCAAAAGGAAAAAATAAGTACTAACAAGGAAATTAGAAAAAGAGAATTACGGTACAAAATTCGATTCCGCGTACTCACCATGGTGAGTAAACTCTAAAAAAACACCACATTTCAGTCGGTAATACACAAAACCACCGGTTTACAAAACAAAACCACCGGTTTTGTGCGCAAATGCAAAAAAACTATCGGTTTTGCGTGAATTCGTTCCAATGTGCACTGATTGTCGAGTTGAACTCGATTAACACGATTTCTAATAGTAGGGGCCCACTGTCAGTGCTGACGTAGCATGTAGAGCTTTATGTATTTCTGCCAAATTTACAAAAAGGTCCTTCATATACGTAATCTTCTTATTTTGTACTCCGTATCCTTTATCTTTTTTCCTATTTAATTTTTCCTTCCCCCAAATGAATCGACCCACCGCTACCCTCCCCTACTCCAGTCGATAGGCCGCCGCCCTCCCCTGCTCCAGCCCCGCCACCCTCCCCTGCTCCAGCCGCCGCCCTCTCCTGCCTGTGCAGCCGCTGCCGGACTACCCTACCAGCGCAGCCGTGGCCGGCCTCCCGCTCGGCACGCCATCGCATAACTCCCATGCCTGCGTGCACTGATGTCGCCGTCGGACTCCCCTGCCCGCGCAGCCGCCGCCGGCCTCCCGCTCGGCGCGCCGCCGTGGAACTCCCCTGATCCGCTCCGCGCCGCAGCCGCAACCGAACACCTGATGACTCCCAAGTGGAGAAGATCAATTGTAGTACCTTTCAATATAGAAAAGGTTGTGAACCCACGAGGAGATGAAGGTATTGGTTAGCAAGTTTAATAGGAAATAATAAATAAAATTGTTTTTGGGTTTTTGGTGTATAATCGTCCAGAGGAAACAATACAGAAAATATAATTGCAATAAAGTAAATACTCTTTTGAGAGAAAGCCCAATCCTCTATGCAACGAGAAGATAAGCTCAAGTGTAATCAATAAGAGACACATGTTCCCAGGGGCGGCATGGATTTATTCGACAGACAGATTTCTAAGCAAATATGAATGATTATCTTGTCAAGTTTTATTCTCATCAGGTGTATCCAAAAATAGGTGGTCATATAACACTATGCTACAAATCCCTAATGATTGTTCCTAAAGTCACTTTCATGAACCTTAGATATTATTAAGATATAAATTGTCCAACCATTGCATAAAGCTCTAAGGTCCCCGATCTACCCCCCCCCCCCCCTAAAAATAATATAGATTCTAAGAAACTAGTTTATGTCTCTCCCACGTTTCTCATCCTCATAATTACTCTAAGGTGCAATCCTATGATCCGATATAGGTGAAGTAATATGCAGTCGATGTTCGCACATTACCATCATAGAATCAAATAAAAGATTAAAACTTAACCAAATAGTCCATGCATACTATATAGAAATCATAGCCAATTCATCCTATGCCCCCAGGAACAACAGGAACTACTCACAAGTGTCAAACATAATCATGATCAGTGGCATATGAGGTACACCACAATCTGAAACTATAACTTCACCATAAAATAATGACAAGGTTCCAAGCACAAGCACACACACATCACTTAAACAGTATTCAAGGTTGATCTACCACAAACTATGAGGGGGATGACATCGAGGTGGAGATGGTGCTGATGTTGGGGATGATGATGATGGTTGATACGTCTCCAACGTATCTATAATTTTTGATGCTCCATGCTTGTTTTTACACCATTTGCCTACTGTTTTGTTACACTTCATGGCACTTTTATGCATTTTTCGGAACTAACCTATTAACAAGTCGCCACAGTGCCAGTTCCCTGTTTTCTGCTGTTTTTGTGTTTCAGAAAAGCTACACAGGAAATATTCTCGGAATTGGACGAAACAAGTTCCTAAAGTCTTATTTTTCCTGGAAGCTTCCAGAGATCCGAAGAGGAGTCGGGGGGGGGGGGGGGCCACGAGGGCCCCACACACCACGGCGGCGCGGCCCAGGCCCTGGCCGCGCCCCCTACATGTGAGGTTGCCTCGGTCCACCTCTGACGATGCCCCTTCGCCTATAAAGACCCCCCGATGGAAAAAACCTAAGGACCCGATCAATTTTCTAGAACACATCGCGATCCGCCGCCGCCGTCGACCCAAAGATCGGGAGGGTCCAGAAGCTCTTCCTGGCACCCTGCCGGAGAGGGGAATCGCCACCGGAGGTCTTCTTCATCGCCATGCTTGCCTTCAGAGCGATGAGTGAGTAGTCTACCTTGGACTATGGGTCCATAGCAGTAGCTAGATGGTTGTCTCCTCCACCATGTGCTTCATGTTTAGATCTCATGAGCTGCCCTACATGATTGAGATCACCGTTATGTAATTCTACATGTTTGGTTTGTTGGGATCCGATGAATATTGGTGTTATGATTGAGTTGCTATACTTAAATATATCTTATGTTATCTCTATGTTGTTTATGATCTTGCATGCTCTCCGTTGTTAGTAGCTATCTTGGCCGAGTAGTTGCTAGTGACTCCAAGAGGGGGTATTTATGCTCGATATTGGGTTCATGCCTCTATTTAATCTGGGGGAGTGACAGAAACCTCTAATGTTGTAGATGTGCTGTTGCTACTAGGGAGAAAACAACATTCATATGCTCGAGGGCATAGGCTTTGTTTACATTACACACTTTGCTTAATGCAATTATCTGTTGTTCGCAACTTAATACTTATGGGGTGTTCGGATAATATCCCCGAGAGTGGATTATTAGTCATATATGCAGTTGGATGGCGGTCTATGTATTTTGTTGTAATGCCCAGAGTAAATCGCATAGTGATCTTCTTGACATATCACGTTTATCTTTATTCTATCAATTGCCCAGCTGTAATTTGTTTACCCAGCATATGTTATTTATCTTATGAAGAGACACCACTAGTGAACTGTGGACCCCGGTCCTATTTCCATCATATTGCTATCACCTATTTACTTTACTCGCACTATTTACTTTACTCGCATACTATTATCACTTTCCACTCGATACGCTCATACTCTTTGTTTCAAGCAAACCGGTGAGATTGACAACCTCATCGCAAGTTGGGAACAAAGTACTTGGTTGTGTGTGTGCAGGTTCCGCGTTGCAGCTAGCAAAGCAAAGCTTGGACGAGGCGACCTATAAATTGTCAGAAGTTGTCGCAAGCTAGCAGCATCACCTTCAGTCGTATTGTCTGCTCTTCTCCTGATCGACATACCTTGGTTTCTTAACTGAGGGAAAACTTGCTGCTATATTCATCAAAACCTTCTCTTGGGGTTTTCCAACTGGCCGGTCATTTACTACACATCTTTCATACTATCATCACCGCGCCATCAACAAGTTTTCTGGCGCCGTTGCCGGGGAAGAAGTGGAAGACCTCTGCAAGGGGAGTTTTTTGCACGCACATCCTTTACTTTGTTTTATAGTTTTGCTTTACTTTATTTATTTTTACTTGCATCGTTTTATATCAAAAACCCAAAAAAATTAGAATCCTTGATAGTTGTTTTTACTTGTCTACTCTTAGTTTTGCTGAAATGGCTAATCTTGAAAACACCAAGTTGTGTGACTTTACTAGCATGAACAATAGTGATTTTATCTGCACTCCTATTGCACCACCTGCTCCTGCTGCAAACTTTTATGAGATTAAGCCTGCTTTATTGAACCTTGTTATGAAAGAGCAATTTTCTGGTGCTAGTACTGAAGATGCTGCAGCTCATCTCAATAATTTTGTTGAGCTATGTGAGATGCAGAAATATAAGGATGTAGAAAGTGATATTATTAAGCTCAAGTTGTTTTCTTTTTCTTTGAGTGGAAAAACTAAAAATTGGTTGTTGTCTTTGACTAAGAATAGTATTGATTCATAGGCTAAGTGTAAGGATGCTTTCATTGGTAGATATTATCCTCCTGCTAAAATTATATCTCTGCGTAGCAATATTATGAAGTTTAGTCAGTTTGATAATGAACATGTTGCTCAAGCTTGGGAAAGAATGAAATCTATGATAAAGAATTGCCCCACTCATGGACTGACTACTTGGATGATTGTCCAAACTTTTTATGCAGGACTGAATTTTTCTTCGAGGAACCTACTTGATTCAGCTGCTGGAGGCACTTTTATGTCCCTTACCTTGGGCACCGCAACAAAGCTACTTGACAACATGATGGTAAATTATTCTGAATGGCACACCGAGAGAGCTCCACAAGGTAAGAAGGTAAATTCTGTTGAGGAAACCTCTTCTTTGAGTGATAAGATTGATACAATTATGGCTATGCTTGCTAATGATAGGACTCATGTTGATCCTAATAATGTTCCTTTAGCCTCTTTGGTTGCTCAAGAAGAGCATGTTGATGTGAACTTCATTAGAAACAATAATTTCAATAACAATGCTTATAGGAACAATTTTGCTAGTAACAATTATAGGTCGTATCCTTCTACCAATGGTAATGGTTATGGTAATTCTTATGGTAATCCTCCAACAACACTAGGGCCACGCCCTCTGAACTTGAAGTCATGCTCAAAGACTTCATGGTAAAACAAACTGCTTTTAACAAGTCTGTTGAGGAAAAGTTAGGCAAAATTGATATTCTTGCTTCTAAAGTTGATAGCCTTTCTCATGATGTTGAACTTCTAAAATTAAAAGTGTTGCCTAATGATGTGAAAGAGAACAATGTTTTTGCTACTGCTAATGCTATTCAAGTTGGAATTGATGAAAATATTAGATTGTTAGCAGATTTGCATGCTAGATGGGAAAGAGAGGATGAGATTGCTAGGAATATGAAAGTTTGTACTATTACTACCTCTAATGATGTTGTTCCAAATTCTAGCAATCCTCTTACTTTGATTGGTGTAGAGAAAGCTTCCACTCCTTGTGTTAAAAAGCCTAAAACTGTCAAAACTTTTTCTCAAAAGAGTGCAGAAATTTTTCGGAGTGTAGGAGATGATAGCTCTACTTCTTTTAATGATTTTGATGTTGATGGCTGCAATATATCTGAAGTAATTTTATTCTTGCAAAAGCTTGCTTTGACTCCCAATGCTAGTTCTTTAAATATTACTTTTACTAAGCATATTACCAATGCTCTCATGAAAATTAGGGATGAAAAGTTGAAGCAAAAAGCTTCTGTTCCCAAGAAGTTAGAAGATGGTTGGGAACCCATCATTGATATGCATGTTAATGGTTTTGATTGCCATCCTTTGTGTGATCTAGTTGCTAGTATTTCTATCATGCCTAAAAAAATTTATGATATGCTTGATTTACCACCTCTTGAAAAATGTTATTATGATGTTCCTATTGCTGATGTTGCTAAGAAGAAACCTTTGGGAAGGATTAATGATGTTCTTATTATGGTTAACAATAACCTTGTTCCTGTTGATTTTCTCGTTATGGACGTTGAATGCCATGCTTCATGTCCTATTATTTTGGGAAGACCTTTTCTTCGAACTGTAGGTGCCATCATTGATATGAGAGAAGGCACCATCAAATATCAATTCCCACTCAAGAAAGGTATGGAACACTTCCCTAGGAAAAGAAAGAAATTACTTTTTGACTCTATTCTTAGAGCAAATTATGAGCTTGATGCTTCATCTCTTGATGTTACTTGATTCGCAATTTTCTGCGCCTAGCTCAAAGGCGTTAAAGAAAAGCACTCTTGGGAGATAACCCAATGTTTTCTTTTTAGTACTTTTTATTTTATTTGAGTCTTGGAAGTCATTACTACTGTAATGACCTCTCCTTTTCCTTTTTATTTCATTGTTGTGCCAAGAGAAGCCTCTAATTCGAGTGAGGTAAAGATCTGGGGATGTTGCTGTCCTGAAACTATTTTCGGTGCTGCACCATAAAAATTTGTAAAAATTCCCTGTATATCTTTTGGACCTGAAATTTCTTGTGCATATGCCCCAGGTTATATCCGAACTTTTGTTAGCTGAACACTTTTTGATTTGAGCAACAGAAAACCCCTCAAAAATTCGACCTTTATCAGCTGTTCTGCTTTGACAGATTTCTGCCACTATTCATTTTTGCCGCTTTATCGCTTTCTTTTTGAGTTCTTTTGATCACGGAACTTTTGGGGAAGTTGCTACAGTATTATATGCTTTATATGTGGTGGTTTTGGGTTGAAACCTGAAGCAAAAAGAGGTTGATTATATGTTATGCTTACACTAATGTTGCTAATAGATTTGTGTTTAGTTTTGTATGAAGGAAGTTTTCAAGTGTAGGGATTGGAGAATGATGAGATGAGTTGAAGAATGGACAAAAGCTCAAGCTTGGGGATGCCCATGCATCACCCTAAGAAATATCCAAGAAGTACAAGTGTCAAAGCTTGGGGATGCCCCCGAGGCACCCCTTCTTCATCGGTAAAAATCAGGTCACCTTTCAAAACACTATATTTTTATTGCTTCATGCACTATGTGTTTTTCTTGGAGCATCAGTTGTTTTAGTTTTCTTTATTAGTTTAGTTTAGTTTGCTGCAATAAATGGTTGGACCCCAACAAATTTCCTTTGGAGAAGTTACCTTGCTTTTCATTTGCCAAGAACGCTCTAGTTTTCACTCTTATCAAAAACCGAGTGTTCTTCTTTTTCTGCTACTGCTTTTGGTTTTCGTTTTTTGCCTTGATTTGCATTCAGAAATTGTCATATCTTTTCATCAAGGTGTATTTTTGCCTCTGATCTTTATTGGTTTTCATCAAAAGAGGTGTCTTAAAAAATTTCAAATGGTGTTGGAAAAGAGAAAAAGCTTTATGCAAAAAAGTGGTACAAGAAGGAGCTTGTGTAGACTGTGGCTTAGGCTTTTTCATGTCATGCTTGATGTCTTTTTGATAGTATGCTTAGTGGTTTTGCTGTAGCATGACTTATCTCAAATAACTGAGATTGCTTAATGAGCCTTTGAAAAAATTATGCGTTGTTTTTATTGTTTGGAAGCATTATTTTGGTTTTCTCCTTGATGCTTTATTTGGGTTGACTTGGCGCATGCTCACACATGTTAGACTCTTACAAAGTCGCCAATAGCCTCTATGATCATTTAGTTTTTGACTTTTGATGCCATCTTATGCTTCTTTTAATGTCGCTTTGTCGCTTTGCATGATTATGACCATTATTGCTCTCTTAGTTGGTCGCTCCCAGTCTTTTGCTAGCCCTCGCCTTGTACTGAGTATGAGCTCTACTCGTGCATCCAACTCCTAAAAACCAAAGTGTCCACCATACATACCTACTAGCAATTTGCTATTCCAAGTAAATTTGACTTGCTTTTATTTTCTCTTCAAATTAAACTCTTACCAGTGTTATGCAAAAATTGGTTAGTAAAGCTCTCACGAACCGGAAGGCACACTATACTTTTTCTCGTTCTTAAAAATTTGACATTGTGGTCTCTTATGTTGAGTTGTTATGCTTGCAAGTTGTAAGTTGGATACTAGCCCAACCATGCTGTCATGGGGCAAGCTTTCAACATTGCACTTCTTATTTGAGTTGATATCGTGATCTTTTGTTTATGGATGCCCGCGGTGTGAAATGAATTGGGAATCTTGCGGGGATCATGGAGTTTGTATATGTGTTAGGCAAACGCCTGGGCCACCAATCTAAGCCATGCATAATTCATGGTGGAAATTTGCAGCATACCCATAGTGAACATTCGACGACGCATCTCAAAATAAAAAGCTAAACAAATGGCAAATAAAAGAGATGTCGAGGTGTTTATTGTCTGCTTGTCCTGTCAGTTTGATGTGGGCTTGTTCCATGTCATCGGGCATGGAGGTACCCCGTTGGCGGTTCTCAATGATACATATATACTTACAATGACAAGAGCCTTTCTTGGGACTCTAAGTAAAGTAGCATGAGGTTTGGGTACTCGTATTCACGGGGCACGAGGTTTTCGACTTATGATTTGTCAAGCATATGCATCATAATTGTTCTCGCATTAACTTTAACCATTCAAGATGCTTATGATGGGGGCAATGAGAGCTCAAAGCCGATAAGTAACATAATTTTTGAAGGGTATAAAACTTGCAATCACTGCTTCCCTCCGCGAAGGGCCTTTCTTTTACTTTCATGTTGAGTCACCACCTTCTATATTTATGCACCATTAAGAGAGCATAGTTGCCATTCTTAGTATAATGTGCATTGTCCCAAAGTTTTCATTGATTGATTCATATTGTTGGTTTCACTTGTTCTCAAATTATTTGTATCTAGTCGCCCTCTTAAACTTGAAGGTGTCCTATGCATTTATGTTTTGCTCTCTATGAAGGACAATCTGAAAACCATTTGTAAGTTTTTCCTTACACTAGTAGGGAAAAGCTCATCTGTGGCGCACCAATATATGTATTCTGTGGCGCATGGGTGGTGCTCCACAGAATCTTCGCCACAAAAATAAGCATTCTGTGGCGCACCAGTACATGCGCCACAGAAATAGACATTCTGTGGCGCACCAGTTCATATGCGCCACAGAAATAAGGCATTCTGTGGCGCATGAGTACTAGGTGCGCCACAGAAATAGGTGCGCCACAGAAAATTCAAAAAAATTCAAAAAAATTTAAAAATCGAAAAAATATTATTATTTTTTGAAAATCATAAAAATCGAAATAATGTGAAAAAACTATTTTATTTCAATTTTTTTAGGATTTTATCACATGAGGAACATATTCAAATCACACCGAATTTCTTGACTTTCCGCTAGGTCACCCATCTTTAGACTACTCCGGGCTCAGCACGCTTAACTTCTCTATTCTATGTGCATGAGCTATCCATAACCTACCCAAGTTCTTATTGATATTACTATCATATCAATCCTCTTAAGGCCTATGTGTGCTTGTGTGTGTATGTGCGTATATGTGTGTATATGTGTGTGTATGTGTATATATGTGTATATATATTATGTATATATGTGTATATGTGTATATGTGTATATATATATCCGCGTATATATGTGTGTATGCGTGTGTATATGTATGCATGTGTGCATATATATATGTGTGTATATGTATGTATATGTGCATATATGTGTGTATATGTGCGTATATGTGTGTGTATGTCCACGTATATGTGCGTATATGTGTATGTATGTCCGCGTATATGTGCGTATATGTGTATGTATATGTGCGTATATGTGTGTATATGTGTGTATGTGTGTGTATATGTATGCATGTGTGCATATATATGTGTTTATATGTGCGTATATGTGTGTATATGTGCGTATATGTGCATATATGTGTGTGTATGTGTGCGTATATATATGTATATATGTGTGTATGTATGTGTATATGTGCATATATGTGTGTGTATGTGTGCATATATGTGTGTGTATGTGTGTATATGTGTGTATATATCTGCATGTGTGTATATGTGTGTGTATATGTGTGTATATATGTGTGTGTATATGTGTATGTATATGTGTGTATATATGTGTGTGTATATGTGTGTATATATCTGCATGTGTGTTATATGTGTGTATATAACTAATCCAAAAGTTGTTGAAATTTGAAAAAAAAAATTGATCATAGGTTGTTGAAATCGGATGTAACTTTTCGTGTAGATACTTTTTCATATAAAAAACTTTTTAATCCGACTTCGTATGCAAAAGTTATGGCCGTTTTACCGAGACATAAAGTTTTTTTGTAAAAAATATCAAAATTCATTTTTATTATTTTTCTTACTTACTAGATCACAAAACATAACTAAATCTGATTTTTTGAATTTTTTTCAAACCTTTTATCATTTTCTCTTATTTTTTAAAAGACTAAAAAGGCGACCCACGGGGGGGGTGGGACGAGCTAATTCTGTGGCGCACCAGGGCCAGTGCGCCACAGAATTACCCTAATTCTGTGGCGCACTGGTCTTGGTGCGCCACAGAATGCTCACCAGGGCCAGTGCGCCACAGAATTACCCAAATTCTGTGGCGCACTGGTCTTGGTGCGCCACATAATGCTCTAATTCTGTGGTGCACTAGCCCTGATGCGCCACAGAAATAGAGAAACCAATGATTGGGGCTGATAGGGCATGGGTCCCACCCTATTTCTGTGGCACATGGTCTTTTGGTGCGCTACAGAAATGACATATTTCTATGGCGCACCTGGTTTGGTGCGCCACAGAAATAATTTTTGTGGCGCACTGCTGGCTAGTGCGCCACAGAATTGCATTCCACCTATAAGGGTTTTCCTACTAGTGTTATGATTTGAACACACGTTTGACTTTCATTGTTTCATTTTCATGATCTTTTGTTTGTGTTCATTTTCATGTTATAACATAGTTGCTAAGTTTCTATTGTCAAGATTATATCTTTCATGCCCATGTTTTAAGTTCTTATGATCCCAGCTCACAAATGCTTACATATATGATCAAGATTGTGTAGGTGCATGTCACCTCAAAAATTATTTCTTTTATCATCACTTACCTACTCGAGGACGAGTAGGAGTTAAGCTTGGGGATGCTTGATACGTCTCTAACGTATCTATAATTTTTGATGCTCCATGCTTGTTTTTACACCATTTGCCTACTGTTTCGTTACACTTCGTGGCACTTTTATGCATTTTCTGGAACTAACCTATTAACAAGTCGCCACAGTGTCAGTTCTCTATTTTCTGCTATTTTTGTGTTTCAGAAAAACTACACAGGAAATATTCTCGGAATTGGACAAAACAAGTTCCTGAAGTCTTATTTTTCCCGGAAGCTTCCAGAGATCCGAAGAGGAGTCGGAGGGGGGCCACGAGGGCCCCACACACCAGGGCGGCGCGGCCCAGGCCCTGGCCGCGCCCCCTACATGTGAGGTCGCCTTGGTCCACCTCTGACGATGCCCCTTTGCCTATAAAGACCCCCCGACGGAAAAAACCTAAGGACCCGATCAATTTTCCAGAACACATCGCGATCCGCCGCCGCCGTCGACCCGAAGATCGGGAGGGTCCAGAAGCTCTTCCCAGCACCCTGCCGGAGAGGGGAATCGCCGCTGGAGGTCTTCTTCATCGCCATGCTTGCCTCTGGAGCGATGAGTGAGTAGTCTACCTTGAACTATGGGTACATAGCAGTAGCTAGATGGTTTTCTCCTCCACCATGTGCTTCATGTTTAGATCTCATGAGCTGCCCTACATGATTGAGATCACCGTTATGTAATTCTACATGTTTGGTTTGTTGGGATCCGATGAATATTGGTGTTATGATTGAGTTGCTATACTAAAATATATCTTATGTTATCTCTATGTTGTTTATGATCTTGCATGCTCTCCGTTTGTTAGTAGCTATCTTGGCCGAGTAGTTGGTAGTGACTCCAATAAGGGGTATTTATGCTCGATAGTGGGTTCATGCCTCTATTTAATCTAGGGGAGTGACAGAAACCTCTAAGGTTGTAGATGTGCTATTGCTACTAGGGAGAAAACAACATTCATATGCTCGAGGGCATATGCTTTGTTTACATTACACACTTTGCTTAATGCAATTATCTGTTGTTCGCAACTTAATACTCATGGGGTATTCGGATGATATCCCCGAGAGTGGATTATTAGTCGTAGATGCAGTTGGATGGTGGTCTATGTATTTTGTTGTAATTCCCAGAGTAAATCACATAGTGATCTTCTTGACATATCACGTTTATCTTTATTCTATCAATTGCCCAGCTGTAATTTGTTTACCCAGCATGTGTTATTTATCTTATGGAGAGACACCACTAGTGAACTGTGGACCCCGGTCCTATTTCCATCATATTGCTATCACCTGTTTACTTACTCGCACTGTTTTCTTTACTCGCATACTATTATCACTTTCCACTCGATACGCTCATACCCTTTGTTTCAAGCAAACCGGTGAGATTGACAACCTCATCGCAAGTTCGGAACAAAGTACTTGGTTGTGTGTGTGCAGGTTCCGCGTTGCAGCTAGCAAAGCAAAGCTTGGACGAGGCGCCCTATAAATTGTCTGAAGCTGTCGCAAGCTAGCAGCATCACCTTCAGTCGTATTGTCTGCTGATACTCCAAGTTGATGTGGAAGATCAGAGGTCCTTGTGCGTGGTGAAAGACCAGCTCGTTGGGAACCCCAAGAGGAAAGTATGATGAGTATAGCAGCTTGTTTTCCCTCAGTTAAGAAACCAAGGTTTATCGTTCAGGAGAAAAGCAGACAATAACGGCTGAAGGTGATGCTTGCTAGTTTGCGACAGCTTCGGACAATTTATATATGGCGCCTCGTCCAAGCTTTGCTTGCTAGCTGCAACGCGGAACCTGCACACACACAACCAAGTACTTTGCTCCCAACTTGCGATGAGGTTGTCAATCTCACCGGTTTGCTTGAAACAAAGGTATGAGTGTATCGAGTGGAAAATAGTAGAGAATGCAAGTAAAGTAAACAGTGCGAGAAAGTAAACAGTGCGAGTAAAGTAAACAGTTGAAAGCAATATGATGGAAAAAGGACCGGGGTCCACAGTTCACTAGTGGTGTCTCTCCATAGATAAAATAGCACATGCTGGGTAAACAAATTACAGTTGGGCAATTGATAGAATAAAGATAAACGTGATATGTCAAGAAGATCACTATGAGATTTACTCTGGGCATTACAACAAAATACATAGACCACCATCCAACTGCATCTATGACTAATAATCCACCCTCGGGGATATCAATCCGAACACTCCAAAAGTATTAAGTTGCGAACAACAGATAATTGCATTAAGCAAAGTGTGTAATGTAAACAAAGCATATGCCCTTGAGCATATGAATGTTGTTTTCTCCCTAGTAGCAACAGCACATCTACCACCTTAGAGGTTTCTGTCACTCCCCCAGGTGAAATAGAGGCATGAACCCACTATGGAGCATAAATACCCCGTCTTGGAGTCACTAGCAACTACTCGGCCAAGATAGCTACTAACAACGAAGAGCATGCAAGATCATAAACAACATAGAGATAACAAAAGATAATATTCAGTACAACAACTTAATCATAAACACCAATATTCATCGGATCCCAATAAACCAAACATGTAGAATTACATAACGGTGATCTCAATCATGTAGGGCAGCTCATGAGATCTAAACATGAATCACATGGTGGAGAAGACAACCATCTAGCTACTGCTATGGACCCGTAGTCCAAGGTAGACTACTCACTCATCGCTCCGGAGGCAAGCATGGCGATGAAGAAGACCTCCGGTGGCGATTCCCCTCTCCGGCAGGGTGCCGGGAAGAGCTTCTGGACCCTCCCGATCTTCGGGTCGACGGCGGCGGCGGATCACGATGTGTTCTGGAAATCTGATCGGGTACTTAGGTTTTTTCCGTCGGGGGGTCTTTATAGGCGAAGGGGCGATGTCAGAGGAGGGGCCAGGCGGCCTCACACAGGGGTGGCATGGGCCAGGGGCTGGCCGCGCCACCTGTGCGTGTGGGCCCCTGGTCCCTCGCCTCCTACTCTCCTTCGGATCTCTGGAAGCTTCCGGGTAAAATAAGACTTCAGGAACTTGTTTCGTCCAATTCCGAGAATATTTCCTGTGTATCACTTCTGAAACACAAAAAACAGCAGAAAACAGGAAACTGGCACTGTGGCAACTTGTTAATAGGTTAGTTCCGGAAAACGCATAAAAGTGCCACGAAGTGTAACGAAACAATAGGCAAATGGTGTAAAAACAAGCATGGAGCATCAAAACTTATAGATACGTTGGAGACGTATCAAGCATCCCCAAGCTTAACTCCTGCTCGTCCTCGAGTAGGTAAGTGATAACAAAGAATAATTTTTGAGGTGACATGCACCTACACAATCTTGATCATATATGTAAGCATTTGTGAGCTGGGATCATAAGAACTTAAAACATGGGCATGAAGATATAATCATGACAATAAGAAACTTAGCAACCATGTTGTAAACATGCAAATGAACACAAACAGAAGATCATGAAAATGAAACAATGAAAGTCAAACATGTGTTCAAATCATAAGGAAAAACATACAAATGGTTTTCAGCTTGTCCTTCAAAGAGAGCAAAACATAAATGCATAGGACACCTTAAAGTTTAAGAGGGCGACTAGATACAAATAATTTAAGAACAAGTGAAACCAATCATCATGAATCAATCAATGAACTTTGGGACAATGCATATTATACTAAGAATGACAACTATGCTCTCTTAATGGTGCATAAAGAAAGAAGGTGGTGACTCAGCATAAAAGTAGAAAAAAGGCCCTTCGCAGAGGGAAGCAGTGATTGCAAGTTTTATAACCTTCAAAAATTATGGTACTTACCGGCTTTGAGCTCTCATTGCCCCCATCATAAGCATCTTGAATGGTTAAAGTTAATGCGAGAACAATTATGATGCATATGCTTGACAAATCATAAGTTGAAAACCTCGTGCCCCGTGAATACGAGTACCCAAACCTCATGCTACTTTACTTAGAGTCCCAAGCAAGGCTCTTGTCATTATAAATATATGTGTATCATTGAGAACCGCCAATGGGGTACCTCCGTGCCCGATGACATGGAACAAGCCCACACCAAAATGACAGGACAAGCAGACAATGAACACCTCGACATCTCTTTTATTTGCCTTTTGTTTAGCTTTTTATTGTGAGATGCGTCGTCGAATGTTCACCATGGGTATGCTGCAAATTTCCACCATGAATTATGAATGGCTTAGATTGGCGGCCCGGCGTTTCCCTAACACATATACAAACTCCATGATCCCCACAAGATTCCCAATTCATTTCACACCGCGGGCATCCATAAACAAAAGATCACGATATCAACTCAAATAGAAGTGCAATGTTGAAAGCTTGCCCATGACAGCATGGCTGGGCTAGAATCCAACTTACAACTTGCAAGCATAACAACTCAACATATGAGACCACAATGTCAAATTTTTAAGAACAGGAAAAAGTAAAGTGTGCCTTCCGGTTCGTGAGAGCTTTACTGACCGAATTTCGCATAACACTGGTAAGAGTTTAATTTGAAGAGAAAATAAAAGCAAGTCAAATTTACTTGGAATAGCAAATTGCTAGTAGGTATGTATGGTGGACACTTTGGAAAAACTTTGGCTTTTCGGAGTTGGATGTACGAGTAGAGCTCATACTCAGTACAAGGCGAGGGCTAGCAAAAGACTGGGAGCGACCAACTAAGAGAGCAATAATGGCCATAATCATGCAAAGCGACAAAGCGACATTAAAAGAAGCATAAGATGTCATCAAAAGTCAAAAACTAAATGATTATGAAGGCTATTGGCGACTTTGTATGAGTCTAACATGTGTGAGCATGCGCCAAGTCAACCCAAATAAAGCATCAAGGAGAAAACCAAAATAATGCTTCCATACAATAAAAACAACGCATGACTTTTTCAAAGGCTCATTAAGCAATCTCAGTTATTTGAGACAAGTCATGCTACAGCAAAACCACTAAGCATACTATCAAAAAGACATCAAGCATGACATGAAAAAGCCTAAGCCACAGTCTACACAAGCTTCTTCTTGTACCACTATTTTGCACAAAGCTTTTTCTCTTTTCCAACACCATTTGAAATTTTTATAAACACCTCTTTTGATGAAAACCAATAAAGATCAGAGGCAAAATACACCTTGATGAAAAGATATGACAAGGTCTGAACGCAAATCAAGGCGAAAACGAAAACCAAAAGCAGTAGCAGAAAAAGTAGAACGCTCGATTTTTAATAAGAGTGAAAACTAGAGCGTTCTTTGCAAATGAAAAACGAGTACATCTCATCCAAAAGAAATTTTGTTGGGGTCCAACCATTTATTGCAGCAAACAAACAAACTAAACAAACTAAGAAAACTAAAACAACTGACGCTCCAAGAAAAACACATAGTGAATGAAGCAATAAAAATATAGTGTTTTGAAAGGTGACCTGATTTTTGCCGATGAAGAAGGGGTGCCTCGGGGGCATCCCCAAGCTTTGACGCTTGTACTTCTTGGATATTTCTTGCGGTGATGCATGGGCATCCCCAAGCTTGAGCTTTTGTCCATTCTTCAACTCATCTCATCATTCTCCAATCCCTACACTTGAAAACTTCCTTCATATAAAACTAAACACAATTCTATTAGCAACATTAGTGTAAGCATAAAATATATTCAACCCCTTTTTGCTTCAGGTTTCAACTCAAAACCACCACATATATAGTAAATACTACTGTAGCAACCTCCCCAAAAGTTCCATGATCAAAAGAACTCAAAAGAAAGCGATAAAGTGGCAAACACAAATATTGGCAGAAATCTGTCAAAACTGAACAGCTGACAAAGGTCGAATTTGTGAGGGATTGTCCGTTGCTCAAATCAAAAAGTGTTCAACTAACAAAAGTTTGGATATAACCTGGGCCATATGCACAAGAAATCGCAGGTCCAAAAGATAAACAGAGAATTTATACGAATTTTTACGGTGCAGCACCGAAAACAGTTTCAGGACAGCAACATCCCCAAATCTTTACCTCGCTCAAATTAGAGGCTTCTCTTGGCACAAAAACGAAATAAAAAGGATAAGGAGTGGTCATTACAGTAGTAATGACTTACAAGACTCAAATAAAAGAAAAAGTACTGAAAAGAAAACATTGGGTTATCTCCCAAGAGTGCTTTTCTTTAACGCCTTTGAGCTAGGCGCAGAAAATTGCGAATCAAGTAATATCAAACAATGAAGCATCAAGCTCATAATTTGCTCTAAGAATAGAGTCAAAAAGTAATTTCTTTCTTTTCCTAGGGAAGTGTTCCATACCTTTCTTAAGTGGAAATTGATATTTGATGGTGCCTTCCCTCATATCAATGATAGCACCTACAGTTCGAAGAAAAGGTCTTCCCAAAATAATAGGACATGAAGCATGGCATTCAACGTCCATAACAAGAAAATCAACGGGAACAAGGTTATTGTTAACCACAATAAGAACATCATTAATCCTTCCCAAAGGTTTCTTCTTAGCAACATCAGCAATAGGAACATCAAAATAACACTTTTCAAGCGGTGGTAAATCAAGTATGTCATAAATCTTTCTAGGCATGATAGAAATACTAGCACCTAGATCACATAAAGCATGGCAATCATATCCACTAACATGCATATCAATGATGGGTTCCCAACCATCTTCTAACTTCTTGGGAGCAGAGGCTTTTTGCTTTAACTTTTCATCCCTAATTTTTATAAGAGCATTGGTAATATGCTTAGTAAAAGCAATATTTAAAGAACTAGCATTGGGAGTCAAAGCAAGATTTTGCAAGAACAAAATAACTTCAGATATATTGCAGCCATCAACATCAAAATCATCAAAAGAAATAGAGCTATCATCTCCCACACTCCGAAAAATTTCAGCACTCTTTTGAGAAAAAGTTTTGGCAGTTTTAGGCTTTTTAACACAAGGAGTGGGAGTTTTCTCTATACCAATCAAAGTAAGAGGATTGTTACCAGTAAGAGCAACATCATTTGAGGTAGTAATGGTACATACCTTCATCTCTCTAGCCATCTCATCTTCTCTTTCCCACCTGGCATGCAATTTCGCTAACAATCTAATATTTTCATCAATTCCAACTTGAATAGCATTAGCGGTAGCAAAAACATTGTTCTCTTTCACATCATTAGGAAACACTTTTAGTTTCAGAAGTTCAACATCATGAGCAAGGCTATCAACCTTAGAAGCAAGAATATCAATTTTGCCTAACTTTTCCTCAACAGACTTATTAAAAGCAGTTTGCTTACCGATGAAGTCCTTGAGCATTACCTCAAGCTCGGAGGGTGCGGCCCTAGTGTTGTTGTAGGAATTACCATAAGAATTACCATAACCATTACCATTGGTAGAAGGATACGGCCTATAATTGTTACTAGCAAAATTGTTCCTATAAGCATTGTTATTGAAATTATTGTTTCTAATGAAATTCACATCAACATGCTCTTCTTGAGCAACCAAAGAGGCCAAAGGAACATTATTAGGATCAACATGAGTCCTATCATTAGCAAGCATAGCCATAATTGTATCAATCTTATCATTCAAGGAAGAGGTTTCCTCAACAGAATTTACCTTCTTACCTTGTGGAGCTCTCTTGGTGTGCCATTCGGAATAATTTACCATCATGTTGTCGAGTAGCTTTGTTGCGGCGCCCAAGGTAAGGGACATAAAAGTGCCTCCAGCAGCTGAATCAAGTAGGTTCCTCGAAGAAAAATTCAGTCCTGCATAAAAAGTTTGGATAATCATCCAAGTAGTCAGTCCATGAGTGGGACAATTCTTTACCATAGATTTCATTCTTTCCCAAGCTTGAGCAACATGTTCATTATCAAACTGAGTAAACTTCATAATATTGGTACGCAAGGATATAATCTTAGCAGGAGGATAGTATCTACCAATAAAAGCATCCTTACACTTAGCCCATGAATCAATACTATTCTTAGTCAAAGACATCAACCAATCTTTAGCCTTTCCTCTCAAAGAAAAAGGAAACAACTTGAGCTTAATAATATCACTATCAACATCCTTATATTTCTGCATCTCACATAGCTCAACAAAATTGTTGAGATGAGCTGCAGCATCTTCAGTACTAGCACCAGAAAATTGCTCTTTCATAACAAGGTTCAACAAAGCAGGCTTAATCTCATAAAAGTTTGCAGCAGGAACAGGTGGTGCAATAGGAGTGCAGATAAAATCACTATTGTTTGTGCTAGTAAAGTCACACAACTTAGTATTTTCAGGAGTACCCATTTCAGCAAAACGAAAGTAAACAAGTAAAAACAACTACCAAGGATTCTAATTTTTTTGGGTTTTTGATAAAAAACGATGCAGGTAAAATAAATAAAGTAAAGCAAAACAATAACAAAGTAAAGAATGTGTGTGCGAAAACTCCCCTCGCAGAAGTCTTCCACTCTTCCCCGACAACGGCGCCAGAAAAGAGGCTGATACTCCAAGTTGATGTGGAAGATCAGAGGTCCTTGTGCGTGGTGAAAGACCAGCTCGTTGGGAACCCCAAGAGGAAAGTATGATGAGTATAGCAGCTTGTTTTCCCTCAGTTAAGAAACCAAGGTTTATCGTTCAGGAGAAAAGCAGACAATGACGGCTGAAGGTGATGCTTGCTAGTTTGCGACAGCTTCGGACAATTTATATATGGCGCCTCGTCCAAGCTTTGCTTGCTAGCTGCAACGCGGAACCTGCACACACACAACCAAGTACTTTGCTCCCAACTTGCGATGAGGTTGTCAATCTCACCGGTTTGCTTGAAACAAAGGTATGAGCGTATCGAGTGGAAAATAGTAGAGAATGCAAGTAAAGTAAACAGTGCGAGAAAGTAAACAGTGCGAGTAAAGTAAACAGTTGAAAGCAATATGATGGAAAAAGGACCGGGGTCCACAGTTCACTAGTGGTGTCTCTCCATAGATAAAATAGCACATGCTGGGTAAACAAATTACAGTTGGGCAATTGATAGAATAAAGATAAACGTGATATGTCAAGAAGATCACTATGAGATTTACTCTGGGCATTACAACAAAATACATAGACCGCCATCCAACTGCATCTATGACTAATAATCCACCCTCGGGGATATCAATCCGAACACCCCAAAAGTATTAAGTTGCGAACAACAGATAATTGCATTAAGCAAAGTGTGTAATGTAAACAAAGCATATGCCCTTGAGCATATGAATGTTGTTTTCTCCCTAGTAGCAACAGCACATCTACCACCTTAGAGGTTTCTGTCACTCCCCCAGGTGAAATAGAGGCATGAACCCACTATCGAGCATAAATACCCCCTCTTGGAGTCACTAGCAACTACTCGGCCAAGATAGCTACTAACAACGGAGAGCATGCAAGATCATAAACAACATAGAGATAACAAAAGATAATATTCAGTACAGCAACTTAATCATAAACACCAATATTCATCGGATCCCAACAAACCAAACATGTAGAATTACATAACGGTGATCTCAATCATGTAGGGCAGCTCATGAGATCTAAACATGAAGCACATGGTGGAGAAGACAACCATCTAGCTACTGCTATGGACCCATAGTCCAAGGTAGACTACTCACTCATCGCTCCGGAGGCAAGCATGGCGATGAAGAAGACCTCCGGTGGCGATTCCCCTCTCCGGCAGGGTGCCGGGAAGAGCTTTTGGACCCTCCCGATCTTCGGGTCGACGGCGGCGGCGGATCGCGATGTGATCTGGAAATCTGATCGGGTACTTAGGTTTTTTCCGTCGGGGGGTCTTTATAGGCGAAGGGGCGATGTCAGAGGAGGGGCCAGGCGGCCTCACACGGGGGTGGCGCGGGCCAGGGGCTGACCGCGCCAACTGTGCGTGTGGGCCCCTGGTCCCTCGCCTCCTACTCTCCTTCGGATCTCTGGAAGCTTCCGGGTAAAATAAGACTTCAGGAACTTGTTTCGTCCAATTCCGAGAATATTTCCTGTGTATCACTTCTGAAACACAAAAACAACAGAAAACAGGAAACTGGCACTGTGGCAACTTGTTAATTGGTTAGTTCCGGAAAACGCATAAAAGTGTCATGAAGTGTAACGAAACAATAGGCAACTGGTGTAAAAACAAGCATGGAGCATCAAAAATTATAGATACGTTGGAGACGTATCATCTGCTCTTCTCCTGATCGACATACCTTGGTTTCATAACTGAGCGAAAACTTGCTGCTATATTCATCAAAACCTTCTCTTGGGGTTTTCCAACTGGCCGGTCATTTACTACACATCTTTCATACTATCATCACCGCGCCATCAATGGTGCTGATGTTGGGAATGATGATGATGGTGTTGTAGATGTGATGGAGATTGTCCCCCTATGACAAGGACGAGTCGGTGGTGTCGATGGCGGTGATTTCCCTCCGGAGGCTCTATCAGATCAGCCCTTTCGGAGGAGCAAAAAGGGTTACGCCTCCGCCGCCACCTCAGAAAATTACAGGAAAATTAGGGCATCCCTTTTCTATCGATACAGAATAGACCATAAGAAGACAGAGGCGAGGCGACCACCGATGGAAAATGGGCCCTAGTGGCGCGGTCTGCCTGGTGGGCTGCGCCACCTATGCTTGTTTGAGCCTCGTGGCTCCCCTCGTGTGCTACCACCTCTCCAGGTGCTTCTCGTGATAAAATATTAATGCTATAAAAATCCTGGGTCAAATTGAGGTCCACAAGGTCCCTAAAACATCAAAATATGAAAATAGGAGATTTTCTGTCTCCCGAAAATTAAATACCAAGGGGGGAACTTTGTAGGAAAGTCCCGAAAATCATCTAATAGTGCATGAATAATGGATGATTGATGCAAATAACATTATAAACTAGTCCTATATTATGCAAATATAATGATGCAAAATGCATGAATCACTCCCCTTCATGCGCGCCGCCGATACGTTGCAAATGGATCTATAATTTTGTATGCTCCATGCTTGTTTTACACCAATTGCTTTGTGTTTTGTTTACACTTCGTGGCATTTTTATGTATTTTCCGGAACTAACCTATTAACAAGATGTCACAGTGTCAGTTCATGTTTTTTGCTGTTTTTGTGTTTCAGAAAAGTTACACAGGAAATATTCTCGGAATTGGACGAAACGAAAGCCAAAGTTTCTATTTACCTGACACAAAGACGGAGTCCAAAGGAGAGACAGAGAGCAGCCATGAGGCAGCCGCACCAAAGGGTGGCACGGGCCACCCCCTGACCACGCCACCAGGTGGTGTGGGCCCCTGGTCCACCCTCCGATATCAGCCTTCCACCTATAAATTCCCTTTGTCGGGAAAACCCTAAAGGACCAAACACTTTTCCACAAAACATACTGCAAGCCGCCGCCGTCATTGACCCGAGATCAGGAGGGTACAGAAGCTCTTCCCGACACCCTGCCGGAGAGGAGAATCATCATCGGAGGCCTTCTTCATCACCATACCAGCCTCCGGAGTGATGCGTGAGTAGTTCACCACTAGACCATGGGTCCATAGCAGTAGCTAGATGGTTGTCTTCTCCTCCATGCGCCTCATGTGTAGATCTTGTGAGCTGTCTATCATGATCAAGATCATCTTTATGTAATTCTACATGTTGTGTTTGTTGGGATCTGATGAATATTGAGTACTATGTCAATTTGATTATTGATTTATCATGTCTATGTTATTTGTGATCTTGCATGCTCTCCGTTGCTAGTAGATATCTTGGCCGAGTAGATGCTAGTGACTCTAAGAGGGAGTATTTATGCTCGATAGTGGGTTCATGCCTCTAGTAATCTGGGAGAGTGACAATAACTTCTAAGGCTGTAGATGTGCTATTGCTACTAGGGAGAAAACAACAATCTCTTGTTCAAGGACATTTGTATTGTTTACATTACACACTTTGCTTAAGGCGATAATCTGTTGCTTGCAACTTAATATCCAACGGTTGTTCGAATGATATCCGACGGGTGGATTATTAGTCATAGATGCAGTTGGATTACGATCCATGTATTATGTTGCAATGCCCAAGTGAATCTCATAGTGATCTTCATGACATATATATCCATTGTTATGCATTCTTTATTTTGTCAATTGCCCAACTGTAATTTATTTACCCAGCATGTTATTTATCTTTATGGAGAGACACCTCTAGTGAACTATGGACCCTGGTCCATTCTTTTACATATATTACTTTCTACTGCAAGCACTGTTTACTTTCCGTAATTATTATTTACTTACTACAAACAAATATCATCATTTTGTAATTCTACATATTGTGTTTGTTGGGATCCAATGAATATTGAGTACTATGTCAAGTTGATTGTTGATTTATCATGTCTATGTTATTTATGATCTTGCATGCTCTCCGTTGCTAGTAGATATCTTGGCCGAGTAGATGCTAGTGACTCCAAGAGGGAGTATTTATGCTCAATAGTGGGTTCATGCCTCTAGTAATCTGGGAGAGTGACAATAACTTCTAAGGTTGTAGATGTGTTGTTGCTACTAGGGAGAAAACAACAATCTCTTGTTCAAGGACATTTGTATTGTTTACATTACACACTTTGCTTAAGGTGATAATCTATTGCTTGCAACTTAATATCCAATGATTGTTCGAATGATATCCGGTGGGTGGATTATTAGTCATAGATGTAGTTGGATTACGTGCTATGTATTATGTTGTGATGCCCAAGTGAATCTCATAGTAATCTTCATGACATGTACATCCATTGTTATGCATTCTTTATTTTGTCAATTGCCCAACTGTAATTTGTTTACCCAACATGTTATTTATCTTTATGGAGAGACACCTCTAGTGAAATGTAGACCCCGGTCCATTATTTTACATTTATATTACCATCTACAGCAAGCACTGTTTACTTTCCGCAAGCATTACTTTATTTCACCGCAAACAAACATCTATTTCCACACTATACGTCTAATCCTTTGTTTACAGCAAACCGATGAGATTGACAACCTCACCGTATGTTGGGGCAAAGTAGTTTGGTTGTGTTGTGTGCAGGTTCCATGTTGCTACTGGCGCCGACACCACGCGCAAGACTTTCTCTGGCGCCGTTGCCAAAGTCAGCTAGCAACAACCTTCGGAAGTGGTTTTTTTCTCCTACCGGTCGATTAAACCTCGGTATCATAACTGAGAGAAAACTTACTGATGTGCTCATCATACCTTCCTCTTGGGGTTCCCCAACTGGTCCTGTGAGACATCAGTCGCCACCGGACTCCCCTGCCCATGCGCAACCGCTGCCGACCTCCCCTGCTCGACGCTCCGCCGTCGGCCTCCCCTGCACCGCATGTTGCCTCCACCGGCTTCCTGTTGTTCACACCGAGAGCTCTACCAACTTGGACGGTGCTGACGGTCGGGGACGGGAGGTGGTGGCGGAGAGTGGTCACCAGAGAAGAAGCGGTTGTGAGGAGAAAAGGAGCAGAAGAAAAAATAATAGTAAAAGAAAAAAAAATTAGAAATAGGAAAATATACAAAATAGACCCTGCTTATGATATGTCTCTTCCTTTGACCGGCCCAATGTGCCACCTCAGCCTGACAGTGGGCCCCAACTATCAAAAATCGCGTTAATCAGGCTCAATTTGATAATCAGTGCACATTGGAACGAATCAACGCAAAACCAGTGGTTTTTTGCAATTTCACGCAAAACTGGTTGTTTTGCGTATTTCAGATTGATATGTGGTGGTTTTTTGGAATTTTCTCCCCCATGGTGCATCCCTCATGCCGAGAATGCACCTGCTCACAATCTCATCAGGGCGGCGCAGCTTCTGCAACATGTAGCTAGGGAGTTTCGTAGGGTTTCAGGAGTCTGGATTTTATTGTCTCCTTGAGGTTTTTTGTTGATTGGTAAGGTCCTTATATGCCCTTGTTGTGAACAATGCTCGATATTAGATGCTCATGATTGCATATTGTTAACCCATTTAAGGAAAGCACCACACACATCTACATACATAGTACTTCTTTATATAAAAACACAAACAAAAACATTCATGCAAAGGTCCATTATTTGTGTGCAAGTTAACGCATCTCTCTCATCTATCTACACTTAGTGTTACCAACATCTCGTGATGTGTGCACACAAGGCATTAAATAAAACAGTTTTATCCAAAGCAATAAATATCATTATGTGCTTCCAAAGTACGACAAGCTATAAAGGTTCCAACATAATGGTAAATGCATAACAAGGTTCATCTCATACCATAATAGTCAAAGGAGTTACATCGGTATCCATAATCATGTAGGGCAGCTTATATGGATCTAAATAATGAAGTACATGAAGAGAGATTGATACAAAATACTATCACAAACCCCGAGTTTAGGGTGGACTACTCCCCTCTCATGGTGGAGTGGAGAGCACTACAGTGGTGTTGGTGAAGGAGGAGAGGTGGCAGGAGCCAATTTCGGCAACGGTTCCCCCTCCAATCTTCCTCCGGTGGTGGCCTACAGCCTCTTAGTTTTTCTGTTTTCGATCTCCGCCTCCATTCATCGCAAAATAAAATACAAGGGGTTATTTATAGTGGTTTTTAGGTCAAAACATGCCACCACACGAAAGAACGAAGCAAAACAGACTTTGGAGGGCCAAAAGGCCTTGTATCACGCGACCTAATATGCTGAACGCATGGTGGGCCCTAGTTTTCACCTCCTTGATCTCGTGATGCATATCAAAATTTCTGAACCGTGCTCCCTGGTCTTGGCTTTTTAAAGTCCCATAGCTCCTAAAAAGTCAAAAATACTAACAAAAGGTTTTTCTGCCATCTAGAGTTAAATACCAAATAAATGAGAACTTTGTGGAAAATCCTCAAAATCAATATAAAACATGTGGGAAACATCATATAGCATGTGAAAATATCAAGAAATATAACCTATAAACTACATATATCAAGGATGTATTTTACATGCATCAACATCCCCAAGCTTAATCTTTGCTCGTCCTCGAGTAATAAGATGATAAAAGACATGATCTTTGTAGTTCACTAACTCATCAATTACTTCAAGTCTTCAATATATGATTGTTATAACTTCAAAGTGTAAGTTAAACATTGAGATATTATAAAGTTACAACAAGAATATTCAATAAGTAGTAACTCAAATATATAAATGATCGTAAAGATAATATTACATGAATGTGCATGTACTACCTATTATGATGAACAGAGCCACTAACCAAGTGTTCCAAGATGGCCATTCAAGCTTTCTTATTTTCTCTTTTTGATTTTTTTCTCCTTTTTCCCTTTTTCTTACTTAGTTCTTCCAAGGTGAGAGTTACATTTCCCTTATCGTAAGCATCTTGCATGTGTGCAACACCTTCTTGACACAATATCAGGGTGTTTAATGCCCTCAGAGATAAATACTATTACCACGTGTATTCTTGTCATGCTTCTATAGCACCTAACTTATATGCATAATATCTCAAGACACAAATCCTAGAGTACCTCATGCCCCTTTGTATGAGTAGCCACAACCGTTGTCGCCACCATCTGATTATCCTTACTCCAATAACATGAAAATCGTCTTTGTTTGTTTTCAACCATTTACATAGTTTATGCTGCTAAAAAATGTCAACCACAGAACATGGCTTACCGTTTGGCGGTCAAGGTTTGTATCAAAAGATCTCATGTATATAAAATTATTTACCACCTGTCATAGTCAATCCACGCTGACTAGCATCTAAAACCAAAATGACATAAAAAACGAACATAAACAGTTGAAAAACATCCGCCATGTAAGCATGGCTTATATGTTTGACCTCCATCACAATACCATGTAAACAAATTATACACTCATCTCTTATCCAAACTGGGGTTGTTTCATAAAGTTTGTGGTCACCCCATAACCTTTTTTTAACTGATTTTATCTCACTTTTTCTTTGGAACAACTACAAGTTTGAAAGTTGACCGCTAATAGGAAGTTACTGATGACACTAAGCAATATGCCACTTTGTTGGGACTTCAAGTGCAGAGTGTTGTCGAAAGAGTAAATTTTCTCCATGAGGGAACTCGGAGTTTAATATCGAACTCTCAGGGAAGTCAAAAAAGCTCTCTTCATTCTCGTCGGGCAACCTACAAAACAATCTCCTTGTCTTGCGTCCCCAACTCCATCGAGTGGTTCTCAAGCACAAGGTGTGAATGTAAGTAAAAATAATAACATATGCAATAAAATAAATAACAATCAGATGAAATAAGAAGTGAGCTTAGCTCAACTGGCTATGGGAGTGGATGTACAACCCAGGCACCCAGGTTCAAATCCCCGCGGATGCAAATTTGGGTTCTTATTATTTATTAAAAAACTCGCTGTGGGGGTCGCCCCCACCGCTTTCCTTTCAAAAAAAATCAGATAAAATAAATATGATGCGTGTAAGGTAAACTAAGCTATTATGCAACTAAAATAATACAGTAAAGGTGTTTTTGGGTTTTGGATGTGATTGCAATAATATAAAAATATTTTTGTATTTCGGATTTAATTAATGATGAAGTTTAAAAGACACATGCAAGCATTGGAAATGTTTTTCTTATGATTAAAATTGGACCGGGGTTCATGGGTTCACTTGTCTACTCTCTCATAAAGTTGTGGTGGCATTAAGCGCAATTTAGATGACCAAAACATCAGCATGATTTTTATTATGTTAACTTGATAATATTTATATGGGCATCACGTCCTAAACTAAAGATGATGCGACACATCTTACTTATACTCCACTAGATAGGAATACACTTCAAGCAATCTAGTATTAAGAATTAACAGAGTAGCCTTAGATATACTTTGACATGATGTTGAATATCAAATATGCTACCGCTTGAACATATTACAATAGACAACTATGTCTATGAATGTCGCTTGGAATTCTCAGATGTCACTAAGAAATTATAGCACATGCATTCTTTTTATCCCTAGTGAGGTAACCATGGTTTGATAAAAATTATAGCAGATCATGAATATTGTTCACTATTCACTATTACTACCTAGTTACTCCATTTAATACACACCATCCCCCTATCGCCCTCTTGCATACAAGTTGAATCAGAACAAGTAATAAAGAATGGGGTAACAATACGCATCTACTCACACATCAAGAGCATAATAACATATTAAATCTCATAGATCATCTGATAAAAAAATAAAGATACACCACATAGGAATTACAAAATATGTGCCATAATCATGTTGGGAAGCTCATATGGCATCTAAGCATTGAAGCATAAGAGAGAAATAGATAAAGCTACTGCCAAAACCCATAGTCTAGAGGTGGACTACTCCCTCTTCATGGAGGTGTCGATGGTAGTGATGTTGGAGTGGTTGGAGAAGCGATCGGATACGACTCCGGCAACGTTTCCCCATCCAATCTTCGCTGGAACAGCCTCTATTTTTGTGTTTCATGTTTCTCCACCGCCTCATCGAGGGAACGGCTTGGGGGTGTTTATATAGTCATTTTTAGGTCAAGCTGAGGATCCTGAGACGAAGATGGATGTCATCGGAGGTCCGAGGATCAAACGAGCATGGGTGGCCCGGCCTAGCCTGGGGCCCACGCCACCTGTGCTCAAATGGGCCTTGTGGCCTCCCTCATTGACTTCTTGTATTCCAGAAGGTTCTCATGATAAAATATTAACGCCCGAAAAATCCCAGGTCAATTTGAGATCGGGAAGGTCCCTGAAACATCAGAATGCACAAAACAAGGTTTTTCTGTTCTGCGGAGTCATAACCAAAATAAGGGGGGTCGATGGAAAATCCCCATAAATCAATGCAAAACATGATTATAACAACTAATAACATTTTAATATGTTGGAATATGCATCAATAAACTACAGAGTTCATGCATGAATTTTGCATATATCAGCGACCTTATTCATCAAAATAGCTCATTATATAAGACAAATTATAAAAACCTTATAAAAAGGATGCAGCGTTTTGGCTCTGGGGTGCATATGCACCCTTTATTTCAAATGCAGTTTAAACATATTTCAAATTATAAAAAATTCAAAAAAGTATGTTGTGTGGACTTCTTCTCAACCCATATATGAACCAAGTTGTTTCAAGAAAACCCGACTTTTTGTGTGGGCTAGGTAAAAAGACAAAATTCGGTGCTAAAATAAGGGTTTACACATGACATGTTTTTGTTACACAGAGCACTAAAAATATTGGTTTACCATGAAACTTTGTTGTGCTTACATAGAATGTCGGGATGTATGCGTGGAATTTTTGTTCGATTTTTTTCATATTTTAAAATGTGTTTTGTAGATAAAGGGAGCATATGGACCCCAGATCAATTGTGCATTACCATTATAAAATGAATATATAAGAGATATAACTGAAAAAAAGAATTGCAATCACTCCATAAGGGTCAATGAAGTTCGTTACACTTCAGAGTTACAGCAATCATACCTTCATACTTGCAGCTATTAGCTTTTTTTGACAGAATCGTTTTCTTCGACTATACTTCATTCTTTTCTTTCAAAAGCATAAGATATTTTAACAGCCTCATAACTAAAATTGGTCTACAAAAGGTATAGATCCTAGTTTAAAAAATAAAACAAAAAACTAGACGCTCCAAACTTAACGAAACTCGCATAGTGCTAAAAAAATAAAATTTTGAAGATTTGCAAACTGAGATATTTGTTGATGTAGAGGGATGCATGGGGCATCACCAAGCTTATGGTTTTGATCATCTTTAGATACACCTCGGTTTAATTTAGCTTTATTCTTTGTAAAAAACTTCACTACAAAAACATCTCCCACTCATTTCTACGAGATTAATTGTAAGTGCATAAAAAGATTTGAATCTTGCCGTTTAGAGAAATCCCGAATAAATTTAGCTCCTTATGTCCAAAGAGTTTCTTAAGTGCATACCATCTTAGAGAGCTCAAAAGACCTAAAAGAATTAAATTGAAACTTAAAAAAGCACCTACCAAAACAAAGATAGAATCTGTCCCCAAAAAAAAGATGCATCATAACAATTCGTAAATCCCCACTTAAAAAACTCAATAAATCAAATCTATTGGGTGTATCACAAAGGACAAAAAGACGAAACCATTCCATAAAAAATCAGCTAAAAGTAGCTAACTGAAACATCGTCTAACTACTGATGAAACTAAACCTACGAACTAAATCAAAAGCAAGTTTTGAGAACCCGCAACGAACGTGCACGCTTTGTATTAAGCTTGCAGAGAACATCAAAGAATGGCTACAACACCACATTAGCCTTTTGGCTCACAACACACTCCTGCAACACTGCCGACAAGATCGCCTAGCCCAACCTCTAGCCAAATGGTGAGAAGGCGGGCACAGAGCCTCTAGGACGCGTCACAACCAACACCACACACACAAGCACGACCAAAACTCAGAGGTCGCCCGGACCAGTGTACCACTACTCATGCACCTAGAAGAGGTGGCGAAGCGAGCGAATGGCAGGGCCTAGCCGAACTTGGAAAGGAGCCGACTGAAGAGTGATGACGATAGCATACATGGTGAACCAGAGTCTCACATCTTGAGCAGAAACTCACATAGCACAACCCAGCCTCGTAGAAGACCGACGAGGCCACCATCTCCGAGAGCCACAAAACCCCCACAGCCAGCACAACGCTTTCAAGAAGGGGACGGCGCCGAAGCGCCGCCGCTGGCCGGTCCAACAAATGGACCTAGGGTTTCCCCTGGCAAAAAGGGGGTGGCTCGACCCAAGAACACGTCTCCAAGGAGGGAGTGGCACCCACAGGTGTCACCGTGCTCCGCATCAACAACGTCG
This sequence comes from Dactylis glomerata, assembly GCA_007115705.1. NCBI lineage: Eukaryota > Viridiplantae > Streptophyta > Magnoliopsida > Poales > Poaceae > Dactylis > Dactylis glomerata. The sequence continues at coordinate 3,189,330 of QXEO01000121.1, read as the reverse complement.
AGCAGGGTCACCCAGGCAGGAGACCGCACCCCAGCGAAACAGAGACGGGCAATAGCATGCATTGAGAACACCACTGCAGAAGGCAGCTTGTTGACGAGGAGGAGCACGTCGACCACTGCCACATGAGTACCCCCAGCACGCCAAGGAGGGATCGAGATGGTCCCACCAAAGCGCGACAGGCACACCGTGGTTCCGGAGCAAGAAACTCTGACCACCACTGACCCTGAGGAAGACGAATGGAGCATCCCTGCCTGGCCCACGTGCACATGGGCGCCGTCGATAGCAAGGGCCAGGCCACCCGCATCGCCGCGCTGCGCCAGGACAACGACCAGAGAAGCCATGGCCGCGACCCGTAGAACCCGGATCAGGTCCGCGCCGCCACCGCCAGAGCGCCCCGCGTGTCGCCTGCGCCACGGCCCAGCGCAGCCGGCAAGCCAGGACCGCCACCACGTTGTCGTCACCGCAAATCTGCCTCCTCGGTACGGTGGCCCGCCTCCAAAACCACCGCGGGAGAGCCAAGAGGCATAGGTCCCGCCGGCCCCTTCACTGGCGTCTAGCCGTCGGCATCCTTAGGGTGCAACGAGAGGTGGGGGCAGCGGGGAAGGGGGCCGGCGGCAGGTGGGATTTAGGGTTTTCGCCCCCACAAGTCGCTTGGAGGAGGCGACGCAGGAACAGGGGGCCCGAGGCCGAGGCCGCCACGCAGCGGCAGCTGTACGTGGTTGTGCTTGACGAGCATCCACAAGCTTGACCTCGATGACGATGCCGAGATTTGAAACTTTAAAGTTTGGGCTGATAAATTTTGTGTTGTATTTTGTACAGAGGGTCAATTGACAATTCTCGTCACAGCGACGCACTTGTTTGACAGTAGGTTGGTAGCAGAAAAGATGACGCTGCGTGCGTGGCGCCAAGGGGGAGAACCGAGCCGGTGAAGGGAAAGGGGATGGGTGACGCGGCTGCCTACGCGAAGCGGGTGCTGCTCACCTGCAACGGCGGCGGCGGCGACGCCGTCTCCCGGGGCATCGCCACCAGCCTCGCCAGGCACGGCTGCAGGTACCACCACCTCACCTCGCCGCCGCCGCTCCCCTCGCCTTATCGTTCGGTTCTGATTCCGCGCCGCTGCGCTGCGCACAGGCTGGTTCTGGTGGGCGACGAGGGCGCCCTGGCCGCCACGGCGGAGGCGGTGCGGCGATGTGCGGGAGTAGGAGGAGCGGCGGCCGTGGCCGTGGTGGGGCTGGACTTCGAGGGCTGCGACGAGGCGGCCGCCGGAGCGGCGTTGGAGAGGGCGTGGCGCTGCTTTGGGGACGGCTTGGACGCCCTGGTGAACTGCTGCTCCTACGAGGGTATGAACTGACACTGTGATACATACACATGCCCAAATCAGAATGCGCACAAGCCCAGCTAAACATCAGCCTACATGATTCTTCAGTTTTTCCATTTAATCTTTCAGTCAGCTTCAGCTTGTATCATCCATTAGTCTCATCCTAGATCCACTTTGAACAATGGATATCTGCATTGGCTGTCTGGATGAGCAGGGGAAGTGCAAGACTGCCTCAGCATAACTGAAGACGAGCACAGGAAGACCCTGAAGGTCAACGTAACCACACCTTGGTTTCTCATCAAGGCGATCTCGAAGAGGTTCCGGGACGCGCAATCCGGTGGGTCTATAGTGTGCTTAACTCAGATCATCGGCGCCGAGAGAGGATTGTATCCAGGGGCTGTGGCATACGGCACAAGTTTAGGCGCTGTTCATCAGCTGGTCAGAGTAAGTCTTCTTCGATTCCTACTGCCAGTACTAACAGGAAGCCTGTATGCTCATGGTGATCTACAGTACTGAATGAACATTGTTCTTTTCTTCCAGTTGTCGGCAATGGAGCTCGGCAAGCACAAGATCAGGGTGAACGCCGTCTGCCGCGGCCTGCACATGCATGACAAGTTCCCGGTCTCGGTGGGAAAGGAGAAGGCCGAGAGGTCGACCAAGGAGGTGATGCCGTTGCGGCGATGGTTGGACCCGGAGAAGGACCTGGCATCGACAGTGTTGTACCTGGTCAGCGACGACTCCCGCTTCATGACAGGCACCACCATCTATGTCGATGGTGCGCAGTCCATCGTGCGTCCACGCATGCGTTCTTTCATGTAGGTTACGCCGGCCCTTCATGCCAGCGTTGGGCTTGGTTGGTCATGTCTGGATTTTCACATACCATTAGGATGACTTCTGATATGTTGTTGTAGTAGTAAGTGGTTTGTGGAGACAGCATGTGCGATAAATAATCAGTCTGCGATAATTTGCCGGTGTTCAATTTGTGCAAAGAGCAAATTTGACAATTAATTGATCCGACAAGAGTGGTACAGCAGGTCTGTCTCAGGAAAAAGCAAACTGAAACTAATCGTATGCCCTATTGTTCTGAAAGAAGAAACGTAACCCCACTACATAATCTGAGCAAAACTTGGGGTGAAAAAAACAGGTAATGGTGTGGAATGAGTCAGCATAGGATGCACGATTGGTTCACTCGTCCTTGTCCACCATGGCCTTGCGGCTGCTCCTCTCAGCTAGCACGGACTTGGTCTTCTCCAGCACGCCGAAGAAGATGGACCCGCCGATGCCGATCCACAGCACTCGTGGCTCGATGCCCTGCCAACATCGTCAAAATCAGAAGAATGCAATGCAAAGAACCTGACCAACCTATCATATGACTACTTTTCTTAAAAAAAATATAAGAAAATATTAATCTGCTTATATCTCTGGTACTGTACCCTCAAGAATGCCTTGGGACCTTCCTCTCTCCAAATTGTTTGAGCACAGCTTACAATTCCAGAGTATTGTTTTGTTTGCCCCTGCAATTGGAAGTTGGAACCAAGAAGTAATGTCAATTATGCAAAAAAATAAGTGTTTCGGTGTAGAATTTTCTATCAGAAGGACGAAGAATCCACCTGAACCATCAACCTTGTCTTCAGGACATCGAGGGGTGTCGTTATAGCGCCAGTAATTGCACCTAGCAAAAATGAGGTACCACGGTGTAAGATGGCATAGTCTTGGTTCAAAGATAAGATAGAAGAACAGGAAAAGGGGGAAGCCAAATACTACTGTACAAGAAAAAAATGTAAGTTGGAAGATCATATTAAGAAGTTCAGTTTACCGGCAAAAGCACCAATAAGTGCATTCTCTGGATCATTCAGCTCCCTCTTTGCCTGGACAGATCATTGAAATGTTCAGTTACAGTTCAAGCTGGGCAACAGTTAACAGAAAGTGATGCTCTGCGAGGAACTTTTTCTTTATAAAGTATGATCTGTAGCCATCATGCTAAATCAGAATGCAAGAACTCATCTTACATAATCAGGTTACTGAATGTTGTGACGACGAAACTATAATGGCCCATAACTATGTCACACTGTTTAACTGAACAACACTAATCAAGGTACAAAATTTGGGAAGATGTGAATACTCAAATATCGAAACTGAAAGTGTTTAAAGGCATATAAACATGAAAGTACTGCATGGGAGTAGCTCCAGCAGCTTGAATAGTAGATATATTATCTCAACAATGGTAGAATTTAAGTACCACAAGCTTGTAACCAATTCGAAGTTGCTCGTATATGCAGAACTGAATGGCATCAAACGGAAGATCTCGAAGTAAAAATGACCCATAACCCTGCAAACCAAAAGAAACTAGTATTGGAACAGATAAGATAATGAGGTGTATCGTACGATCGCAAAAGTTCAACAGCCACTAAATAATTATCCATTTTAAGACCTAATAAATGGAATCAAATCGATATATTTTTTACTGAAATATGAAACAGCAAGGGAAACTTAAACTTATATCAGTTAATTGATTGTTCGCCAAGAGAGAGCTCAGAAGATACATACCGCATAAAGACCTCTGAATCCCTCCTTGGCAACTATCATACGAACTGCATTAGGCGCAGTATTGAATTGACCAGTTTGCATCCTTTGTTTGACCACCTGAATGCAAAGCAATATATTTTTGATGAAAAATGGCATTTAATGTAAAGAAAATAAAAAAATACAAACCTCTGTGGGGACACGAATGAGAGAAGCAGCAAATCCTCCAACAGCCCCTGCAGTCTGTACGATCCTCATTCAGAAAACAAAGCTGACATAAACCAACATGCTTAAGGGAGTAAGAATCCATAAAGATGCTGTACAATAGCATTATTTACACTTTAGCATTATAAGGGCAGTCGACAAGCTTTTGCTGGTGTAAGTATGCCAAAGTAAAAAAAAAATACATTGTGACATGCTTTAAGCAATCAGCTAGTCCAACGTAAAGTGTGTGCGGACTTACAAGATGAGCAACAGCACTCAAATTTTCAGGAAACACGTCCAGTAGTTTCCTTTTAGTTGGTTCATATATTCCCACAAACAGAGCAGAAGCCCTGCAATAATATAAAAACAAGCTTAAGGAAACCACAACAATATGTATTGGAGGCAATTTTGGCAGTAATTTGACTAGTTTCATCTAATGGCGTGAAGCCATAAATAATGGATTCACATATCATATGAAAAGAAGCCACAATGCAACGGGGATGCAATATAAGGAGAATGCATGCACTAGTATAACTTTTTAACATGTTCTAGACTCACGGGAGAACGCCGACAAGATTTCCACCTAACCCAGAATACAGGCCTTTCCATTGAATTTGACTTCCAGCTCGAGCGGCCTGTCGATTTCAAAAATCAAGTCAGATAAAATGTGCATGCTGGAATTCTGCATTGCCGGAAAGCAATGAGCATGTAATAGAATAAGTTTTCTCAGGGCGATACTATATAGTAGATAGAAAACTTGATACTGTCACACTAAAAAAAAATGGTGGAAATTGGACGCACATTCAATATGTATACTGCAATCCCAAGCACGGACAGGATTGTTATTCACTTTACCCTGATGTGTAGCATTTGACACGAGTTCTTACTATATAGATAAGAGCAAATTTTCAGTGCCTCTCCGGTAACATATAACAAGGGTTAGGGGCTCAAGTAGTTCACAGGGTGAATGGCATAATTTTGTTTTTCATTCCGAATAATACTTCGAGAACTCAGATTTATAGCAGGTACAGAGTTTCAGACATGGTACAGTGCCGGTAACTGGAACAGGGTGTGGCGCTATCAGACATTGCCATCCCTGACCTAGTGATAACCAGGTCATTCAGTATAAGTTACTGGCTTGCTCGGGAGCAGGTTTGGTGGTTCTAAATTCAAATTATATCGCCATTACAAGAAGGCAAAAATCGAAGACTGCGAGCAACTGCTAACTATCCATGTCCTAAGACTGAACTGCACATCTTGAGACAAAAAAACGCATAGCAGAAGTGATTTCACCTGAAGCCTGGTCTTGATGGTGTCGATAGGGTACAGAGCCGTCTCCACCACAACACCGGCGGTCCCTCCGGCGATGACGCCCTCTGCGGCACACAAAAACCCGTACACAAAGTTAATTAATTCCTTTCATCCCTGACTGTATATGTAGTGAGGTTGCAGAGAGCGAAACGAGCTTTGTACTGCAGAGTTAGAGAGGGGGGTTGACGCACCACAGAGAACCTGGAGGAAATTGAACGGCTTCTCTTCTCCGCCGCCCGCGCCGCCCATGGCTTGGCCCGCCGCCAAGAGCACCGCTCTGCGCCAAGTTGGTGGGAAAACAGAATCCGAAGTGCGGTGAGCGCAGGGAAGGCGGGCTGAGCAGTAGCTAGAAACAGAGAACCGCGGGGAGGGAGAGGGAATTCGCACCTGAGGAGAGGAGAGGGGGGAGGAGCCGGGGGGAGGTCCCGAAGAGGATACAGTGGTGCTGGATTGAGGAGGAAGAAGAAGAAGGGAAGAAGGGTTTTAAGCCTAGCTTTGCGGATTGGGTCGCAAGGTAAGAGCAGATTAATTAGGGCCGTGGGCTCGTTAGTCAGCAAGTGGATAATGGGCTGAGGTCTAACTGGATGTACTAGGCCAAACTTTGCGGAAATCACATTTCCCGCTCAATGCGGGACGTATTGTAGCCCGCTCACTGCACGCATTAAATGGGCCGGGCCAAGTACATTCACGTGAGGAGTTGCCTTCCTAGGGGCACCCCTGGACTTTGTCTCAAAAAGAAAAACTATGACTTGCGAGGCAGACTAGTAGGATTCAAGAAAAACTCCATATTCGTGAGCGTCTTGAGGTCGACTCGAAAAGAAATGCATCGAGTATGAGTGTCTTGTATAACTCGATTAGCTAGCTTCCTTGATACGCTCCAAAAAGTTTTTAATTCACATCCCACCCCTAAACAAGATACCCTTTGCAGCATTTGTGGTTCAAATTGGAAATTGGGAACATTAATATAAATTAAAAATATAATCCACCGGAGCTGCTTGATACGTCTCAAACGTATCTATAATTTTTGATGCTCCATGTTTGTTTTTACACCATTAGCTTAGTGTTTCGTTACACTTCGTGGTATTTTTATGCATTTTCTGGAACTAACCTATTAACGAGATGCCAAAGTGCCAGTTCAATGTTTTCTACTGTTTTTGTGTTTCAGAAAAGTTACACAGGAAATATTCTCAGAATTGGATGACACAAAAGTTGAACATCCAAAAATTTACCGAAGCTTCCAGAGAACCGAAGAGGAGACGGAAAGGAGCCAGGAGGCGGCCTCACCACCAGGGGGCGCGGCCTGGCCCTGGTCCACGCCACCCTTTGGTGAGGGCCCCCTGGTCCACTTCTGACGCTGCCCCTTCGCCTATAAAGACCCCCCGATGGGAAAAACCTAAACACCCGATCACTTTTCCAGAAACATATCGCGATCCGCCGCCGTCGTCGACCCGAGATCGGGAGGGTCCGGAAGCTCTTCCCGGCACCCTGCCGGAGAGGGGAATCGCCACCGGAGGTTTTCTTCATCGCTATGCTCGCCTCCGACGCGATAAGTGAGTAGTCTACCTTAGACTATGGGTCCATAGCAGTAGCTCACTACTAGGAAAAACCTCATCCGTGGCGTACAGAATTTGCCTAGCCGTGGCGTACAGCTGTACGCCACGGGTAAGACGCCACTGGTACAGGGCTACCCGTGGCGTACAGCCTGTACGCCACGGCTAACTCACCCACCAGTGGCGTACAGCTCTGTACGCCACGGGTGTGTTTCGTATCCGTGGCGTACAGGAGTGTACGCCTCGGGTGTCTATCGCAGCAGTGGCGTATGGAGCTGTACGCCACTGATTTGTATGCCACTGATCCTCTTTTTCTGTACGCCACGGCTGGGTTTTTTCGAAAAAAATTTATAGTGATTTACTGGTATATAGCAGATGAGATATAACAGTATATATAACAGTATATTTTTTACAGACATATAGCAGTACATATACAAAATAATATAGAAAGTCATTTCCATCATATTAGAAGTATCGACCGAAGTCACATTAGTACAACTTGCCAAGTATCAACCGAAGTCATTTCCATCATAAATACTACAAGTCTTCATGCATGCATCGAGCTAACTAGTTAGGCATGCATACATATCACCGCCGGCGGTGCCGGTAGTCATCTAAACTACCATCACATACACAATGAGCAAGAACATAAGCAAGACGGAGGTAACAATGAACCATGTCTTCATCCGACTCCGTCTCTCTCTCACTCGCCGATAGTTATTGTACCTAACTTCCGCCTCCTCTCTAGTGTTGAATCCTTTGTAGTTGTTGCTCTTGAACTTGTTGACTTGCTTGAAACAATCCTCCCACTTGTCGTAGACCCCTGGAACCCTACCCTCGAACACGGCGTACCACCTTGTCGTCATCTTTAAACCAAAAACATCACAAAAGATTTAATAGATGATAATATGCGAGACATAACATTAATTAGTCACCGAAAACAAGAAAGGCTAAAGCATAAATGCAAGAATGTACACAAGCATATACAAAAGGTATATATCGAGAACAAGCTAGCTAGAGTTTGGTACACATGTTCATGAAAAGTAATAACATTATGCGACAACATTTTTCATCCATCACGATTACAACAAGTCACAAATATATCTATTGCTTCATTTTTTGCTCTTCGGTTTCGGCGGGAAGGGGCGGATGCCCTGTAGCGTGTTGAAGGGCCTGCCGTCGCCCTGCATCTCTAAGCGTGCTTCTATCTCCGTGTTGGTTGGTGGGATAGGGCCATAGTAGAACACCCCTTCTCTACTGCAGACATCTCTGTGGATTATCTGCGCGATCTTCTGCTGGATGCGGTAGATCTCAAGGCAGACATCTGCATCAGGCGCGTTCGCAAAGTCTTTGCGCCAGTCCTGAAGACTACTCGGCAACAGAAGCTGATGTTGATCCCGTACAAACTCCCGCATATGATGGATGGCATAGTAGCCATCCCTTGAACTATTTGCCGGCTGCTTGAGGCATGGGAAGGTCGTGTTGTGCTTGAAGATCAGCTGGCCTCGCCTGACTACTTCTTTCTTGATGGGGCCAGCTTTCTCGACGAAGCCGTTGATGGCATCATCTAGAACTGCCTTGATGAATGTGTAGTCCTTCTTCTTGTCAGCACTCCCCGAGTCAAGATACATGGCATATGAGTCTTGCGGGTATAGTACGATGAGGACGCAGTATGTGCTTCTGCGGAAAACAATTCCAGGTGTGTTATGCATGCAACAGGATTGACGGAAATCTAAGAAAGCACGTTCTGATGGCAAGCGAATGACTTACTCGAAAAAGTACGGCACAAGAAATATCTTCTTCTCCTTATTCGCCACCATGAAGTCCGTAATGTAGTTCGTCACTATTTGACGGGTGCCTTCGGTCTGCAAGTATATGTCTTTCATGTAGTAGGGGTCGAGTATCGCGAGCTTCGGAGTGTTCTCTTGCATGAGCTGGTGCGACATACTCAGCGCAACTAGGCGGACCAAGGTTGGGTCAAGGCGGCGGCGGTGGAACATCTCAAAGATATCATCAAATCTCAAGAAGAACACATCACCGGGGGATCTGTCGACGAAGCCCAATCTCTTTGGCACTCTGACATAGAAAACCGGGTATGTGGGAGATGTCATTGAGAGAAGATGCGTCTCCCATGTGAGTACGCCATCATGTAGGCTCCTCATATCCCCAGTTAAGGTCTTGAGAGCTTCCGGCGGTAGGATCGGTTCGCCCGCCACGTGATACTCCCTCCATCCCTTGATCGGTATGTTGTCCTGACTCCGGATCTCCTTCACGTGCTTGCCGGCTGCGGGAGGCACAGGCTGGCTGCTGGACACACCTTTATCCTTCTTCTTAGCTCTTTTCCGCGGCTTCCCAGGGCGAGAGACAACTTCTGCGCAAGCCTTATCGATCAGCCCATGGAGTGTATTCGGGGTGATAATTTTTTCCGCCGCAGTTTGAGTATCGGGGGCGACATCCTCTGGCGTTTCTTGAGACAGGAACAGACGACGCTTAGAGACATTACTTTTCTCCGGGAGCTGTTGATCAGGGAAGTAGCCGTGGGGAATATCCACTTCAAATGGTCCATCGAAGTCAGCGATGAAGGCATCGATCGGATCCATATTGTTCTGTGCCTCGGGCTCTATAGGATCATCCGCTGCAGGATCATCCGCTATAGGAGATGGCGCCACTGGCGGCATAGTGCCCTTTCCCTGGCTTGGCGCCGATCCGACCGGCTCTGCCAACTTCTGTGAGGTCTTCTGTGAGGTGCTGGTGCTGCCTATGATAGGGTTGCTTGGCGGCGCCGATCTGACCGGCGGTTCTGAGTTGCTGGCGGCGGTCCCTGGGTGGTCTAGCCGAATCATTTCTTTCGGCCATAGCATCATATAACCCAAGCTTCCTCCTAGGTCCACCTCGCTCTCGGCTCCGGGTGGTTGCATAGGAGGGTCTACTTCTTCATAACCCGGCAACACCCGAACAATGGAAATCCTGTAGGCATTGGGGGGCATTGGCTGGCCGTGGAAGTTGCGCTCGAGTGGTTGAATGATATTTGCTTTCGCGACCTCACGTAATTCCTCGTTAATAATCAAGAGGAGGGTGCATCCCACTTCGTTCTCCTGCGGAGACATGTGTAGGGCGTCAGAAAACGGATGCAAGCTAATGAAAAAGTTACTTGCTGAGGATTGCGACGCTTATATACCGTTATGGCGTCGAGTTCGGCTAAAGTCGAAGGGCCACGAACGGGCGTGGAAGCGACGGAGGGGCTGCTACGAGGCGCGATGCAGGACGGCGACTCATCATCCCTAGTACCAGCACTAGGGTTGGAGGCCGCCTGCGGAGACTCCACGACTCGTGCGTTCTTCTGGACCTGGTCCGAGATGTTGAGCGAGCTGCTCCCGGTAAAGCTGGCCAGCGGGCTAGGCCCGATTTTGCCTCCGTCAACCCATTCCGTGTAGGCGGTAAGCAGGTGGGGCAGGAGTGCCGCGACAGTCTTTGTCACCGCATCATTGATCATCTCGGGCATCTTAGCCAACTGAGACTTGACATCTGTATCCTCCTGCTGCTTCCTCTTCGCTCGGTCCTCCTTGCTCTCGGGAAAATACAGACTAGGTCTGCGACCTAGTCCTTCGCCAACAATACGGCCACGGTGCGGCGGTTGCAACACCGGCCTTTCCATCACCTTGTTCACGGCCCTGTGAAAAGGGTTATCCCACGGGGCCTTCGACGACGACCCCTGGGATGACGTGCATTGAGCAGCAAGTGTTTCTTCTTTCTGCAGACGGGAAAGAAGAACCATATATTAGGAAAATTACTACCGGAATTTGTCGGAAGTGAGGATAAGATAAGCTGGTAAACTCCTTACCAGATATTCTTCCTCAAGTTTCTTTACCTTATCGGTCGTGACAAGCAACCCGGATTTCGGGTCTATACGGTATCTTGACCTGATAAATTTCTTGGCCTTCTCATCGGTGAACTTGTTCCACGGGTTCGGCTTGCCCTCACGTTCTAGGGCCTCGTCCTCTTTCTTCCAAACTGGCTCCTTTCCGGCGTACCCCCGGCTTCCGAGGTTGTGGTTACCCAAGTTCTTCTCCCGCATGTCCTTCCCCCACTTCTTAAGCCGCGCGACTGTAGGTTTCTTTTCGTTGGCTAGGAAAGTTTTGAATTGGTCTTCCGATATCTGCGGATAGTGTTTGTGGACCTCTTCAAAACCACCACCTTTAGTAATCATCGCCCTCACACCTAGTTTTCCAGGCGCTCAGGGCTTTGCTCATCTTTCCAAGGGCTACTATGTTCACCAGGTTACCCGTGAGCTCCTGGCCATTGTAGGGCGACGGGAACTGGTATCGAGTGTGCAGCTTGGAAATCAGGAGGACGGCAATGGATTTCTTGAGCTTCTGCCTTATGTTCTGCTCGTTGATGGTGACGGTGTCTCGGAGGATACATGCGACAGTGTTGTCGTACCCCCTCGCGGCTTCCTCGGGCAGTTTAGGCAAACCGCTCTGCGGATCCACTTCAAGTATTACTTCTTGCACGGGTTTTAGCTGGTTTGGGCGCATATCCTTCTTTTGCTGGCTATCATCCGTGGATGCTCGGCCGGTATCCATGCTAGGCTCTTCCGCATTGCCCTCCTGGATATCCACCATTTCCTCCTCATCGTCCTCATCGGACATCTCATCAGCGGCATCAAAGTCCTCATCGGACATCTCTTGGTCGCGCTCGCCGATAACAAGGGGCCTAGACACCGGCTGGTCCCCCTGAGATGCATCTAGGGCTGCATAGTACTACGCCGCTAAAACGGCTTCATTTTCTTCTTCACTGCCTTGCCTCCTTTCAGAAGTCCCGGCTTCGTCGTTTGTCATGTCTGGACTAATTAAGTGCAAGTTACTAGTTAGTAAAAAAATCGGCGGAAAAATTTGGCATGACCTTTGCTAAAAAACTACCTATGGAGTGCACAAATTTTGCCGAAACGGAAGTAAATCAACATTTCAGGCAAAATTGGCAACTCAAGTTTTCAGAACCCTGTAATACAAATAGCAACAGCAAGCATATGTAGCAGTAGCAAGCATATATATAGCAGCAACAGCAAGGCAGCATCAGCTAGCAGCAGCAACAGCAAGGCAGTAGCAGCAAAGCAGCATGCACCAGCAAGGCAAAGCAGCACCAGCAAGGCAAGGCGCAGCACCAGCAAGGCAGCAGCAAGCAAGGCAGCACCAGCCACCGTCCGGATTCGACTGTTTTTCTTCCCTTTTCACCACTCTGCTAAATATCTTGAACTGAATTTGCACAATTTTGAAACCAGTAAGACATACATAGATATCCCTACTGATGCATGTGAAGAGACTAACAAAGCTTTGCAGTGTAAGCAAATAGCAAGAACTTCTTTTAACGAAACAGTAGAACTACCAATTAATCTAAAGAGGACTAGCAATAAAGAAAATTACTGTTAATACCTACTACCAAACTTAACATATTCAAATAAAAAATAGAGTTAAGGAAAAAAATTATAGCACTTAGAAGCATATATAGCACTTAGAAGCATATATAGCACCAGCATATATAGAACAATTGTTCTTATTATCCATGTTCCCATTAGAATCAAACCATGGCAAATAAAGGATTTATTATCCTTCAAATAAAGGATCTATTCTCCCTAAAGAAAATATGAAGGGCATGAATCACAAGAAAAAAGCCATAACAACCCTATTCCTATAGGTAGCTGGTGCAAACCAGAGAAAGCGTGTGTAAATTCTTTGTATTCTACAATAAAATCATGGATAATAAGAACTACTGCCATAATCAGGTAAATGGTGAATAAATGGCAGGTTCATGTGAGAGTGAATAAATGGCAGGTTCATGTGAGGTAAATGGTGAATAAATTTAGTTGGATTAGCTCACTCATGTTAAGGTCCACTCATGCTGTAGTTAGGTTCAGTATGTAGTATCTGTCATGTCGAGTATGTATATACAAGTCTTAACCAATGTTGTGAGAGCATTGAAGTGGTATGCATGCCAGAACAAGATTAGTCAACTTTATAACTAATTAAACACGGTATGTATCAAATTTGGTTCTCCCCAGCACTAAATTTTTTCAGTTCCACTGCAGTATCCATTCGTCTTGTTTTTCTTATTGTTTAAAAAACAAGTATAATCTGGTTATATGCTGCTTCCTTTTTAGTGTTTTTGACTTCTTGTTCTCCTGAATTAGATATTGTGTAATAGTTGATAGTTCAGTTTAGCCAGAGTAATTTATGGAGGCAAACGTGCAATCAATTGAGACTATGTGATGTGAGCTAGAAGCCTCAGTGCGTTCGACTGCTCACACATCGATTTCATTTTCAGTCACACAACAGAGTATGAGACAGTAAATGCAAAAAGGGGCAAGATGAGCTGAGACTCGCTAAAAGTTTGATGCTCACCCTGTGGCTACTGTCGAACTGGAGGACTCGACGATGTTAGAATCGATGAAGGGGAAGAAGAACTTGCGACGTCGTCCGTGTACTGGCTTGCGGGAGCGGCGTCGTCCGTGTCGTCCGTGTACTGTCGCACGCGCCGACGAGATAGCAGCGACGGCTCTGGGCAAGCAACGGCTTCGGGCGGGCGGTAGCTCTGGGCGGGCAACGGCTCCGGGCGGGCGACGCGCGACTTCGGGCGGGCGACGGCGGCGAGGTAGCGGCGAGGAAGGGGGTGGCGAGGTAGCGGCGAGGAAGGGGGCGGCGAGGTAGCGGCGAGGAAGGAGGTGGCTTGGTAGCAGAGAGGGGGGACGGCGGCGAGGTAGCGGCGATGTGGATCGGAGAGGAAGGGGGCGCGCGGTGAGATGCAATTTTTTGGGGATTGAAAGGGGACGGCGCGGGGAAGGAGGCTAGGGCAGGCCCCACCTGTCAGCATCCGTGGCGTACAGATAAGCTGTACGCCTCCGGTGCGGACATACCCGAGGCGTACAACACAGGTGTACGCCTCCGATGCTGGCATGTGGGGTCGGCCACTTAACATGGTACGCGGCCCACCTGTCAGAACCCGTGGCGTACATCTATGCTGTACGCCTCGGGTATGTCCTCGCCTGAGGCGTACAGAAATCCTGTACGCCACGAATACTGACTAGTGGGACCCACCAATTTACTTTCTTTTTTTGTTTATGTTAGTTTATTACCTAATTAGATTAACTTGTTTTCTTTTCTTTTATTTTCCTTTCTTAGTTTCTTTTCCTTTCCATTAATTCCTGATTTCATAGGGATCGCGTCATTTCATGCGGATCGCGCGGCGGCGTCATCATTTCATGTGGTCTCAAATCGGACGTAACTAATTTAAAAAAAATCAAAAAAATACGAGACCTTCACACGGCGTCATTTTATGTGACCTAGTTGCGGGAAAAAAATTCAAACCTTGAAAAAAAATGTTTGACAGAAAATCCCTTCACAAAAATGACCTATCACGTTCGAGGTTGCACGACTTTTAGGTTAAATGAGCTAGATTCGGCTCTGAGCATGGCATAGTTTGTCGGAACGAGGCCATATTGGACACGCGTGTGGCCGTCGGGATGGCGAGTATCGCCACGGAGGCCGATTTTCGTTTCGACCGACGAAAAGTGCTTTTTCCATTTTCGGAGTACCGAATTAGGGTTTTTTTGTGAAGCGGCTACGGAAACATGAAATCAAAAGCTGGGAAAAACACCACACATAAATATTAGACCACATGGGATACGCATATGAGCTCTCGTTTTATTACGGCAGCCTTTGGGGGTTATTTTTGGATTTTGCGCAAGTTTCTGCCGATTTCGCTGGAACCGGAGTGGTTTTGCACTTTAGCGCTAAAATGTAAACCTCCTAATTTTTTGCAAAAATCATTTTTGGATTCGCAATACGTCATTTCTTCACTAAGTAGGTGGCGGAAAAACGAGACTCCGCACTGCCTGGGCACGAGCGGTAGTTTTCGTGCGTCATCATTTCATGTGGGTCCCAAATCGGACGTAACTAATTCAAAAAAAATCAAAAAAATACGAGACCTTCGCACGGCGTCATTTTATGTGACCTAGTTGCGGGAAAAAAATTCAAACCTTGAAAAAAAATGTTTGACAGAAAATCCCTTCACAAAAATGACCTATCACGTTCGAGGTTGCACGACTTTTAGGTTAAATGAGCTAGATTCGGCTCTGAGCATGGCATAGTTTGTCGGAACGAGGCCATATTGGACACGCGTGTGGCCGTCGGGATGGCGAGTATCGCCACGGAGGCCGATTTTCGTTTCGACCGACGAAAAGTGCTTTTTCCATTTTCGGAGTACCGAATTAGGGTTTTTTTGTGAAGCGGCTACGGAAACGTGAAATCAAAAGCTGGGAAAACACCACACATAAATATTAGACCACATGGGATACGCATATGAGCTCTTATTTTATTACGGCAGCCTTTGGGGGTTATTTTTGGATTTTGCGCAAGTTTCTGCCGATTTCGCTGGAACCAGAGTGGTTTTGCACTTTAGCGCTAAAATGTAAACCTCCTAATTTTTTGCAAAAATCATTTTTGGATTCGCAATACGTCATTTCTTCACTAGGTAGGTGGCGGAAAAACGAGACTCCGCACTGCCTGGGCGCGAGCGGTAGTTTTCGTGTGTCATCATTTCATGTGGGTCCCAAATCGGACGTAACTAATTCAAAAAAAATCAAAAAAATATGAGACCTTCGCACGGCGTCATTTTATGTGACCTAGATGCAGGAAAAAAATTCAAACCTTGAAAAAAAATGTTTGACAGAAAATCCCTTCACAAAAATGACCTATCACGTTCGAGGTTGCACGACTTTTAGGTTAAATGAGCTAGATTCGGCTCAGAGCATGGCATAGTTTGTCGGAACGAGGCCATATTGGACACGCGTGTGGCCATCGGGATGGCGAGTATCGCCACGGAGGCCAATTTTCGTTTCGACCGATGAAAAGTGCTTTTTCCATTTTCGGAGTACATCAGTACATCGATCAATACAACCAACATCATCATCATACAACATAAAAGATACAGACAACATCATATAAGGCGTACATCTCAGCGTTTGACAATCTTCTTGCCTTTTTTATTCGCTGCTGAATAATTTAGCCCCACATCATGACTTCTTCTTTTGAACGGCAGACCTTGCTTGGGTAGTGTCGTCCTGCTTCTTCTAGTGGTGCGTGGTGTGTTGTCTTCATCATCATCCTCCATCGGGTCACCGTACTGATCGAAGTCTTCCTCGTTGGCGACGCCATCCATTCCAATTATGTTCCTCTTGCCTCTCCTCACGACAACACGACTAGGCTTTGCTGGGTCGGTTATGAAGAAGCATTGGGTCACATGCTTTGCCAATACCCATGGCTCATTTTGTGCGGTAACGTTTGCACCGGCGGTCACTGTTTTTGCTTCTGGTATAACCATGGTGGTAAACCCACGTTCTTCTTTTACGACACCCTTAGCCCATCTGACACGAAACATCGGGACCTTCTCTCCTGAGTAGTTAAGCTCCCATATCTCCTCTATCCTTCAGTAGTATCTTAGCTTTACGTCACCGGTGTAGGACTCCATCGTTACCCCTGAGTTCTGGTAATCACTATTTTTGTCCTTTGACTCAGTGTAGAATGTGTACCCGTTGATATCGTATGCTTGATAAGTCATGAGGTTGGGCGCGGGGCCATGCGACAAGGCGAATAAGAGTTTATTTTCGTCAGAGTTCATCGGTGGGGGCTTAGCCGTAAGCTGCTCTTTGAACCATTGAGCGAAAGAGGAGTTGTGCTCTCTGAGTATTTCTCCTTCCGTTCTCTGGCTCAAGTAATTCGCTGCAATTATGGTTTTGTGCTTTGCAAGCCAAGGATCGACCATTTGAATGTGTTGTAGCACTACCAAGTTGGCCCTATCAAAGTCTGCGCGCCTGTCAGAGTAGCCCACATGCAGTTCACTCCGGCCAGTTTTGTGACCAACTCCATTGAGCCTGTCAAGGTGCTTGTTTCCGGGCAAACCAACAGGGTTTTTGACTTCTAGATAATTTGTGCAGAAAGAGATGCATTCTTCGGTAAGAAAGCCTTGGGCGATGCTTCCATCCGGACGTGCTCTGTTACGGACATATCCTTTGATTACCCAATTCATCCTTTCGAACGCCATCATGTTGTGAAGGAATGGCGGCCCGAGATGGACGATATCATCCACGATATGGACCAACAGATGAACCATCACATCGAAGAATGCGGGTGGGAAGTACATCTCAAGCTCGCATAGAATCACAACGATCTCCTCCTGCAGCCGTGCGAGTCTCCTCCGGCTGATCGACTTGCGAGAGATGGCGTCGAAAAAGTTGCAGAGGTCAGTCAGCATATCCCGGACGTGCTTGTCCATTATACCTCGGATTGCTACCGGAAGTATCTGCGTCATCATCACGTGACAGTCGTGCGACTTCATCCCGCTGAAGTTTTGTTTATTCGGGTCTAAGTATCTGCTTATCAGCCCTGAGTAACCAAAAGGCACCTTGACTCCTAGAAGGCATTTGAACAACTGTGTAACCTCAGCCGAACTTAGAGTGAAGCAGGAGGGAGGACAGTAGTAGTCCTTTTTTACCATCATCCTTTGTTGACCTTCCGTCGATGTCTCCTGAGTAGCCTCGTTATTCTTAACCCTTTTCCGCTTGTGGACTTCTTCCGTCTCTTGAGGAGGTTTACTTACTTGAAGATCATGTCTGATATTCAGATCTATCAGGTCCTGTCTTGCTTTTGGCCCATCTTTGGTCTTGTCCGGCATGTTGAACAGAGTGGCAAGCAAACTCTCACACACGTTTTTCGTGATATGCATGACATCAAGGCAATGAGGCGTACCGAGGATATGCCAGTATGGCAAGTCCCAAAACACGGACTTTCTTTTCCATACCCCAAGTAGCGGTGTTGGCTCCTTTTTCTTCTTTCCTGACGCAGGGCACTCTACCCAGTCGTTTAGCAACATCTGGATTTCTTTTCCGCTCCTCCTACGTGGAGGTCCTCGGAGCTCGTCTTCACCATTGAATAGCTCTCCACGCCTTCTCCACGGGTCTTTCTTGTTGGCTAGCCACCTTCGATGCCCCACGTAGACGGTTTTGGAAGACCCGGGAAATTTCTTAAGCTGTAACCACGTGGTATCATCCATGCACTTCACGCATGCATTGTGTCCGTGACACACCTGGCATGCGATATACCCATAGCCGAGATAGTCCTGCACCGTCGTGAGCAGCACGGCTCTCATAGGGAAATAGTCTCCCGTGGCGGCGTCCCATGTATTGACCCCTGCAGTATTCCATAACGTGTCTAGCTCATCTTTTAGTAGCTGGAGATACAGATTCAGGTCATTCCCTGGCTGTTTAGGCCCTTGAATTAGGATGCTCATGTGTATGTACTTCCTCTTCATGCACAACCATGGTGGGAGGTTGTATATCCATACAAACACGGGCCATGTGCTATGCGTGCTGCTCTGGCTCCCAAATGGGTTGAGTCCGTCCGTGCTCGCACCCAACCTGATGTTCCTTGGCTCGGCCCCGAAACTACGATATTCAGCATCTAATGCTTTCCACTGGGTTGCATCCGAAGGGTGTGTCAACACCACATCTTCATCTAGCTTCTTCTTTCGATCATTCATAACTGCCACCTTTCTTTCAGCGTGCCAGCGCATCAACCTCGCTTCCTTGGGGTCCGCAAAGTACCGCTGCAAGCGAGGAATGAGCGGAAAGTACCACACAACTTTTCGAGGAGCTTTTTCGCCTTTCTTCTTGTATCGTGCAGCATTGCACACTGGGCATGTGGTCTTGTTCGAGTCCTCTTCTTTCCGATAAATGTAGCAATCATTGATGCAAGCGTGATATTTCTCGTGCGGTAAATCCAGAGGACACACGACTTTCTTGGCTTCGTCTAGACTACTAGGACACGTGTTCCCATCCGGAAGGCGGTCGTGCCAGTATTTAAGGCTCGTGTTGACACTTGCGTCGGTCCATTTGTATTTTGCCTTCATCTGAAGGACATCAAGCGCAACTTTTAAGCGGGTATCCTCCATGGTACAACCTGCGTACAATGGTGTAGTAGAGTCTATCTCTAGTTGCACCAGCTTAGCTTTCTCTCTAGCAGCACCTCTAGCGTCACCTGTCTTCCTAGCAAGCAGTTCTTGAAGATGAGGGTCATGCATGGCTGAAGTCAGCGGCGTCCGCGTGTCCTCGTCATCTACATGTTCTTCTTGATCATGATCTTCATTGGCATCATCATGTTCTTCATCAATATCATCTTCTTGTCCCTCGTTGTTGTTGTTGTTGTTGTTGTTGTTGTTGTTGTTGTTGTTATTGTTATTGTTGTTGTTGTTGTTGTTGTTGTTATTGTTGTTGTTGTTGTTGTTGTTGTTGTCTTCATGAACCTCATCCTCATTCCCATCTTCATCCATCCATTGAGTGTGGCCATCCATAAAACCACTCATCAGCAGGTGCTCCAGCACTTTGCCCGAAAAGGGGTTGAACAAGGTCCTTAGTTTGCATTTCTGGCAAGGACACCGTATCTCTTTAAGGTTGTTTTGGATCATGTCGTCCGTCGCATGGCTCAAATATCTAATCACGGTGCTTTCCTTCATCATGACCATTTTCACCTGCACGGCATATATGCAAAAGAATAAGAAGCATATGGTGGGTTGTCATTCAAAATTTCGGCATGACCTTCCTACAAATAAGACCGATGCCGAGAGCCAATTTTTTGTCGAAATGGAAATGAATCAACATTTCGCCAAAAAATCGGCAACTCATTTTCAAGTCATCAACTTCCAATCAAAAACTCAATGCAAATTCACATATATATAGAATCAATTACATCGTCGCATGCATGCAACGCACACATAATTTTTCCCACAAATTTCCATATTACAATATCTACTTTATGCATCCTCCAAGCAAATTATAGTCACCTATTAGATAGGTAACCGGATATATGCCGATGTCAACCGGGCGTGGCTTGCCGATGAGCGGAGACTTCTAATTAGTACACCTAGATCTAGATCTAGATCTAGATCTAGATGAGCTCTATGGAGAGATCCACATATACAACTACATATGGAGACAAGGAGGGAGTGATTTTGTAGATATAATGATAAAATATTGGTCTAATTGGTTAAAAAGAGTGATATATATGTGAGAAATAGGGCGGAGAGGAAGGAGAGTTTGAGCTAGGAAGGGGGAATGAATATTGTGGCTGTTTTGGTAGGTGGGAGAGGCTGGCTGTGTTAAAAGGGTTAGGGCCAGGTTATCAGTGGCGTACAGAAACATGCACGCCTCTGCTACATCACGCAGCCGTGGCGTACAGCACTAGCGTACGCCACGGATAGGTTTGGTGGGACCGGGTTGCGACAGGGCCGACAGCAACCTGAGGCGTACAAGGAGTTGTACGCCACTGATATGGCATGTATCCGAGGCGTACAAGGAGTCTGTACGCCCCGGATAGTTTTGATGGGCCCAGCTTGTGCCAGGACCACTACCATCAGAGGCGTACAGCTATCCTGTACGCCACGGATAGAGCCATATCCGTGGCGTACAGCATAGCTGTACGCCTCTGCTGTGGTGCCCCGACAGCCCGATCCCACCCTCCAAATTTTCTATGGCGTGCACCATTTGTGTACGCCACGGCTATGGCCACAGCCGTGGCGTACACTTTTCCTGTACGCCTCCGCTAGGTAGCCATGGCGTACGGATTTTTGTGTACGCCTCTGATAACCATTCCTCCTATGACCTATTTCCTAGTAGTGGCTAGTTGGTTGTCTTCTCCACCATGTGCTTCATGTTTAGATCTCGTGAGCTGCTTTACATGATCGAGATCACCGTTATATAATTCTACATGTTGTGTTTGTTGGGATCCGATGAATATTGGTGTTATGATTGAGTTGATGTGCTGAATATTATCTTATGTTATCTCTATGTTGTTTATGATCTTGCATGCTCTCCGTTGTTAGTAGCTATCTTGGCCGAGTAGATACTAGTGACTCCAAGAGGGGGTATTTATGCTCAATAGTTGGGTTCATGCCTCTATTTAATCTGGAGGAGTGACAGAAACCTCTAAGGTTGTAGATGTGCTGTTGCCACTAGGGAGAAAACAACATTCTTATGCTCAAGGGCATATGCTTTGTTTACATTACACACTTTGCTTAATGCAGTTATCTATTGTTCGCAACTTAATACTTGTGGAATTCTCGGATTAATTCGCCACAAGTGGATTATTAGTCATAGATGCAGTTGGATGGCGGTCTATGTATCTTGTTGTAATGCCTAGAGTAAACCTCATAGTGATCCTCTCAACATATGCACGTTATCTTTATTCTATCAATTGCTCAACTGTAATTTGTTTACCCAACATGTGTTATTTTATCTTATGGAGAGACACCACTAGTGAACTGTGGACCCCGGTCCTATTTCCATTATATTGCTAGCACCTGTTTACTTTAATCGCACTATTTACTTTACTCGCATACTACTATTGCTTTCCACTTGATACGCTCATTCCTTTGTTTATAGCAAACCGGTGAGATTGACAACCTCATCGTAAGTTGGGAACAAAGTATTTGGTTGTGTTGTGTGCAGGTTCCACGTTGCTACTAGTTGAAGACGCGCTAACAAGATATCGTTAACGACGCCCTTGTTGGAGTGTCACTAGGCTAGCAAGCATCACCTTCTTGAGTTTGGCTTTTTCCTACTGGATTGACATACCTTGGTTTCGTCACTGAGGGAAAACTTGTTGCTATATTCATCAAACCTTCTCTTGGGGTTTCCAACTGGCCGGTCATTTACTTCATCAACTACACGCCAACAAGTTTTCTGGCACCATTCATCACCGCGCCATCACTGCTCAACCTAGGTGCATTGGTAGATAACTATTCCCGCTATTACCAACAGATATATGAAAGCTCGCCGTACAGGATGTTACATTCAGTTACAATCGTCGTACTCCTTTTTATTTATTTTTGAGAGGTATGGAACATTGCAGTTGGAGCATCTCCAACACATGATGTAAACCAAAAATAATCGCCATATAGAGCACCTAGAAGCGAAAAAAAAGCTCCAATAGATGCCCTAAACCAAAAAAAAATGTGTGCTCCTAGTTTAGGGCTTGCCCTAAAATGTTGCATTTGGTGATGCAAATATAGGGCATGAGGCAGCCAACCGCCACTTTGGCTTCTTCCTCATCTCCCTCCCCTGCGCGAACGCACACTGTCTCATTGAACCGCGCTTGATTCCCGCAGCTCTAGCCATTTCTACGACACGGTAGCCTCGATGCGGCCGCTCCTGACGCAAGCTCAACTTCACGGACGTCCAGAGCCAGGAATAGGCGAATTTACTCGTGCCGTCGTTCTGCATGATCTCGTGAGCGGTGGAGCTGCTATCGTGTCAGGAGTATCTCTGGTTGCGCACGCGCTGCGCCAATCTTCTGAAGACAATGAGGAATCGAGGCCGGCGAGCGAGGTGATGGACGATGCCTACTGGGAGAACATCACCAAGTCTTCCGACGAAGAGTAGGAGTGTCGACGTAGTGTTGATGCACTGTCTAGTGTCAATGAAGTAGGTAATCTAGTGTCGATGTTTATCTACCATGCTCTCGGAGTGTCGATGAACTAGTAATCTATTGTCTATATTTTATCTATCGATGTTTACTATCGAAGTGTTGATGTTTTCTATCGAACTGTTTAAGCGTCGAAGTGCCCTATTTTACATCATCTCAAAAAACATAGATGCCCTAATTTACATCATCTGAAATTGCAGCCTAGAAAATGGTGCCTTAAAATAAATTTTAATGCCCTATATTGGTGCCCTATTTTAGGGCACCTGTTGGAGATCTCTTAGGCAGAGGATTCGACTGATGCCGTCATGGGCCGATTAATTTCTCTTTGACGCCTCTACCCGGAGGAAGGACTGGACTGATGGAAAATTAGGAAGCTCCTCTGAAAACTATAGCGAAAAGACATGGCCGCCATGGGCGTACGCCGCGTGTTGAGCTTGAGCTCCGGTCGACGTCCGACGGAGAAACTTGTCGACCCGTCGCTGTTGTGGCCGACGTAAAGCAACTGATTAAGTCGCTAATGGTCCTGCTAATGGAGTGTGTGCAGGAAGAGCGACCGCGCACCTAAAAAAGGACGATGTTAAGCGCTGGAAATTAAGGGCGGGCGATGGGTGCTGCTGCTAATGGCATAATTACCCGATCGAGCAGGCTGTTAGTCCCGTGCACGACAGTTTGCTTCCTCCGATCGAAGAGAGGAAACGCATACTGTATTCAGTAGTGCTGCTACTGCTGCCACTGCCCAGGGGGAAATGGTATATGGAGCAGCGATGAAAGACTGGTAGCTGAACTACTCGATCATTCTGCGCAAAACCAAATCCTGAGAGTCGATGGAGGAACCGTACCCCGAATCAGGATGCTCAACCACAAGCGGTGCTGGTAGATGGACCTAACACGATGAGCTAGTACAGTAGCAAGTACACCAGTGCATTATTATGAACAAATGATGGATGCATAGTACTTCCAGAGTTCCAGGCCACCTAACTAGCATAGCCCAGCCAAGCAGAACAGCAGTACATTCTCGAGAGATCAGATTCTCTGCAAAACTAACTAGCCCATAAATGAATGACTGCAGACCACAGCTGAGTAAGGTGAAGCACTGTGCAGCATTCAGTTAGTACCACTGGCCTAGGAACCTTCCATCTGCAGATTCAAACCCGCCGTGCTTACAGCGCATCGCTTGACAGGTCCGATGCATCGCAGAAAAGGCCAAGAATGACGAATCAGGGAACTCAATCACATCCGGTACTGGTAGATGAACCTAACACAATGAGCTAGTACAGTAGCAAGTGCAGCAATGCATTATGAACAAATGATGCAAGCGCGGCGCAGCAGTACTTGCATATCCGGGCCACCTAACTAGGCTAGCCTAGCAGTACATTCTCAGGACAAGATTCTCTGCACATCGAAGAAGGAACGAATGACTGCAGATCACAACTGAGTAAGCTGAAGCACTGTGCTACATTCAGTTAGTACCACTGTCCTAGGAACCTTCCATCTGCAGTCTGCAGACTGAAACCTGCCGTCTGTCGCTGGAACGTGGCTAGCTAACTAATCCTACGAATGTACAGCGCCCGTCGCCGTCTGCGCAGGGCGTCGCTTGACAAGTCTAATGCATCGCGCAAAACGCCAAGAATGACAGGTTACCCACACCCCAGGTAGCTGCACTTGCCACCGCATCGCTTGACGAGGAGTTGCTGTTGCACATGATGCAACAGCACCACTCCGTCTCCGTACTATATGTGGCTATGGTGATTCTATATCAGTGGCTTAATTGGTATGCGGTAGCTTTTTTATAAAAATATATATTAAGATTGTTAAGATTATACCCATCATATGGGGAAATGCACTTTTGATCCCCAGGTGTATATGCTCACTTCTTCCAAAAACTAATTGCAAATTTTCAAAAAGTTTAGGAAAAAATATTCACATGTATATCTCCACATTTTATGTGTTGATACAAAGTTTTATTGAAAAACAAACATTTTTCGTGGCCTGTGCAAAAAAGAAAGATAAAAATAGTCTCACGAAAAGGCTTATTTTAGCACCAAATTTTGTATTTTTTACATGAGGCACATAAAAAATTGGCTTTTCTTGAAACGATTTCGGGAGCATGTAGGACATGAAAATTTACACATAACATTTTTGTTTGGAATTTTTTACATTCTTAAATGTGTTAAAAATAAATTTAAATAAAGGGAGCATCTACACCCGAGAGCCAAAACGCCTTGTCCATTCATCTGCAATAACTTAGAGCCATAATAGCATTACGGATACAAATATCTAAACAAAGAATTACAGAAAAGAGAAGTCCCGCTACAATAATTTATTCGTTGTAACAACAGTACAAACACCACAAAGACAACAACATAAGTCCAACTTCTCCAATAGTGACGCCTCCAAAAGGAAACTATGCTTAAATGTCATCATCGCCAGATCATAGATCATAGGTTTTCACCCTAGAGAAAGTCCACGCTTATAAAACAATGTCTTCAACAAGGTCATTATCAAACACAACTAATTAAGGCCAGACCTTGAATTTTCACCCTGCAAGATAGGATTTTAAACTTCTCCTGTGCTGTCACCCCCACTTGCTGATGCCACTGCGACGAGTCACAAATTACCAAGCAAGTATCTCATCGTCATAAAGACTCGAACCACCATTGCTAGTTCTCAAAACTTGGCTTTCATATTATTCTTGAATCTGATTTCACCGTGAACCGCAAAAAACAAAGGTCTGTGTAGCTAGATTACCGTTGCACATGTGCTCCCTAATTTCAACGGTAAATTAACATCAAGAGATGAAAAAAGAAGAACACTATGTGCATTTTAGCTATGCAAAGGCCAGATATATTGCTTCAATCTGTTGAGTAATAAAAATGCCCATTACAAAAAACATGAAAATTATTCATGTACTTATCGATCTTGATCTCAGGGTTATTATTGATCTGAACGCCAGCCGTTTCTGTTACAGGTCGTTGGTTACCATGGTGCTTGTGTTAAAGACACAATTAAACTGAAGATATTTATGAGACAAGCTGAACATACACACATACAATCTCCATTTTAAATTAATTGTTGCGGGTTTAAAAAAATAAGTGAACCTATACACCGAAACATGGCTTGATACATCTATATTTATACCAAATTTAATGAAATTAAATTAATCTTGTATGGAGGGATCTACGACACTACCTCGTGGAAACAATATTGGTGACCGAATTAGTAAGACGTTGCATTAATCGGCCGGAACCAATCGAGAGCTGTACGCACTTATTAGACCGCTGGGCAGACGGAGCGAAGTGCAGTGCAGGGCAGACGTGTAGTACTCCTATGAAGATAGAACAGTGCGGGGAAGAGAGACCGCATAGCTAATCCAGGCGCACACCTGGCGCCCGATCCGCGTAGAACGCTAGGCTAAATCGACATACGTCGCCGTTAAGCTAGCAACCAAAAAGTTGGCTCAAAAAGTTGGCCGCTCTAATTAGACTGCACTCTACCGGTCGGATTTTATACTACTACTCTAGATAAACTGTGCCGCGAGGAATTAAGAGTCAAATGGGCCGATCCGTCACCTACGCCACTCGAGCATGTCACCATGTTCGTTGAAAAAAAAAAGGAATGTCACCATGTGCATTCTTATGGACACACACTCTGATAGATCATACTACTGCTATACATATCGCGGGAGTACATATATACAAGATTTGCTAAGTTTGTCAAAAAGGTCAAAACTAAGCAACAAGGAGGAGTTCCATGGATTTGTCTGAAAAGTTGTTGGTTAATTTCAAGTCGGCAGCCCGAGGATCGATCTGGCCTCGATGAAGAGAAGAGTCAAAGGCGCCACTTGATCCGTCACCTATACGCATCACGCATGGCAGCATGTGCGTTTCGCCCATCCCGCGCGCGCCCAAGGCAGCAACTCTCAGGCAGTAGCGCACCGACTGCAGCATCGCATTCGTCACGCAGAATAACACAAATTCAGCTATCAAGTATAGATGCTACCACATACATTGCGATCATGGCATCATCACTCCACTATTTCGCTCATTACATGTGGAGAGATGCTTCCAAATGTATGGACCATTCTTGTTCCCATGCATGCAAATATGATGCCAAGATAGCAACTAAATTATCTAATGTGCACTATCATCAAAGGGAAACAGATTATAGGGGGAGCAACGCATTGAGCTGCAATCTTCCACTGCCGGTTTAAGTGCGAAAACGCGGTTCACCATCCTATATGGCGCCCATCCCATATCAGAACCATCCACCTCCACTGTGAGATTCCTGCCCCGGCCCCACACCGCTCTCGCTGACCCCCACGACCATAGCCGTAGTTCGGTGTCTCCCGCACATGACCGTCGATGAAGCGAGCTCTGACAAATAAAATGAAGGAGACGCCGTCCTCCCCCCCCCCCCCCCCCCCCCCCCCCGGTGAAAAATATATCAAATGTGCACATAAAGAGAGTACTAGCCAGACTATTTAGTTGTGAGAAAATTCTACGTCCCTAATTATTACTTCTTGACATTCTTAATAACCATGTTTATATTTTGCATTGTTTACAATTTTTATCTTCTATTAATACTTTTTTGACATATTTTGTCCCCTTTATTCCTAGAAAAATGTAGCAAGTTTTATGACACTAATTAGTATCAGTAGACCCATAATAAAATGTAGTTGTAATATACTAATTTGATGTCACATATGTTTCTAGAGTGTCTCTATTAAATCGGTTAAATTTCGAAATAATGACTTGAGACAAAAGCTAAATTTATGTTTATTCACAAACGGAGAGGGCAGGGATCCTTTTAGAAATAAATTGGCTGCATGGTCGCAACGGACAGGTCAAATTATAAAATATTTGAATTCGGTTAAAAAGAATATCTGAGTTGGTAAAAAAGGTAAGAAAACAGAGCTCCTAGCAGTTGCTCAAACAAATAGGTTCCAAAGCTCCCCGCAAAAAAAAAGGTTTCAAAGCAAGGAGGATCTGGTGGATTTGTCTCAAAAGTTATCTGTAATGCAATGCAAGTCGATCGATCTGTCCTCGATGAAAAAGAGTCAAATTACCAACATGAATTCCGCTATCAAGTATAGATGCTAGCACATACATTGCGATCGTTGCATGATCCCATCGTTTTATTCGTTATTGGTACGCGCACATGTGGGAGAAGTTTCCAAATGTATGGAGCATTTTCGTTTCCATCACATATAATGCCAATGCATCTACCCTTAGCTAGTTACTAACTCGTGACATCTTTTAAACTCGATTAATAGATCTTTTTTACCCCCATCAACTGATTTACCACATTTTACTCCTTCAATGTTTTTTCTAAACTAAGAAGTTGCATGAACTAATGATGTGACAAGTGACTTGGGGACAAGTACCCCCCCCCCCTTGGCAGCCGCTACTGGTTCCCCTACCCTCCACCGTCGCTTCAGCTGCAGGAGGGTGGGGGAACCTTGAATCGCATGTCCAGTCCCTTAAGGTCTTTGAGGTCTTCATCTCCGGTGAAGGGGCATCAGCAACTATTAGAATAAAGGTCCTTCAACGTGCCCCAGATCGATGTTCTTCCCTAGAGAAGCATCGATGTGTCAGAGTTTGGAGTCGATCGTCGGTCATGTGATGTGTCTGTCTAAGGCGGTGTACTGCTAAGGGGATAATGTTGCAGCATATTAGTGTCCTCAAGATCTGCTCTGCCTAATGGAGCTCAACCATGTACGACTTCAGTCGGTACTGGATTCTTCGGGACGACCATCTCCCAAGATGGCGGTCACCGACATCTCCTGGCCGCTGCTTCTACAAGCGCCAGATATTTTTTTCAAGCTTTGTGAGACACGAGAATCGGTACGCCGCAGGCCAGAGGCGACATATCGAGTGTTGCTCACGGCGCGCCACCGATGGATGTAGGAGGTAGCTGGTGCAGAATTTTCAAGTAATTGTGTATTACTTTTTCCTTGTCATGTTCTTGTAAGGGCTGGTTTCATATAATACATGGCCTTAGGCCTTTTCTGCCAAAAAAATTGTTAGGTCAAATTCCATCAAACTAAGTCAAATACTTTGATATTTTTTAATTATACCGGGCATGTGCCACATCATTCTGACATACGAATTGGTCTTCCTGGTTTGGGAAATAATAATATGGGGGCCAGAGTCGTTGGCGAAGGTCACAACCGGGAGGTAAAAGTTCAAAAGATCTTTTAAATAGATTGAACGATGATGTAGCAAGGTCAAAACTAAGGGGAGAGTTGGTGGATTTTCTACACAATTCACTGCTTAATTTCAGCTCGACAGCCCAATGATCGACTCTCGAATGCCAGTGGTACTACTGCTAGTTTAAGCGTGGTACTGTATATACTAGACGTACGCACGTCGACGTCAGATTCGTGGGAGCCCACAGGGACCGGCGGGATGGCCGGAGCCGCCTATTTAAGGGACCCCAGCACCTCATATACTCCATTTAGTCCTGCCTAGCTAATTCTATCATACATTCATCATTGATATATGTATGGGTCGTGTGATCACTGTACTTCCCGAGTAGTAGTACCAGTGCTCTAGCATAGCGAAGAACTAGCAGGACACAATCGGTTCGCTGGACGCTAGCTAGTGATCTATCTATGACGGGGAAGGCCATCGTCGCGGAGGCCACGGCCCGGCAGGCGGTGTCGTTCGTCCTCGGCGCCGCCGCCGCGCTCACCGTCGTCATGCTCGTCCAGTACCGCGCGCCGGCCGCCGGGCTCAGCCGCGCCAGGACGCACGGGCAGTTCTCCGGCTGGAGATCGTCGGACCATCATCGCCTCAACGGCACAGGCCGAGGACATGCTGTTCATCAGGGGCCGCTTGTGGTTGCAGGAGAAGATCATCACGTTCATGAGGTTAACGCCACGTTGTTGAAGGCCAATTCTACTAGTGCAACTCGCGCAAGTCATCCTCCCATCACAAATCACAAAGAAGAGGTTAGTTTATTAATCACGATTTTGATTAGTAGTTCAGTTTTCTGTCCAGTTTAGTTATCTGCTTTTTTTCCATGAACAAATTCAGGGTGTTGTGCAACTTTTAACTTTGCAGTACCAACTATATTTGACCAACCATTCACGGATTGCCACCACTGAATTTAACTAACCCAACCTCTTTGTTGATCCAACTTATTAGCACACTGGTCAGTCAAGGCTGTTTGTTGTTCGTTAGCTAGAGGTGGTCAATTTGTTGTAGATTTAACGGGAAATCCGATCAGAACGGCAGGTGTCTAAATACAGTAGTAAAATGTTGATGGATCATGGCATCATGCAGGGCGTAGAGGAGTTCCGGGGGCTGGCTGCGGCGGTGGCGCGCGCGGCGACGGACGACCGGACGGTGATCATCACGTGCGTGAACCAGGCGTGGGCTGCGCCAGGCTCGCTCCTGGACCTCTTCCTGGAGAGCTTCCGCATCGGCGACGGCACGGCGCGGCTCCTCCCGCACGTGCTGGTCGTGGCCATGGACCCGGCGGCGCACGCCCGGTGCCAGGCCGTGCACCGGCACTGCTACCACTACACGATGCCGGGCGTCCACATGGACTTCACCTCCGCCAAGTTCTTCGGCTCGCGGGAGTGGCTGGAGATGGTCTGGAGCAAGCTTCGGCTCCAGCGGCGCGTGCTGGAGCTCGGGTACGGGTTCCTCTTCACGGACGTGGACGTGATGTGGCTGCGCGACCCGTTCAAGCACGTGACGGCGTACGCCGACATGAGCGTCTCCGCCGACGTCTACTTCGGCGACCCCGACAACATCGGCAACTTCCCCAACACGGGCTTCTTCCACGTGAAGCCCAACGCTCGCACGGTCGCCATGACGAAGCTGTGGCACGAGTCCAGGGGGCGGTTCCCGGGCGCCAACGAGCAGCCGGTGTTCAACATGATCAAGAAGCGGCTGGTGGCGGAGCTCGGGGTCCGGCTGCGGTTCCTGGACCCGGCGCACGTCGGCGGGTTCTGTAGCTACGGGAAGGATTTGGGGAAGATTGTGACGATGCACGCCAATTGCTGCGTTGGGTTGAAGAACAAGATGAGGGATCTGAGAAGCGTGCTGGATGATTGGAAGAACTATACCAGGCTGCCGCACTGGGAGAAGCACCGCGCAAAGTGGACCGTGCCCGGCGCATGCATCAAGTGAACGAGCAGTGAAGGTTCTTGCTAATAGCATTCGGCTTGATCTAGCAATTATTTTCAAGTTTATATGTTCCTATACGTGTGTGATACGGTCTATATATACTGGATAAAATATACGGTATTAATTTTTTTAGGTTAGCCAACCAAGTACCGCGGAAACAATTTGAGGGGGTGGGCACACCTTTAAAAAAATTACGCTTTCCAATTATGATGAAAATTTGCTAAAAATGAGTACTATATTGAAAAGAAGGGAGTATCATATTTTAAAATGAAGGGAGTATTATATTTTGAAAAGGAGGGAGTATGTGCGGAAAGTGTCTTTGACACATGGACACCAGTGATCCCTACACTTCTAGATTTTTTATTTTTTGTAAAATCTCACACTTCTATGTCTCTAAAAATTATGGTGTTAAATTAAATTTATAGAAAGATATATACAGAAGGAGCATACACAAAAAAGTCCCGTTAAAAATACTTTATATTTTAGGAAATACAAAAAATATAAATTTCTAACCAAAAAGATGCATTATTTTACTACTACTTTAATGGAACTTTTTTGCAAAATAAAATGTATTTTTTAACTAGAATTTTTCATAAATTCCCCAACATAAAATGTATTTTTTAACAGGACCTTTTCACAAATTTCCGAACATAAAATGTATTTTTTAACGGGACTTTTCGCATACACTCCTCCTGTATATATCTATCTATATATTTAATGTTATAATTTTTAAAGATATAAAAATATGTGATTTTAAAATTTTCAAAATTCTAGAAGTGAAGGGAGCACTGGTGTCCATGTGCACCAAATCCCTTCTCAAAGTATGTGTCCATAGTCCATACATATCGCGATATACTACTGGTAGTATGAAGGTTGATACTTTGTACGAGGATGACACGATGACGGCGTACGTTGTCTCCATGCATGAGAGTTGGTGCCGGCGTCGCGCGGACGATGGCTGGATGCACATGGACATGCGCGAGTGGCGGATCGGCTCCTAGCTTAACTCTTCTCCGTGGAGGCACGTATACTTACTCCCTTCCATATTACTCCCTCTGCACAAGTAAACTCCCATCCTTAGTTTAGACTTTTTTTGCGTGTAAATTTAGACATTTGTTAACAAATCTTTCAGTATAATGGTACCACTCTGTTGGCACCATGAATTGATACGATGTGACGGCTCTTGCCCAAGGTTTTGGGTACTCTAAGAAGAAAATACAGGTGGGGGCGGTAGTTTCTTTTTATTGCACAAATTCCACCGATCTATTAATAATTATCAACAGTACTACAAATAGCTTAAAGAGTAATTACAATTATAAATTGGTACTTGGATCACCTAGCGAAGACTATAGAAAGTAGGGCGAGCCGAAGACGCGCCGCCATACTCGCCCTCCATCACAAGAGCCAGACAAAGCTTGTCGTAGTATAGCTTTTTGTAGTAGACAAACGGGAAGCCGTCATGCAAAGGCCCTAAAGGACCAATGCACCAGAGTAGCAGAGATCGTCAATGATGAAAACCGCAAATCAGAAGAGACTGACCTAAAACCAACCAACGAATACGAAAACTGACTAGATCCCAGGAAATCTGCCATGCACACGACTCCACGAGCCCTCCGTCGGCGCTAGGCACACCATCGGAGCGAGGATAGTCCGGGAAGGACCTTATTCTAACTGTAGGATGTAGACAGCGCCTTACCATCTCAAAAAGATACTAAAAATAACCTAAACAAAGAATGCACTAGTAAAAAAACAGTCTTTAGTCCCGGTTGGTAAGGGCCTTTAGTCCCTGTTGTAGCAACCGAGACTAACGAATCGGGACTAAAGGTCCCCCTCTTTAGTCCCGGCTGTGCTACAACCCAGAACTAAAGGTTCTTCACGTGGCCGCCCTGAGCGCTGCGGGCTAGAGAACCCTTTAGTCCCGGTTGGTGTTACCAACCGGGACTAATGGTCATTTTGCCATTTTTAAATATTTTTGAAAAAAAATTCAGATTATTTTGGATTTTTTTGAATTTTCCTATTTTCGGATTTTTTATTTGTTTGACAGTTTTCCCTCTAATCTCTAATCACCACCCCTATTCTCATGTCAAGTATGTACTTGTGGTCCCACTTCTCGGCCGGTCACTCATCCTCACACTGCTTCACCCTCAGCATGCTTAACTTCTCCATTCCTTTTCTACTAGCTTCCAAGACTGTGCTCGCGACTTCTTGATAATACTATGCTACGAATTGTATTAACCCTTAGACTTTGATAACATATAATTTTACTTTTTTGAATTCAAAATAATTTCAGAAATAAGCAACAATGATTAAGTAATAATGAACATCAATGAATTTCAAATAATCTTTATGCATAATGTAAATATTAATTTTAAAACTCAAAATATTCAAAAAAAAATCCAAAATTCCAAAATAATATAAAACAAAATAACTAAAAAGTAGAAGAAACAACTAAAGAAATTCAAAAATCCTTAAAAAATATTTTTTCTGACAAAATCTAAAATCTTCCTGCTTTCATATTTCCCTTTGGAATTTGGAGAAGCAAGAATTTGTGCGAACGGCCTATGGTTGTTGAAATTGGATGTAACTTTTTCCTTAGATACATTTTCATATATTACACTTTTTTTTTCAAGTCCGTATGCAAAAGTTAGAGCCGTTTTAATTTGGAACGACCTTGTTTTGCAAAAAAATCAATTTTCAAATTTTCCATAAAAGTTAGTTGCGTGAGGTATATGCATGTCAAAAGATTTTGAAATTTGAAGTTTTCAAATTGGAGAAGACCCTTTAGTCCGGGTTAGTAACACCAACTGGGACTAAAGGTCACTAACCCTTTAGTCCCGGTTCGTATCTCCAACCGGGACTAAAGGTCTCGTTTAAATTGGGACTACAGATTCATGTGCGGGATTGCCTTTTGAACCGGGAAATATGTGAGCATTAGTCCTGAATCAAAACACAATCGGGACTAAAGCTCAAATTCAACCTGAACATTAGGTCTGTTTTCTACTAATGATGGATGCCCCACCCCTCCCCCCGCCACCCACCCAGCAAGGGACTGTCGTCCACCCTAGATAGGTCTATGGTGCCGCCTCCTGATCGTCTCTCCTAGAGGGGGGGCGGTATTTTTGATAACCATGGTTACCGGAAATTACTAGTCGAATACCAGTCGAGATTCTCAAGTAGATTTTGAGGTCAAACTCGATAATGCGTGTAAACAAACAAAGTGCTCAATTCCGTTTGGAAGCTTCTCGGCATCCCTAATACTAGTACTAACCGCGAATGAAACAGTGGGAACATGCTTTGTCATGATCGGCAGGTTGGCTACCCGGTGACCAATGCTAGCTGCGCGCGAGCGGATGGGCGAATGCACATGGCGACATGCGTAGGCGACGGACCATCGGCGTCTTTTGACTCTTCCTGTTAGTCGAGGCGAGATCGACCGATCGGTTTGCCAAGATAATTGGTGGTATTAGTAGATCAGTCCAGTGGAATGGTTTGGAGTGCGGCGTAATTAGGAAGCGCAACTTTTTTGGGCCAGCTTTTTCGTCGCTAGCTTGACGCCGACGTATGTCGATTTTCCCTAGCTAGCGTTCCACACGTCTCGATCGGTTCCGGCCATGATTAATCCCACATCACATCTTACTAGCTACTAGTTCGGCCAGGAAATTTGTTTCCATGATCGATTATTTTGCATGTTACTCGTTCGGTGCAGCAACCATTCTTGGCCTTTTCCCGATGCATTAGACTTTGTCAAGCGACGCGCTGCGGTGACGGCGACGTGCGCTGTAGTACATTGTTAGTTAGCTAGCCACGTCCCAGAGACAGGCAAACGGTGGGTTTCAGTCTGCAGATGTAAATGTTTTGTTGTGATTTTTTGTGAAAACATAAAAGAAAACTACGTCTAAGTAGGAGGAAACAAGGAGCCTGGAATAAACGTAAAAGCATAGGTAATTATGTGATCACGAAAGTTGTATTCATAGTTTAAAAAATCGGACCGGTGATTGAACCGGTAGGGCTCTCGGTTCAGGTTTTTACTGGTCGGACCACTGGTTTACTGGTTCATTGTGTGGTTTTTTAAGATATAAAATAATATATTTACTTATAAATGCTGCAATAAATTATTAATTATATATATATGCAAAACAATTTCTAACATGAAATTTTATATAAGAATTCAAATAACTAAATAAGAGAGTAGTGATCAGCAAAAGCTCAAAAACATGGCCAACTTAAAATATCATCAGCTGAACAAAACAACTTAGGGAGCAGCCATATCAGTACTTAGACAATTTTTGTATTCAACGCTAAGCTACAAAGGAGCAATCAATCTATTTTTCTATTACCTGCCGTGTAAACAATGTATAAAACGCATGCGTCTCTTTCTTATGCCAACAGGAAATGTAGCTCAGGTGGACAGGTTCACGTGTGCACCACTTGCGTTACTCAGGTTAAGAGTTCGAATCCTAGCCTCCGGTAATTTATTTTTTCCAATTCCCGCACAGCTAAACCGGTCAGACCAGCAAGCGGTTTAATGAGCCAAACCGGTGGTTGGACCGCGGTTTTCTCAGTTTTTTCCGGTTTGATGGCGGGGACGGTCCAGTGCGCTTAACAAACCGGCGAGGTCGCTGGTTCTGGTTTTTTCCGGTTCAACCGGTGAAACGGTCCGGTTTTTAAAACTATGGTTGTATTGTGGATACTTGGGCTGATTTTTGAGCTAATTAAATCGGATTATCCGAATTGAGAATATCGGATAATCCGTAAAAACAACGAATAATAGCAATACCATATCCTCTACCATATTCATTCGATATCCACATGAACGAAATCTATATCCTTTAGATTTGAATAATTACATACCATATCGTTACAATGGATATGGATGCGGATTTAGAGCAAAAATTATCCGTATTATTTACACTCCATTGTGAGTTAAAAACAAAGACTTTTTGGAGCGTGGGATCCATTGTTTTGATTCTTGTTCAGGCCATTCGCCCACTTGCACAATGGTGCGGCTTTGGGCCGGTAGAAGATGCCACCACGGGCCACGGCCGTCAACCTCTCCCACGTCGCGTTCTAAAAAAAAATGAAAAAAAACCTCTCCCGCGTCACTGCTCTCCTCCGTCCTGTCGCTGCCGCCGCCTTCTCGTCACTCTCTCGCCGCCACCAATTTCTCCTACCGGCTCCCTATCACATTTTTTGTTTTGCCACGTAGAACCATACCTTAAGCAAATGAGAGAGGGGAGGACGGGAAGGAGTCGGCGGCGGACGGCGGTCGCCGATGCTTGGGCGATCCACCGAGGCCGCAGATCAACACAAGTCTGAGCCGGAAACGATGCGCATGCACTTCAAGACAGCGGAATTGCTGGCATCGTATGCGGCCAGACCTGAGGAATCTTGCCTACCTTTACCCAGTTCCGACCTCTGTATTTCACTATTTCTTTCCTGCCGTCAGACTATGCACTCTACGTGTTTGGCGAATTGCTGACATTGCCAGTGCTTAAATCATAACTGAAGGATGTTCCTTGGCAGTGATTTCCAGTCAACTGGTAATACCGTGATATACTAGGAAACAGTGTAAGTGCTTTTGGATAAAAAAGACTGCAGAAATTGGAACACAGTCCTGAATTGTTTTCTCACGCTCTTATAACTGCCAGTGTTCTACCATTGCCCTTTCATGTTAGCATCCCAGTAGCAATGCTGCTTATAGCTATAGCTCAGTGCTTTAGTGCAAGGGCCATCCATCATTTTGTTTATTTGCTAGAAATTGTGAATGCAGGAATGAAGAAAAACAATCGCTTTCTATGTTGTCAATTCTGAGATACCATTCACTCATTCTGTCCAATTTATAAGTCAGTCATGAAAGCTGCTGGCCAGCCATTAACTGGAATACGGGTCTTCCTGTTGTTTGTTTTCTTTGAAGTCCTCTCAAATATTTCATTTTGCTCTTTTGAATATGTATCCTTAGTTTCATATCACTGTCTTTAGTTTAAGGCTATAGCCTTTCTCTTTTTTTGTAAATAGACTGTCAAGCTCCAATATTTGTTGGGTCATAATAGAAGTAATGTTTTTTACTGCTTTGACCATGTTCTAGTACCAGTATTTTCAAATTGTAGAAGTACCTAAACAATAATGGATGTAGATCCTCGTGGATACAGAGATTAATGTTCGGCGAATTGCTGACAACAATGGGTGAATCATAACTGAAGGATGTTCCTTGGCAATAATCTCCAATCAACTGGTAATACCGTCCGTGATATACTAGAAAATAGTGTAAGTGCTTTTTTTTGGATAAAAAGGACTGGAGAAGTTGGAACGTAGTCCTCTGAATTGTTATCTCACGGTCTTATAACTGCCAGTGTGTTCTACCATTACCCTTTTATATTAGCATCCCAGTAGCAATGATCCTTTACAACTAGTTAACTTAGCTAAACAAAGGATGTAGGAACACTTCAGTACTATGTCTTAACTTTCCTGTAATCCACCAACATTTATTTTGATTATGACGTTGGTTGTTAACAATTGTTTTACAGTTAGGAAAAGAATGAAGCCATTCTCTGCTGAACGCATTGCAGGGCTTAGCTGTATAATTCTCACAACAGTTAATCCTAAAGGTCATTCGAATTATGTTGAAAAAATAATAAAATTGCATCAAAACATGAAACCAGTAACTCACTGTTGGTGTTTGATAGAAAGGTTTATCATAGTTGACAAACTTTAGCATATGGTTTGCCTGTTTAATCGGCACCTATGCATTGCTGGATAATGTGGATATCAATTATGTAGATGGTATTCTGTTACAGTCAATTTTAGGACATCATGCTATCCATGCATTGTTTTCAGCTGGAGGAAATACCTGCTTGCCAGAATTGCAAATCTCTGGTGCGGACAAAATAAGCATCCTGAATAGCATGCTTATCTATGAGGCAGCTGAAGCAGTTGGCGTTTCGTACATGAACTTCCATTCTGGGATCCACCAGGCTCGTCCTCTACTCTGTATTTTCCAATTCTATTAGCTGGTGAAAAATAGGTATAAAGCAATAACTGATCCAAGTGACTTCATGGAATATCTGGAAGGTGACTAAAACCAAATTTTACAATTACATTCTAATTTCTGCTGTATATTTCTCCTAAATTTATATTTGGAAACAATTTTAACTCAAAGTGATATTCTGGCACGAAAATCCAACATATACAGGGTGAGATGATGAACCAATTAATTGTTAGGTATGAAAATGTAAACCTGCTTTATAAGCATGATGTATAACAACTTGACGTTCCTAGGGCACATAAATTTGATGTGGTGGAAACAGTATTATTAACCTAAAACAGAAATAATTCATGTAAAGAAATTTAAATAGTTGCTCATCCAATTTTGTGAAAACTAAGGTACTTGTTTGCCAAAAGGCATTCCATATATCCTCTTTGTTCCCTTCCAACCATCACATTATCACTTTAGCAAGCACAAGGCATAGCTACTGTGCCAACGTATCATCCTCCTGTAGATATCAGGCTTGTTTTCACTGGGAATTCGGAAATTCAGCTATCTTATAAGGTAAATCAGAATTTGTGAATTCTCCATTTCCTTCTTCGATCACTTCTCTATGTTTCTTCTCTCCTTCAGGTTGCTGTCTTTATGTGCGCGGACCTTTTTTTGTTTTATTTTCGTTAGCTAAATAAAGGTTGCTAAACCTTTGTAGTAATTTTTGTATTCTTTAACCTAGCTTCATATCTACTGCGGGGGATGGTATGCAGCGTGGTAGGAACCGGGAGAGGCGCGATGGCGCCTTGATGGCAGCTAGGCCCTCAAGGGCAGGGGAGGAATCGAGAAACAAGGAGACTGGGATTGGCTTATTCCCTGCTTAATCGGAAAAAGTACAAGAGGATCTCATTATATAGGTCTAGTAGATTCAGATTGAGATAAATACATAAAAATAGCAACTAATAATATTTATCCCTAACTTTTTTACTCAAAGTGAAAACAGTATATACTATAGAAGTGCTTGAACCGATGTACACTTGCACAAAAAAAATTTAGTTGCAGAACTATCTCAAGATTTAGTGCTCACGTAAATTTTTGGTGCTTGACTGGTAACATAAATTGGTGAATTCTAAGCAGATCTACTCATATCCATGAAGGTGTTTTCGTAAAATCTTTGGTCACGTATAAACTACGATCGAGCAATAAATTGGTTAATCCGATTAGTTTACAGAACGTTCTCTCATCTAGAAGAGTTGGTGCAATAAATTCTTATTGTTCTGCTGCAGCAGAACTTGCCAACGTAATTTGATTTGACAAACTGAACACAATCTTTTAATTTGACGGTATTTGCCTAGGTTATTGCCTGGAGTCGCCAGGTTCTTGCTCGGAGTTATTGTTCATTTGTTTCAGTTTAAAAATTTGAAGTTCAGTCAAATGTTGAGGACTTGCTCACCCCGCATTCACAAGGAGTACCATTTCCTGGTGGTTAACCATCTTATTAACGTTTGAATTTGAAACCCTCGTTGTGAGCAAGTTCTCATAAATTTAATAACCTTGTAATTTGAATGGAAAAAATAATTTTTTATGGCAGACATAATATGGCTTTTTTGTAGTTAGTATATTAGTATATAAGATGTATGACTGGGGAACAGATCTGCTAATACCTTGTCCCAACAGCATGCAACATTGATTTGTTTTAAGTTGATTATGTAGCTTTCTGTTTGTTCTTGTATATTTTGTAAAATTGTTTTTGCTGGCTATCCTCACTTCTACTTTCTTATTGACTAATATTGGCGCAACTCAGTTTCGTCCTAACCCAGTTTGCAACTAATAATTTTTTCTGCATATTCAGGTGGGGTTGTCTGGCTATCTTGTTGCGCATTTAGCAGAAAGGAAGAACCAGTATGCTAAATCAACTATGTTTCTTAACTCTTGCCTGAATCTGTACAACAATTCCTTAGTCCAATCTTCTTGCTTGGTGCATTTGTACATGAAAGGACTGAAACTCTCAGACACTTGATCTTGACAGAAAAAAAGACACCAGCCAGTCAGCCACTATGGCCTACCCAATCCAACTACTATTTGCCTACCTATGCCTCCCACTGATGGCTCTCTTGTTGTTACCCATTATGTGTGACACCTTCGAAGGCTCTCGCCAGATTCGCCTAAGGTGTGGCACCAGCAGCAGTGCCAATGATTCTGATGGTCGAACATGGGAAGGGGATGCTAACTTGGGGTTAGCTCTTTCTGGCTTTCCAGCCAACGCGCCATACCAAGACCCCTCACTCCCATCTCCAGTGCCTTACATGACTGCTCGCATCTTCACTTCGAATTTCACATATGTGTTTGGGCTTGACCCTGGTCGCGTTTTCCTTCGACTCTATTTATATCCATCTGATTATGGTGAACATTCTGCTGCAGATGCCTTCTTTAGTGTCACTGCAGGGATCCATACCCTTCTAAATGACTTCAATCCTTCCCAGACTGCTCAGGTCATGGGACGCACTTACCTCATCCTTGAATACTCCTTGAATGTTTCTTCGGGTTGGCTTTACGTCACATTTTCCCCATCATCACGGCACATTAGGTCTTACGCGTTTGTGAATGGCATTGAGGTTGTGCCCACTCCTGACATTTTCACGACACCTGTGCCAAGATTTGTGAATGGTGGGAACCCAGAACTAATCCCAATTTCTTCTGACATAGGCTTTCAAACAATGTATCGTCTTAATGTTGGGGGCGTGACTACCTCCGGGAAATATGATTCCGGATTTTATCGCTCATGGGAAGAGGACTCCCCATATATTTATGGACCTTCAGACGGGGTGAATTTCTTCAGAGACAGCAATGTCACAATAAGTTACCCCCTTAGCATGCCAGATTACATAGCACCAGTGTACGTCTATGAGACAGCAAGATCCATGGGAAAAGATGCACATATGAACTTAAGGTACAACCTTACATGGGTTTTGCCTGTTGATGCAGGTTTCTACTACCTTTTGAGGTTCCATTTCTGTGAGATCCAGTACCCAATTACCAAGGAGAACCAGAGGAGGTTTTACATATACATCAATAATCAGACTGCGCCATCAATGGATGTCATTTCGTGGAGCGGGGGAATTGGTATACCATTTTACACCAACTACATCGTTATCACAGTTGGTTATGGTCAGACAGATCTGTGGGTGGCACTCCACCCCGATGTCAGCACCAAGGCAGAATATTTTGATGCGATTCTGAATGGCCTAGAGGTTTTCAAGCTACAAGATAATAGCAATAATAACCTTGCTGGTGTCAACCCTACTTTCAAGGAAAATCCTGATGGGAATTCTAATACAACATCTCATGGTCAAGACAAAACAGAAGCTAGTATTCCAGCAATCGTTGGTGGAGCTGCTTCTGTTTTCTTGGCTCTATTGGTTGCATGTTTCTGCATTTGTTTTATGTACATACGGAAGAAGAGTAAAGATCATGGCAAGACCAACTGGATTTGCTGGAATCGATCTCCAAAAGAACAAAGAAGACATCTGCTTTTAACCACCTCGCGCTCAAAGGATTCGGAACTTTGCCACCGCTTCTCATTCATGCAAATCCAAGAAGCCACCAATAACTTTGATGTAACCTTTCTGCTTGGAAAAGGTGGGTTTGGGAATGTATACCACGGCCAGATTAATGGTGGTAAGAAGATGGCAATCAAGCGTGGTAACCCGCTGTCCCAGCAGGGCATTCACGAGTTTCGAAATGAAATCGAGATGTTATCCGATCTCCGGCATCGCCACCTTGTGTCACTGATTGGGTATTGTGATGAAGGATCCGAGATGATCTTGTTGTATGATTACATTGCCAATGGGACACTTCAGGAGCACTTGTACAGCACCAACAAGCCACCATTGCCATGGGAGCAACGTCTTGTGATATGCATTGGTGCGGCACTAGGGCTGCATTACCTGCACACCGGTGCGAAGCAACCCATCATCCACCGTGATGTGAAGACTACTAACATTTTGTTGGATGACAAGTGGGTGGCAAAGGTTTCAGACTTTGGGTTGTCTAAGGCTATTACAGACATGGGCAAAACCCATGTGAGCACTGCTGTGAAAGGTAGCTTCGGATATTTGGATCCTGAGTACTTCCGCCGGCAGCGACTCACCAGCAAGTCGGATGTGTACTCCTTTGGGGTTGTTTTGTTTGAGGTTCTGTGCGCACGTCCGGTAATAGACACCGAGCTTCCCGAGGAGCAAGTCGGCCTGCGTGAGTGGGCGCTATCTTGCCAGAGAAAAGGAGTGCTCGGTGAGATCATCGACCCCTACCTTGTGGGGAAAATTAACCCCCGGTGCTTCAGGATATTTGCAGAGACTGCGGAGCAGTGTGTTGCTGAACGTAGCAGGGATAGGCCATCTATGGGTGGTGTTCTGTGGAACCTCCAGGTCGCACT
Source organism: Dactylis glomerata (assembly GCA_007115705.1). NCBI lineage: Eukaryota > Viridiplantae > Streptophyta > Magnoliopsida > Poales > Poaceae > Dactylis > Dactylis glomerata. Next base: position 3,147,354 of record QXEO01000121.1, on the reverse strand, counting down.
ACAGCTGCAGCGGGGTACAACAGAGATGGACGACTACAACCCCTCCGAGGAGACACCATTGTGGACAAACTGGGTGCGACCATCTTCAGGTTCAGTGATGAGCATCTCAGGACAGAAAGCCGTATTCTCAGAACTCATGCATCCAGATGGCCGATAAGACAAACTTCTATCATTTCCTGATTTTGTGAAGCTGGTAGATTCAGATTTACAACTCAATTTACCCCTTATGTACTAGCAAGTGTGTTGTTGAACTTTTTCATAAACCTGTGTGCGCATTGTACATTCTGGTTACATTCCTAACTGAACATATCCTCACTTGTTGTACTGATATATGTACCGCTAATTATGTATCCTTTGCTTCTGAAAGAACTTAAGTTAGCAGACACCACATGTCTCAAGTTTTAGAAGCACATAAAATTTGCTTGAGTTTTAGAGAAGTAATGCTCACTTTTTTCAAAGTTGAATTGCACAAAATTTGAGAGACGTTGAGCATCCCTCTATTTTAGCACCCGTTTTGTAGGAAATGCTCAAAGCACCTAAGCATGCAAAAGAAAAATTCATGTTAGTCCTTTGCTCCCAAGAAAGATGGTACAGATATGCTTGGCCTTACTGCTTGCTCTAACACACCTATGTTCAAGGTATGTATTGTTAGGATTGATCTCCAACGTTCTGGCAGACCGAGTCCAACGACTCGATCTGTTCCCCTCTCTCGCGCCCTGATCGGGGGCGTCCAACCGTTTTCTGGTTGGTGGGCCCCTGTCGCCGCGCTATATAAAGGGTGAGGGGGCCGGCCAGCACGTCTCACGAGGTTGATCGTGCACAGCCGCCCCTCACTAAACATACCCTACCGATCTAGGGTTAGCGTAGGCCGACGGGAAGCACACCGACGCCCCTGCCACTCACCACCGTCGCCATCCCAATGGCATCCGGTTCGGGCTCTTCGAGCCAAGGTGCAGGTGATACTCTTCTCACTCTGATCTCTCTCTCTCTCTCTCTCTCTCTCAGATCTCAAGCCCATTGATACATAGACAGAGTTCAATACCGAATTGGTCTAGCCTAGGTATTAACAATGGTATCAGAGCCAGGTTGACAGGTTCTAGATCTTTTTCGGTAGAAAGTTCCCCACAGCATCGAAGAAAAGAAATCCAGAGTTCATCCCCAAAAAGCAAAGCAAACCCTAACCCTAATTTCGAAAAGAGGGAAAAGGGTAAAGAAAAGGCTCACCGGTTTGACCTTGAGGTCGCCGGCAAAGAAGCGCCGCCGCAGAGCCGCGCCAGTTCCACTCGATCTCGATGCGCATCGGCAAGCCGAGGCATCGAGACGAAGAACACGGGCGGTGGGGGCTCACGCCTTCGCCACCGCCGAAAGGGAGTGACCCCTTCGGGGGCAAAGGGCGAGCCTCCGAGCTGCCGTTCTCGCTGTCTCGTGGCGCCGCGCTCGTGTCACAGAGACGCAGAGAAGGGAGGCGGGAAGGACTCCGCCATACCGCCGTGGGTTGGCGCCGTCGCTGGAGATGCGCCGGCGGCGCGCCGGCCGGGCTCGGCGGCCTCCTTCAGGCGCCGCCCGTTCGGGACAGAGACACGGGGCAGCCGGTACCAGAGAAGGTTGCTGGGGCGAGGAGAGAAAAGAAAGTGGAGTGGGGAAAAGCAGAGTCGCCGCCGCCGCGGTGGCCGTCGCCGGCAGGGCTCCGGCGGCGCCGCCGGTCTCCCCTCCAGCCGCCACGGGCGAGACAGAGGACGGGAGAGAGTGAATGACCGATTAGGGTTTCGGGGCAGCTCGGGATCCCTTTTGTTCTGGCGATCGGCACGGACAGCCGTCCGATCTCCATCGGACGGACACGAGTGAAAGCAAGCGTGCTGGCAGGCTGCTGGGCCGCCTCAGGCTGGGCCGGCAGGCTGAGCGGCGGATAGAAGACGCCGCACAGTACGCAGCGCGCGCGCACAGTGGGCCTGGACCGCAGCAGGTCGTGGGCCGAATATTTCTCTGCTATTTTTTTTTCAGAGAACAGTTTTGAATAGTTTTTTGTTCAGTTTTGAGCAAATTTCATATAGTTTTCTCTATTCGAATTATTCCAACGAAAATTTTGTTTAGAGAATTCAGAAGTTACAGAAACTTTTCTATAAAGATTAAAGTTAATGTTTTTTTTATTCAAGTTTCCGCTGCATATAGTTAAAGTAAATTGCTTAAATGCAATAAAGTGGTATTTAAATTTTGAAAGATGTGATAAAGTGATTTTAAAAAGTGATTATGTTTCTGTTATTATATAACCAACGTTGTTAATAGCATGAGCATAATTTATTTATTACATGATAAAAGGTGCATTTATCTCTACTTTTGCCCAACGGTAATATAGTTTTAATTGCACAAACAGTTGCATGAGTTGATCTATACCAACGTTGGATTAATGCATGCAATTGTTTTGTTATCTCACATCTTTGTGAATTTCAGGAGGCTACAATCTGATGAGTTGCCTCAAAGACGTTCCGACGCTCAGGGGTGACAACTACACTGAGTGGAGGAAGAAAGTTGATCTGGCTTTTGTCTGCGCTGAGGTCGACTGGGTTGTGGATACTCCACAGCCGGTCAAGCCGACAGAGCCAGTCAGAGATGCAAATGATGATGATGCTGCATGGGAGAAAAAGAAAAAGGACTTTGCTCCAGTGGAGCTGGCATATGTGCTAGAGAACCAAAAGTGGGTCAATGCAAACAAAAAGTGCATGGCCTTTATAAAGAATACGATTGAGAACGCTATTGCGGGCTCAATCGCAGAGTGCACTTCCGTTGGGGAGTTTCTGGAAAAGATAAAGAGCCAGTTCACTGGCTCTTCAAAGGTGTATGCTACCCAGCTGCTCAAGCAGCTGGTCACAGAAAAGTACACAGGAGGTGCACATGGCATCAGGGAGCACATCTTGAGGATGAGCAACATGGCTTCTAAACTGAAGCCTATGGATGCTGATCTGGAACTAAAGCCTGCTCTGCTTGTTCACCTTGTCATGGCATCTTTGCCTAAAGAGTTTGATAACTTTGTTATCAACTACAACATGTCCCCTGATAAATGGGACATAGAAAAGATGATTGCCATGTGTGTACAAGAGGAAGATAGGCTTAAAGCCTCAAATGGTGGTTCAATCAACTATGTCAAGGACAACAGGAAAAGGAACTACCATAACTTCCAGAACAGCAATCAAGGTTCTCCCTCCAAGCCATATGGCAAAGGTCCCCAACAGTATCATCAGCCCACTCTCCCAGTGGATAAAGACCAGTGTCTCCACTGCAAGAAGACTGGGCACTTCAAGAAAGACTGTCCAGAATGGCTCAAGTCCATAATGGCAAGGAAAGGTATAGATACAGTTTCTTTTGTTAATGAATCCCTGTATTCACAGTTTTCGAAATCTACTTGGTGGATTGACTCAGGTGCAACTGTTCATGTTGCTAATTCTTTACAGGGATACCATTCGACAAGGACTATGAAAAGAAACAAAAGATGCATTGAAGTTGCGAATGGAGTTCAAGCAGACGTGGAAGCTGTTGGCGACATCTCCTTGGAGTTAGCTGATGGTTTTTCGATTCTGCTTAGAGATGTTTTATTTGTTCCTTCACTTCACAGAAACTTAATAAGTGTATCACGTTTGGATAAAGACAGTTATGAGTGTTATTTTGCACACGGCGAGTGTGCCATATGGTTTAAAGATGCTTGTGTGGGTGTTGCTTTACTTCACAACGAGCTTTATTTGTTATCCTTACGTGAAAAAGTGCATTCTGTGTGTAATGTGAATGAACAAACTTCCTTGTCGAACAAAGAACAAAAGAAAAGAAAGAGAACTCATGACTCATCGAAGTTATGGCACTGTCGATTAGGCCATATTTCGAGGGGAAGAATCGAAAACCTCGTTTAAAATGATATTCTTCCTCCGTTAGAGTTCTCCGATATAGAACAATGCATAGATTGCATAAAAGGAAAGTATGTAAAGCAAATTAAAAAGGGTGCAAACCGAAGTACAGCAACACTAGAAATAATCCACACTGATATTTGTGGACCATTTTCTGTGAAAAGTGTGGATGGCTATGACTCGTTCATAACATTCACAGATGATTACTCCCGATATGGTTATATTTATCCAATTAAAGAAAGGTCTGAAGCATTGGATAAATTTAAAATATTCAAAGCAGAAGTTGAAAATCAACATGATAAAAGAATTAAGATAGTCCGGTCCGATCGTGGTGGGGAGTACTACGGTCGGCACACTCCATATGGTCAAGTACCTGGACCTTTTGCAAGGTTCTTACAGGAAAATGGAATAGTCGCCCAGTATTCTATGTTGGGCGAACCTCAGCAAAATGGAGTAGCTGAAAGGCGCAACCGTACTCTTATGGATATGGTGCGCAGTATGATGAGTTATTCCACCCTTCCATTGGGATTATGGATGGAGGCACTTAAAACCGCCATTCACATTCTCAACAGAGTACCAAGCAAGTCGGTGCCCAAAACACCATATGAGTTGTGGACAGGGAGAGTTCCCTCCCTACGCCATTTGAGGGTCTGGGGGAGCCCAGCTGACGAGGGTTAACTCGACAAATGTCCTAGATGAAGGACTTAGGATCGGGGAGATAGGGCGTCGGATGAACTCGAAGGTAAAGTTGGTCGAAATAGGTGTGTATCGAAAGTAAACTTGGGTGTTCAACCTGGCTTGCTTTCAATCTGGGCTACACCGTCCCCTCCTGGCCCCTATATATAGGTGGCCAGGTCTCGAGGATCGGGTAGGGTCCGATACAGATTACAAATATCGACATACGGTAATAACTCGTATTCGACTATCATTACAATTGGGCCTAGCACAACGGGTCTCAGGGGTACTCAACTAACGGGCTTTATTAGCTATACCCTTGTCAGTAGCCCCTAAGATTCTACCAGAATTGCAGATTCAGGTTGAATCTCTAATCTTTAAATCTTTGACTTGATCAATTCTTCATATCTTCAAATCTTCGACTTGGTCTTTCGACTTATTTTCATGATATTCTTTCGCAAGGGGTTTTGATGAGCAAGCCTGACAACTCTGACGGATCAAGAGGTCAGTTAACTGCCGGAACAGATACTTGTCACCTACTTCAAATTCAATTCCCTTGGACTTGAATTCGGGATACCGGTCAAATCCATTCTTTTGCCGCATTTAGGACTTACAAAGAATGAATCCCAGTGGTTCTCAGGGTACCCAGTGCGTCCACCAGGATTTTCTTCGCGTCGTAGACACAGATACATACCAGCAGAGCGCATCCATGTGCGTATACCAGGCCACACAGGACGGATCCCGGGGTCTTACCTTCGTGACAAGTCACGGCATTCGAGTTTCGTTGCGATAACGCAACTCGAGAATCTTATGTCGCAGTCAAATTTTGACTAAAAATATTCGGGTTTCTATAACCAAAAAACTCGCTCCCGATGGGAGTAATCTCTCTTAATTTTGTCGACTACGTAGTCGAAGTTTGTATACTTATCCTTCCGCATCTCCAATATTGATTATCTTCATTTCTATCGGGTGCGCGCTCAGCGCTCCCGATGGGAGTAGCCCCCGAGGCTATGTTTGGCGACTTGTAGTCAAGCATAGGCTCAAAGTTCAGCTCTTCGTACTTTTCTGGATGTCTTACTATTTGGCGAGCCCCCGAGTCCAAGTCGACATTTCCATATCGTGCGATCATAATCTCCTGTTCTTGTTTTTCTTCACTGATATTATCGTCTGCTGTACGCAGAATTTAACTCCTGCTGTAAAATATGTTTATGGGCTGTGCTGTAGCACGGGGGCCCAATAATACGCGCTTATAAATAAAGCATCATCTGGTAAAGGTAAAAACCCTAATCAGATTCTTCCTCCGCCGCATCATCTTCTCTTCTCCATCTAGGGTTTTCCGAGGTTTTTCTCTTGTGCTCATGGCAGATGCTGAAGGTTCCCGTCTGAACCTTACCTCCCCGGTGGCGCCACGGGGTCGGGGTCGCCCTCGTGGCAGCAAGAACAGGAACACCGCGCCGGCCGCCGCAGGAACTTCTTCAGATGCTCCGACTAAGCGTCGTCCCGGCCGCCCACCTGGTAGCAAGAACAAACCCAAAGTGACTAACGTCACTCCAGGTCCAATCGCTCCTCTTCCTGCTGCTCCAGCTGCTCCTGCCGCATCTCCCCGGATCTTTTCTTTCCTTTGTATTGCCATGGCGCAGTGCCGTGAAATTCAGCGCCTGCCGCTGAATTTTACGAAGTTCATGGATGGCCACGAACTGCGAGAGGCGGTTCTTCGAGAACAGTCTGGCGGTGGCATCCCCTACGAGGTGGAGGTGTGGTATGATGGCGACGGTGAGCAGTACTTCCGAGGTGGCTGGTCGCAGTTTGCTGAGGACCACGACATCCATCCAGGCTTCTTCATAGCCTTCGACTTCCATGTCGGTACGTCGAAGTTTGACGTGAAGATCTACGATGGCACTCTTTGCCAGAAGGAGTATGAAGCTTGAAGCTCGCTTTTATGAGGATCTGCTATCCTTGTAATTTCGTTTGATAATGCCTTTCCTGCAATGATATTTGTAATAAATATTCGTACTTTGTGTCGATATCTTTTGCTAGTACCATGAGAACAATTCATGCTCTGAGGTATGCTTTTCATATATCGGGTTCTTTGCGAACCAATAAATGTAAGGGTAATATCGGGTTCTTTTTATGAACCAAGTTTTCTCAGTATTTTCCGGGTTGTATAAACAACCTTATAGTGAAAGAAAACCTCCAATCTTGCGATAATGACTCTTTTCGTACGACCCAGGGGTTGAAGCCCCCGAGCGGAGAAGTAACAAATATTTATACAATTTCGTCGAGTTCAACCCAAAGAACCCGACCTGTGGCCTCATGTTCTGGGTTCAGAAGGCTAACTCGAATTTATTGATACCACTATATGTAGTTTACGCGTAAAAACGTCGTAGCTGTTCTGCATTCCACGGGTTGCTCTCGTCCTTCCCAGTCTTCTTGTCTTGTAGTCGATACGCTCCTCCTGGTATTACTTCGGTGACGATGTAAGGTCCCACCCAAGGGGACTCCAATTTGCCATGGCTGTCTTGCCTGAGTCGCAAAACTAGGTCTCCCACCACGAAGGATCGTGGACGAACTCGACCACTATGGTAGTTTCGTAGGCTTTGTTGATACTGCGTAGCCCTTTCTAGTGCTTTATCTCTTGCTTCATCTAGTGCATCGACATCGTCTTGCAATGCTTCTGTCGATGTCGTCTCGTCATATGCTGTCACTCTTGGAGCCTCGTGTATAACTTCGACTGGAAGCACGGCTTCTGCGCCATGGACCAAGAAGAAAGGAGTTTCTTGAGTTGCTGCATTGGGCGTAGTTCTTAGGCTCCAAAGAACGGAGGGCAATTCTTCTACCCAAGCGCTCTTGGCTTTCTCGAGAGGTGCTAAGAGCCTCTTTTTTATGCCACTGCATATTAGGCCATTGGCTTTTTCGACTTGTCCGTTCGTCTTTGGGTGCACCACAGATGCGAATTTGAGCTTGATCCCTAGTCCTTCGCAGTAACTCTTGAATTCCTTCGAAGTGAAATTTGTCCCGTTATTTGTGATGATGCTGTATGGTACACCAAAACGGAAAACTAATGACTTGATGAAGCTGATTGCTGCTGTAGAATCTTGAGTTGTAACCGGGGCCGCTTCCACCCATTTTGTGAATTTGTCAACTGCCACTAGCATGTAGACATGCCCTCCTGGCCAAGATTTGTGCAACTTTCCCACCATATCGAGGCCCCATTGTGCAAAGGGCCAAGATAACGGTATTGTTTGTAGCTCCGCTGCTGGTGCATGCGGTTTAGATGCAAACCTTTGACATGCTTCACACTTTCGAACTATATCTTTTGCGTCCTCAATGGCTGTTAGCCAATAGAATCCTGCTCGGAAAGCTTTTGCCGCTATTGCTCTGCTGCTAGCATGATGGCCACATACTCCGCCGTGTATGTCTCTCAGGATTGCTTGCCCTTCCTGTGGCGTTACACAACGCTGTAAAACGCCGGTAATACTTTTCTTGTATAATTTCCCCTCCAACACGACAAATGCTTTCGATCTTCGAGTTATCCTCTTAGCCTCCACTGCATCTTCTGGTAGTTTTTTATTTATCATGTACGCGAGATATGGCTGCATCCATGTTTCTTCTATCATCATGATCTCCTCTGGTTCTGACATAACCCCCGAACCTGCTGTAGTAGTCGAACTTTTTCCACTTTTTATTGATCTTTCCACTATTTCCTCCCAAAATACTCCGGACGGCACAGGTAAACACTGTGACCCGATATTTGCTAAATTGTCGGCTTCTTCATTGCTGTTCCTGCTTACGTGCGAGACTTCGCATCCATCGAACGTTCCTTCTAGATAATGGTACAAATTTTTGTAGGCCATCATGTTGTCATTGATTGTGTCACATCTGTTCATGACTTGCTAAACAACAAGGTTGGAATCTCCAAATATTTTTAGGCGAGTTGCTCCACATGCTTTAGCCATTTTCATTCCATGCAACAAAGCCTCATACTCCGCTTCATTGTTAGAAGCCTGTGGAAAGCTCATCCTTAAGACGTACTTTAATTTGTCTCCATGAGGTGATATCAACACTACTCTTGCGCCTGCGCCTTGGACTCTCTTAGAACCGTCGAAGTACATTGTCCAAGTACTCGATAAATCTGGTGGTCCCGTGCTTTGCAGCTCGAGCCACTCTGCTGTAAAATCTGGCAAGACTTGCGACTTGATCGCCTTCCTTTTTTCGTATGTGATGTCCATGGGAGATAACTCGATTCCCCACAAAGAGACACGTCCCGTTGCTAGAGGGTTGTTCAATATATTCGATAGTGGCGCTTCATTGACCACTATAATTGGGTGCACCGCAAAATACTGTCATAGTTTACGTGCGGTTGTGAAGACACTGTATGCCAACTTCTGATAATGCGAGTACCTCTGTTTGGTTGGAGATAGCACTTCACTGATGAAATATACCGGCCTCTGGACGCCATGAGCTTTTCCTTCTTCACTTCTTTCGACTACTAGAACTGTACTCACCACCTGATGGGTTGCAGCGATGTACAAAAGCAGTGGCTCTTTTTCTTTTGGTGCGACCAGCACTGGTGGCGTGGAAAGCACTTTTTTCAACTGTGCAAACGCTGCATCTGCTTCTTCTGTCCACTCAAATTTATCATCTGACTTTTTCATAAGCGCATAAAAAGGAAGCGCCTTCTCCCCTAGTCGAGCAACGAAGCGACTTAATGCCGCGACACGTCCTGCCAACTTCTGTACGTCGTGGAGTTTCGTGGGTTTCCCCATTGTTAGAATTGCCTGAATCTTCTCTGGATTTGCTTCTATTCCTCGTGCTGATACCAAGAACCCCAACAGTTGCCCTGCTGACACTCCGAAGGAACACTTTGTCGGGTTCAGCTTAAGCTTGTACTTGTTCAGGTTGTCGAAGGTTTCTGCCAAGTCGCCGATTAAGGATTTCTCTTCTCTTGTTGTGATGACTACATCATCAATGTAGACTTGAATATTGCGTCCTATTTGGCTCCCGAGGCAGTTTTGCATCATCCGTTGATAAGTTGCTCCTGCATTTTTTAGGCCGAACGGCATTACCTGGTAGCAAAATACTCCGTATGGTGTGATGAAGGCCGTTTTTTCTTCGTCCTCTTTCTTCAATTTGATCTGATTGTAACCAGAATACGCGTCCAGAAAGGAAAGCCTTGCACATCCCGCTGTGGAATCGATTATCTGATCGATGCGGGGTAGAGGGAAGGGATCCTTTGGGCAATGCTTATTGAGAGATGTGTAGTCGACACATACTCTTTGTACGTCTGTATTCTTCTTGGGTACTATGACTGGGTTCGACACCCAACTCGAAGTTTTGATTTCTCTGATAAATCCGGCATTTTCTAGCCTGTGCAATTCTGACGCTATCGCCTTCCTTTTAGGTTCATCAAATCTCCTCAATGGTTGCTTGACTGGTTTTGCCTTGGGATCTACATTTAGTGCGTGCTCGACGAGTTCCCTGGGAACCCCTGGCATGTCCGATGGACACCAGGCGAAGATTTCCCAGCGCTCACGGAGGAACTCAACGAGCGCGCCTTCCTATGCGGGATCCAAGTTCACTGCAATTGATGTCGTCTTGTTTGGATCTGTAGGGTGGACCTAAATTTTCTTCGAGTCCTGCGTTGTGTCGAAAGCCTTATCTGGTAGGGATCGTCCAACGTCGGGTAGCACATTATGATCCGTTTCTCCTTTCAACCTCTCATATTCTGCTGTCATGCCAAAAGTTTGCGCCATCCTGTTGAATTCTCTGTCGCATGTGTTGGCTACTTCAAAGCTCCCTTGTACCGTAATTGTTCCTTTGGGCCCTGGAATTTTTAACGTGAGATATGCGTAATGTGGTACTGCCATGAATTTTGCAAATGCTGGGCGCCCCAGGATTGCATGATATTGCGATGGCCAGTCCATGACTTCGAACTCCAGCTTCTCTCTTCTATAATTTTCGCTGCTGCCGAAGCAGACATCGAGTTCTATCCTTCCCAAAGGGTAATTTGCTGCTCCTGGTACTATTCCGTGGAAAGAGCAATCTGTTGACTTCAGACTCGTTAATGAGATGCACATTGCCTTTAGTGTCATATCCTCCGATGTCGTATCCTCCTATTTGCGCCTTTAGAACCATAGGCGAGTGGCCCGGCCTGGGAACTTTCCTTGGGTGGTCTGCTCTGCTGAACTTGACTGGTTGCTCTGACCACCGTAGGTACTCTGTGGTAGCTGGTGGCGATAATATTGCTAGGTTGACTTGTCGAGTTATACTCTTTCGCTCTTTCTTTGACTTGGGCACCGGTTGAATCATGGCTGACATGTATACTTTTGACTCTAGGTGCTTTGCTAGTCTTTGCATTTGATATCCTTGATTTTTACGTCTTTCTCCTTGCCTTCCTTCTTGACTTGAGCCCATGGCGCCTTGCAACCTTAGGAATGTTCTGCAATCCTTCATCTGGTGATTTGAGACCCTTTTCCCGTCGAGATACGCGTAGTGGATTCGACAAGGTCCGTATAGCATGTCCTCGGCCGAAGGACCAGAGTATCTTGATTTCTCTTCTCCTTTTGCCTGAAATCTCCTACTTTCATACCCTTCCTCTTCTTCTAATACATAACCCGCGGCTACCTGATTTCGCCTTCCTTGGTTACCCCCGCTGCGGTGTCGCCTCCTCTGTCGACTCATTCTGTCGACTTCTGGCGAACGTCCTCTTTTATTGTTATACGCGTCCTCTCCATCAGCGAATTTGTTGGCTTGCTCCATTAGCTCAGCTACTGTCGTAGGTCTTGTTCTTCCTATTTCTTCCACAAGATCTGAGCGACGAAGTCCTTCCGAAAAGGCGTCTATTGCTCGTTCGTCGGAGACGTCCTCCGCTGAGTTTTTGATTATACTCCAGCGTTGTATATAAGAACGTAGCATTTCGCCTTTCCTCTGCACACATGCTTTAACTTCTTCCAATGATGCTGGGCGCTTGTAGGTGGAACGAAAGTTTCTTGTGAATCGACTTTCGAGTTCCCCCCAGCTTCCAATAGATTCGTCGGGTAGGGTGTTCAACCAGGACCGGGCGGCGCCGGTGAGGTGCAGCTGCAAACTTTGCGTTGCAGTCGCCTTTGTTCCCCCTAATATCTGCACTGCCTGTAGATAATCTGACAACCATAAGGTGGGTTCCTGCGACCCGTCGTACTTATTCTGGTCGTGTGGTAGTTTAAATCCTTTGGGTACCCGCGTTTTGCGAACCCTACGGGTAAAGCATAACGCACCCATATCTTTATCGTCGTCTTCGTAATTCTCTTCCCTCCAAGCATGTCGCGATTTATTTACTCGAGCTTGTGCTATTATACTTCTTGCATCCTCCTTCTTTTTCTGCTGCTTTTTCTTTTCTGATGACTCGCTATAGTCGTTGTCTGCACGATTGTATCTGAACTTCTCTTTGTGACTTGTCGACTTTATCTCTGGGCCTTGCTCCCTGATCTTACCTTCTACTATTCCGAGGCTTCGTATCGCGGCTCGGTGCATATCTTCTCGCGGGTCCCCATGCTCTGGTCTTGTGGCTAGTAAATACGCTTGTGTTGCTGCCAATGCCGCCTCTGGCGTTTTTTGTATCAGGTCATCTTCCTCCTCTTCTAGCTGCGGGGTAGGGCTCCTCGAGTACCCTTCTTCTCTGCCGTATGCTGTCGCCCCTCTGTTGTGTTTTGGATCTCCGCGCCTCTCTCTGCTATATTCTGACTCTTCACTATAGTCTTCCCAGTATTCCTCCCTTGATATACTGTTGTTGTCTTGAAACATCATGTCTCTTTCCTCCCTTAATTTCTTCTTGTGTTGGTATAATGCATACTGATATCCTATTAGAACTTCTCTTCTCGATCCTTCGGGTACTTCTGTACCATGATTAATGGTTGATTTGATCATTCTCCATTCACCAGCCGAGACATGGACTTTCTCTTTTTCCTTTTTGTTGTGATCTTTCACTTTGTCGACTTGCATGTCGACCTTTTTACTTCCTTCGCTGTTGTTTCCTTCTTCTGCCTCAGTGATGATGACGCATAACTGATGTACTTTGGAGACGCCGCTGTTTCCTACGGCGAAGTCCTTTACGTTGTTGTGCGTCTGACACGCTTTTTCTTCTGAGTCGAAATTTTCCTGAATTTCGTCGCCTTCTGCGATTGATGCTTTTTCTAAGCTGACCGGCGAGTTTACCTCACTGGAAGAGCCTTCTGATGACTCCAATGTTTCCTCTGTTTTGGGCTTGCTTGCCGATGGATCTGGTTTCGCCGCATCCGAAAGGCGAGACGAACCCGACGACCCGATGAGGATGCTCAAACTTCCGATGGTTAGTTCCACCTCTTGACTTCCGTCGACTTCTGGACTACTGTTGGCTAAAAGCAAAAAAGCCGTCGAATTCATGATTCCAACGCCCCGAATCCCCACGGTCGGCGTCAATTGACGAGGGTTAACTCGACAAATGTCCTAGATGAAGGACTTAGGATCGGGGAGATAGGGCATCGGATGAACTCGAAGGTAAAGTTGGTCGAAATAGGTGTGTATCGAAAGTAAACTTGGGTGTTCAACCTGGCTTGCTTTCAATCTGGGCTACACCGTCCCCTCCTGGCCCCTATATATAGGTGGCCAGGTCTCGAGGATCGGGTAAGGTCCGATACAGATTACAAATATCGACATACGGTAATAACTCGTATTCGACTATCATTACAATTGGGCCTAGCACAACGGGTCTCAGGGGTACTCAACTAACGGGCTTTATTAGCTATACCCTTGTCACCAGCTGAGGCAAAAGTATTTAATCCAAATATTGCAAAGTTAGACCCCAAAACAGTAACTTGCCACTTCATTGGCTATCCTAACAGATCAAAAGGTTATCGTTTCTACTGTCCAGACAAATACACAAAGTTTGTAGAAACGAGACATGCAGTCTTCTTGGAGGACGAACTGATGAGGGGGAGCATGGTACCTCGGAAAATTGATCTTGAGGAGAAGAGGGTGCATGCACCTAATCCGATGATTCAGGAGCCATTTTTCTCGCTACCTGTTGTGCCTGCACCAACAATCCCTGAGGTTGCGGTGCAAGCACCTGTTGTAACTCCACCCATGACAACAAGGTGTGAAGTTTTGGAACCTGTCCGTCAGGAGCCGACTGAACCCTTCGTTGAGCATGAAAGGGAGCTGCAGCAGCCACCTCTAATAGATGTACCAGAAGTTGAGGTACATAATGAGCCAGAGAATGAGGCCCTAAGAAGGTCCAAAAGAGTCAAGAAATCAGCTATTTCTACTGACTATAAAGTTTATAACACAGAAACAGTTCATATGGAAGGTGATCCCACCTCATATGAAGAAGCTATGGAAGGCCCCAACTCATCGAAGTGGCTAGAGGCCATGGAAGATGAAATGAGGTCGATGAGTTCCAACAATTTTTGGGACTTAGAGGAAATTCCCAAAGGAGCCAAAATAGTAGGCTGCAAATGGGTCTACAAAATAAAGTATGACTCTAACGGGAACATAGAAAAGTATAAAGCGCGTCTAGTGGCAAAAGGATTTACACAAAGAGAAGGAGTAGATTACAATGAGACATTTTCTCCGGTCTCATGTAAGGATTCCTTCAGAATCATAATGGCACTAGTTGCACATTTTGATTTAGAGTTACATCAAATGGATGTAAAGACGGCATTTCTAAATGGAGATTTAGAAGAAAAAGTGTACATGAAACAACCCAAGGGTTTTTTCATGGAGGGGAAGGAACACATGGGATGTCGTCTAAAGAAATCCATTTATGGATTAAAGCAAGCCTCTAGACAGTGGTATCTAAAGTTTAATGATACCATCAAAAGATTTGGATTTAAAGAAAACATCAAGGACAACTGCGTTTATGCAAAGTTTAAAAGTGGGAAATATATTTTCCTAATCTTGTATGTGGATGATATCCTGCTTGCTAGCAGTGATGTTAGTCTTCTGCGAGAAACAAAGAAGTTTTTGTCCTCAAACTTTGATATGAAAGATCTAGGTGAAGCTTCATATGTTTTGGGCATAGAAATTCACCGAGATAGAAGGAATGGAGTGTTAGGACTATCACAGAAGGCATATTTAGAAAAAGTTCTAATAAAGTATAATATGCATAAGAGTAATGCCACACCTGCTCCGATAGTCAAGGGCGACAGTTTTGGGGAATATCAATGCCCCAAGAATCAATATGAGATCGATCAAATGAAAGCAGTACCTTACGCTTCGGCTGTTGGAAGCTTACAGTATGCACAAGTGTGCACTCGCCCTGACTTAGCTTTTATCACCGGGGTACTCGGTAGATATCAGTCAAATCCAGGCATAGAGCACTGGAAGATGGTAAAGAAAGTATTGCGCTATGTGCAAGGCACAAAAGACCTCATGCTAACCTACAGAAGATCTGATTCCCTAGAGATAAAAGGGTATTCAGATGCAGACTATGCGGGAGACAAAGATGAAAGAAAATCCACAACTGGATATGTGTTCACTCTCGCAGGAGGGGCTATTTCGTGGAGAAGCTGCAAACAGACAATAGTTGCATCATCCACGATGTATGCCGAATTTATAGCATGTTTTGAGGCCACAAATCAGGTGTTATGGCTAAAGAAATTTATACCCGACTTGAAAGTAGTGGATTGTATTGACAAACCAATAAAGATGTACTGTGACAACCAGCCTGCAGTATTTTATGCTCACAACAACAAGTCGAGTAAAGCAACCAGACCAATAGAAGTAAAGTATTATGTTGTGAAAGATAAAATCCAGGATCAAACTATAAGACTCGAGCATATAAGGACAAAGGATATGCTTGCGGATCCGCTAACGAAAGGCTTACCACCCAATGTGTTCAAGGAACACTTAGCCGGCATGGGTTTAATGGCAAGCCTATGATTCCTGGATCATAAGAGGCCCAAAAGTAACAGAATTTGTTTCAAAACAGAAAAGTGTATAGTGGCTGTCTGATTCTATCGGCAATCGAGCTGAGACGATGAAACATGCTCTATGTACTGATCCGTGATGAAACGAGTAAAGTATACAGTATAAAGTTAAAAGTAAAGTTGAGATCAAGGGGGAGAATGTTAGGATTGATCTCCAACGTTCTGGCAGACCGAGTCCAACAACTCGATCTGTTCCCCTCTCTCGCGCCCTGATCGGGGGCGTCCAACCGTTTTCTGGTTGGTGGGCCCCTGTCGCCGCGCTATATAAAGGGTGAGGGGGGCGGCCAGCACGTCTCACGAGGTTGATCATGCACAGCCGCCCCTCACCAACATACCCTACCGATCTAGGGTTAGCGTAGGCCGACGGGAAGCACACCGACGCCCCTGCCACTCACCACCGTCGCCATCCCAATGGCATCCGGTTCGGGCTCTTCGAGCCAAGGTGCAGGTGATACTCTTCTCACTCTGATCTCTCTCTCTCTCTCTCAGATCTCAAGCCCATTGATACATAGACAGAGTTCAATACCGAATTGGTCTAGCCTAGGTATTAACATGTATAAGCTGTTGCATTCATTTCTCCAGACTATTTGACTATATCCGAACATCTGAACTTCAATAAATTTTCTCGAGCACGATTCACACATGCAGGGCCAGTTTTCGTCTGATGCTTATCAACACTTGGTAACTTTGCTAGGCTGACATTGTTGCAATCAAGCTGACAACACAAATGCGAACCAGAAAACATCATTCACACAAGAAAGGAGGAATCATTCGTTCAACCATTCAAAATATAACCATTACCACCAACGCATTGTTCATTTCAAACAGGTTCACCACATCACACTACTAAAGGGTTTCTCAACACTGTTTCTTGCTTCGAGGTGAACAAATCAGGATAAGCCTACCATATTACGACACGGCAGGTACCAAGATCTGGATGGAGCCAGGCAGCCACCACTCTCTCTTGCTTGGCATTCGAGTGAGCTTGCAGAGCGTGCTCACTATTATTTAATCCTAGATATTATTCCATAAAAAAGCATTCTTCATTTGCCTCCACTAACACTTATCATCTCATCCCTTAAGAAAAGAATATACTTTATCCTTGAGAGGAGATTTGGTGCTCCTGAGCACCAGTGCTCTCGCCAGGTGGGTGCATGGTATTGGTATGTTTAGTGGCCTGCTGGGAGAGTGATGGAAACCTAGCTCCTCCCGCGACCCTGCTGGCGGCGGCCGCCGCCGCCTAGGCTGCTCCCGCCTGCCCTAGGCTCGCCCATGGACGCCGCGGCCCCCGCAGCTTCCTCCTCTGCCGCCGCTGCCCCTCCCCCTTCCAGCCCGCCTGGGGATGGCCTCGATCCAGATCCTGGCCCGAGCCTGCTCGCCTCTGCTGCTCCGGCCCCAGCGCCCCCGGCCCCTGCTGCTCTAGCCCCGGCGCCCCCGGCCCCTGCTGCTCCAGCTCCAGCCCCGGCCGCTCCGACCCCGTCTGCTCCGACCCCGGTCGCGCCTGGAGTTCCTCCTGTTGGCGTCTTGGAGCCCCCATTTGTGGACATGGCAGCCTCCGGAGCTCGCCCGGAGGGCTCGACCACACCTTCCCTGTTGCCGCCTCCTCCTGCCGAGATACCTCCCGGCTTCACGCCATAGGTGCTCGGGCCGCCCTCCGCTGCTCCGGCGGTTTTGGGCGAGGAGCTGGGCTGGCAGCAGGTGAAAAGCCGTCGTCATCCGCAGCTCGACGAGTCTGCTATGGCGTTTAGGCGGAGGGTGCACGGGCGGTGCTTCCGCTGCTTGGACCCTGGGCATATGGTGGCTGCCTGCCATGGCCGTGTCAGGCGCCTTGCCTATCGCCGCTCTGGCCATCAGGAGCGGAATTGTTGGCAGCGCAAGAAGGCAGGCCAAGCTCCGGCTCATGCCTGCTCCAGGCCGCCTGCCGCTGCTCCGTCTAGCACCAGTCCACGCCGCCCTGTCGACCGCTCCCCGCCTTTTCGACATGGCCGCTCCTGGGCCTCGGTGGTTGCTCAACCATGTGGCCTTGCAGCTGATGGGGGGTGCCGGAGACAGTCCCCGACGGGCCTCCGACTGATTTGGAGATTTTGCAGCCCCTCCTTGCAGCTCATGCGGAGGCGCTTACCGCTGAGCTGTAGGCCATGTTTGCCACATGTCTTGAAGTGTTGTTCAAGCCTCTTCAAGACCTGGTTGATGTTGTGGCTTCTAGCCCGGTGGTTCCTCCTGACGAGGTGCTGAAGTCTACCTTCGCAGAGGAGGCAACGATGCTGCGATCTGCGTTGCCGGAGATGGTTTCTTCTAAGCTTGATGGCTTGATGAAGCCGGTGTGTGTCGCGACGGAGTCCATTCAGGGATTGCTAGAGCGGCTTGTGAGCATGACGGAGAGGGCTATGGCAGCAATGGAGGAGCTCTCTCTCGCACAGGCGTCTTCGGCGCAGCTTGCGCTGGCTGTGTCTGGGCCGCCTCCGCCGACGGATACCATTGCTAGCTTTGAGGACTGGCCTTTCGACCTCCCCGACGTCCCGTTGGTGCAGGTCAGCCCCAAGCAACTGGAGTTGGTGGTCGAGCCTGTTGTGACCGTTGCTTTGGATGAGGTGGTGGCGGTGCCGAGCTTGCAGGGCATTTCTGTTCAGGACCCTCTTGATAGGGCAGCGCCTTCCCCAATGGAGGAGCTCCTAAAGGAATTGGAGGCCCCCCCTTCTCACTTTGAGCGTCGCAGTCGTCGCTTGGATTTGAAGCACAAAGGCTCTGATATCCCTGCTTCCAAGCGCGCTGAGTTTAGGCGGGCAAAGGCTTTTGGGGAGGTGCCAAATGTCAAGAGCAAAGGGAAAGCTTCCGAGGAGGTGATAGATGAGAAGATGCAACATTTCCTAAAGATGTACAAGAAGCAGCATACTCCGAAGGTCGTTGAGGCGGTGCGCGCCTTAGTGCAGGCCAATGCTTGAGCACCTATGTTGGGAGGGTGCACATGGGTGCACCTTTTGTGTGGCGAGTTGGTTGTTGCTTGGGGAGATTGTCCGTGTCAGAAACAAGGCGAGACTTATGAGCTTAGGTCTAGGTGCCCTTGTTTCTGGCACTGATGATGTGCCATAAGCTGTAATGTGAGGTTTTGTATGGTTTTTGGGTCCGGTTCCCCT
Source organism: Dactylis glomerata (assembly GCA_007115705.1). Lineage (NCBI taxonomy): Eukaryota > Viridiplantae > Streptophyta > Magnoliopsida > Poales > Poaceae > Dactylis > Dactylis glomerata. The sequence goes on along the minus strand of QXEO01000121.1, from coordinate 3,128,712 downwards.
TATTAACTGGACTAATTTCCCCTCTTCTATAATGCAAAGGCAGAGCTCCTGCCGTTTACCGTCAAAAAGTGGCCTGCTGGATTTGGCGAGTATTTTGTGATGGACTTTTCTTTTGTCTTTTCAAATAAAGTGAATGTATAAATATACTTTTTTATGGACATAGTGTGAATTTGTAATGCCCAACCACAAGAGTTAGGACATTTTTCTGCTCTAGAGAAGTCAATAAGGGGGTTTGCAAACAAGCCCAGCAAACTAGTGATTAATCTAGAGATCGATAAGGAGTTTTGCAAGCAAGCAAAAGACGCGTGTTTGGGGAATATATCCACAAGGGGTAGTGCACTTTGCAACGGAACAGCTATGGGCTATGCAGCTACAAGCCTACAATTGATTAAACCTCGACACATTACTCTGCAGTACTGCACGCTGTGAGTAATTGGCTCCACGCGACCTCTCTCTGTGCCACATATATGAGCACCAGTGGCAGATCATTAAATGCACCTATCATATACGTGCACCTCCCAGGAAATACAAGGAGGCTTGTCATATACGTGCACATATACCTCAGCAAAGCTATCTCAGTATTGCAATCCTACTGACAAACTGATGGACAGATCGAAACAAGGAACGGTTCAGAAGTTACCCACCTGGCGGGAGCACTGGTGCTCATGTGCCAAAAGGCTTTTTCGCTACTACGGAGACAAAATTAATACAGATCTGCACTCCCTAAACAAATCTGCATGATCTTGTAATATATATTCTTAAATTTAACCTGTATGTACCCTGGAGCTATCTATCAAGCTTGGTCCCAAACAATCAGCTAGCACACCTGAAATCTGTTGTATAGACTGAAACCACCGTTCAGGTAGGCAGGCAGCTTAAGCATCAATCAAATGTTCAGCATTAATCCCACAATTGACTAATAGAACAAGAGTACAGTGCCAGCAATTATAATAACAATAAAGGTTCTAGATTAAATGGTTACTATAGTGGCTTCCTCAGACTACTTATACACATAATAACAGGATTATTATCAGTTAGCCTTGCTTCTTGGATGGGCCATGCGCTGTGCTTAACAATATGTCATCCCTTGGGAATTTCTCTTCAACTTTATTATTGTCGCAGATGTAATCTCCGTAGATCTGGTCCTCCTCCAAAATATCCACCCGCAGGGTTTCATAATGGCTGCCGAAGATGATGTCATCGTTGGTGTGTCGTTCTGAATATACTTCTTCTCCACTCAACATCTTCTCGAACTCTCTGTTCCGCCCCCGGAAACTCTCCTTTCCCGGGTGCACGATCCTGCTCCCTCTGACCTCACAGTAAGGCAACGGACTTCCTCTACACATGCAATTAACTGACTTATTATATGGCTTATATTTTGGAACAGAGGTAATATATAGTTTTGGATTGTATAAAAACGTAATGATGACAGAGTTAATCACAAGCAAAAAAGCATACCAGTGTCTGGAAGTGGCACAACGACAGGATAGCACAACTCCACCCCAGAGCCGTCGTTGCGACACTCGGCAAAGAAAAGCTCTGGAGGCGTGCTTGCGGTCTGGGTTGCGAGGAAGTTGATGTGGGAGCAACGGTATGTGCGTTCAAATGGCGTCACGTGCACAGGGCCATCCACAAACTCATTGACACCACAGATAACATGGAGCTCGTATTTGGGTACCTAACAAGGAAAAGCAAGTTGTTACAGTGATTTGCAGACAGATATATAGATCCAGCAAGCTAGTCTGTGTAAAATTAAGAGCAAGCAATTACCCCATGTTGATGGCTGTACATATTGATTGCAGATTTCACCATTCGCACAGCTCTGTTGTGCTGGTTCCACAAGTCGTCTACCATCCTCAGTACGTAAGAGTAATCCCACGGGCCTAACACAGTGATGTTTTTTGTTTCTTCTGCTGGTTTGCTGCTAGTACCAAGAGCTCGGAAGTAGTACAAACATAATTCGTGGATCTTGCCACGATCCTGAAACTGGAGGACTTGTGAGAAGGCGCAAAGCACGGGATTTGATGGTCCGAGAAACTCTGCTTGTTGTTGAGGTTTGGGGTGGTGTGCAGCCTTGGCTGCAGCCACGTAAGCTTCTTCCACAGATACCATAAAAGCACCATCATCACGATTTCTTTTGGCTGTATGATTCAGGTCATCCACGATTTGGAGATTGGCCCGAGCCAGCTGCAACCGTCGCATGGCTTCACCCGGCGTGAGGGCAGGGTAGCGGGTGCAAAGAAAGGAGACGAGGCCATACAGGGACCTAACTGCGATTCGAAGTAGGGCTTTGGTGCTTATTGCCTGAATCTCGACTTTTTTCTCTAACGGTAGAGGGTAGGCTTGGCTATACCAGAGTGTATTAAGGATGATGTTGGAGACGGGGTCCAGCGGCCCGTAGCAGTGGCCAGCCTGGAGCAGACTGTGGTGGTAGTGCGAGCGCAGCTTGTCCTTGGGCAGCCAGGCAAGGGCCTGCAGGTAGTATCCATGGATTGTGGTGAGGAGCATGCGCCTCATCGTTGGCCGCGGCACTGGGGGCATCTCTGGAGGATTCAGCTTGAGGAGGCGACCAGAGGCGAGCTCAATGGCAGTGAGAAGCTTACACCTCAGAGTCGAGTTGTTCATTCCTCCTAAGGAAAGATTGAGCTTGAGGAGTCGGCAAGAAGCAAGCTCCCAGGATTTCTCCAGGCAAAGAACCACTGGAGGCGGCGGCTGTTGCTGAAGAAGAAGTGGTATGACGTTGATCAGCTGCGAGGGATGTGAGGGTACCTCGTGCAAAGAAGGGGACAGTAGTTTCCAGCCTAGAGCAAACTGGTGCGGGTTGGGGTGCTGGGCGGCGGCTGCAGCACACCGGAGGGCCGTCTCGACGGCGGCCACGGTGGTGTCGGACGTGAACCCGAAGGTCCCCTCCATCCCGCGGTGGTTGATGATGAGGCGGGCGGCCACGAGTGGGTCCAAATCGGCCATGTTGAGATACCACATGGCCCTGTAGTCGGTGAGGTAGGGAAAGAGGGCGACCAGGAAGGCGACGAGGCCGTCGCACGAACGCTGGCTCATGTCGCCTATCTGATCTTGAATCCTCTGCTCCTCCTCCTCCACTTCTTCCCCTTCATCCTCCTCCTCCTGCTTAAGGAGGACGACACATTTGGATATTGCGATGCCGGCGATGATGTTGGAGACGGGGTCTAGGAGGCCGAAGCAGAAGCCGGCGTCGAAGACCCCCTTGAGACGCTTCACCCGGCCGTAGCAGGAGCGTATCTTGGCTCGGAGCTCCTTTCCGATCCCACTGTCCAGCTCCTGGTCCGCCGAGAACTCGTCGTCTCCGATACCTAGGTTGTCCGGGCCATAGATCCTAAGGCGGCTGTTGCTGCTCGTAGCCATTGATGATGGGGTGGATTGCAAGGGAGGATGATCTGATTGGAGGTGGCGGCCGGCGGCTGGGAAGAAGATGGGATTTCTATAGTGTCGGTCCGGCGGCTGGGAAGAAGATGAGATTTATCTAGTGTCGGTCGACCGACAAAGCTTATGTATGAGTCAGAGCGCGTCCTCTTATCCTAAAATCTCAATCTTTAATACTCTCTCTACAATCTCGGCGTGATTGGCAACTAAAATCTCGAGTTTCCTAAAATAAAAATCTCGACAGAGAGAAGAAGAAAGGCACCTCCATTCGCAGAGACGGTGAAGCTGCCGGTAGCCATACTCTCCAATGCGCATCCTCTCCGTGGCTCTCACCCCGCGGACGCAGCCCCCGGTGATTCTCCTCCGGCCGGCCGGCCGGCCATGCGGGGCGTGAGGTCCATGTCGATCTGGGAAGAAACGACGCCTTCCTTATCCCTTGGGCAAATTCTCAAATCAGCCCTCGGCTTGTACGATAATCACTCTTAAGTCTACTCTATTCACAATTATTTCCTACTACTTCCATTTTGAGGATGCCGTTTCAATATAAGATTAATTCAACTTCCCAGCAGAAAACTTCATCTCGTTGAGCGACGGAGACGATCTTGTTCCTCAACCATTGTCATGTGCAATTTCTTTTTCAACATAAAGTGAGAGAGATTTTTGGCTCCTGGGCATAAGTGATCTAGCTTTTTAAAAAAATCGAAAATCATCTTTACAAGCTTTAAAAAAATTGAAAAAAAATATTCGGATGTAGCCAACGATTTATCCTGGAAACATCCAAAAAATCATGTAAAAAATATTCGGATGTAGTTTCAAAATTTTCATGAAAGTAGCCCAAAAATATAGCTCTAACACGAATAAATATTTCTATCACTTGTCAATATGTCTACTTAATGGCTCTCCAGGATTTGGGCGACTCTATATATGAGTTATTATTAGATCTAATGGATCTTTCCTAATGTACTCCCTCTGTCCATAATTAGACGTCGGACTGACAGTTCATTTTATTTTTTTCAAAAACCCCCCTAATACATCTAAAACATTTCAAATCCAGCCATGTTTTCGGGTCGTCTTCCCCGCCGTCCTCCCCGCCGTCCGCCATTGACGGGGGCGAGGGAGGAGCTCGTTGAGGACCTCAGCGCTCTCCGTGCTCCTCTTCCAGTATGCACCCTACGCTCCCTCCGCGACCTCCGGCCCCGGCCCCGGTCGAGCTCGCCGTGAATCGACCGAATCGGGTCGTCTCCTCCAACTCCGGCCCCACTCGAGCTCGCCGCCGTCGCGCCTCCTCAGGCTTCGCCGAGCCTTCAACAGCATCAGAGTGACATTCTGGCCATCCACAAGCATTTTCCACACGAGATTGGCTTCTGATTTCGTTGGCCGTTGTGGACCTCCGCTCGCCGTCGCCAGAGGTCGTCACCGGAGCTCCGGCGGTGACCAAAAACCAGCGGCGCCGCCACAGAAGTGTCTACTACTCGTGTTGCTTCTCCCCTACGTCGTTGTAGTTCGCAGCTACTGCTCCATCCCTGCTAAAGATTCAGAGTATCAAAAAGTTTCAGAGAAAGGAAAACAAGATTTTGTGAACAAGCTAGTACAGTCTCTGTTGATCATAATCACACACTAAGCAGTAAGAAACTTGTGCAAAAGTCTCTGAGGATCACTGTTGCAAAAGACCAGGGGAAGATTCAGTGAACAAGCTGTACACTGAATGATGCCGCAAGAATCACAAACAACAGTAAGAAACTTGTGCAAGAAGCAGTCAACAAGAGTATCAGGACATGTAGTGTGATGATCTGGTTCTGTATGCATGCGTCAACTGGCGCAAGGTGCTAGCTACAGAGGACAAAACAAGATTCAAAATTGTTCAGGTGCAATGTGAAGTTTCAGAGGACTACAAAATGAGACTTGCACCTACTGCAGCATCAGGTGCAGTGTGAAAATACTTGAATTAACTACTGTTGCAATTCTGTCAACAACAACTCAGTGTGAAGTTATTGCAGCATCAGGAGTACCTTTCATTTATATTGCTCACTTACTCACTGATACGTCTCAAACGTATCTATAATTTTTGATGCTCCATGCTTGTTTTTACACCATTTGTTTAATATTTTGTTACACTTCGTGGCACTTTTATGCATTTTCTGGAACTAACCTATTAACAAGTCGCCACAGTGCCAGTTCCCTGTTTTCTGATGTTTTGTGTTTCAGAAAAGCTACATAGGAAATATTCTCAGAATTGGACGAAACAAGTTTCTGAAGTCTTATTTTTCCTGGAAGCTTCCAGAGATCCGAAGAGGAGACGGAGAGGGGCCACAGGCCACCCTCACACCAGGGCAGCGCGGCCCAGCCCCTGGCCGTGCCCCCTATGTGTGAGGACGCCTGGGTCCACTTCTGACAATGCCCCTTCGCCTATAAAGACCCCCCGACGGGAAAAACCTAAGGCCCCGATCAATTTTCCAGAAACACATCGCGATCCACCGCCGTCGTCGACCCGAGATCGGGAGGGTCCAGAAGCTCTTTCCGGCACCCTGTCGGAGAGGGGAATCGCCACCGGAGGTCTTCTTCATCGCCATGCTTGCCTCCGGAGCGATGAGTGAGTAGTCTACCTTGGACTATGGGTCCATAGCAGTAGCTAGATAGTTGTCTCCTCCACCATGTGCTTCATGTTTAGATCTCATGAGCTGCCCTACATGATTGAGATCACCGTTATGTAATTCTATATGTTTGGTTTGTTGGGATCCGATGAATATTGGTGTTATGATTGAGTTGCTATACTGAAATATATCTTATGTTATCTCTATGTTGTTTATGATCTTGCATGCATAGTTTTAAAAACCAAACCGGTTCAGTGGTTCGACCAGAAAAAACCTGAACCGAAGCTTTCACCGGTTTTTTAAGAGTCACTGGTCCAACTAAGAAAAAACCAAAAAAACTGCATAAAAATAATGTGTTTTCACGAGGAGATGATCCTAAAACCTAGAACCTTGCTCCAAATACTTTGCATAAGGCCTAATACCACCTTTACTACACTTAGATTGTGATCTACTATGAAAGCAAACACAAAATATATGATTCGATGCTAAATTTTTCCAAAATTAACTTAATTATTTATTAAATTTGATGGTTTTTTGTCGCTATTGAACCAGCTGAGCCACCGGTTAGACCAGTGAACCAGTGAGCCAGTCACCTCACCGGTTCACTCACCGGTCCGGTTTTTGAAACTATGCTTGCATGCTCTCCGTTGTTAGTAGCTATCTTGGCCGAGTAGTTGCTAGTGACTCCAAGAGGGGGTATTTATGCTTGATAGTGGGTTCATGTCTCTATTTAATCTGGGGGAGTGACAGAAACCCCTAAGGTTGTAGATGTGTTGTTGCTACTAGGGAGAAAATAACATTCATATGCTCGAGGGCATATGCTTTGTTTACATTACACACTTTGCTTAATGCAATTATCTGTTGTTCGCAACTTAATACTCATGGGGTGTTCGGATGATATCCCCGGGAGTGGATTATTAGTCATAGATGCAGTTGGATGGCGGCCTATGTATTTTGTTGTAATGCCCAGAGTAAATCGCATAGTGATCTTCTTGACATATCACGTTTATCTTTATTCTATCAATTGCCCAACTGTAATTTGTTTACCCAGCATGTGTTATTTATTTTATGGAGAGACACCACTAGTGAATTGTGGACCCCGGTCCTATTTCCATCATATTGCTATCACCTGTTTACTTTACTCACACTGTTTACTTTACTCGTATACTAATATCACTGTTTTCCACTCGATGCGCTCATAACCTTTGTTTCAAGCAAACCGGTGAGATTGACAACCTCATCGCAAGTTGGGAATAAAGTACTTGGTTGTGTGTGTGCAGGTTCCGCGTTGCTACTGGCCGAAGACGAGTCAACAAGTGTCGTAAACGGCGCCCTTGTTTGAGTGTTATTAAGCCAGTCCGCATCACCTTCAGTCGTTTGTCTCTCCTCTCCTGATCGACATACCTTGGTTTCTTAACTGAGGGAAAATCTTGCTGCTATATTCATCACACCTTCCTCTTGGGGTTCCCAACGGGCTGGTCATTCATCTACACGCCACCAACTCTTTTCTGGCGCCATCAACCAGCAATCACTCACTTGTAAATTAATCCTACTCCTTTGAATCTAAACAAGCTGGTACAGTATAAAAAAGAGCAAACTCACATGTCATAAAGTTTAAACTTGATTTCTCTCTCAATCTGAACAAGCTTGCATAGTATAGATGCTATTAGTACTCTGGTCATTTGAGCAATGGCTACTGCTTAATATAAATGGGAGTCTCTGTTTATAAGTAAAAAGAGCAAACTCTGTTAATCCCCATTTTATTGTTTACATTTGTTTATAAGTAAATGGGAGTCTCTGTTTAAATATATGCTCTTTTGAGCAATGGGCCTCTCTCTCAATCTGAACAAGCTTGTACAGTATAAATATATGCTGGCATACTCCTGTTTACCACTGTTTATAAGTAAATGGGAGTCTCTGTTTAATATTTGTGTGTTTACTGTGACAGGTAATAACAAGAGAATGAGAATGTTGGAAGTACTAGAGAACAAAAGCCTCAAAATTGATCAGCAAATAGTGCTCTCCAATGAGTATTTGTATGAGCAATTTGGTGACGGCCAACTATATAAGCTTGTACCCAAGAGGAAGAAACTACCTCTTGGAGCTTTGGGTGTTTGGAAATATAATCGGATGCATCAAAAGGATATTTTCTCTAAACCTTTGTGAAAGGATCGTATGAGCGACTAGAGGGGGGGGTGAATAGGAGCTACCCAAATTTTTACTTCTTTTCAAGTTAAGGCTAGACAAGAAGGTAAATTCTCTAGATGTGCTACTAAGTGAATTTACCTAGAGTGACAAGCAAGCTAGCAATAACAATATAAGTAAAGGTACGAGTAAAGGATAGAGGTAACCGCAATGGAGACACGAAGACACAAGGATGTATTCTCGTAGTTCCTTCCTTGTTACGGGAAGTACGTATATGTTGGAGAGGTGTGGTGCCACAAAGGCCACCAATGCCACAAAGGTTCACCCTATTCTCCGGTGAACAAGCCACAAAGGCGAGTTCACGCTCCACTAAGCGATGCCCTTGAAGGCGGCACGACACCTTTACACAAAGTATTGGGGCAAGCTCCACAACTCAATTGGAGGCTCCCAATAGGCCCACCAAGCTCTTACACACAAAGTTAAGCTTGGAGGACGGCTTCTTCCGGCTAGGGATCCGATGAATCACACAAGTTACAAGCCCCTCAACAAAGAGAGGGGGGAAATCAAATCGCCTTGGTGGAAGTGTAGATCTAGGTCTTCTCCCTCAAATCCCAAAAGGGCTTTGAGTTCTATTGGCTAGGGAGAGAGAACTAGTGCTATGAAGCTTTGGAACAATGGAGGAGAGAGAGTGGAAGCCGCAGCCAGCTCTTGAGGAAGAAGAAGGCTTTATATAGTCCTCCACGAAATGTAGCCGTTGCTGGACGACTAGGGCCGGAGTCTCCGGCCAGGAGGGACGGAGTCTCCGCCCTAAGTGACTCCAGGGCCGGAGTCTCCGGCCAGAGACAAAAGTCTCCGGCCCAACTCCGGCCTGGTCTCTGAATTGTCCAAGCCAGTCTGCAACCCTCGACCACCCGGCCAGACCGGAGTCTCTGGCCCACCCGGAGTCTCCGGCCAGAGACAGAAAGTCTCCGGCCCAACTCCGGGAGGGCATCTGAACTGTCCAACTGGGAGGGTTGCTGGGGCGAATCCCCTAGGCCGGAGTCTCCGGCAAACAGGGCCGGAGTCTCCGCCCTAGAAGAAGCAACAGCAGCACTTCGTGGAACCCCTCTCCACCATTTCCACCTTCGCGAAGCACCTTACAAGACAACTAGGCCCTAACTCCACTACTGGACTACGGGCTCCGATCTTTTCTTCCTTTTTGGGGTGCACCTCCGCGAGATCCTGAAATAACCTAGAAAATCTGCAGAACTTTAATAGCATGGTTAAATCACCAAATGTTGTTAACAAACACCAAAATACATTTATTAGGGAAATGCTCTTTCAATCTCCCCCTTTTTGGTGTTTGATGACAACATACGGATTTGCAAGATATAAGCACAATAAAATGAAATATATAGCCAAAGCTCCCCCTACTTGTGTGCACAACACAATTTGCATTTGAACATGAGCCACACAAGTAAGGATCATCACTCCCCCTATATATTTCACAATTATACCAAGAGCAAGTAATAATACATGAGACTAACCATAAGCATATAAGTAAGACTAACAAGATAGATAGCACACATTAATAATAGTCTTACTAAGCAACAGAGGAACTTAAGTCTCACAAACATAACGTACCACACACATTTAATAGTTCAACACTAAGATAGATGAGACACAACATGAAAGTCCATGAAGTTGTGTCTCGACCAAAGCAAAGGCAAAGGCAAATCCAAATCCAAATAAACCAACCCATGGCAAATCCCAACGATGACATCCTAATAGAGCTACTTCTCCCCCTTTGGCATCGAGACACCAAAAAGGGAAAAGAGCGATGCTACACGCCCATGGGATCACTCATCGTCTTCATCCTCGGGCTCGTCCTCGGAACCGGCATTGAAGTCCTCATCTCCTTCTTCAATATCATCAGAAGCCATGGGCTTCTTGCCATGATGCACATTGGAGGTGCCAGAGGTGACCTCCTCAAAGGCTTGCCAGTCAGTCAGACCCTTGCTCCACTTGCCATAGGAGTGAGTGCCGGATGAAGAAGAGGAAGGAGGTGATTCCACATAGTCCGGTTGAGACTTCCGAAAGGCCTTGTGAAGAACTTGTTGATTGTCATTCAGATGCTTTTGGGCAATGTAGCTCTCATATTGCTTGTGGCGGATGTCCACATTCATGCACAGCACATTCCTTTGGAACCAGTTGAGCTTCTTGTATTCTTGCCCAAACTCATTGTTGGAGCTAGAGCCGGCATTGCTAGCATGCTTCATCCTTGGGCCCCTTCTAGTTGACACTCCCTCGGCAAAGGCATCATCATCTTCACCTCTCACCGGAGCAAATGGTTCCTTGGAGTGACCGGTGGGTTCTTTGCGTTGAAGCTTGACAACCTTGTGATTCACAAGGTTTGCATCGAGAAGAGGAAGGTTGAGTCCTTGAGCATGGATGAGCCTCATGATAAACGGGGCATAAAGAGGAGTCTTCTTGTTGAGAATGCAATCATTGATCTCCTTGTGAATGAAATCCATCACATCAAGTGGCTCAACGGGTGCGGTCTCCCCTTTGCAATAGACTTCATGAGAGTAGGCCAAGAGATTCACCAAAGCCCCACGAATAGCATCAAAGTTACCGGCTTGAGGGGCAATGGAGGCCCGGAATATGCGGAGCAAGATGTTGGACCGTTTGGATAGCCCAAGTGTGCCCCCAATGACAATCTTCTTGTCATCCCCGGTGTAGAGAGGAGCAAGCTTCTTCTTCTCATAGTACTCACCATCCACATGCATCCTCATGCCACTAGGAGTAGTAGCACCACGAAACTCATACCCAAGGAGAGCAGCAAAGTTCATGAAGTTGGAGTGACAAACCTCTTCTCCGGTCATCCAAGTCATGGGGATCTCCTCACCATCCCCAAGAACCAAGGTAGCAAAGAACTGATGGATCAAAGTGATGTTATAGGGCTCTTGAGTCTTCATGAGTGGATGGAGCCCAAGCTTGTGAGTGATCCACACGGCCTCTCCAAAATATGCACTGTACTTGGCAAAATGAGAGAAGTCCATGACCGTCTGAGGGCAAGCCGGATACTTCTTGAGAGAAGCATAGAATTCCTTCATGATCAGTTCTTGCTCTTTGCGGACAAAGCAACGGTCACGAGTGTTCCGCGGGAGAGTGTACATGTCCCTCTTCCTCATCTCAACAAATTCAGATGACGACAGCCCTTCCAAGGTCACAAGGCTATCGAACTTGACCTTCTTAGCTGCCTCAGCCCGTTCCTCCTCAGCCATCCTCGTCTTGAGTCTCTTAGCATCCCTTGCTTGCTGAGCAATGACTGACCTCTGAGCAATAGCCCCTGTGGCGGGATTGACAACCAATTTGTCCTTGCTATGAGCGGCCGGTTTCCGAGAACCACCTGCACCTGTGAATGAGTGAGGAAGATAGCAGGGTTGAGGTGACATGTCCTAGAATCAAAAAAGTAAGCAACTATGCTGTGACATGGTGCACTCAGGCCTGATCTAGCCAGAGTCTCCGGGGACTCGGGCCGGAGTCTCCGGCCAAAACCGGAGACTTTGCGTCCAGGCCGGAGTCTCCGGCCACAGGGGTCGGAGTCTCCGGTTGGATGCAGGAGCCCGAGCCTAGGAGACTACATTTGAACAAATAGAGTGCAAAATCCACAATAAAGTTGCTAAGAAGATGATTGATAGCCACTAGAAGGTAGTACACCATATCAAACTAGGGGAAACATGCAAATCTCATAGATCTAGGGAGAACTAGATGAAGGAGATTGAGAGCAAGTTTACCGGAGTCCATGGCACGAAATTGACCGGTGGGAATGATCCCACACCTTCAAGAACTAGTTTTGTCGGTGGCATGGTGGATCCCGAAGCTTGGAGAGGCTCCGGGGCCGATCTTGGACAATGGGGGCGACAGGGGAAGAGCAGGGGCACGGGGGTGGATGGGGAAGAATGAACCGTTCTTCCCCACCCCGTGCCCTAAGTATTTGAGTCGAAACCGCCCGGCCGGAGTCTCCGGTACTTACCCCGGAGTCTCCGGCCCACCGGAGTCTCCGGGCTGTAAGCCCCGGAGTCTCCGGCCCCCCATTGACAAGATCACATTTATGGTGGAAAAGGACATGTCATTTAAAGATGAGTATGTTTGAGGATGAGATAGGCTTGGGATGGACACATTGTCACTGTGTGGTACAAAATGCTCATGTTTGCAAACATGCAAATAAAATCAAATAAGACCAAACATGAGCATGTTCCCATAAAAAAAATAAGACAATAAAATCAAATGGGAAACTCCTCCACTAAGGAGGTCGGTGACCAAAGGCCACCATGTATGAGTATATAGGTATGGCACCGCGAAGATATATCTTGGGCCCAAAACCTAGACTCATCGATTAAGCTCAAAAATGTCACAAATGACAAGATAGAACAATACGCTTACTATTGGCATTATGGGGGGAGGGATAGTCCAATCAATTAGGACCGCACTCCCCCTATTTCCATGCCCACATCTAGAACAACACACAAGTTAGAGTATGGGAGTGAATGCACATAGCTCAAGCCACATTGCTTGAATTAATGATATTTAGTTCATGCCTCAATTCTCGGAATCTTGCTTCATCAAGAGGCTTTGTGAATATATCGGCAAGTTGCTCATGAGTGACAACATAAGATAGATCAATATCTCCACGGTTGACATGATCCCGAATGAAATGATGATGAATTTCAATATGCTTCGTCTTGTTGTGTTGCACCGGGTTGTGAGCGATCTTGATTGCACTTTCATTATCACATAAAAGAGGCACTTTGTCAAAAATGACACCGTAATCCTTCAAAGTTTGCCTCATCCATAAGAGTTGTGCACAACAACTAGCCGCGGCTACATATTCGGCTTCGGTGGTAGAGAGAGACACACAATTTTGTTTCTTAGATGACCAACACACCAAAGACCTACCAAGAAATTGGCAAGCCCCGGAGGTTGATTTCCGTTCCACTTTGTCTCCCGCCCAATCCGAATCCGAGTAACCTACAAGATCAAAACTTGCTCCTTTTGGATACCAAAGACCAAAGTTAGGGGTATTCACTAAATATCGAAAGATTCTTTTGACCGCCACTAAGTGGCTTTCTTTTGGTGCGGCTTGAAAACGTGCACAAACTCCCACACTTAACATAATGTCCGGTCTAGATGCACAAAGGTAAAGCAAGGAACCAATCATAGATCTATAGAGTTTTTGATCCACTTCTTTACCATTAGGATCGAGATCAATATTAACCTTTGTTGGCATGGGAGTCTTTGCACCTTTGACTCCTATCATCTCGAACCTCTTGAGCATGTCTTGGGTATATTTGGCTTGGTTCACAAAAGTCCCTCCCTTCAATTGTTTGACTTCAAATCCAAGGAAGAACTCTAACTCCCCCATCATAGACATCTCAAACTTGTCGGTCATGAGCTTGGCAAACTCATTATTGAAAGCTTTGTTAGTAGAACCAAATATAATATCATCAACATATAATTGACAAATGAAAAGCTCCCCATTGACTTTCTTAGTAAAAAGAGTGGGATCGATCACCCCAATTTCAAAACCACGATCAACCAACAACTCTTTAAGGTGCTCATACCATGCACGTGGGGCTTGTTTGAGGCCATAGAGCGCCTTATCAAGTTTGTAAACGTGGTTAGGAAACTTAGGGTTTTCGAAGCCCGGGGGTTGCTTCACAAAAACCAATTCATTTAAGGGACCGTTGAGAAATGCACTTTTAACATCCATTTGTTGAAGTTTAAAGTTATGATGTGATGCATATGCAAGTAAGATGCGAATGGATTCAAGACGGGCAACGGGAGCGAAAGTTTCACCAAAGTCAATACCCTCAACTTGGGAGAAACCTTGAGCCACCAATCTTGCCTTATTACGAATGACTATGCCATTTGCATCTTGCTTGTTCTTGAAGATCCACTTGGTCCCAATGACATTACGGCAATCTGTAGGCCTTTCTACTAGAGTCCAAACTTTGTTGCGCTCGAAGTTGTTGAGTTCATCATGCATGGCATCAAGCCAATCCGGATCCTCGAGTGCCTCATAAACTTTCTTGGGTTCTACACAAGAGACAAAAGCATGATGAGAGCTAAAGTTAGAAAGTTGCCTCCTAGTGGAGACACCTTTACGAACACTCCCAACCACATTTTCCAAGGATATGCTTCTTCGTCGAAGAATGGACTCAAGCTTCTTCTCACGGCGAGTGCGAGCCTCAAGAGGAGATTCTTGAGAGTCTACTTGATCATCTTCATGATCACTGTTCTGGTCCTCGCCTTGACCAGTAGGATTGCCTAGATCATCAAGTGGTCCATAGCCACGGAATTCCGAAGGATCTTCATCAAGGCCTTGATCATCCCCGGAGACTCCGAAATCCATACCCGGAGACTCCGGTATAGGCCGGAGAGTCCGGACCATAGGGTCCGGAGACTCCGAGCAAGATTGCTCGGTGGGATGATCTTGAGGTTGAGGGTGCGCAGCTTGTCTTTGGTCAATGTCCTGTGGGTGTTCAGCAGGTGAAGGCTCCACTTGTGTAGAGCATTGTCCTTCTCCTTCGGCCAAAAGGTGTCCCTCAATGGGCCCGAAGAATCCGACACCCATTCTTCTTATGGCTTGGGAAGGAATTTCGTCACCTACATCACGAACACCACTTTGTCCCACAAAGGAACCATTATCTTCATCGAACCTAACATTACAAGTCTCTATAACATGCCCGGTGGACTTGCTATAGATCCTATAGGAATGTGAGTCCGTGGAGTAACCAACAAAGATACCCTCTATAGCTTTAGAATCAAATTTTGACAAACGAACACCTTTCTTGAGATAGAAACACTTACAACCAAATACCCGGAAGTACTTGATGTTGGGCTTTTGCCCGGTAAGAATTTCATATGGAGTCTTGTTCAAGTTCTTGCGGAGATAAAGCCGGTTGGTGGCATGGCATGCGGTATTAATAGCTTCGGCCCAAAAGTTGTATGGAGACTTGAACTTGGCCAACATAGTTCTTGCCGCATCCATAAGAGTCCGGTTCTTCCTCTCGGCAACTCCATTTCGTTGCGGGGTATATGCAGCGGAATATTGATGTTTGATACCCGCATCACTAAGAAACTCATTTAGGGAGTAGTTCTTGAACTCGGTGCCATTGTCACTTCTTATAGTCAATATGGTGGTATTGAATTGACGCTCAACTTTGGTGGCAAAGTCTTTGACGGTTTGTTGGGTCTCACTCTTGAACTCAAAGAAATAAACCCAAGTGTATCTTGAATAGTCATCGACAATCACCAAGCAATATTTCTTGCCACCAAGACTTGCATAAGTGGGAGGTCCAAAGAGATCCATGTGAAGGAGCTCCAAGCACCTCTTGGAAGAGATAATAGTCTTGCTTGGATGACTTGTTTCATGCATCTTTCCTTCAATACATGCCCTACAAACATGATCTTTGGCAAAAGAAACATCCTTTAGTCCGAGTATGTGGCCGCCGGTGTAGAGATTTTGCAAAGCTCTCATATTGACGTGGGCTAACCGGCGATGCCAAAGCCATCCCACGTCGGCCTTAGCAATTAGGCATATCGCGGCCGTAGTGGGTTTCTCCGAAAAGTCCACCACATACAAGCCATTCTCGACATACCCAACAAAGGCAACCTTGAGAGACTTACTCCACATGACGACCACAATATCAATATCAAAATATGTGGCATAGCCCATAGTAGCAAGTTGATGAACGGAAAGTAGATTATAACCAATGGTTTCGACAAGCATGACATTCACTAGGGACACGTCCGGAGTGATCACCACCTTACCGAAACCAAGTACCTTAGAGGATGAATTATCACCATATGAGACCGTGACATTTGAAGTATTGGGCTTTAGATCTTCCACAATATTTTTGCTTCCGGTCATGTGGCTTGTGGCACCACTATCAATAATCCATTTTCCTCCTCCGGAAGCAATGCCCTACAAGAGATTAATTCTTGATTTTAGGTCCCCATTTTTGAATGGGTCCTCTTTTGTTAGTCACAAGATTCTTAGGTACCCAAATAGCATATTTAATGTAACCATCATAGGGACCAACATATTTAGCATAGACATCACCATAATAGTCCCTAAGAAGAACATAATGAGGGTTATATTTTCCTGCAAAATTATTGTGAGAAGGGCCGGAGACTCCGGCCTTTGGGAGCGGAGACTCCGGGGTAGATGAACTAACCGGAGACTCCGGAACCTTTGACCCGGAGACTCCGGTCTCCTCGATTTTCTTCTTCCCATTCAGCTCCTCCCACTCCTCCTCGGTGTAACAAATATCAAAGGGGACATGAGGAGTAGGAGCAGCAGCAGCAGGCTTTGTCTTCTTCTTGTTCTTCTTATTCTTCTTCTTCTTTGAGGACTCGGCCACCAAACAAAGATCCCCTTTCTTTGAGGACTCGGCAACAAATCCGAGGCCCTCCTTTCCCTTGAACAATCTTTGATTGTTCAAGAGATCATTGAGATTCTTCTCTCCTTGAATGCAAGTAGCAAGGCCCTTAGCAAGATCGGCCTTCAACCTATTGTTCTCCTCAATGATATCACTATGATCACAAATAGAGTTAGAAGAACAAGGAACTTCAATAACTTGCATTGGTGGGACTTTAGATTGTTCAATAGTTAGTTGAATTTGAAGTTGTTCACGAATCTTGGTGAGATGCGAGAATTTGCCTTCCAAAGCCTTGTGGGCTTCTTCAAGCTTCTCAAACTTCTCACGAAGATCATTATGACCAACGTCAAATTCAACTTTCTCCTTTTTAAGCAACTTGACCATAGCTAGAGCATGGTCACGTTCTTTAGTGAGTTTTGACAAGATTAGATTATGAGACTCTTCTAGTCCCAACAATTTCTCCTCTAAAGAGACTCTCAAGTTTTGCTCTTCTTCGAGCTCAATTGATAGAGAGCCAATATCATCGGCGGCTAATCTTTCCAACTCCTCCTTCTCCTTGATAGTGTCATGGGCATCACCAATTTCACACATTAGTGTCTCAAAGTATATCTTGGTTGGCCCCTTCATGTTAGCAAGAAAATCATCACAAGAAACTAGTTCTTTCTTAATCTTAAGACTACTCACATCATCCATAGAGGTAGCATTGGAATGCGATGATGAAGGAGTAGGTGATGAGGTTACCTCCGAGGCCTTAGCCATAAGACACTTGTGAGTGGTGATGATGGCGTTCTCATTTTGTGAGTTGAAGAGGGATGTAGATGGTGTGGAGACAATGGCAATGGCGGCCACTTCTCCATTCTCTTCATCAACAGAGTCATCATCATCGGACTCGGAGTCATACTCCTCATGAACCACCAATACCCTTTCTCCTTTCTTCTTGTTGTCCTTGTTCCCATGCTTCTTGGATGGGTAGAACTTTGATGACCGGCGCTTGGGGATGAGCCGGCCTTCATTGTCCTCCTTGTTCTCATAAGGACATTCGGCGATGAAGTGCTTGATTCCTCCACAATTGTAGCAATGCCTCACTTTAGAGTCACCACCCTTCCTTGGAAAGGATTTGAACTTGGATCCCTTCGTCTTGTGCTTGTTGGCATCCCAAAAGGCATTTGCATTGAGAGCCAAGTGTTCATGGAGGGCAAACTTGAGATCTTCCGGAGACCAACACTCTTCTTCATATATTTCTTCTTCTCCTTCTCCTTGCTTGGACACCACCTTGGCCTTGAGAGCAAGATTGTGAACTCCTTGTCCGGCAAGAACACGGGCTCTAGTCTCTTCCGCGTTCTTCTTCAAGATAGACAAGGCGGTGAACTCGCAAAGAACTTCATTTGAGGTCATACTCCCAAAATCCGGTCTTGAACGGATTATCTCGGACCGCATGGGTTCTCTTGGGTTGATGGAGGTAATGAACATACGCTTGATATAGTCATCACCATTGTCTTTGCACCCAAACCCGGTCAAGGCCGTTGCAAGAGCCAAGATCCTTTGGTACATCTCATCGGGAGTCTCATTGTCACGCATAATGAAATCCCTTTCTTCACTCTTGAGCTCATCAAACTTGGAGGACCGAATACTCTCATTCCCAATGAAGAGCATAGTGAGATAGTCCCATACTTCCTTGGCGGTGCTCAAATTGTTGATGTGTACCGCATGAGTATCCGGTACGGCTTGTTGAAGGAGATGCTTGGCGGTGGCATTGAGTTGCTCATCAACTTCTTCCCTTCCGGTCAAGTTGAGAGGATCATGAGGTGCAAAGCCATTTTGTATGACCCTCCACAAATGAGTAGAAGAGCTAGAAATATGAGATTTCATTAGTCCTTGCCATTTAATAAAATTGCGAGAATCAAGCTTAGGAGGAGATCCCATGTTGTTAATGTGTGGCATAGGATAATGGACCGGCGGAGGGGAGTAAGTGTTAGGGGGTGGAATGTTAGCACCCTTTGCCGGACCATCATTTTCCTTAGGAGGGTCACCTTTATTCTCGGCGGAGGTGGAGCCATCGTTGGGTGGCTTCACCTTAGCCAAGGAGAGTTCCACACTAGGTGTGGTGTTTGGGTCGGTGGGCCCGGAAGGTTTTCTTCCAAAATATTCCTCAAACATAGCCTTCATCTCCAATCTCATGGTGGTTTGCATTGTGTCCAAGGACGCCAAATGCTCCTCACGTGAGATTGAAGAGGAAGAGATAGATGGAGGAGTATCTTCGGGAGGAGTTTCTTTACCCTAATCCCCTTCCATAGTTGCTCAAACTCTTAGGCGGTTAAGCCCGAATAAGAGACCACGCTCTGATACCAATTGAAAGGATCGTATGAGCGACTAGAGGGGGGGTGAATAGGAGCTACCCAAATTTTTACTTCTTTTCAAGTTAAGGCTAGACAAGAAGGTAAATTCTCTAGATGTGCTACTAAGTGAATTTACCTAGAGTGACAAGCAAGCTAGCAATAACAATATAAGTAAAGGTACGAGTAAAGGATAGAGGTAACCGCAATGGAGACACGAAGACACAAGGATGTATTCCCGTAGTTCCTTCCTTGTTACGGGAAGTACGTCTACGTTGGAGAGGTGTGGTGCCACAAAGGCCACCAACGCCACAAAGGCTCACCCTATTCTCCGGTGAACAAGCCACAAAGGCGAGTTCACGCTCCACTAAGCGATGCCCTTGAAGGCGGCACGACACCTTTACACAAAGTATTGGGGCAAGCTCCACAACTCAATTGGAGGCTCCCAATAGGCCCACCAAGCTCTTACACACAAAGTTAAGCTTGGAGGACGGCTTCTTCCGGCTAGGGATCCGATGAATCACACAAGTTACAAGCCCCTCAACAAAGAGAGGGGGAAATCAAATCGCCTTGGTGGAAGTGTAGATCTAGGTCTTCTCCCTCAAATCCCAAAAGGGCTTTGAGTTCTATTGGCTAGGGAGAGAGAACTAGTGCTATGAAGCTTTGGAACAATGGAGGAGAGAGAGTGGAAGCCGCAGCCAGCTCTTGAGGAAGAAGAAGGCTTTATATAGTCCTCCACGAAATGTAGCCGTTGCTGGACGACTAGGGCCGGAGTCTCCGGCCAGAGACAAAAGTCTCCGGCCCAACTCCGGCCTGGTCTCTGAATTGTCCAAGCCAGTCTGCAACCCTCGACCACCCGGCCAGACCGGAGTCTCCGGCCCCGGGGGACCGGAGTCTCCGTGTAACGACCCAAGATTTTATCAAATTTTGGGGGAAATTTTTTGTTTTTGTTTTGCTTGAGATGATTGGAAATTTCACAGGGATTTAAAACTTTTTGAGTTTATTTGAAAGCTTTGTTTGAAAACTATTTAAAATCCTCTATTTATTTCTTGAAGAACTTCTTTGAGAAAGATCAAGTTTCAAAATACTACTTTGCGTTTATTCAAACCTATGCAAGCTATCTTGCAAAGGGATATTTACAAAATGGTTTATAAAGTTTTCTATGCCAAAGGAATGTTTTACAAATATATTTCAAAAACTATTTTTATAGAGTTTATTCTCTGATTTTAAAAGAATTACTTTAAAATCCTATTTCTACTTTGGTTTATGCAAATAAACCCTTTGTCTGAATTATAGAGCTTTATTAGGAAATTTGTTTTAATTATAAAAACATGTTTGTTACTGTTATGGATTGTTGTTTTCAATTTTAGAAACTTTACAAAGTTGGTTTGAAGCCTTTTGGATTCAATATGCAAAATCTAGAAAAGAATTAAGAAAACAGAAAATAGAAAATGAACCAGAACAGAAAAAAAGGAGAAGAAGTGGCCAGCCCAACCTGGGCCGTGCCCGGGGCCCAACTCCAGCCGAGTCAGCCCGGGAAACCAGCCCACCCCGCTCTCTCTCCCCTCACTCCCTACCACCGGGACCCACTAGTCAGCACCATCTTCTCCAGCCGTTTCCTCTCACTGGTAACGGAACCTCGCCGGAGTAATGCCCCCCCTTGATTTCGCGCAAGTAATTGGCCATCAAGCCACGGCTATAAGAAGCCCGTACTCCCCTCCTCCATATCCCTTTCGTCCTCCCCCAAGAGCTGCCGCCAATCAACGACGATTGCTCGTCGACGTCCGCAGGTAACGACGGAGCGCCTCGCCGATTCCGACGTGGTAGAGCCCTCCCGTGCCCTCTCTTCGACTTCCCTCTCTCTTGCGCATCCTCTCAGACCATCCCCGCAACTTTTCCTGCAGCAAATCGACGGATTACGTCGACAGCAGAGCCGCCGTCGCTTGGAGACCTCCGTCCACGTGCAGACGCCGCAGAAGACCCCGCCGAGGCACTCCGACCATGCACGCGAGTTCTCCGAGTCTCGCCGCCCCCCGTGCACCTCGCCGTTGATCACCAGGATCACCGGAGCGCCGCCGAAGACCACTTCCAGTGCGCAGACCTCGCCGGAGAAGTTCACCGGAACCCTAACCCGGTGAGGATCTCTCCCATCTCACCTCGTCCCTCGGATCCAGATCCCGTGGCTAGAAATAAAACACTTAACGAATCGGTACAGTTAGATCTGGAGCGTCCAATCTAAGTTTAATCCGACGGTCCTCAATCGCAATCCGACCGAATCGGTATCAACCAGTGCCGTGACGCCACGTCACCTGCCCCAGTCAGCCCCGATCAGATTCGGTCAAAACTCAAATTCAAACTCGATTTCAAATTCCTGTTTCTGTACTGATCTTGTAAAATCTCTAGAAATTAATCTACTTGGCCAAAAATTACAAATAATATACCGTTGGAATCCTTAGGAAGTATAGAATCCAGAAGTACCATAAAATCTTATATTTTATGGGTTCAATTTGAAACTATTTTCAAATTGGAATCAAACCTTCTGTTAGCTGGTTAAATCCATATCTTTAGTTCTGTTAATCCAAAAATTACAAATTTGTAGTCCTTGGAATCCTCTCAACTTGTAGAACATCATAGGATCAAGAAAATCCAAAGTTGATACGTGCACACACTTTGTGCATTCAAATCTATCCAAATCACCAATTTGATCATAGTTTGAATTCCATAACTTATTTTAGAGTGATTCCAATTGCAGTAGCTTTGTTTTACTGCAAGCTATCCAGTAGCATCACTTCCATAATTTCTTGAACCATATCACAATTATTCAAATTCTAATATGAGAATTTGAGTATTCCTATATAGATTGATCCTATTTCTACTTCAATTAATATTTCCTTCTACCATAGCAAATCTCATGATCATACCTAATCATCGATGTTATCTAAACAACATCTTGATCAAGATCATATTTACTTAGACCTATCTTGTATAGTACCCACTTATTCAAATTACAAATGTGTCATTTGAGTAAAGTGTGATACTATCAATCTTAGTTTCTACCTATGCTACTATGGTATTGATCAAATCAACATCATAGTACTTAACCCAATCCCATTTACTCATTAGGAACCCTAAACCATGTTTTCAAACATCATCTATACATATCCATTTCCTATAGCCATTTACTCATGCCTACTCCATCTTAGCCTTGCATTGAACTATTCAATTTGCATTTGAGTTAATTGAGTACTTCAATGTTATAAGAGTCCTAGCCTAAGCCTAAGTGTAATATATACTATTTAAGAATAATTGTCATCACACTTATTCAATAGTATTGCTATTGCACTATTTTGCCTCTTATGTGATTTACCCACATGAGATATTCTAAGATTCAATATGCTTTGATAAAATTCAATATGCTTTGATAAAGCATAAAGATTTCACTCATTATACTTTGTCTAATCCATATGTACTCAAATTGCAATTGTGCTACTTGAGTAGAATATGAATTCATCCCAAACCTAGATCATATTAATGTGGAGTTGTTATAACCCGTACCATAGTATGTTATACACCATGTTGATCAATGAACCATCTGAGCCATGTCCTCAAATATCAATCATTCACACCCAATCCTATGTGTAACTTATACTATTATGAATAAGTGTTGTCACACTTTATTCAGTAGTGTTCTGTTGCACTATTCTATACCTATGTGAATATATTCACATGAGTTATTCTAAACTCTATTCATGCCTACGACAAGCCCAAGGATTATTACCATTACATTGTAATCTTGGAGGATCAATCATTCATACCCAATCCAATGCCTACTTAGTTTTGTTCACATGCATTGAACTATTCAACTTGCAAATGTGCTACTTGAGTAGTTCAAGCGTTCTTAAAACCTAACCTAGCTCCTAAGTGCAACAGATGCTATATAAGGGTAATCGTTGTCACAATTACTCAATAGTATTGTTGTTACACTATTTGACCCTTGTGTGGTTCATTTCACATGAGCTAATCTAAAACTCATTCATGCATTGATAAAGCATACAAACTTCATCAATTATATTATGCCTAGCCCAATTCTCTCTCAAATCATATTAATCTCCCCCAACTAAGCTCTCCGATTCATATCTCACAAATCATGACCTTTTACCATATCTTCTTGTCATAACATCTCAATAAATCTAAATTGTTAAACAAACACTTTTCGTTTGTTTGATTTGTTTGATTGTGTTTGTATGGATTGTTTATGGTATGCTATTTCTGTGCTATAGTTGTGCGAAGAGCTACGTGCTTAGTTGAGAGAAGCAAAACGTCGCGATCTTCAAAAAGGCAAGTGACACACATGTTCCCTACCCATTTTACTTATGCATTAGTAAATTCACCTCTTGTAGTATGCATGATAGGTGTTTTACTCAACTGTTTTATCAAATGCTTAGATCCTAGTAGTGTGTAGCTATCCCTCAAACCCCACATGATAGGATGCTAAATACTTTGTTAACTTTGATGCCATGCTAAGATCACTTGAAAAGTGTTTTGTGAAAAGTTAATAACTTCAACTAAAATGAAACACCTGGGTGGATTGGTATGTTGATGGAGGTGGTGTTGAGTGGCGACCTGGGGCTACACTACGTGTAGTTGCTGCCTGGGCGTACACTTGTGGATGGCCACCCAGGAACAAAGAGATGGCTATGTCTTCCATGCTTAGCGTACTTCCAGTGCAGCCTTATGACATTATGGGCTCTGTCTTGACTGATTAGAATGTGAGAGTGCAACTAGGCGCGAGAAGATGGTGGTAGATGAATTATAGGTTGGGAGCGGATCTTGCCAGTTAGTTGCCCTCTCCTTCTAAAAGGTCTCGTTTCAATTCATGTATGGGCATGAAATGAATCGTAAGGTGAAAGTGCACAACCCTTGCAAGGTGTTTAAATCTAATCGATTAGCCGTGTCCTCGGTTATGGACAATTGAGTCTCTAGACATGGAATGTACGGAATAATCTCATCACCGATTCTGAATTATTAAAATTTGTCTAGAAACCCCTAGGTAGGAACTAAGGACCATACACTCCGAGGGGTGGTGGTGCCTGAGGTTCCAAACTTTGTTGAGTTGCGCCCAGAACTACATACCGGCCAGTATGTAGTGTATGGGGGTTGTCTTGACCCTTGAAAAATAAAATTTGTTGAAAGAAAGTATTGAAATGGATTTATAGGATAAAATTGGCTTTATGCAAATCAGCCTATGAGATCCACCAGCCAAATATCATGTAGTATAGTCTTTCCACAAAATGCCACCAATTATGTGTCATTTGCCAGTACATCATTGTACTGACCCCTCTGGGGCTGCATATTCAAACGTGCAGGTTTTTACTGTCGAGTAAGGAACCAGGAGTAGGATCTCGAGACTACATTCCAACATGTCTGCCTGTGGCACGTGATGAAGAATGGAGGCTCACTGCAACTATGCTTTATGCTGTGTACTCGTAAGGTTGAAGACCTATGTAACTAGATTTACTTTGTAATATTGATGCTATTGCAATGATTACTTATTTTGTACTGTGGTGCTATCTACTGATCCAGGGAATGGCACAGATACACAGGAGATTTGCCTTTAGTAAAAGGCGGGTCCTTACAAAATGGTATCAGAGCATAGTGTTGCCTGTAGGATCGAGACCCTAGGTTTGGAATAGGCTAGGAAGCCCTAGGATTCTTTCCTCTCTCTTTAAAAGGAAAATCAATTCGAGTTTCTAAATGAGATCAATCTATATACTTTTAGCTTGAAATTTTCTTGTAAGAACTTACCCCATTCATTTGTTTTACACTACTCATCTCTCTAATTTAGCTGACCCTACCCTGAAATCATCAACAAAGGATAGAAGGTCACAATGTGCCAGAAGTGTGAGACTGATACTCCAGATATTTCCTTGACTCAATATAAAGGAACTTGGAGAAAGACTCAAGTGGAGACTTCATAATACTCAGCAAGACCTCAAAGAAGAAAAGGAAGACACTACTGCATTGAAGACAACCATAAGTCAACTTCAAGGTGACATGGAAAGGTTGGAATCTGAACTTAGTAATCAAGGAGACCTCATCAAAATCAAGGATGAACAGATTGCCAATCTACAGAAGCAGCTAGACCAGAACAATGGATCTGCTTAGAAGAGTACCAAGAAGCTTTAGCTGGACCTCCATTTAGGAAATTTTAATAAGCAACGACGTGTAATAAACGTTATGATCATACCGACTCGTGGATGATCGTACCTCCCCGTTTGTTTGAAAACTAGTTTGCTTGTTATGATGAATGTTTGTTAGACATTGCTTGTAGGATAAATTGTTTTGATCTGTTGTGTTTGGGTAGGAATCTTCTTTAGATCTCTTCTATCTAATTCTCATCTATGCTAATACCTAAACTTGTCCCAAAACCCAAACCAAAGTTTTTCTCAACGACAGAACAACTACAATGACCCTCGGTTGGTGATAAGGATACAGAGTACAACAATAAGAGGTAGTGTTTCAAGTACAGGAGACTGGAACATTACGCAAGAGGTTGCACAAAGGATGATGCCCCAAGACTCCAGTAAGCTAAGATGACTGAAGGATACCTCGCAAACAATAAGAAGACACCCAAAGGTGTAACTAATGTGGAAGTAATACTATTCAACCACCTCATGCAAGAAAGGTGGAAAAGAGCAAACAGAGCAATGGAAAGAGCAAACAGAGCTATGGAAACGATTTTATTCCCTCTTGAATGGCAAACCAAAGGATCTACAACTTAAGGATTATTGCCGTGAGCTTTGTCGAAAACCTCTAGCTAGGAACGATAGATTTTGTTTTCAAAATAAGATTTGGGAACTTGGTTCCAATCTCAACAAAACCTTGTTTAAAAGCTAGTGAGGTTGACCAAGAGTTAGAATGCGAGATGCACCAAACCAAATACGAGGTAATGATTGAGTGCGACATGGATTCGCGCCCATGACGACTACTCATATTGTTCGCTCTTGTATGAGGAATGGCAAATCTAGAGAGACATGCCTACCTGAGAGACGATGTCGTTAAACCATAACCTTAGGAAGATAAATTATTACATCCCTTATAGTGAGCCAGTGGCCAAAACGTAGGAATACGGTGAGAATTTGGTTTTTGAATGACTACACGAATCAGAAACGTTTTGCTCAGTGGGCTTTGAATACAAAGACTGTTCAGTTTCGACTGCTGCCTGTTCAGTCCACCTTTCCCGACCCTTCATTTCGACTCCCCACGCGGCCTGTTCGACTACCTCCCTGAGCCTATAAAAGAGAGGTCACTCCTCTCCAGAAGTTCACAACAGAGACAACCACCACTACCTATGCGATTGCCTCCTGATTCCAAAGCTTTACGCCACCGGAGTCTACCCCATCCCGACAAGCGATGTTATAAGACAACTCTCCAAATCAATGGAATTATTTTCCTGCCCATGAGAGCGTCCTCAGATCCCTTTTCCTTGAAAAGGAATCCATCTTCGAGATATGATCAAGTTGCTCAGCGCCTTTCTACAACTATGAAGACGGTTGCTAAAGGAATTCTTAAGGACCATCTGGTACCTGTGGCAAGTAGCACGACTTGCTCCGGTACTTGAATGGGTTCAACAATGCTGGTTATAAGGCGACCTTTCGTCCCTTAAAGGTGCAAGTACCTCTTACAGAGTCCACCTTGTTTACCCCTATGAAATGCTTGAGAGGACTACAGAGAAATGCCATCCTGATTCATTGGGATGTGTGGTCTCATCATGTTCGTGGGGCAAGCATGCAGTACTTGGCACTGAGTTATCTTTTGAGACTCTTGGAATGAAAATCAGCTAAAAAGCAACAAGGAGTATGGTGATAGCCTGTATGCTGTCTTGGCCTTGGTGAGGACCGACCAAGAAAAGGGTAGATACACATTCTTGGAAGATGTGCAACAACCAGGAAGGTTACCAGAACAGAATGGTATCGTGAAAAAAATTGAAGATCAAAATGATGTAATGAAGCAATCATAGATGAAGAACCTCTAAGGATGATGATTAGGAAGTTCAGATGATGAGAGGATACCCTCTCAGCTTGGTCTTCTGAATGACCCAAAGAGGAGACAACTCAACTTGGTCCTCTGATTGAACCAAAGAGTGACTCCTCAGTGTCCAAAGTAGTTCAACAACTATCCCGTTGGATAGAAAGCTCTACAATAGAGTAAGGTTACCTCAAGCAACCCCATAAGGAAGGTTGGTGCCCGGATTTGTGAATAGACACCCACCTATTGTAAATGAAGATGTAGACTACCTTATTGAAGACAACGCAATGGATGATAACTGCTTATCACCAGAATTGGATGGAACCCTTGGTGTGACCACTTTTGAACATAGTTGTGGATATTAAAACTTCTGAGAAGGGCAATTCAGAGAAAATCGCACAACAGTGATTGCAAACTGGGAACAAAATGCAAGTACCTGAGGAAGCATCAAGATACCACCAAGAGGAATTTTCTTTTAAGGGTGGTAGCCACCCAGATACCTAAACCCGGATAACCTAATACCTACTTTCTTTTAGCCTTCCTCCAATCTCGAGGACGAGATTTCTTTTAAGGGTGGTAGTCTGTAACGACCCAAGATTTTATCAAATTTTGGGGGAAATTTTTTGTTTTTGTTTTGCTTGAGATGATTGGAAATTTCACAGGGATTTAAAACTTTTTGAGTTTATTTGAAAGCTTTGTTTGAAAACTATTTAAAATCCTCTATTTATTTCTTGAAGAACTTCTTTGAGAAAGATCAAGTTTCAAAATACTACTTTGCGTTTATTCAAACCTATGCAAGCTATCTTGCAAAGGGATATTTACAAAATGGTTTATAAAGTTTTCTATGCCAAAGGAATGTTTTACAAATATATTTCAAAAACTATTTTTATAGAGTTTATTCTCTGATTTTAAAAGAATTACTTTAAAATCCTATTTCTACTTTGGTTTATGCAAATAAACCCTTTGTCTGAATTATAGAGCTTTATTAGGAAATTTGTTTTAATTATAAAAACATGTTTGTTACTGTTATGGATTGTTGTTTTCAATTTTAGAAACTTTACAAAGTTGGTTTGAAGCCTTTTGGATTCAATATGCAAAATCTAGAAAAGAATTAAGAAAACAGAAAATAGAAAATGAACCAGAACAGAAAAAAAGGAGAAGAAGTGGCCAGCCCAACCTGGGCCGTGCCCGGGGCCCAACTCCAGCCGAGTCAGCCCGGGAAACCAGCCCACCCCGCTCTCTCTCCCCTCACTCCCTGCCACCGGGACCCACTAGTCAGCACCATCTTCTCCAGCCGTTTCCTCTCACTGGTAACGGAACCTCGCCGGAGTAATGCCCCCCCTTGATTTCGCGCAAGTAATTGGCCATCAAGCCACGACTATAAGAAGCCCGTACTCCCCTCCTCCATATCCCTTTCGTCCTCCCCCAAGAGCTGCCGCCAATCAACGACGATTGCTCGTCGACGTCCGCAGGTAACGACGGAGCGCCTCGCCGATTCCGACGTGGTAGAGCCCTCCCGTGCCCTCTCTTCGACTTCCCTCTCTCTTGCGCATCCTCTCAGACCATCACCGCAACTTTTCCTGCAGCAAATCGACGGATTACGTCGACAGCAGAGCCGCCGTCGCTTGGAGACCTCCGTCCACGTGCAGACGCCGCAGAAGACCCCGCCGAGGCACTCCGACCATGCACGCGAGTTCTCCGAGTCTCGCCGCCCCCCGTGCACCTCGCCGTTGATCACCAGGATCACCGGAGCGCCGCCGAAGACCACTTCCAGTGCGCAGACCTCGCCGGAGAAGTTCACCGGAACCCTAACCCGGTGAGGATCTCTCCCATCTCACCTCGTCCCTCGGATCCAGATCCCGTGGCTAGAAATAAAACACTTAACGAATCGGTACAGTTAGATCTGGAGCGTCCAATCTAAGTTTAATCCGACGGTCCTCAATCGCAATCCGACCGAATCGGTATCAACCAGTGCCGTGACGCCACGTCACCTGCCCCAGTCAGCCCCGATCAGATTCGGTCAAAACTCAAATTCAAACTCGATTTCAAATTCCTGTTTCTGTACTGATCTTGTAAAATCTCTAGAAATTAATCTACTTGGCCAAAAATTACAAATAATATACCGTTGGAATCCTTAGGAAGTATAGAATCCAGAAGTACCATAAAATCTTATATTTTATGGGTTCAATTTGAAACTATTTTCAAATTGGAATCAAACCTTCTGTTAGCTGGTTAAATCCATATCTTTAGTTCTGTTAATCCAAAAATTACAAATTTGTAGTCCTTGGAATCCTCTCAACTTGTAGAACATCATAGGATCAAGAAAATCCAAAGTTGATACGTGCACACACTTTGTGCATTCAAATCTATCCAAATCACCAATTTGATCATAGTTTGAATTCCATAACTTATTTTAGAGTGATTCCAATTGCAGTAGCTTTGTTTTACTGCAAGCTATCCAGTAGCATCACTTCCATAATTTCTTGAACCATATCACAATTATTCAAATTCTAATATGAGAATTTGAGTATTCCTATATAGATTGATCCTATTTCTACTTCAATTAATATTTCCTTCTACCATAGCAAATCTCATGATCATACCTAATCATCGATGTTATCTAAACAACATCTTGATCAAGATCATATTTACTTAGACCTATCTTGTATAGTACCCACTTATTCAAATTACAAATGTGTCATTTGAGTAAAGTGTGATACTATCAATCTTAGTTTCTACCTATGCTACTATGGTATTGATCAAATCAACATCATAGTACTTAACCCAATCCCATTTACTCATTAGGAACCCTAAACCATGTTTTCAAACATCATCTATACATATCCATTTCCTATAGCCATTTACTCATGCCTACTCCATCTTAGCCTTGCATTGAACTATTCAATTTGCATTTGAGTTAATTGAGTACTTCAATGTTATAAGAGTCCTAGCCTAAGCCTAAGTGTAATATATACTATTTAAGAATAATTGTCATCACACTTATTCAATAGTATTGCTATTGCACTATTTTGCCTCTTATGTGATTTACCCACATGAGATATTCTAAGATTCAATATGCTTTGATAAAATTCAATATGCTTTGATAAAGCATAAAGATTTCACTCATTATACTTTGTCTAATCCATATGTACTCAAATTGCAATTGTGCTACTTGAGTAGAATATGAATTCATCCCAAACCTAGATCATATTAATGTGGAGTTGTTATAACCCGTACCATAGTATGTTATACACCATGTTGATCAATGAACCATCTGAGCCATGTCCTCAAATATCAATCATTCACACCCAATCCTATGTGTAACTTATACTATTATGAATAAGTGTTGTCACACTTTATTCAGTAGTGTTCTGTTGCACTATTCTATACCTATGTGAATATATTCACATGAGTTATTCTAAACTCTATTCATGCCTACGACAAGCCCAAGGATTATTACCATTACATTGTAATCTTGGAGGATCAATCATTCATACCCAATCCAATGCCTACTTAGTTTTGTTCACATGCATTGAACTATTCAACTTGCAAATGTGCTACTTGAGTAGTTCAAGCGTTCTTAAAACCTAACCTAGCTCCTAAGTGCAACAGATGCTATATAAGGGTAATCGTTGTCACAATTACTCAATAGTATTGTTGTTACACTATTTGACCCTTGTGTGGTTCATTTCACATGAGCTAATCTAAAACTCATTCATGCATTGATAAAGCATACAAACTTCATCAATTATATTATGCCTAGCCCAATTCTCTCTCAAATCATATTAATCTCCCCCAACTAAGCTCTCCGATTCATATCTCACAAATCATGACCTTTTACCATATCTTCTTGTCATAACATCTCAATAAATCTAAATTGTTAAACAAACACTTTTCGTTTGTTTGATTTGTTTGATTGTGTTTGTATGGATTGTTTATGGTATGCTATTTCTGTGCTATAGTTGTGCGAAGAGCTACGTGCTTAGTTGAGAGAAGCAAAACGTCGCGATCTTCAAAAAGGCAAGTGACACACATGTTCCCTACCCATTTTACTTATGCATTAGTAAATTCACCTCTTGTAGTATGCATGATAGGTGTTTTACTCAACTGTTTTATCAAATGCTTAGATCCTAGTAGTGTGTAGCTATCCCTCAAACCCCACATGATAGGATGCTAAATACTTTGTTAACTTTGATGCCATGCTAACATCACTTGAAAAGTGTTTTGTGAAAAGTTAATAACTTCAACTAAAATGAAACACCTGGGTGGATTGGTATGTTGATGGAGGTGGTGTTGAGTGGCGACCTGGGGCTACACTACGTGTAGTTGCTGCCTGGGCGTACACTTGTGGATGGCCACCCAGGAACAAAGAGATGGCTATGTCTTCCATGCTTAGCGTACTTCCAGTGCAGCCTTATGACATTATGGGCTCTGTCTTGACTGATTAGAATGTGGGAGTGCAACTAGGCGCGAGAAGATGGTGGTAGATGAATTATAGGTTGGGAGCGGATCTTGCCAGTTAGTTGCCCTCTCCTTCTAAAAGGTCTCGTTTCAATTCATGTATGGGCATGAAATGAATCGTAAGGTGAAAGTGCACAACCCTTGCAAGGTGTTTAAATCTAATCGATTAGCCGTGTCCTCGGTTATGGACAATTGAGTCTCTAGACATGGAATGTACGGAATAATCTCATCACCGATTCTGAATTATTAAAATTTGTCTAGAAACCCCTAGGTAGGAACTAAGGACCATACACTCCGAGGGGTGGTGGTGCCTGAGGTTCCAAACTTTGTTGAGTTGCGCCCAGAACTACATACCGGCCAGTATGTAGTGTATGGGGGTTGTCTTGACCCTTGAAAAATAAAATTTGTTGAAAGAAAGTATTGAAATGGATTTATAGGATAAAATTGGCTTTATGCAAATCAGCCTATGAGATCCACCAGCCAAATATCATGTAGTATAGTCTTTCCACAAAATGCCACCAATTATGTGTCATTTGCCAGTACATCATTGTACTGACCCCTCTGGGGCTGCATATTCAAACGTGCAGGTTTTTACTGTCGAGTAAGGAACCAGGAGTAGGATCTCGAGACTACATTCCAACATGTCTGCCTGTGGCACGTGATGAAGAATGGAGGCTCACTGCAACTATGCTTTATGCTGTGTACTCGTAAGGTTGAAGACCTATGTAACTAGATTTACTTTGTAATATTGATGCTATTGCAATGATTACTTATTTTGTACTGTGGTGCTATCTACTGATCCAGGGAATGGCACAGATACACAGGAGATTTGCCTTTAGTAAAAGGCGGGTCCTTACACTCCGGCCCACCCGGAGTCTCCGGCCCAACTCCGGGAGGGCATCTGAACTGTCCAACTGGGAGGGTTGCTGGGGCGAATCCCCTAGGCCGGAGTCTCCGGCAAACAGGGCCGGAGTCTCCGCCCTAGAAGAAGCAACAGCAGCACTTCGTGGAACCCCTCTCCACCATTTCCACCTTCGCGAAGCACCTTACAAGACAACTAGGCCCTAACTCCACTACTGGACTATGGGCTCCGATCTTTTCTTCCTTTTTGGGGTGCACCTCCGCGAGATCCTGAAATAACCTAGAAAATCTGCAGAACTTTAATAGCATGGTTAAATCACCAAATATTGTTAACAAACACCAAAATACATTTATTAGGGAAATGCTCTTTCACTTTGGTACACGGTAAGCTAGTATGCTTTATTAGTTTGTGTATACTTGCATCCAAGAAAGAAACCATGACATGCCCCCACTCTCATTTTATTGCAGGCATGTGTACTGACCTACTCAATATGGCTGAATTCCCTCGGATGAGAGCACATGGTGAGACTCAAGATGGTGTCCATGATGCAAGACAACTGGATGGTGTACTTGATCTCAACTTGAGTCCAGCATAGCAGAGAGGCTTGGATGGTGATCGCAACTTGAGTCCAGCACAGTCGAGAGGCATGGATGGTGTACTTGATCTCAACTTGAGTCCAGCACAGCAGAGAGGCTTGGATGGTGATCGCAACTTGAGTCCAGCACAGTCGAGAGGCATGGATGGTGTACTTGATCTCAACTTGAGTCCAGCACAGCAGAGAGGCTTGGATGGTGATCGCAACTTGAGTCCAACACAGTCGAGAGGCATGGATGGTGTACTTGATCTCAAATTGAGTCCAACACAGCAGAGAGGCTTGGATGGTGTCCCTGATGAAGAGATGCTAGAGCAACAGAGAGGCTTGGATGGTGTCCCTGATGAAGAGATGCTAGAGCAACAGAGAGGCTTAAATATTTTATGATCTTTTTTTTGATGTGTTGTTTGTATTTTTAACTGCATCCGGACCTTAAATATGGCCTCTATGGAGTCATTGAACATTCTGGCTTGCCTAACTATGGCCATTATGTGTGTGTCATTCGTTCTTCACCAAGCAGTTGGCACTTGATGAATGACTCACTTGTAGGTTTCACAAGTCACTTGCCATTTCCTTTCATGACACGGATGTTTTCACCTTGTAATAGTCATGCATTTGTTGCAGGTTGATTCCATTACTGAGACAAGTGCACTACGACATGAAGCATATGTTCTCTTCTATGTTAGGCAGGGCATGTTTCTGTGGTTCTCAAGTTTGCTAAATGAAGCTACACAGTGAACATCTGTCCAAGATGACCATGTTGTGTTTGCTTTTAAGAAATTAGGTAAGGATTTATTTCCACAATATAAAATCTGGTTCTCAAGTTTGCTGAAGGCGTAGTATATCTGTTTTTACAATGTATAATCTGGAGTATTATATAAGGACTGATTTCTACATGCCATGTACAGGTGAGGAGAATGCTTCATTGATGCATGTGTCTGAACATCAAACGGAGGCGAAGAAACTAAAGGCTGCACCGGCGTTTAAATCTTTGAAAGGCTGCATCCGAGTAGATGAGAATGCATCACGGTTAATGATGAGCACGAGTCCTGCAGTCGCCATGTAGTGGCCCAGGAAACAATATGCAGAAAATGTCCATGTATGCAACACTAGTTATACTCCAAGAATTCCATGAGTAGCAAGGTTTTTAAGTTCCTGATTGATACTCCAAGAAAATGTCTAGTTGTCTCTGAAATAAGCCTACTGAAACAGCAGCAATGCCAATGCCAACGGCTGCATAATGTTCTTGATTCTTGATTTTTCATCTACTCCCCAAAGAATGTCTAGTTCTTGATTTTTCATCTACTCCCCAAAGAATGGTTCAATGTCCATACCTCTATGAAACAGTCATGGAAGACCATCCTGAGCAGCTTGCCGGGGACGGTATGGTCCAAGGTGGATGCCGACCTGATGACGTTGCTCACGGCCAGCTCGACGCTCGGGCAGGAGCGCGCGTAGAAGCTCGGCGTGAGAGGCAGCGACGACGACGGCGCCGGAGCCGGTGGCGTGGTCGGAGGAGCATAGTGGACAACTTCGGGGCGAACGAGGGAGACGGCTTCTGGGACGGCGCCGACGCTACGGGCGACGGCTTTGGCGCCGCCGGTGGAGATGGCGGTTTCTGAACCGGTGATGCCGTGGGCGGTGGGGACGACGGCTTTGGCGCCTGCGTTGGTGGCTTTGTAACAGGCGACGCCGTAGGTGGTGGAGAGGAGGGCTTTGGCGCCGGCGACGACGAAGGTCTAGGTGCCTGCTTCGGCGCCGGAGACGCCCTAGGAGGAGACGAGTGGTTCGATGCGGGTGGCGCTGGCTTTGTGGCCGGCGACACTGCAGGCTTGGGCGCCCGCGCCGGAGTCAGCGACTGCGAGGAGGCGACCGCCAGGAGCACCAAGAAGAGTAGCACCGGCGAGTCTCCGCCTCTGCGTCGACGGGAAGACTCAATTTTTCCTCCTCATTGACGGCTAGGGATTATGGTTCTGGCTGCGAATAGATGGTTTCACGCCGTCTAATAGAAATATGGGAAGGGTGACGCGCCAGCACAGGTCGGCAGGGCAAGGAATCGCCGGAGTTGGCCGGGAGCACTACCGCCGGAGCCGGCGAAGAGGAGGCAGAGGAAGGGGATTCTGTCACGGGTGGGGGAGGATAAGGAACGGGGCCATTTCCTTCAGGTGAAAAAGGGAGAGGGGGTTTTCATAAAAATGCCAGTCCGACATCTAATCACGGACAGAGGGAGTATTAAGAATGACCCTGCTGCTAAAAAAATTATATCAGGCAACCAAATAACCTTGCAGAGTTAGCATGATCAAATAAACTGTAGTACTGGGTACCATAGAGTATATGTGTACATCAGATGCACTTTCAGCTTTTGTTTCAATACTTGCAAATCTGATTAAGCGTAGAAGCTGCACATGCCTGATAGGTGCATGAGCTCATGGCTGGATTTTCACCGTTCAGTACCTGACAACGTATGCATAGGCAGCCCCCATCTTTTCACTTCAATGCCTGAATGTTCAATGCGCAGTTTTACTGAATCTTTAGAAGCAACAGTGTTGGCTATCAGGATTACAACATCGCAACCTCAGAAACTGAAAGTACTACACTTTTTGCCTAGACAACAACTACTACATCAAATTGCTCAGAGAAAAAGTTTCCAGCTAAAGAGTACTAGCTAGCATCCACATTCTCTAGATATTATACCAGCATGGAACATTTTCAGGCATTGAACACTTTAAAGTGCTCGCCATTTCCAATCAGCACAAGGCCATTCGCCATCAGAGTCCTAGTCAGATCATCCGTCGAGATCTTCCAGTTTCCATCTTCGGTTTGACTGTGGACGTTTATCTCTGATTCAGTCCTTAGCTTCTTCTCCGGAGTTACCCAGGCTCCGGCCACAACAACAGCGGTGGAGCATGCACCAAGTTCTCCAGACACGCCACCATACGATTGAGCTTTTTTTTTTCGGCCCCGAAGAGCAGGGTGCTCCATTGTGCAAGGCTGTAGGCTGTTCTCCGCCAAACAGCCTGCATACCACAACATATAGATCATTTGAAGCACATGGCATTTCGTGTCAGCCACAAAACCCAAAG
Organism: Dactylis glomerata; assembly: GCA_007115705.1. Taxonomy (NCBI): domain Eukaryota; kingdom Viridiplantae; phylum Streptophyta; class Magnoliopsida; order Poales; family Poaceae; genus Dactylis; species Dactylis glomerata. Next base: position 3,092,789 of record QXEO01000121.1, on the reverse strand, counting down.
TATTGCAGCATGAATAATATTTAGAGCAATACTATCTCCAGTTTTAACCCATAGATTGGTAACATATTTAATATCCTTTACTGCAATACTATAACCTACACAGACTGTCACCTTATCCCAAACAGCTTTTGCAACAACACATTCAAAAAACAGGTGATTACAGGTTTTCAAGCTCATTGCAAAAAACACAAGTCAAGTCATATACAGATTGCCTTTTTAACCAGGCTGTCTTTAGTGAAAATTTTATTATGCACCACCAGAGAAAGAAATGAATTTTTGGAGGAAGTTTGAGTTTTCAAACAAAGTGCACATGAACAGACAAAATCCCTCTAAAATTTATGCCTGCATACATGAATTTCACACTGAAAACCACATCACGTCAACATCTACAGATTTCACACTCAAAGGTTAAAGTTTGTCTCAAAGTGCGTAATTGTCCTGTAATCCGGTATGGAGGAAGTATGTTTTTCAGAGTATAAATAAGGTGTTGCATTCATTTTTCATCTATAATTACATGGAAGGGCACATATACATAATTATGAGTATAACTTAACTTAATGGTAGACCTCCTAAGCTTAATTAATCTGGCAAAAAAAAGAATCAATGGATCGATGCTGCTACTAAGGGTGTGTTTGGTAGCCCGGGGCTACTGAGAATCTCTCCTCCCAACCAAGATTTTGAGGGGATCCGGTGTTTGGTAGGTCGGCTCTTCCCATCTGAGCAGTGCTGAGGAGATACGAAAAATGCCCCAGAGCCGGGTTGAGGAGCGAAGCTCGATTCGAGCTTCGCTCCTCGTCCGGGATCAACTAATCCCCGCAAAACACTGTCGCATCGGCCCGCGCCCTCCCCCCACCCCCCAGACCCCCACCCCGACAGTCATTTCCCCCTTTCCCCGCTCGCTCTCCTCTCGCTGTGCGCCTGTGCCCCGCAGGAACCAGGACGCCGCCGCGGCCTCCTCGCCTCGACGCCGGCTCCGCCTCCTCAATCCGGCTGCAGCGGATGCGCGTGCGACGTCGGCCTCCGTCCCCGTCCCCGTTTGCACCGGAGCTCGCCGGCACCGTCCCCGTTTTCATCGGAGCTCGTCGCCCCCGTTCCGATTTGCTCTGGAGCTCGCCGTCCCAGCCCCGATCCGCAACAAGCTCGCCGCCCCCATCACGATCTGCACCGGATCTCGCCGTCCCCCACCCCGATCTGCACCCAGCTCGCCGGTATGGACTCCCACCGGCGGCGGTGCCTCGCCCTAGCGTTGCCAGCAACCAACGAGGAGAGGACCCGATTGCTTTTCATAAGGACCAGATTGCTTTTTATTTGGATATATAGGGACCTAATTGTATTCTATTTATGTGTATGGGATTCGATTGCCTTTTATTTATGTGTTGAGGGGTTTTTGTGTAAATTTTAGATATCCTCAGCATTTCTCAACACATACAATCCACCAAACAAGGGATGGACTCAGCACTTCTCAACACATACAACCTACCAAACACATGCCAAAATCTCTACTCAACATGTTAAACTCAGCTTGGCTCCACAGAGATAGTGATTCTGAGATGGCACAGGCTACCAAACACACCCTAACTCTCTCAATCCCAATCGCTCTCTCTATTATCATTGTGATTCTAGAAGACGAAGAAGAAGAGCAGCAGCAAGCAGAAAGAATGGGCAGCCACCACCGGAAGAACCAATCAACCATTCAAATGTCTTGTATTCTCCACTCAGTGGATGCATATGCCTGGGACCTTCCACTGGAACTTGCCAGCCCTCTTCTCCTGCACGGGCGCCGCCGTGTAGTTCCTCCAGACATCGAGCACGTTCCTGAGGTCATGGAGCTTTGCCCCGAGCCCTACGCAGCAATTCGCATGAAGGGTGCAGATCTTGTTGAGGTCCTTGGAGAGCATATTTCATGAAGTCGAAGATTGAAGAAATTAAAGTTTGAAGAAGCTGAAGATATATGAAGTCGAAGATTTTAGGAAGTCGAAGTTTGAAGAAGTCGAAGATTGAAGAAATCGAAGATTTCAAGAAGTCGAAGTTTGAAGAAGTCAAAGAAAGAAGAAGTCATAGAATTGAAGAAGTCGAAGATTTGAAGTTTGGAGACTCAACCCGAGTCTGCGACTCAAGTAGAGTCTCGGGGGCTACTGACATGGGTATGCCCTTCGGATACCCACGGATTAGTATACCGGGCCCGGCCCATTATGGAGGTGGATAAGTATAAGGACTCAAAGATGACTTGAAGACGAAGAAGGAAGGTTCTAATCCGTATTCGACTAGGACACTTGTAAAACCCTAGCCTGGTTGCATATATAAATCCAGGCAGGGGCGCTCCTAGAGGGACAAATTACATAGAAGCGACAACTTACAATAGATATCTAGACTAGACAAGATAGATTAGAGAGAGAGATTAGATACACAACTCCGCCTACGGCGGCTCCATGTAAACACTTGTGATCATATACTAGATTGCTAGCAGGATGTAGCGATCCTCCACCGCGGGGACGTGAACCTAGGTACGTCGTGTGCCAATCTCGATCCCGGAATCTCTAGTCGTTGCTCTTCCCCCTATCCTAAGTCCTTCATCTAGGACATTTGTCGAGTTAACCCACGTCAACAAAATTTGGCCCATAAGTTTTCAAAAAATTGAGGTTTGGAAAATGGTCATAAGGTAGTAGGTTTCATTTTTTTAATTCAAATCATTTTTGAAATATTGATTTGAGCAATGAAAAAGATTTTCAAAATGGGGTCTTTCTACTACACTGATTGTTTTAGAAACATGGCTAGGGTTTTTGAAATAGGGTTATTATTCCATTCCAAATAATTGTTTTCAAATGATTTTTATTTTTATGCTCAGAATATTTGATGAAAAACTTTAATGGTATTCTTTTTATTTGAAGCACATGAGCACAAAGGCTCAATTTCACAAGTTTTTAAAAGGCAGTAAAATAACCTTGTACTTAAAATAAAGATTTTGCTGGCTGAAATTTTTGGCATTTATTAAATTCCAGTGGTTTCTATTTTCCAAAAATTTGGCTTGTTACATTGTTCCTCCATGGGTATAAATATGCTTTGCTCTAAGATAGACAACTAGTATGTTGTTAAAGGTATAAATAAGGTGTTGCATTCATTTTTCATCTATAATTACATGGAAGGGCACATATACATAATTATGAGTATAACTTAACTTAACGGTAGACCTCCTAAGCTTAATTAATCTGGCCAAAAAAAGAATCAATGGATCGATGCTGCTACTACCTCTCTCAGTCCCAATCTTAACACTTCATCGTTATGATTCTAGAAGACGAAGAAGACGAGCAGCAGCAAGCAGAAAGAATGGGCAGCCACCACCGGAAGAACCAATCAACCAACTGTATGCGCTCAATTAGTGAATGCATATGCCTGGGACCTTCCACTGGAACTTGCCTGCCCTCTTCTCCTCGACCGGCGCGGCGGTGTAGTTTCTCCAGACATCGAGCACGTTCCTGAGGTCATGGAGCTTGGCCCCGAGCCCAACGCAGCAGTTGGCATGAAGCGTGCAGATCTTGTTGAGGTCCTTGGAGAGCTGGCAGAAGCCGCTGACGAACCTGGTGTCGAGGAACTGGATGGCGATGCCGAGCCGCTCGGTCATCTCGTGCTTGATGAGGTTGAAGACGTCCTGCTCGTGCTTCCCGAAGAAGCGGTACCGCCCCGCCTGCCAGTGCTTGTAGAACTCGAGGGTCTTGGGGCAGGATCGCACGAAGAGGAAGCCACCGTTGGGGAAGTTGCCGAGGCTGTAGGGTTCCCCGATGTAGACGTCGCTGGAGATGGCGATGTCGGCGCCCATGGCGATGTGCTTGAACGGGTCGCGGAACCACATCACGTCCACGTCCTGCATTTGGAGAACACGGCAACGAACGTTAGAGACTTCAGACAAGGTAGTATGTGTACATGATAAGTTACAATATATAATTTTCAAAGGATTGATTAGTATTTGATGGCGACCATTTTAGGACTAGTGTATCCGGAATCTTTGATATTCAGTCGGCTGGGACGAGACAAACCACAAGTTCCAACCGGCCGCCGGCCCACATGATTGATGCAGTTGAACATGCAGACCAGCCGATCGAGCCCGTTGAACCACTGATCGATCATGGAACACACCAGCCAAATACCCAACCAACCTAAGGTAGCTAGTCCTCTGACTAGTGTACGTACAATTTTAACAAACTAACTGCCTCCAGAGAGCGACAGGAAGGTAAACACATATATGCATATGCTGTAACTGAACTGAAGATAGTAGTACCACGTACCGTGAATAGGAAGTTGTATCCTAGCTCGACGATGGTCTGCTGGAACTTGTTCCGCCCCCACATCATCTCCAGGTAGTCCTTGCTCATGAAGAACTTCTCGGACCTGTAGTCGACCCCCGTCGTCCTGAGGAAGTAGCAGTGCGGGTGCACGAGCTGGCACTGCGCGTACGCCGCCGGGTCCATGGTGACGATGACGAGGTGGTCGAGCAGCTTGGCCACGCCGCCCTCCCCGTTCCGGAAGCTCTCGAAGAAGAGGTCCAGCAGCGACCCCGGCTTGGTCCAGGCCGCGTTGATCTGCGTCATGATCACCGTCCGGTCCGCCATCGCCGCCCGCGCCAGCACCTCCTCCAGGTCGCCGTACTCCGACGCCGCCTGCAATTTCAGTCATCGTTGATCGTCAGTGAAATCAGACAAAGCTGTGAGTTTGTAAACTGAAAGTTCATGGACGGATTCGGACACACTGGCCAATGAATGAATGCGGGACTGCCGGCCATGCCGGTGCTAGCAAAGCCAATTATTCAAACCGATTTCAGTTGTTTTTACATGTGGAGCCTAATGATGGTCACATGGTGTCTGCAGTCTGTACCAGAATATATAGATTTTGGTTGTCAGAGAGAGCTGCCCCCATGCTGCCGTGCCTGTACTTTTGATGCACGCAAACGGTCAGGCAGATGGACGGTGGACCCTGCGCTCTACCCAGCAAGTAGGGCAACCGCGACCGTCCGATCTGTGATAACAGAGCTAGCCGTTTCGGGCCGCCACGTGTACGGCCTTCAGGGTGACGCATGTCGGACACGTGTGTAGACGTGGCAGCCATGCCGACAGCAGTAACAACAACTGCAGAGTACCGTAATGACTGCTGCCATAAGCTCTTTTGTCATGATTTGGAGAAGCTACAAGGGTGGTGACTCGTGTACTAATAAACCTTTTTTTTTTGCCATGCCATGATGCGCAGAAGCTACAAGAATGGTGAGTCATTAGGAATTTGGGATTGCTAATGGCGGTGGCTGATGACACCTGACCTAGTGCTAAAAAAAGTGGTTGGTGAGGGAGGCCGGTCAGAGAAAGCATACGTCGCCGCCTCGAGACGTGAGCTGGTCTCTCCTCCACCTCCACGACAGCTTTCGGCTTAGACTCGATCAACACAGTGTAATAAGTGTAATGTAATGTAATCACGCGCGCTTTTCCTTTTGGTTAAGCGGTCGCCATCACGTCACGCAACTTATTCAAAAGCAGAGGATTCTTCTGGTAATACCATTGTTTATCTTCGTCGACATCGGTTGCTGATCGCAGCGCATGAGAATGGCATCTCGATTTGGTGAACAATGAAATTTAGTACTAGTAGTAGAAAACTAACTAATACTCTGCTGGGACGGAAAGGAATTGAACGGAACGGGACAGGAGCCCATCATCTCCACGTTATGGTCCAAGGCAGTGAGAATGAATAACAAAACTCTTGTTATTTGGGAACTTTGAATGAATGTGAAATTGGAGAAACTCATGGTAATTGGGAAGAAGGAAATATCTCTGAGGAGAGTAGTCCTATGAAGAATATTTGACCGAGGAGGGAACAGTTCTATCATCTGTACGTGGTACTTGCGATCCCACAGCGATAATCCTCGGAGATCACCTTAATTAAACCGCACCCCAGCCGATTTGATCGCACGACAGTACTCAAGCAAGAAGGGAGACTGAATTAATAGAGCAGCTGCGCGTGCTTACCTTTGCGGGCGCCGGCGCCGGCGCGAACACGGTGACGTTGTGGGCGGCGTCGGAGGCGGCCGCGGCCTCGTCGGCGTCGGCGACGGACCGCAGGTGCTCCTGGACGGCGGTGCCGTTGTTGTGGCTCCAGGCTGCGATGTCGACGAGCCGTCGGCCGGGGCTGGCGGACATGAAGAAGAGGACGCATACGGTGGCCATGGCGGCGCCGAGCGTGAAGGACACGAGCGGGCTAATGCTGCTGCTGCTGCTGCTGCCGCTGTCCCCCTTCATCTTCCCTCCCAACATCTATAATCTCTTTCCCCCCAACCTCTGTATCTGTTGCTCCGCGCTCAGAGCTCAGAGAAACTCTGACGAATTGGCACGGCAAGAACAGAGCCGATGCCACCCTTGGCCGAAACAGAGGGGAATAAGCAAGAAGCAAGCAAGCGAATTAAGGAGGCTTTTAAGAAGAAGAAGAAGAAGAAGAAGAAGCTAGCTAGGGGCGATGATGGCAGGAATTGCGCGTCGTGGCGGCTTAGAGACAGATCATCTTATTCCCACTGATTGATGCAGCTAGTCTATATTTCCTTGATTGCGCCGGTGGTCTCTCCTTCCCCCTCTCTTATTTGCGTGTGTTCATGGAGCAGGTTTGTACTAACTACTACTGCTAGTCCCTCTCTCTCGTGGTATGGTGGCTCTTTCGGTGGAGCCTCAGATGGAAAAGAAGTGGTACTTGGCTTGTTCCGTTGGGTCCACCTGCTTGGCCCGATCGATCGCGTGCGCCCAGTTTCAAAGTCGTCGTTCACGGTTGGGATGGGGCCGCCGGCTTCGATCGGTTTGGCAGCGTGCTTTGCCGCCCGCCCGTCCGTCACCGTGTGTGCCGCTCTGTTCTGTGTGTAATTTTTGACAAAACTGGCCTATCTAAAAAACTAAGTCCACATCTGACCTCTCCTAAGAACTAATTGCACATCTGACCCTTTAGGTCGGCGCCCTACGACCTGGCGCCGAACCTATACAGGCAGTGGCGGAGCTTGGATTAGGAGCAAGTGATGTCAAAAGATCAAAATCAGTGATAAATTAAACTAGTGATGTCATTATGTAGTATTTTTTGGGTCAAAACTAGTGTATTTACTCCTAATACCATGGTGTTTGCCAGATTTTTGTGATGTCAATTGACATCATAAACACCATGCAGCTCCGCCACTGTATACAGGTCGGCTCCGTATGTGTTTGACGCCGAACACACGATCGAGCTAGCAGGCCAATTACTATTTTATAAGTTGTGCTTGACTCCATTTTATACATCTGCGCAGAATCTTACAGCCAGTTCGGCTCATGGACTATCGCTATGCTACACTCCGCTTACCGGTAACACATAATTTTGTATGATCATGTATATCTCGTATCCATTATGAAACAGGATATATTTAATTAACACGCTTGCTAAATTCTTGATCAGTATCACGTGGCATGACTAAACAGCAAAATGACGCCTTGATCTAACTTATTTAGGCATAAAAACAATCTATTCTCCTATCATTTTAAAAAAAGACAAAAAGGCTTACCAATTTCATTAATTACCTAGAAAAGAGTTGCCCGATTAATTAGCGGGTCCACGCCGACACATATTGGTGTCGTGGTTGGTTTCACCCTACAACGAGACGCCTCGATGAACGCCTTCTTCCACCTGTTCTCGTCCCTTTTCCCCTTCCTCTCCGTCTTTCTTGCGGTGTAAAAGTTGAGCTCTGTCTCGACGTCTTCGGGATGATCCCGCATCCAGGGCCGTCTCCAGAAATTCAGGGCCTCGGTGCAAAAAAGGAGGGCCCTAATTTTTCGAAATCATATAGCAAAAGTATTTTTAAGTATTTAATTCTGTTCATTGCGTCCAATTTTGTTAAAATGTATAAAACTGACGGTGTGATGTGAATGCATGCTTTCAATCTGTTTCGTGATGGCAAAAAAGGAGACTGGCTTGACAGACTCTCTGGAGGGCGAATCGGTATGCAGAACGGTGAAACCCCGAACGCCGGTAGATCCTAGTTTCACAATCTTGATCAACTTAAGGTAAAGCATTGCATGCTGAGATCAAAATACTCTAAACATGGGCATAAGAGATATAATTCTAACCATAGAACTTAGCAACTATGTTATAACATAAAAAGAAACACAAATAAAAGATCATGAGTAACAATGCATTGAAAGGTGTATGTTTGTTTGAAGCATATAGAAAATATAGCAAAGTGGTATTCAGCTTGTCCCTCATGGAGTAGCAAAACATAAATGCATAGGACACCTTCAAAGTTTAAGAGGGTGACTAGATACAAATAATTTGAGAACAAGCAATATCATAATCATGAATCAATCAATAATAAATTTTGGGACCGTGCATAGTATACTCAGAATGACAACTATGCTCTCTTAATCGGTGCATAAAGGTCGAAGATGAAGACTCAACATAAAAGTAAAAGAATGGCCCTTCGCAGAGGGAAGCAGAGATTTAACATGTGCTAGAGCTTTTAATTTGTAAAACAGAGATAAAAAATTGTTTTGAGATGTGGTTGTTCTTATCAACGACTAGCAATGGGGTTCTTGCTATCTTCCATACTAAACAAGTTGAGAGCGGTTCCGAGTTCTTTGAAAAATTGGCACATACATACTCTTTTATAAAATTTGGCACTCCTCCCCACTTGTAATGCCCAAATGAATCTCATAGTGATATTCATGTTATGTACATGCATTGTTATTTATTCTCTATTTGTCAATTGCCCAACTGTAATTTGTTCACCCAGCATGTTATTTATCTTTATGAAGAGACATCTCTAGTGAACTGTGGACCCTGGTTCATTCTTTTACATTGATAATACCATCTACTGCAAACACTGTGTTTTTTTCTGTAAATACTATTTTATTTCATCCACTACAAACAAATATCTCTTTCCACACTATACGTCTAATCCTTTGTTTTCAGCAAAACCAGTGAGATTGACAACCTCACTGTAAGTTGGGGCAAAGTAGTTTGGTTGTGTTATGTGCAGGTTCCACGTTGTTGCTGACGCCGGTAGTGCGCCTTGCCAAAGTCAGCTAGCAACAACCTTCAGAAGTGATTTCTTTCTCCTACTGATCGATTAAACTTTGGTTTCATACTGAGGAAAAACTTACTGCTGTGCTCATCATACCTCCTCTTGGAGTTTCCCAACGGGTCCTATGAGACATCAGGCGCGGACGGGGACTTGCGACGGCGGGGGCGTGGAGGAGCCCTAGGCTTTGATACCAAGTTAAAAAAGCTTTTAGGGTTTGTGTGGGGCAATGCCTCTCCACATCTCTTCTTTATGTACTTGGCAGTAATACATGTATTAATACAACGTGTATTATGTATAGGAACCAGTTCATCTAATAAAAGTTTTTTATTACTCAAAAAATTCAAGCAATACACCCGGCACCACAAAGTGGATACGTGACATACATGATCATACAAAATTGTGTGTCAGCGGCGAGTGGTGTGCAGCATAGTGTTAGTCCATAGAGCCGAACTTTCCTTAACATTCTGCGCAGCTGTATACTATATGGACCAAGCGCCAAAATTGAAATTGGTCTGCTAGCTCGACCGTGTGTTTGGCGCCAAAACACATCGGATCCGACCTGTATAGTTTCGGCGCCAGGGCATAGAGCGCCGACCAAAGAGGCCAGACGTGCAATTAGTTTATAGGAGGGCTCAGATATAAACTTAGTTTCTTAGAGAGGTCAGTTTTGTCGAAAAATACGTTCTATGTAGTTGCCGCTGCCATAACATATTTTGTTCTGTACCGTAGCGGAGTAGCACCGTTCTGCACTAGCTACGTAGTATTTGGAATTTTGGATGGGCTCGCTTCACTTTCGACGTACTCCCTCTCTTTAGAAATATAAGATGTTTTAGCTTTGTGAAACTAATGTATCTAGACATATTTTAATGTATAGATTCGAGCGAACCTATACACTAAAAGATATCTAAATATATTCGCTTTACAAAGCTAAAACATCTTAATTATATTTCCGAACGAAGGGGGTAGGTTTGTTTGTGCCTACTGAAGAGTGTTTCGTCACCGAAATTTAGGACGATCGGTGAGTCACCGACCGGCCGTGTCTAAGTCTAATGAACGGCTGGCAAGTTAAGGGTGTAGACATGTAGGATGTGTGATCCAAGAAGAAGGATGCATGTTACGGTCAACCAGCCTATCGCTTTCGATCAGTCGGTGCGGCGCGCGCGGAGGAAACATCGACGTGCTGCGATCAAGTGCCGCACTTTGCCGTGTTAGGCTAGTTACCTGTGCTGTGATGTGCAGTCGTCTCTCGCGCGACGCGGCCACTTGCTACTTGTTGCCCTTGTCGACGTCGACGGCGACGGTGCTTTCTCCTGCAAAATGGTTTATTCTCTTTTGTTAATAATATTTAATTCTACCTGCTCTGCTTATACCTTTTCTCTAAATAGCACTCCTACTTCTTTTGTTGATAGTTAAATCTACCTGCCCTGCTTATACGTACCTTCTCTCCAATGATATGTACGTATCAACGGCCCTGGTTAATCTAGGAGGAAACACCAATAGGCATACATAAACTTGTCCACAACAGTAAACTCACACATAAACTTATAAACTGTGGTAAACTGGTCATGCGAGTGCAAAACCGGTACAAATTATCCTAGTATTGACATGTGTCAGTGTTTATTTTGCGAAAACCAATTTATATCTTTCGGTTCAACAATGACCTAAGATGTGTTGTTTGTTTATGGAGTAAAAAAATGGGGCGAAACCCTAGCACCGCCAACCTCCCTTCCCCATGTCTTCTACCTTGCCGCAGCTGTCGTCAGCACCGGCCATATTAGCAGTGGGCCCTGGGGCCAAACACTGCTCGGAGGGTGGATGCAGCGGTGATCTAGGGAGTCGACTAGGGTGTCTAGAGCAGAAGCCCTTGGATATGCGGCAGCGCCAACAGCCTCCATGGCCTTAGCCGGTGATGGAAAGTGGCGGCGGTTACGTGTCTGGAGCACGCGCAGATCCATCTTTGGTAGTTCTGTCGGTGGCTCAAGGAAGAGGCGGGGAGGGGCGATGTTGTCCCACTATTAGCGTGCGGACATTGCCTGATCCGTTCCGGTCCATCGATGCAGATGGCGAGGAAGGGAAGGCGTGGCTACCAGAGAAATCTGAGCCCTAACGTTGGTCATGGCAGACGAAGATGGTGTCCATGCGCCATTCCCTTCCCGTGTTGAAGGCATCGCCACTTCAGTCTTTGTCTACCCACTCAGGCTGCTCCAAGGGAAACCCTAGACTCTGGAAGTCCTGGATGGACGGTGGCGACGCGTTAGTGTTGTTATCCCTCTTGAGGGCATCATTTTTGGAGCAACCGATGGATGGTGGTGGAGTGGTGTGTGCTGGCGCGTGGGTGACGGCACCAGAAGATTCTTTGTGCGTGGTGAATGACCAGCCCGTTGGGAACCCCAAGAGGAAGGTATGATGAGTATAGCAGCTAGTTTTCCCTCAGTTCAGAAACCAAGGTTTTATCGTTCAGGAGAAAAGCAGACAATTACGACTGAAGGTGATGCTTGCTAGTTTGCGATAGCTTCAGACAATTTATATATGGCGCCTCGTCCAAGCTTTGCTTGCTAGCTGCAACGCGGAACCTGCACACAACACAACCAAATACTTTGTTCCCAACTTGCGATGAGGTTGTCAATCTCACGGGTTTGCTTGAAACAAAGGTTATGAGCGTATCGAATGGAAAACAGTAGAAGTATGCGAGTAAAGTAAACAGTGCGAGTAAAGTAAACAGGTGATAGCAATATGATGGAAATAGGACCAGGGTCCACAGTTCACTAGTGGTGTCTCTCTGAAAGGATCGTATGAGCGACTAGAGGGGGGGGGGTGAATAGGAGCTACCCAATAATTTTAATTCTTTTCAAGTTAAGGCTAGACAAGAAGGTAAATTCTCTAGATGTGATACTAAGTGAATTTACCTAGAGTGACAAGCAAGCTAGCAAACAATATAAGTAAAGGTACAAGTAAAGGATAGAGGTCACCGCAATGGAGACACGAAGACACGAGGATGTATTCCCGTAGTTCCTTCCTTGTTACGGGAAGTATGTCTACGTTAGAGAGGTGTGGTGCCACAAAGGCCACCAACGCCACAAAGGCTCACCCTATTCTCCGGTGAACAAGCCACAAAGGCGAGTCCACGCTCCACTAAGCGATGCCCTTGAAGGCGGCACGACACCTTTACACAAAGTATTGGGGCAAGCTCCACAACTCAATTGGAGGCTCCCAATAGGTCCACCAAGCTCTTACACACAAAGTTAAGCTTGGGGGACGGCTTCTTCCGGCTAGGAATCCGATGTATCACACAAGTAACAAGCCCCTCAACAAAGAGAGGGGGGAAATCAAATCGCCTTGGTGGAAGTGTAGATCTAGGTCTTCTCCCTCAAATCCCAAAAGGGCTTTGAGTTCTATTGGCTAGGGAGAGAGATCTTGAGCTTTGAAGCTTTGAAACAATGGAGGAGAGAGAGTTGAAGCCGCAGCCTTCTCTTGAGGAAGAAGAAGGCTTTATATACTCCTCCTCGAAATGTAGCCGTTGCTGGTCAACTAGGGTCGGAGTCTCCGGCCAGGAGGGCCGGAGTCTCCGCCCTAAGTGACTCCAGGGCCGGAGTCTCCGGCCAGAGACAGAAGTCTCCGGCCCAACTCCGGCCTGGTCACTGCTTAGACCAACTCACTAGCCCACCCTTACCTGGCTGGCCAGACCGGAGTCTCCGGCCGCTGGGACCGGAGTCTCCGCCCCACCCGGAGTCTCCGGCCCGAGACAGAAAGTCTCCGGCCTAACTCCGGGCTGGTCACTGCTTAGACCAACCGGGAGGATTGCTAGGGCGACACTCCTAGGCCGGAGTCTCCGGCCACCAGGGCCGGAGTCTCCGCCCTTGAAGTAGCAACAGCTGTACTTCGAGGATCCCCTCTCCACCAATTCCACCTTCGCAAAGCACCCTATAAGACAACTAAACCCTAACTCCACTACTGGACTACGGGCTTCGATCTTTTCTTCCTTTTTGGGGTGAACCTCCGCGAGATTCTGAATTAACCTAGAAAATCTGCAGAACTTAAATAGAATGGTTAATTCACCAAATGTTGTTAACAAACACCAAAATACATTTATTAGGTAAATGCCCTTTCAATCTCCCCCTTTTTGGTGTTTGATGACAACATAAGGATTTGCAAGATATAAACACAATAAAATGAAATATATAGCAAAAGCTCCCCCTACTTGTGTGCACACCACCATTTGCATTTGAACATGAGCCACACAAGTAAGAATCATCACTCCCCCTATATATTTCACAATTATACCAAGTGCAAGAAATAATATATGAGACTAACCAATAAGCATATAAGTAAGACTAACAATATAGCACATATTTAATAGTCTTACTAAGCAACATATGAACTTAAGTCTCACACACATAACATACCACACACATTTAAAAGGTTCAACACTAAGATAGATGAGACACAACATGAAAGTCCATGAGGTTGTGTCTCGACCAAAGCAAAGCAAACGAAGTGCAAATCCAAATAACCACCCCATGCAAATCCCAACGAAGACAACCTAGTAGAGCTACTTCTCCCCCTTTGGCATCGAGACACCAAAAAGGGAAAAAGAGCGATGCTACACGCCCATGGGATCACTCATCGTCTTCATCCTCGGGCTCGTCCTCGGAACCGGCATTGAAGTCCTCATTTCCTTCTCAATGTCATCAGAAGCCATGGGCTTCTTGCCATGACGCACATTGGAGGTGCCAGAGGTGACCTCCTCAAAGGCTTGCCAGTCAGTCAGTCCCTTGCTCCACTTGCCATAGCTGTGAGTACCGGATGATGAAGAGGAAGGAGGTGATTCCACATAGCCCGGTTGAGACTTTCTGAATGCCTTGTGAAGAACAGCTTGATTGTCATTGATGTGCTTTTGAGAGATGTAGCTCTCATATTGCTTGTGACGGATGTCCACATTCATGCAAAGCACATTTCTTTGGAACCAATTGAGCTTCTTGTACTCTTGAGCAAACTCGTTGTTGGAGCTAGAGCCGGCATTGCTAGCATGCTTCATCCTTGGGCCCTTTCTAGTGGACACTCCCGCGACAAAGGCATCATCATCTTCACCTCTCATTGGAGCAAAAGGTTCCTTGGAGTGACCGGTGGGTTCTTTGCGTTGAAGCTTCACAACCTTGTGATCCACAAGGTTTGCATCGAGAAGAGGAAGGTTGAGTCCTTGAGCACGGATGAGCCTCATGATAAATGGGGCATAGAGAGGAGTCTTTTTGCTGAGAATGCAATCATTGATTTCCTTGTGAATGAAATCCATCACATCAAGCGGCTCAACATGTGCGGTCTCTCCTTGGCAATAGACTTCATGAGAGTAGGCCAAGAGATTCACCAAGGCCTTGCGAATAGCATCAAAGTTGCTGGCTTGAGGGGCAATGGAGGCCCGGAATATGCGGAGCAAGATGTTGGACCGTTTGGATAGCCCAAGAGTGCCCCCAATGACGATCTTCTTGTCATCCCCGGTGTAGAGAGGAGCAAGCTTCTTCTTCTCATAGTACTCCCCATCCACATGCATCCTCATGCCACTAGGAGTAGTAGCACCACGGAACTCATACCCAAGGAGAGCAGCAAAGTCCATGAAGTTGGAGTGACAAACCTCTTCTCCGGTCATCCAAGTCATGGGGATCTCCTCACCATCTCCAAACACCAAGGTAGCAAAGAACTGTTGGACCAATGTGATGTTGTAGGACTCTTGAATCTTCATGAGTGGATGGAGCCCAAGCTTGCGAGTGATCCACACAGCCTCTCCGAAGTATGCACTGTACTTGGCAAAATGAGAGAAATCCATTACCGTCTGAGGGCAAACCGGATACTTCTTGAGAGAAGCATAGAATTCCTTCATGATCAGCTCTTGCTCTTTGCGGACAAAGTAACGGTCACGGGAGTTCCGCGGGAGAGTGTACATATCTCTCTTCCTCATCTCAACAAACTCAGATGATGAAAGTCCTTCCAGTGTCACAAGACTATCAAACTTGACTTTCTTAGCTGCCTCAGCTCGTTCCTCTTCGGCCATCCTTGTCTTGAGCCTCTTAGCATCTCTAGCTTGCTGAGCAATGACTGACCTCTGAGCAAGCTCCCCTGTGGCGGGATTCACAACCAACTTGTCCTTGCTATGAGCTGCCGGCTTCCGAGAACCACCTGCACCTGTGAATGAGTGAGGAAGATAGCAAGGTTGAGGTGACATGTCCTAGAATGCAAAAATAAGCAACTATGCTGTGAAAGAGTGCACTCAGGCCTGATCTAGCCGGAGTCTCCGGGGACTCGGGCCGGAGTCTCCGGCCAAAACCGGAGACTTTGCGTCCAGGCCGGAGTCTCCGGCCACAAGGGCCGGAGTCTCCGGCCGGATGCAGGAGCCCGAGCCTAGGAGACCACATTGAACCAAATCGAGTGCAAAATTCACAATAAAGTTGCTATGTAGATGATTAATAGCCACTAGAGGGTAGCACACCAAATCAAACTATGGGAAACATGCACATCTCGTAGATCTAGATGGAACTAGATGGAGAAGATGAAGAGCATATTTACCGGAGTCTATTGGAGCAAATCGGTCGGTGGGAAGGTTCCCACAACCTCAAGGAGGAGATTGGCCGGTGGCACGGCGGATCCCGAAGCTTGGAGAGGCTCCGGGGACGATCTAGGGCAATGGGGGGCGGTAGAGGTGAGTAGGAGCACGGGGTGGGTGGGGAAAGAGTGAACCGTTCTTCCCACCCCGTGCCCTAGATATCCCCTTCGAAACTGCCCTGGCCGGAGTCTCCGGTACTTACCCCGGAGTCTCCGGCCCACCGGAGTCTCCGGGCTGTGAACCCCGGAGTCTCCGGCCCCCCATTGACCAGATCACATTTATGGTGTACAAAGGACATGTCATTTAGAGATTAGATATGTTTGAGGATGAGATAGGCTTGGGATGGACACATTGTCACTGTGTGGTACAAAATGCTCATGTTTGCAAACATGCAAACAAAATCAAATAAGACCAAACATGAGCATCTTCCCAAAAAAAATAAGGCCATAAAATCAAATGGGAAACTCCTCCACTAGGGAGGTTGGTGACCAAAAGGCCACCATGTATGAGTTTATAGGTATGGCACCGCGAAGATATATCTTGGGCCCAAAACCTAGACTCATCGATTACGCTCAAAAATGTCACAAATGACAAGATAGAACAATACGCTTACTATTGGCATTATGGGGGAGGGATAGCCCAATCAATTAGGACCGCACTCCCCCTATAACCATGCCCACATCTAGAACAACACGCACGTTAGAGTATGGGAGTAAATGCACATAGCTCAAGTCACATTGCTTGAATCAATGATATTTAGTTCATGCCTCAATTCCCGGAATCTTGCTTCATCAAGAGGCTTTGTGAATATATCGGCAAGTTGCTCATGAGTGCCAACATAAGATAGATCAATATCTCCACGGTTGACATGATCCCGAATGAAATGATGACGAATCTCAATATGCTTCGTCTTGTTGTGTTGCACCGGGTTGTGAGCGATCTTGATTGCACTTTCATTATCACATAAGAGAGGCACTTTGTCAAAAATGACACCGTAATCCTTCAAAGTTTGCCTCATCCATAAGAGTTGTGCACAACAACTAGCCGCGGCTACATATTCGGCTTCGGTGGTAGAGAGAGACACACAATTTTGTTTCTTAGATGACCAACACACCATAGACCTACCAAGAAATTGGCAAGCCCCGGAGGTTGATTTCCGTTCCACTTTGTCTCCCGCCCAATCCGAATCTGAGTAACCTACAAGATCAAAACTTGCTCCCTTCGGGTACCAAAGACCAAAGTTAGGGGTATTCACTAAATATCGAAAGATTCTCTTGACCGCCACTAAGTGGCTTTCCTTTGGTGCGGCTTGAAAACGTGCACAAACTCCCACACTTAACATAATGTCCGGTCTAGATGCACAAAGGTAAAGCAAGGAACCAATCATAGATCTATAGAGTTTTTGATCCACTTCTTTACCATTAGGATCGAGATCAAGATTAACCTTTGTTGGCATGGGAGTCTTTGCACCTTTGACTCCTATCATCTCGAACCTCTTGAGCATGTCTTGGGTATATTTGGTTTGGTTCACAAAAGTCCCTCCCTTCAATTGTTTAACTTCAAATCCAAGGAAGAACTCCAACTCCCCCATCATAGACATCTCAAACTTGTCGGTCATGAGCTTGGCAAACTCATTATTGAAAGCTTTGTTAGTAGAACCAAATATAATATCATCAACATATAATTGGCAAATGAAAAGCTCCCCATTGACCTTCTTAGTAAAAAGAGTGGGATCGATCACCCCAATTTCAAAACCACGATCAACCAACAACTCTTTAAGGTGCTCATACCACGCACGTGGGGCTTGTTTGAGGCCATAGAGCGCCTTATCAAGTTTGTAAACGTGGTTAGGAAACTTAGGGTTTTCGAAACCCGGGGGTTGCTTCACAAAGACCAATTCATTTAAGGGACCATTTATAAATGCACTTTTAACATCCATTTGTTGAAGTTTAAAGTTATGATGTGATGCATATGCAAGTAAGATGCGAATGGATTCAAGACGGGCAACGGGAGCGAAAGTTTCACCAAAGTCAATACCCTCAACTTGGGAGAAACCTTGAGCCACCAATCTTGCCTTGTTACGAATGACTATGCCATTTGCATCTTGCTTGTTCTTGAAGATCCACTTGGTCCCAATGATATTACGACAATCTTTAGGCCTTTCTACTAGAGTCCAAACATTGTTGCGCTCGAAGTTGTTGAGTTCATCATGCATGGCATCAAGCCAATCCGGATCCTCAAGCGCCTCATAAACTTTCTTGGGTTCTACACAAGAGACAAAAGCATGATGAGAGCAAAAGTTAGAAAGTTGCCTCCTAGTGGAGACACCTTTACGAACACTCCCAACCACATTTTCCAAGGATATGCTTCTTCGTCGAAGAATGGACTCAAGCTTCTTCTCACGGCGAGTGCGAGCCTCAAGAGGATATTCTTGAGAGACTACTTGATCATCTTCATGATCACTGTTCTGGTCCTCGCCTTGACCATTAAGTGGATTGCCTTGATCATCAAGTGGCCCATAGCCACGGAATTCTGAAGGATCTTCATCAAGGCCTTGATCATCCCCGGAGACTCCGGTATCCATACCCGGAGACTCCGGTATAGGCCGGAGAGTCCGGACCACAGGGGCCGGAGACTCCGGGCAAGATTGCTCGGTGGGATGATCTTGAGGTTGAGGGTGTGCAGCTTGTCTTTGGTCAATGTCCTGTGTGTGTTCAGTAGGTGAAGGCTCCACATGTGTAGAGCATTGTCCTTCTCCTTCGGCCAAAAGGTGTCCCTCAATGGGCCGGAAGAATCCGACACCCATTCTTCTTATGGCTTGGGGAGGAATTTCGTCACCTACATCACGAACACAACTTTGTCCCACAAAGGAACCATTATCCTCATCGAACTTCACATTACAAGTCTCTATAACATGCCCGGTGGACTTGCTATAGATCCTATAGGAATGTGAGTCCGTGGAGTAACCAACAAAGATACCCTCTAAAGCTTTAGAATCAAATTTTGACAAACGAACACCTTTCTTGAGATAGAAACACTTACAACCAAATACCCGGAAGTACTTGATGTTGGGCTTTTGCCCGGTAAGAATTTCATATGGAGTCTTGTTCAAGTTCTTGCGGAGATAAAGCCGGTTGGTGGCATGGCATGCGGTATTAATAGCTTCGGCCCAAAAGTTGTATGGAGACTTGAACTCCGCCAACATAGTTCTTACCGCATCCATAAGAGTCCGGTTCTTCCTCTCGGCAACTCCATTTTGTTGCGGGGTATATGCAGCGGAATATTGATGTTTGATACCCGCATCACTAAGAAACTCATTTAAGGAGTAGTTCTTGAACTCGGTGCCATTGTCACTTCTTATAGTCAATATGGTGGTATTGAATTGACGCTCAACTTCGGTGGCAAAGTCTTTGACGGTTTGTTGGGTCTCACTCTTGAACTCAAAGAAATAAACCCAAGTGTATCTTGAATAGTCATCGACAATCACCAAGCAATATTTCTTGCCACCAAGACTTGCATAAGTGGGAGGTCCAAAGAGATCCATGTGAAGGAGCTCCAAGCACCTCTTGGAGGAGATAATAGTCTTGCTTGGATGACTTGTTTCATGCATCTTTCCTTCAATACATGCCCTACAAACACGATCTTTGGCAAAAGAAACATCCTTTAGTCCGAGTATGTGGCCGCCGGTGTAGAGATTTTGCAAAGCTCTCATATTGACGTGGGCTAAACGGCGATGCCAAAGCCATCCCACGTCGGCCTTAGCAATTAGGCATATCGCGGCCGTAGTGGGTTTCTCCGAAAAGTCCACCACATACAAGCTATTTTCGACATACCCAACAAAGCCAACCTTGAGAGACTTACTCCACATGACGACCACAATATCAACATCAAAATATGTGGCATAGCCCATAGTAGCAAGTTGATGAATGGAAAGTAAATTATAACCAATGGTTTCGACAAGCATGACATTCACTAGGGACACGTCCGGAGTGATCACCACCTTACCGAAACCAAGTACCTTAGAGGATGAATTATCACCGTACAAGACCGTGACATTTGAAGTGTTGGGCTTTAGATCTTCCACAATATTTTTGCTTCCGGTCATGTGGCTTGTGGCACCACTATCAATAATCCATTTTACTCCTCCGGAAGCAATGTCCTACAAGAGATTAATTCTTGGTTTTAGGTCCCCATTTTTGAATGGGTCCTCTTTTGTTAGTCACAAGAATCTTAGGTACCCAAATAGCATACTCAATGTAACCATTATAGGGACCAACATATTTAGCATAGACATCACCATAATAGTCTCTAAGAAGAACATAATGAGGGTTATATTTTCCTGCAAAATTATTGTGAGAAGGGCCGGAGACTCGGCCTTTGGGAGCGGAGACTCCGGGGTAGATGAACTAACCGGAGACTCCGGAGCCTTTGACCCGGAGACTCCGGTCTCCTCGATTTTCTTCTTTCCATTCAGCTCCTCCCACTCCTCCTCGGTGTAACAAATATCAAATGGGACATGAGGAGTAGGAGCAGCAGCAGGCTTTGTCTTCTTCTTGTTCTTCTTATTCTTCTTCTTCTTTGAGGACTCGGCCACCAAACAGAGATCCCCTTTCTTTGAGGACTCGGCAACAAATCCGAGGCCCTCCTTTCCCTTGAACAATCTTTGATTGTTCAAGAGATCATTGAGATTCTTCTCACCTTGAATGCAAGTAGCAAGGCCCTTAGCAAGATCGGCCTTCAACCTCTTGTTCTCCTCAATGATATCACTATGATCACAAATAGAGTTAGAAGAACAAGGAACTTCAATAACTTGCATTGGTGGGACTTTAGATTGTTCAATAGTTAGTTGAATTTGAAGTTGTTCACGAATCTTGGTGAGATGAGAGAATTTGCCCTCCAAAGCCTTGTGAGCTTCTTCAAGCTTCTCAAACTTCTCACGAAGATCATTATGACCAACGTCAAATTCAACTTTCTCCTTTTTAAGCAACTTGACCATAGCAAGAGCATGGTCACGTTCTTTAGTGAGTTTTGACAAGATTAGATTATGAGACTCTTCTAGTCCCAACAATTTCTCCTCTAAAGAGACTCTCAAGTTTTGCTCTTCTTCGAGCTCAATTGATAGAGAGCCAATATCATCGGCGGCTAATCTTTCCAACTCCTCCTTCTCCTTGATAGTGTCATGGGCATCACCAAGTTCACACATTAGTGTCTCAACGTATATCTTGGTTGGCCCCTTCATGTTAGCAAGAAAATCATCACAAGAAACTAGTTCTTTCTTAATCTTAAGACTACTCACATCATCCATAGAGGTAGTAGTGGAATGTGATGATGAAGGAGTAGGTGATGAGGTTACCTCCGAGGCCTTAGCCATAAGACACTTGTGAGTGGTGATGATGGTGTTCTCATTTTGTGAGTTGAAGAGGGATGTAGGTGGTGTGGAGACAATGGCAATGGCGGCCACTTCTCCATTCTCTTCATCAACGGAGTCATCATCATCGGACTCGGAGTCATACTCCTCATGAACCACCAATACCCTTTCTCCTTTCTTCTTGTTGTCCTTGTTCCCATGCTTCTTGGATGGGTAGAACTTTGATGACCGGCGCTTGGGGACGAGCCGGCCCTCATTGTCCTCCTTGTTCTCATAAGGACATTCGGCGATGAAGTGCTTGATTCCTCCACAATTGTAGCAATGCCTCACTTTAGAGTCACCACCTTTTCTTGGAAAGGATTTGAACTTGGATCCCTTCGTCTTGTGCTTGTTGGCATCCCAAAAGGCACTTGCATTGAGAGCCAAGTGTTCATGGAGTGCAAACTTGAGATCTTCCGGAGACCAACACTCTTCTTCATATATTTCTT
Organism: Dactylis glomerata; assembly: GCA_007115705.1. Classification (NCBI taxonomy): domain Eukaryota; kingdom Viridiplantae; phylum Streptophyta; class Magnoliopsida; order Poales; family Poaceae; genus Dactylis; species Dactylis glomerata. The sequence goes on along the minus strand of QXEO01000121.1, from coordinate 3,071,280 downwards.
CTTCTCCTTCTCCTTGCTTGGACACCACCTTGGCCTTGAGTGCAAGATTGTGAACTCCTTGTCCGGCAAGAACACGGGCTCTTGTTTCTTCTGCGTTCTTCTTCAAGATAGACAAGGCGGTGAACTCGCAAAGAACTTCATTTGAGGTCATACTCCCAAAATCCGGTCTTGAACGGATTATCTCGGATCGCATGGGTTCTCTTGGGTTGATGGAGGTGATGAACATACGCTTGATATAGTCATCACCATTGTCTTTGCACCCAAACCCGGTCAAGGCCGTTGCAAGAGCCAAGATCCTTTGGTACATCTCATCGGGAGTCTCATTATCACGCATAATGAAATCCCTTTCTTCACTCTTGAGCTCATCAAACTTGGAGGACCGAATACTTTCATTCCCAATGAAGAGCATAGTGAGATAGTCCCATACTTCCTTGGCGGTGCTCAAGTTGTTGATGTGTACCGCATGAGTATCCGGTACGGCTTGTTGAAGGAGATGCTTGGCGGTGGCATTGAGTTGCTCATCAACTTCTTCCCTTCCGGTCAAATTGAGAGGATCATGAGGTGCAAAGCCATTTTGTATGACCCTCCACAAATGAGTAGAAGAGCTAGAAATATGAGATTTCATTAGTCCTTGCCATTTAATAAAATTGCGAGAATCAAGCTTAGGAGGAGATCCCATGTTGTTAATGTGTGGCATAGGATAATGGACCGGCGGAGGAGAGTAAGTGTTAGGGGGTGGAATGTTAGCACCCTTTGCCGGACCATCATTTTCCTTAGGAGGGTCACCTTTATTCTCGGCGGAGGTGGAGCCATTGTTAGGTGGCTTCACCTTAGCCAAGGAGAGTTCCACACTAGGAGTGGTGTTTGGGTCGGTGGGCTCGGAAGGTTTTCTTCCAAAATATTCCTCAAACATAGCCTTCATCTCCAATCTCATAGTGGTTTGCATTGTGTCCAAGGACGCCAAATGCTCTTCACGTGAGATTGAAGAGGAAGAGATAGATGGAGGAGTATCTTCGGGAGGAGTTTCATTACCCTTATCCCCTTCCATAGTTGCTCAAACTCTTAGGCGGTTAAGCCCGAATAAGAGACCAGGCTCTGATACCAATTGAAAGGATCGTATGAGCGACTAGAGGGGGGGGTGAATAGGAGCTACCCAAATTTTTTAATACTTTTCAAGTTAAGGCTAAACAAGAAGGTAAATTCTCTAGATGTGATACTAAGTGAATTTACCTAGAGTGACAAGCAAGCTAGCAATAACAATATAAGTAAAGGTACGAGTAAAGGATAGAGGTCACCGCAATGGAGACACGAAGACACGAGGATGTATTCCCGTAGTTCCTTCCTTGTTACGGGAAGTACGTCTACGTTGGAGAGGTGTGGTGCCACAAAGGCCACCAACGCCACAAAGGCTCACCCTATTCTCCGGTGAACAAGCCACAAAGGCGAGTCCACGCTCCACTAAGCGATGCCCTTGAAGGCGGCACGACACCTTTACACAAAGTATTGGGGCAAGCTCCACAACTCAATTGGAGGCTCCCAATAGGTCCACCAAGCTCTTACACACAAAGTCAAGCTTGGGGGACGGCTTCTTCCGGCTAGGAATCCGATGAATCACACAAGTAACAAGCCCCTCAACAAAGAGAGGGGGGAAATCAAATCGCCTTGGTGGAAGTGTAGATCTAGGTCTTCTCCCTCAAATCCCAAAAGGGCTTTGAGTTCTATTGGCTAGGGAGAGAGATCTTGAGCTTTGAAGCTTTGAAACAATGGAGGAGAGAGAGTGGAAGCCGCAGCCTTCTCTTGAGGAAGAAGAAGGCTTTATATACTCCTCCTCGAAATGTAGCCGTTCCTGGTCGACTAGGGCCGGAGTCTCCGGCCAGGAGGGCCGGAGTCTCCGCCCTAAGTGACTCCAGGGCCGGAGTCTCCGGCCAGAGACAGAAGTCTCCGGCCCAACTCCGGCCTGGTCACTGCTTAGACCAACTCACTAGCCCACCCTTACCTGGCTGGCCAGACCGGAGTCTCCGGCCGCTGGGACCGGAGTCTCCGCCCCACCCGGAGTCTCCGGCCAGAGACAGAAAGTCTCTGGCCTAACTCCGGGCTGGTCACTGCTTAGACCAACCGGGAGGATTGCTAGGGCGACACTCCTAGGCCGGAGTCTCCGGCCACCAGGGCCGGAGTCTCCGCCCTAGAAGTAGCAACAGCTGTACTTCGAGGATCCCCTCTCCACCAAAACCACCTTCGCAAAGCACCCTATAAGACAACTAAACCCTAACTCCACTACTGGACTACGGGCTTCAATCTTTTCTTCCTTTTTGGGGTGAACCTCCGCGAGATTCTGAATTAACCTAGAAAATCTGCAGAACTTAAATCGAATGGTTAATTCACCAAATGTTGTTAACAAACACCAAAATACATTTATTAGGGAAATGCCCTTTCAACAACCAAAGTACTTTTCCCCAACTTGCAGTGAGGTTGTCAATCTCACCGGTTTGCTGTAAACAAAGGATTAAACATATCGTGTGGTAGAAGATATTTGTTTGTGAGAAAGTAAATAATGCTTGTAAAAGTAAACGGTAATATGAATGTAAAAGAATGGACCGAGGTCCATGATATGTCTCAAACGTATCTATAATTTTTTATGCTCCATGCTTGTTTATACACCATTTGCTTTGTGTTTTGTTACACTTCATGGCGTTTTTATGCATTTTCCGGAACTAACCTACTAACTAGATGCCACAGTGCCAGTTCCCTATTTTTTGCTATTTTTTTGTTTTAGAAAAGCTACACAGGAAATATTCTCAGAATCGGATGAAACAAAAGCCAAACCTCCTATTTTTCCCGAAGCGTCGCGAAGTCCGAAGATGAGACGGAGGGGGGCCAGAGGCCAGCCTCACCCTAGGGTGGCGCGGCCCAGGCCCTGGCCGCGCCACCAGGGGGTGAGACCGCCTGGTCCACCCTCTGACGCCGCCCCTTCGCCTATATAAAGTCTCCTGGTGGAAAACCCTAAAACAATCGGTGTTTTTTTAGAAGAAGTCCTGCAGCTCCGCCGCCACCACCGATGAATTTTGGGGGACAGAAGTCTCTGTTCCGGCACCCTGCCGGGACGGGGAAGTGCCCCCGGAGCCATCTCCATTGACGTCGTCGCCTCCTCCGCCGTCTCCATCGACTTCACCGCCATCTCCACCAACGTTGCTGTCTCCTATGATGAGGAGGGAGTAGTTCTCCCCCGGGGCTGAGGGCTCTACCGGTAGCTATGTGGTTCACCTCTCTCCCATGATGTGATCTTTATGTGATCATGAGCTTTGTATCTAGTTGAATTGGTAGATGCTATTATTCAGATATTATGCTACTCCCGTGCTTTATTATTGTAATCTCCGGAGACACCTTGTATCATGATATGAAGGTGACAGTGTGCGCATTGTGTGTGTATTTTTGGCTAGTGTCTCTATGATTGTTAGTGTTTGTTGGAACCATCTAGTGCGTTCGCGGTGATAGTGTGGGACAATCTAGTTTGGGGAAATGTGAACTTTGAGGAGTGCTTCATAGACCTACGCATGATTAGTGTTCGTTATCCATTGGAGAATAGTTTAGAGTGGCATAGTGAAGTTAGTATCTATTGGTTCAATTATGTTATCTTTGTTGAGAGTGTCCACTAGTGAAAGTATGATCCCTAGGCCTTGTTTCCAAGCATTGAACACCGTTTACATTCATTTTTGTTACATGTTTGCTCGCAGCAATATTTATTTCAGATTACATTTACTACATATAATCATCACTACTACTTGTATTTCACTATCTCTTCGCACTAGTAGAAAACAGGGCTAATATCTTGGGGCATTAGTCCCGGTTGCTCTTTGAACCGGGACTGATGCCCTGGGCCCCACTGCTTTTTTGGCCGCTGGAACGGAGATTTCATCAGTCCCGGTTCGTTTTGAACCTCTAGTCCCGGTTCGTATTACGAACCGGGACTAAATGCTCTGGGTCGCAATCCGGCCGTTGCCAGGATCATTAGTCCCGGCTGGTAACACCAACCGGGACTAAAGATTAATACTTTAGTCCCGGTTGGTATTACTAACCGGGACTAATGACTTCCCTGTATAAAGCAGCTCCTTCTTCCTCCCGCAGCCAGCCACTCCCTCTCTCCACTCTCAAGTGTTCTTCATGCAACTCGAGTTCATCCTCTTTGACCACCATTTTTTGTCACAAATTGATATCCCCACTTCAATCTAAGTGGACTAAAAGGTGAGGAATTTTGTGCTTTTGTCTTTCATTGGTAATTTAGCTCATTTATTGCTCTAGAAGTAGAGAGATTTGTGATTTTATTTATGTTAGATTTTATTAGAAATAGAAATGCTATTAGAAAAAGAAATGTTAGAATTAAAAATTAAAATAGAAGTAGACATAGCTAACATAGAAATAGAAATAGAGATAGAGATAGAAAAATAGAAATACCGATAGAAATAGAGATAGAAATACTGATAGAGGTAAAAATAGAAATGCTATATAGATTTTATTTATGTTAGATTTTATTAGAAATAGAAATGCTATTAGAAATAGAAATGTTAGAATTAAAAATAAAAATAGAAGTAGACATAGCTAACATAGAAATAGAAATAGAGATAGAGATAGAAAAATAGAAATACCGATAGAAATAGAGATAGAAATACTGATAGAGGTAAAAATAGAAATGCTATATAGATTTTATTTATGTTAGATTTTATTAGAAATAGAAATGCTATTAGAAATAGAAATGTTAGAATTAAAAATAAAAATAGAAGTAGACATAGCTAACATAGAAATAGAAATAGAGATAGAGATAGAAAAATAGAAATACCGATAGAAATAGAGATAGAAATACCGATAGAGGTAAAAATAGAAATGCTATATAGATTTTATTTATGTTAGATTTTATTAGAAATAGAAATGCTATTAGAAATAGAAATGTTAGAATTAAAAATAAAAATAGAAGTAGACATAGCTAACATAGAAATAGAAATAGAGATAGAGATAGAACAATAGAAATACCGATAGAAATAGAGATAGAAATACCGATAGAAGTACCCACCAGCCGGGACTAAAGTTTTGTTAACTTATTCTTACTGATCAAACTAAAATTAGAGATAGAAATAGAAATTGTATATTTGATTTGCATTTGATATGTACTTATATAATGCAGATGAGTCGAGCATGGATGTACGCCGATCGACGCTCTGGAGATTTCATTAAAGGCGTGCATTCTTTTCTCAAGGTGGCTGAGGCAACCAAGCGGAATGGTTTTATGTGTTGTCCATGCGGTGGTTGTCGAAATGAGAAGGATTACCCCTCCACAAAGACCCTTCACATCCACCTGTTCCGGTTCGGTTTCATGTCCGGCTATAATTGTTGGACCAAGCATGGGGAGAGAGGGGTTATGATGGAAGACAACGATGAAGAAGAGAATGATGACAACTATCCTGAGTTCCCTGAAACCACCGATACCGCAATGGAAGATAATGAAGAAGAAGAAGAAGGTGAAGAACGGGCATCAGATATGCCCGCTGATGATCTTGGTCAGGTCATTGTTGATGCACAGATTGACTGTGAAAGTGAAAAGGAGAGGGAGAAGTTGGAACGCATGTTAGATGATCACAAAAAGGATTTGTACCCAAATTGTGAAGATGGCCATAAAAAGCTAGGAAGCACGCTGGAATTGCTGCAATGGAAAGCAGAGAGTGGTTTATCTGACAAGGGATTTGAGAAGTTGCTGAAAATTATGAAGAAGATGCTTCCAAAGGATAACGAATTGCCCGCCAGTACGTATGAAGCAAAGAAGATTGTCTGCCCTCTAGGATTGGAGGTGCAGAAGATACATGCATGCATTAATGACTGTATTCTCTACCGCGGTGAGTATGAGAATTTGAATGCATGCCCGGTGTGCAGTGCATTTTGGTATAAGATCAGGCGAGATGACCCTGGTGATGTTGAGGGCGAGCGCCCCAGGAAGAGGGTTCCTGCCAAGGTGATGTGGTATGCACCTATAATACCACGGTTGAAACGTTTGTTCAGAAACAAAGAGCATGCCAAGTTGTTGAGGTGGCACAAAGAAGACCGTAAGAGTGACGAGATGTTGAGACACCCCGCTGATGGGTCGCAGTGGAGAAAAATCGACAGAGATTTCCCGGAGTTTACGGAAGACGCACGCAACCTGAGGTTTGGTCTAAGTACAGATGGCATGAATCCTTTTGGGGAGCAGAGCTGCAGTCATAGCACCTGGCCTGTGACTCTATGTATATATAACCTTCCTCCTTGGTTGTGCATGAAGCGAAAGTTTATTATGATGCCAGTGCTTATCCAAGGCCCGAAGCAACCCGGTAATGACATTGATGTGTATCTAAGGCCATTAGTTGATGAACTTTTACAGCTGTGGCAGACTGAAGGTGTTCGTGTGTGGGATGAGTACAAACAAGAGGAATTTGATCTACGAGCGTTGCTGTTCGTGACCATCAATGATTGGCCTGCTCTTAGTAACCTTTCAGGACAGACAAACAAGGGATACAATGCATGCACTCACTGTTTAGGTGAGATCGATAGTATATATTTGGATAAAAGTAAGAAGGTGGTGTATCTCGGGCATCGTCGATTTCTTTCGCCCAAACATCAATTGAAGAAAAAAGGCAAGCATTTCAAGGGCGAGGCAGAAGTCCGGGGCAAGCCTAAACGCCATACTGGTGATGATATATTTGATATGGTCAAAGATTTAGAAGTAATCTTTGGAAAGGGTCCTGGCAGTCTGTTTGTTCCGAATGACACTAGCGGACATGCACCCATGTGGAAGAAGAAATCTATATTTTGGGAGCTTGAGTATTGGAAATTCCTAGAGGTCCGCTCTGCAATCGACGTGATGCACGTGACGAAGAATGTTTGCGTGAACCTACTAGGATTCTTGGGCTTGTATGGGAAGACAAAAGATACACCAGAAGCACGGGAGGACCAGCACCGTATGAAAAGAAGAGACGGCATGCATCCGGAGGATTCTAAGGGTCCTGCGAGCTACGCTCTTACCAAAGAAGAGAAGGAAATCTTTTTTGAATGCCTGAGCAGTATCAAGGTCCCATCTGGATTCTCGTCAAATATAAAGGGAATAATAAATATGGCCGAGAAAAAATTCCAAAACCGAAAGTCTCATGACTGCCACGTGCTTATGACGCAATTGCTTCCGGTTGCACTGAGGGGGATTCTACCGGAAAATTTTCGAGTACCGATTGTGAAGCTATGTGCATTCCTCAATGCTATTTCGCAGAAGGTAATCAATCCAGAAGATCTACAACGGTTATAGAATGATGTGGCCCAATGTCTTGTCAGCTTTGAGTTGGTGTTCCCACCGTCCTTCTTCAATATTATGACGCATCTCTTAGTTCACCTAGTCGAAGAGATTACCATTCTCGGTCCAGTATTTCTGCACAATATGTTCCCCTTTGAGAGGTTCATGGGAGTCTTAAAGAAATACGTGCATAACCGTGCTAGGCCAGAAGGAAGCATCTCCAAGGGCTATCTAACAGAGGAGGTCATTGAGTTTTGTGTTGACTTTGTTCCTGACCTGAACCCGATTGGTCTTCCTCAATCGCGGCATGAGGGGAGACTTAGTGGAAAAGGCACGCTAGGAATGAAATCAGCATACTGTATGGATGGACATTCTTTGAGTGAAGCACACTACACAGTTTTACGAAATTCCACGTTGGTGGAGCCGTATATGGAGCGACACAAGAATATTGTACGCTCGGAAAACCCTGGGCAGTCAAACTCCTGGATTACAAAGTTGCACATGGCGAATTTTGGTGGTTGGTTGCAAACACTTCTCATAAATGACGCCACTGTTGGATATGAGCTGTCCATGTTGGCCAAGAAACCATCTTCAACTATATTGACTTTCCAGGGTTACGAGATAAATGGGAATACATTTTACACGGTCGCCCAAGATAAAAAGAGCACCAATCAAAACAGTGGTGTCCGCTTTGATGCATTACACGACAATGGGACAAAGGACACATATTATGGTTACATAGAGGAGATATGGGAACTTGACTATAGACCGTCTTTTAAGGTCCCTTTGTTTCGGTGCAAATGGGTCAAGCTGACAGGAGGCGGGGTAGTTGTAGACCAAAAGTATGGCATGACAACAGTGGACCTCAACAATCTTGCGTACATGGACGAACCGTTCATCCTAGCCAATGATGTCGCTCAGGTTTTCTATGTGAAGGACATGTCTACAAAACCGAGAAAGAGAAAAGATAAGAAAACGAATACATCACACGATGAGCCAAAGCGACACATTGTTCTCTCAGGGAAAAGAATCATCGTGGGAGTGGAGGACAAGACAGATATGTCAGAAGATTATAACAAGTTTGATGAAATTCTGCCCTTCAGAGTGAACACTGACCCAACCCTCCTCTTAAACAAAGAAGATACTCCATGGTTACGGTGCAGAAGGAAACCCCAACACTAGATGGGGATGTTGGTGATGTGTAATAATGTATTAAACCTTTGATGTAAATGTATGATTTTGGGTTAGTTATTCAAATTCGAACACTTTTTATATTCCAAGTAATTGAAAATAGTTTTGAATTAGTTATGAATAGCATTTCTATTTCTATTTCTATTACTATTACTAATATGAATAGCATTTCTATTTCTATTTCTATTACTAATATGAATAGCATTTCTATTTCTATTACTATTACTAATATGAATAGCATTTCTATTACTATTACTAATTGATTTTGAAAATAGAAAATATTTTTGAATTAGTTATTCAATTTCAAACACTTTTCATATTCAAAGTTTTATCAAATTCTAAAATATGCTAAAAGAATTTTAATCAATATTGTTTTAATTGAAAATGGCAAAATAGTTAATTGTTTGAATAGTTAGAATAATTGATTTTGAAAATAGAAAATATTTTTGAATTAGTTATTCAATTTCAAACACTTTTCATATTCAAAGTTTTATCAAATTCTAAAATATGCTAAAAGAATTTTAATCAATATTGTTTTAATTGAAAATGGCAAAATAGTTAATTGTTTGAATAGTTAGAATAATTGATTTTGAAAATAGAAAATATTTTTGAATTAGTTATTCAATTTCAAACACTTTTCATATTCAAAGTTTTATCAAATTCTAAAATATATAGAAGATATTCAAATTGAAATTCAAAATTCATATTCAAATGAAATCTGAAAAAATATGCAGCATTGGCGCGCATTTATTACGTCTTTAGTCCCGGTTGGTAACACCAACCGGGACTAAAGGTCTAGGCCCTGGGCACGAACCGCCAAAGGTCTTTAGTCCCGGTTGAAACCACCAACCGGGACTAAAGACCCTTTAGTCCCGGTTGGTGGCTTCAACCGGGACTAAAGACCCCCCTTTAGTCCCGGTTGAAGCCACGAACCGGGACTAAAGGGGGGCTATATATAGCGCCCGCCCTCTCCTTCTTCCTCTCCTCCACACTTAGCAGTTTCTTCCGACGGAGATCGACCGAGGCGCCACCGCGAAGGAGCTCTGCCTCCATTGTTGCGGTCGCTCGCCACCGTCGACTCGCCGCCGCGCATGCCGCCCGACCCCGCCGCCCGCGCCCCCCGGCCCGACGCCCGGCTCCACCGCCCGCGCCCCCGCGCGCGCGCAGCCGCGCCGCAGCCCCGCCGCCCGGCCAGACCGCGCCGGCCCCGCCGCCCCAGCCAGACCTAGCCACGCCGCCCAGCCCCGCCGCCCCATCACCTGCGCAGGTAATAAAATTTTCTAACTTTTATTTTTTTAATTTTTGTTTAATTTTATTAGGGTTATATTATTAGGGTTAGAAAAATAGTTAGAAATATGTAAATTTGCATGTTAGAAATAGGAAATATATTAAGTTTATTAGGGTTAGAAATATATTAGGGTTAGAAATATTAAGTTAATTGTTAGAATCTTTAGTTAATTGTTAGAATATTTAGTTAATTGTTAGAAATATTTAGTTAATTGTTAGAATATTTAGTTAATTGTTAGTTAAGTTAAGTTTCTTAGTTAGATTAGTAATAGTAATAGAAATACTATTACTATTAGTAATAGTAATAAAAATAAAATGCTATTCATATTAGTAATAGTAATAGAAATAGAAATGCTATTACTATTAGTAATAGTAATAGAAATGCTATTACTATTAGTAATAGTAATAGAAATAGAAATGCTATTCATATTAGTAATAGTAATAGAAATAGAAATAGAAATGCTATTCATATTAGTAATAGTAATAGAAATAGAAATGCTATTACTATTTGAAAGGATCGTATGAGCGACTAGAGGGGGGGTGAATAGGAGCTACCCAATAATTTTAATTCTTTTCAAGTTAGGGCTAGACAAGAAGGTAAATTCTCTAGATGTGATACTAAGTGAATTTACCTAGCGTGACAAGCAAGCTAGCAATAACAATATAAGTAAAGGCACAAGTAAAGGATAGAGGTCACCGCAATGGAGACACGAAGACACGAGGATGTATTCCCGTAGTTCCTTCCTTGTTACGGGAAGTACGTCTACGTTGGAGAGGTGTGGTGCCACAAAGGCCACCAACGCCACAAAGGCTCACCCTATACTCCGGTGAACAAGCCACAAAGGCGAGTTCACGCTCCACTAAGCGATGCCCTTGAAGGCGGCACGACACCTTTACACAAAGTATTGGGGCAAGCTCCACAACTCAATTGGAGGCTCCCAATAGGCCCACCAAGCTCTTACACACAAAGTCAAGCTTGGGGGACGGCTTCTTCCGGCTAGAAATCCGATGAATCACACAAGTAACAAGCCCCTCAACAAAGAGAGGGGGGAAATCAAATCGCCTTGGTGGAAGTGTAGATCTAGGTCTTCTCCCTCAAAACCCAAAAGGGCTTTGAGTTCTATTGGCTAGGGAGAGAGAACTTGAGCTTTGAAGCTTTGGAACAATGGAGGAGAGAGAGTAGAAGCCGCAGCCTTCACTTGGGGAAGAAGAAGGCTTTATATACTCCTCCTCGAAATGTAGCCGTTGCTGGTCGACTAGGGCCGGAGTCTCCGGCCAGGAGGGCCGGAGTCTCCGCCCTAAGTGACTCCAGGGCCGGAGTCTCCGGCCAGAGACAGAAGTCTCTGGCCCAACTCCGGCCTGGTCACTGCATAGACCAACTCCCTAGCAAACCCTAACCCAGCCAGAGAGACCGGAGTCTCCGGCCACTGGGACCGGAGTCTCCGCCCCACCCGGAGTCTCCGGCCAGAGACAAAAGTCTCCGGCCCAACTCCGGGCAGGTCTCTGCTTAGACCAACTGGGAGGATTGCTAGGACGATACTCCTAGGCCGGAGTCTCCGGCCACCAGGGCCGGAGTCTCCGCCCTAGAAGTAGCAACAGCAGTACTTCGAGGATCCCCTCTCCACCAATTCCACCTTCGCGAAGCACCCTATAAGACCACTTAGCCCTAACTCCACTACTGGACTACGGGCTTCGATCTTTTCTTCCCTTTTTGGGTGAACCTCCGCGAGATTCTGAATTAACCTAGAAAATCTGCAGAACTTAAATAGAATGGTTAATTCACCAAATGTTGTTAACAAACACCAAAATACATTTATTTAGGGAAATGCCCTTTCAATCTCCCCCTTTTTGGTGTTTGATGACAACATAAGGATTTGCAAGATATAAACACAATAAAATGAAATATATAGCAAAAGCTCCCCCTACTTGTGTGCACAACACCATTAGCATTTGAACATGAGCCACACAAGTAAGAATCATCACTCCCCCTATATATTTCACAATTATACCAATTGCAAGAAATAATATATGGGACTAACCAATAAGCATATAAGTAAGACTAACAATATAGCACACATTTAATAGTCTTACTAAGCAACATAAGAACTTAAAGTCTCACACACATAACATACCACACACATTTAATACGGTTCAACACTAAGATAGATGAGACACAACATGAAAGTCCATGAAGTTGTGTCTCGACCAAAGCAAGGCAAACGAAGTGCAAATCCAAATAACCATCCCCCATGCAAATCCCAACGAAGACATCCTAGTAGAGCTACTTCTCCCCCTTTGGCATCGAGACACCAAAAAGGGAAAAGAGCGATGCTACATGCCCATGAGATCACTCGTCGTCTTCATCCTCGGGCTCGTCCTCGGAACCGGCATTGAAGTCCTCATCTCCTTCTTCAATATCATCAGAAGCCATGGGCTTCTTGCCATGACGCACATTGGAGGTGCCATAGGTGACCTCCTCAAATGCCTGCCAGTCAGTCAGACCCTTGCTCCACTTGCCATAGCTGTGAGTACCGGATGAAGAAGAGGAAGGAGGAGATTCCACATAGCCCGGTTGAGACTTTCTAAATGCCTTGTGAAGAACAGCTTGATTGTCATTGATGTGCTTCTGAGAGATGTAGCTCTCATATTGCTTGTGACGGATGTCCACATTCATGCAAAGCACATTTCTTTGGAACCAATTGAGCTTCTTGTACTCTTGAGCAAACTCCTTGTTGGAGCTAGAGCCGGCATTGCTAGCATGCTTCATTCTTGGGCCCCTTCTAGTGGATACTCCCTCGGCAAAGGCATCATCATCTTCACCTCTCATTGGAGCAAAAGGTTCCTTAGAGTGACCGGTGGGTTCTTTGCGTTGAAGCTTCACAACCTTGTGATCCACAAGGTTTGCATCGAGAAGAGGAAGGTTGAGTCCTTGAGCACGGATGAGCCTCATGATAAATGGGGCATAGAGAGGAGTCTTCTTGCTGAGAATGCAATCATTGATTTCCTTGTGAATGAAATCCATCACATCAAGCGGCTCAACATGTGCGGTCTCTCCTTGGCAATAGACTTCATGTGAGTAGGCCAAGAGATTCACCAAGGCCTTGCGAATAGCATCAAAGTTGCCGGCTTGAGGGGCAATGGAGGCCCGGAATATGCGGAGCAAGATGTTGGACCGTTTGGACAGCCCAAGAGTGCCCCCAATGACAATCTTCTTGTCATCCCCGGTGTAGAGAGGAGCAAGCTTCTTCTTCTCATAGTACTCCCCATCAACATGCATCCTCATGCCACTAGGAGTAGTAGCACCACGGAACTCATACCCAAGGAGAGCAGCAAAGTCCATGAAGTTGGAGTGACAAACCTCTTCTCCGGTCATCCAAGTCATGGGGATCTCCTCACCATCTCCAAACACCAAGGTAGCAAAGAACTGTTGGACCAATGTGATGTTGTAGGACTCTTGAATCTTCATGAGTGGATGGAGCCCAAGCTTGCGAGTGATCCACACAGCCTCTCCGAAGTATGCACTGTACTTGGCAAAGTGAGAGAAATCCATCACCGTCTGAGGGCAAACCGGATACTTCTTGAGGGAAGCATAGAATTCCTTCATGATCAGCTCTTGCTCTTTGCGGAAAAAGCAACGGTCACGGGAGTTCCGTGCGAGAGTGTACATATCCCTCTTCCTCATTTCAACAAACTCAGATGCTGATAGCCCTTCCAGAGTCACAAGACTATCAAACTTGACTTTCTTAGCAGCCTCAGCTCGTTCCTCTTCGGCCATCCTTGTCTTGAGCCTCTTAGCATCTCTAGCTTGCTGAGCCATGACTGACCTCTGAGCAAGCTCCCCTGTGGCGGGATTCACAACCAATTTGTCCTTGCTATGTGATGCCGGCTTCCGAGAACCACCTGCACCTGTGAATGAGTGAGGAAGATAGCAAGGTTGAGGTGACATGTCCTAGAATCCAAATATAAGCAACTATGCTGTGAAAGAGTGCACTTTGGTCTGATATAGCCGGAGTCTCCGGGGACTCGGGCCAGAGTCTCCTGCCAAAACCGGAGACTTTGCGTCCATGCCGGAGTCTCCGGCCACAGGGGCCGGATGCAGGAGCCCGAGCCTAGGAGACCACTTAGAACAAATCGAGTGCAATAACCACAATAAAGTTGCTAATAAGATGATTGATAGCCACTAGAATGTAGTACACCAATTCAAACTATGGGAAACATGCACATCTCATAGATCTAGATGGAACTAGATGGAGAAGATGAAGAACACATTTACCGGAGTCCATTGGCGCGAATCGGTCGGTGGGGAGGTTCCCACAACCTCAAGGGAAAGATTGGCCGGTGGCACGGCGGATCCCGGGGCTTGGGAGAGCTCCGGGCAGCGATCTTCGAAGAGGGGGCGGCAGGGGGCGAGTGTAGGGCACGGGGGCGAGTGGGGAAGAATGAACAGTTCTTCCCCATCCCGTGCCCTAAGTGATTTTTGAAACTGCCCGGGCCGGAGTCTCCGGTACTTACCCCGGAGTCTCCGGCCCACCGGAGTCTCCGGGCTGTAAGCCCCGGAGTCTCCGGCCCCCCTCGACCAGATCAATATTTATGGTGTGAAGTACATGTCATTTAGAGATCAGATTTGTTTTAGGATGAGATGGGCTTGGGATGGACACATTGTCACTGTGTGGTACAGCATGCTCATGCTTGCAAACATGCAAACAAAATCAAATAAGACCAAACATGAGCATTTTCCCATAAAAATAAGGCAATAAAGTCAAATGGGAAACTCCTCCACTAGGGAGGTTGGTGACCAAAGGGCCACCATGTATGAGTACAAAGGTATGGCACCGCGAAGATATATCTTGGGCCCAAAACCTAGACTCATCGATTAAGCTCAAAAGTGTCACCACTGACAAGATAGAACAATACGCTTACTATCGGCATTATGGGGGGAGGGATAGCCCAATCAATTAGGACCGCACTCCCCCTATATCCATGCCCACATCTAGAACAACACACACGTTAAAGTATGGGAGTAAATGCACCTAGCTCAAGCCACATTGCTTGAATCAATGATATTTAGTTCATGCCTCAATTCCCGGAATCTTGCTTCATCAAGAGGCTTTGTGAATATATCGGCAAGTTGCTCATGAGTGCCAACATAAGATAGATCAATTTCTCCTCGGTTGACATGATCCCGAATGAAATGATGACGAATCTCAATATGCTTCGTCTTATTGTGTTGCACCGGGTTGTGAGCGATCTTGATTGCACTTTCATTATCACACAAAAGAGGCACTTTGTCAAAAATGACACCGTAATCCTTCAAAGTTTGCCTCATCCATAAGAGTTGTGCACAACAACTAGCCGCGGCTACATATTCGGCTTCGGTGGTAGAGAGAGACACACAATTTTGTTTCTTAGATGACCAACACACCAAAGACCTACCAAGAAATTGGCAAGCCCCGGAGGTTGATTTCCGTTCCACTTTGTCTCCCGCCCAATCCGAATCCGAGTAACCTATAAGATCAAAACTTGCTCCTTTTGGATACCAAAGACCAAAGTTAGGGGTATTCACCAAATATCGAAAGATTCTCTTGACCGCCACTAAGTGGCTTTCCTTTGGTGCGGCTTGAAAACGTGCACAAACTCCCACACTTAACATAATGTCCGGTCTAGATGCACAAAGGTAAAGCAAGGAACCAATCATAGATCTATAGAGTTTTTGATCCACTTCTTTACCATTAGGATCGAGAACAAGATTAACCTTTGTTGGCATGGGAGTCTTTGCACCTTTGACTCCTATCATCTCGAACCTCTTGAGCATGTCTTGGGTATATTTGGCTTGGTTCACAAAAGTCCCTCCCTTCAATTGTTTAACTTCAAATCCAAGGAAGAACTCCAACTCCCCCATCATAGACATCTCAAACTTGTCGGTCATGAGCTTGGCAAACTCATTATTGAAAGCTTTGTTAGTAGAACCAAATATAATATCATCAACATATATTTGGCAAATGAAAAGCTCCCCATTGACCTTCTTAGTAAAAAGAGTGGGATCGATCACCCCAATTTCAAAACCACGATCAACCAACAACTCTTTAAGGTGCTCATACCACGCACGTGGGGCTTGTTTGAGGCCATAGAGTGCCTTATCAAGTTTGTAAACGTGGTTAGGAAACTTAGGGTTTTCGAAGCCCGGGGGTTGCTTCACAAAAACCAATTCATTTAAGGGACCGTTGAGAAATGCACTTTTAACATCCATTTGTTGAAGTTTAAAGTTATGATGTGATGCATATGCAAGTAAGATGCGAATGGATTCAAGACGGGCAACGGGAGCAAAAGTTTCACCAAAGTCAATACCCTCAACTTGGGAGAAACCTTGAGCCACCAATCTGGCCTTGTTACGAATGACTATGCCATTTGCATCTTGCTTGTTCTTGAAGATCCACTTGGTCCCAATGACATTACGGCAATCTTTAGGCCTTTCTACTAGAGTCCACACACTGTTGCGCTCGAAGTTGTTGAGTTCATCATGCATAGCATCAAGCCAATCCGGATCCTCAAGCGCCTCATAAACTTTCTTGGGTTCTACACAAGAGACAAAAGCATGATGAGAGCAAAAGTTAGAAAGTTGCCTCCTAGTGGAGACACCTTTACGAACACTCCCAACCACATTTTCCAAGGATATGCTTCTTCGTCGTAGAATGGACTCAAGCTTCTTCTCACGGCGAGTGCGAGCCTCAAGAGGAGATTCTTGAGAGACTACTTGATCATCTTCATGATCACTATTCTGGTCCTCGCCTTGACCATCAAGTGGATTGCCTTGATCATCAAGTGGCCCATAGCCACGGAATTCCGAAGGATCTTCATCAAAGGCTTGATCACCCCCGGAGACTCCGGTATCCATACCCGGAGACTCCGGTATAGGCCGGAGAGTCCGGACCACAGGGGCCGGAGACTCCGGGCAAGATTGCTCGGTGGGATGATCTTGAGGTTGGGGGTGTGCAGCTTGTCTTTGGTCAATGTCCTGTGTGTGTTCAGCAGGTGAAGGCTCCACATGTGTAGAGCATTGTCCTTCTCCTTCGGCCAAAAGGTGTCCCTCAATGGGCCGGAAGAATCCGACACCCATTCTTCTTATGGCTTGGGGAGGAATTTCGTCACCTACATCACGAACACAACTTTGTCCTACAAAGGAACCATTATCCTCATCGAACCTCACATTACAAGTCTCTATAACATGCCCGGTGGACTTGCTATAGATCCTATAGGAATGTGAGTCCGTGGAGTAACCAACAAAGATACCCTCTAATGCTTTAGAATCAAATTTTGACAAACGAACACCTTTCTTGAGATAGAAACACTTACAACCAAATACCCGGAAGTACATGATGTTGGGCTTTTGCCCGGTAAGAATTTCATATGGAGTCTTGTTCAAGTTCTTGCGGAGATAAAGCCGGTTGGTGGCATGGCATGCGGTATTGATAGCTTCGGCCCAAAAGTTGTATGGAGACTTGAACTCCGCCAACATAGTTCTTGCCGCATCCATGAGAGTACGGTTCTTCCTCTCGGCAACTCCATTTTGTTGCGGGGTATATGCAGCGGAATATTGATGTTTGATACCCGCATCACTAAGAAACTCATTTAGGGAGTAGTTCTTGAACTCGGTGCCATTGTCACTTCTTATAGTCAATATGGTGGTATTGAATTGACGCTCAACTTCGGTGGCAAAGTCTTTGACGGTTTGTTGGGTCTCACTCTTGAATTCAAAGAAATAAACCCAAGTGTATCTTGAATAGTCATCGACAATTACCAAGCAATATTTCTTGCCACCAAGACTTGCATACGTGGGAGGTCCAAAGAGATCCATGTGAAGGAGCTCCAAGCACCTCTTGGAAGAGATAATAGTCTTGCTCGGATGACTTGTTTCATGCATCTTTCCTTCAATACATGCCCTACAAACACGATCTTTGGCAAAAGAAACATCCTTTAGTCCGAGTATGTGGCCGTTGGTGTAGAGATTTTGCAAAGCTCTCATATTGACGTGGGCTAACCGGCGATGCCAAAGCCATCCCACGTCGGCCTTAGCAATTAGGCATATCGCGGCCGTAGTGGGTTTCTCCGAGAAGTCCACCACATACAAGCCATTTTCGACATACCCAACAAAGGCAACCTTGAGAGACTTACTCCACATGACGACCACAATATCAACATCAAAATATGTGGCATAGCCCATAGTAGCAAGTTGATGAACGGAAAGTAGATTATAACCAATGGTTTCGACAAGCATGACATTCACTAGGGACACGTCCGGAGTGATCACCACCTTACCGAAACCAAGTACCTTAGAGGATGAATTATCACCATATGAGACCGTGACATTTGAAGTATTGGGCTTTAGATCTTCCACAATATTTTTGCTTCCGGTCATGTGGCTTGTGGCACCACTATCAATAATCCATTTTACTCCTCCGGAAGCAATGTCCTACAAGAGATTAATTCTTGGTTTTAGGTCCCCATCTTTGAATGGGTCCTCTTTTGTTAGTCACAAGAATCTTAGGTACCCAAATAGCATATTCAATGAAACCATTATAGGGACCAACATATTTAGCATAGACATCACCATAATAGTCCCTAAGAAGAACATAATGAGGATTATATTTTCCTGCAAAATTATTATGAGAAGGGCCGGAGACTCCGGTCTTTGGGGGCGGAGACTCCGGGGTAGATGAACTAACCGGAGACTCCGGAGCCTTTGACCCGGAGACTCCGGTCTCCTCGATTTTCTTCTTTCCATTTAGCTCCTCCCATTCCTCCTCGGTGTAACAAATATCAAAGGGAACATGAGGAGTAGGAGCAGCAGCAGGCTTTGTCTTCTTCTTGTTCTTCTTGTTCTTCTTCTTCTTTGAGGACTCGGCCACCAAACAAAGATCCCCTTTCTTTGAGGACTCGGCAACAAAACCGAGGCCCTCCTTTCCCTTGTACAATCTTTGATTGTTCAAGAGATCATTGAGATTCTTCTCTCCTTGAATGCAAGTGGCAAGGCCCTTAGCAAGATCGGCCTTCAACCTATTGTTCTCCTCAATGATATCACTATGATCACAAATAGAGTTAGAAGAACAAGGAACTTCAATAACTTGCATTGGGGGGACTTTAGATTGTTCAATAGTTAGTTGAATTTGAAGTTGTTCACGAATCTTGGTGAGATGAGAGAATTTGCCCTCCAAAGCCTTGTGAGCTTCTTCAAGCTTCTCAAACTTCTCACGAAGATCATTATGACCAACGTCAAATTCAACTCTCTCCTTTTTAAGCAACTTGACCATAGCGAGAGCATGGTCACGTTCTTTAGTGAGTTTTGACAAGATTAGATTATGAGACTCTTCTAGTCCCAACAATTTCTCCTCTAAAGAGACTCTCAAGTTTTGCTCTTCTTCGAGCTCAATTGATAGAGAGCCAATATCATCGGCGGCTAATCTTTCCAACTCCTCCTTCTCCTTGATGGTGTCATGGGCATCACCAAGTTCACACATTAGTGTCTCAACATATATCTTGGTTGGCCCCTTCATGTTAGCAAGAAAATCATCACAAGAAACTAGTTCTTTCTTAATCTTAAGACTACTCACATCATCCAAAGAGGTAGTATTGGAATGTGATGATGAAGGAGTAGGTGATGAGGTTACCTCCGAGGCCTTAGCCATAAGACACTTGTGAGTGGTGATGATGGCGTTCTCATTTTGTGAGTTGAAGAGGGATGTAGGTGGTGTGGAGACAATGGCAATGGCGGCCACTTCTCCATTCTCTTCATCAACGGAGTCATCATCATCGGACTCGGAGTCATACTCCTCATGAACCACCAATACCCTTTCTCCTTTCTTCTTATTGTCCTTGTTCCCATGCTTCTTGGATGGGTAGAACTTTGATGACCGGCGCTTGGGGACGAGCCGGCCCTCATTGTCCTCCTTGTTCTCATAAGGACATTCGGCGATGAAGTGCTTGATTCCTCCACAATTATAGCAATGCCTCACTTTAGAGTCACCACCTTTTCTTGGAAAGGATTTGAACTTGGATCCCTTCGTCTTGTGCTTGTTGGCATCCCAAAAGGCATTTGCATTGAGAGCCAAGTGTTCATGGAGTGCAAACTTGAGATCTTCCGGAGACCAACACTCTTCTTCATATATTTCCTCTTCTCCTTCTCCTTGCTTGGACACCACCTTGGCCTTGAGAGCAAGATTGTGAACTCCTTGTCCGGCAAGAACACGGGCTCTAGTTTCTTCCGCGTTCTTCTTCAAGATAGACAAGGCGGTGAACTCACAAAGAACTTCATTTGAGGTCATACTCCCAAAATCCGGTCTTGAACGGATTATCTCGGATCGCATGGGTTCTCTTGGGTTGATGGAGGTGATGAACATACGCTTGATATAGTCATCACCATTGTCTTTGCACCCAAACCCGGTCAAGGCCGTTGCAAGAGCCAAGATCCTTTGATACATCTCATCGGGAGTCTCATTATCACGCATAATGAAATCCCTTTCTTCACTTTTGAGCTCATCAAACTTGGAGGACCGAATACTTTCATTCCCAATGAAGAGCATAGTGAGATAGTCCCATACTTCCTTGGCGGTGTTCAAGTTGTTGATGTGTACCGCATGAGTATCCGGTACGGCTTGTTGAAGGAGATGCTTGGCGGTGGCATTGAGTTGCTCGTCAACTTCTTCCCTTCCGGTCAAATTGAGAGGATCATGAGGTGCAAAGCCATTTTGTATGACCCTCCACAAATGAGTAGAAGAGCTAGAAATATGAGATTTCATTAGTCCTTGCCATTTAATAAAATTGCGAGAATCAAGCTTAGGAGGGGAACCCATGTTGTTAATGTGTGGCATAGGATAATGGACCGGCGGAGGTGAGTAAGTGTTAGGGGGTGGAATGTTAGCACCCTTTGCCGGACCATCATCTTCCTTAGGAAGGTCACCTTTATTCTCGGCAGAGGTGGAGCCATTGTTAGGTGGCTTCACCTTAGCCAAGGAGAGTTCCACACTAGGAGTGGTGTTTGGGTCGGTGGGCCCGGAAGGTTTTCTTCCAAAATATTCCTCAAACATAGCCTTCATCTCCAATCTCATAGTGGTTTGCATTGTGTCCAAGGACGCCAAATGCTCCTCACGAGAGATTGAAGAGGAAGAGGTAGATGGAGGAGTATCTTCGGGAGGAGTTTCATTACCCTTATCCCCATCCATAGTTGCTCAAACTCTTAGGCGGTTAAGCCCGAATAAGAGACCACGCTCTGATACCAATTGAAAGGATCGTATGAGCGACTAGAGGGGGGGGTGAATAGGAGCTACCCAATAATTTTAATTCTTTTCAAGTTAGGGCTAGACAAGAAGGTAAATTCTCTAGATGTGATACTAAGTGAATTTACCTAGCGTGACAAGCAAGCTAGCAATAACAATATAAGTAAAGGCACAAGTAAAGGATAGAGGTCACCGCAATGGAGACACGAAGACACGAGGATGTATTCCCGTAGTTCCTTCCTTGTTACGGGAAGTACGTCTACGTTGGAGAGGTGTGGTGCCACAAAGGCCACCAACGCCACAAAGGCTCACCCTATTCTCCGGTGAACAAGCCACAAAGGCGAGTTCACGCTCCACTAAGCGATGCCCTTGAAGGCGGCACGACACCTTTACACAAAGTATTGGGGCAAGCTCCACAACTCAATTGGAGGCTCCCAATAGGCCCACCAAGCTCTTACACACAAAGTCAAGCTTGGGGGACGGCTTCTTCCGGCTAGAAATCCGATGAATCACACAAGTAACAAGCCCCTCAACAAAGAGAGGGGGGAAATCAAATCGCCTTGGTGGAAGTGTAGATCTAGGTCTTCTCCCTCAAATCCCAAAAGGGCTTTGAGTTCTATTGGCTAGGGAGAGAGAACTTGAGCTTTGAAGCTTTGGAACAATGGAGGAGAGAGAGTAGAAGCCGCAGCCTTCACTTGGGGAAGAAGAAGGCTTTATATACTCCTCCTCGAAATGTAGCCGTTGCTGGTCGACTAGGGCCGGAGTCTCCGGCCAGGAGGGCCGGAGTCTCCGCCCTAAGTGACTCCAGGGCCGGAGTCTCCGGCCAGAGACAGAAGTCTCCGGCCCAACTCCGGCCTGGTCACTGCATAGACCAACTCCCTAGCAAACCCTAACCCAGCCAGAGAGACCGGAGTCTCCGGCCACTGGGACCGGAGTCTCCGCCCCACCCGGAGTCTCCGGCCAGAGACAAAAGTCTCCGGCCCAACTCCGGGCAGGTCTCTGCTTAGACCAACTGGGAGGATTGCTAGGGCGATACTCCTAGGCCGGAGTCTCCGGCCACCAGGGCCGGAGTCTCCGCCCTAGAAGTAGCAACAGCAGTACTTCGAGGATCCCCTCTCCACCAATTCCACCTTCGCGAAGCACCCTATAAGACCACTTAGCCCTAACTCCACTACTGGACTACGGGCTTCGATCTTTTCTTCCCTTTTTGGGTGAACCTCCGCGAGATTCTGAATTAACCTAGAAAATCTGCAGAACTTAAATAGAATGGTTAATTCACCAAATGTTGTTAACAAACACCAAAATACATTTATTTAGGGAAATGCCCTTTCACTATTAGTAATAGTAATAGAAATGCTATTACTATTAGTAATATTAATAGAAATAGAAATGCTATTCATATTAGTAATAGTAATAGAAATAGAAATAGAAATGCTATTCATATTAGTAATATAAATAGAAATGCTATTCATATTAGTAATAGTAATAGAAATAGAAATGCTATTACTATTAGTAATAGTAATAGAAATGCTATTACTATTAGTAATAGTAATAGAAATAGAAATGCTATTCATATTAGTAATAGTAATAGAAATAGAAATAGAAATGCTATTCATATTAGTAATAGAAATAGAAATAGAAATGTTATTCATATTAGTAATAGAAATAGAAATAGAAATGCTATTCATATTAGTAATAGAAATAGAAATAGAAATGCTATTCATATTAGTAATAGAAATAGAAATAGAAATGCTATTACTATTATTAAGTTAGTAAAATGCTATTAGTATTATTATTATGTTAGAAAGTGAATAGATAGAAATGTTAGAAATATTGTTAGTAATATTGTTAGCAATAATAGAAATAAAAATATGGAGTAATGTTGTTGATCTATGTTATGGATTTCAGTTATGGATTTCGGCGCCGGAAGAGAAGGTGAAGAAGAGATATTGAAAATTATAGGAGAGGGTAGCACCCGTGCACAAGGAGAGGGTACCACCCGTGCAGAAGGAGACGGCTCGGAATTTTTGAACGAGTCGGGTGACGGAATGGAGGAGGAGCAGCCGCATGAATCAGAAAATGATGATTGCGAGGACGGCTCACAAGGGACTGGACGTGACTTAATAAAACGGTCCGGCGAGGTATATATATATATGAAGACTAGCTCTATTCATGAATCAGTAGATGACGATGCATTATGTGGTATATATATTAACGAGTGTTTTCTTATTTTAGAGCTCTGAATCTTCTAGAAAGAAGCGAGGCCCGGCCAAACTGCTGGCATCGAATCAGCATTACACGATTGGGCGTCTCTCAAGTGAAGGCGAACCGTTGGAACCCAAGAGTGTCGCAAATGCGTTCACACAACAATGTGGATGTCTTGTCAGGGACATGGTGCCGATAAGCATTCAATATTGGTATAAGCCCAAGGCGGCAAAGGGAGAGCCAGCACAGCCAGAGCCAGAAGAGGGTGCAGCGGTCAATTATGTCACCAAGGTCTTCAAAGATAGACTTTGGGATTCCCTCATTCCACATTTCAATCTGCCGGTCACCGAGTCCCTAGAAGAAGCAGAGAAACAGAAGGAGAAAGTCAGGGAGTGGGCTCTCAAGAAGATGGCTGCACAGTTCAATAACCACAAGAAGAGGTTATGGAACGCCTATGTCAACGCCGATCGACAAGCTCCAGAATTTACTGGACCCAATGAGTTCCTGCGGGATCACTGGGACGCATTTCTGGAGTACAAGGAGTCAGAGCTGGGTAAGCTAAGGAGTCATAAAAATCAGGCAAATGCTGCAAAAAAGAAATATCACCATAAGTTGGGTCCAGGTGGCTACAAAAGGGCCGAGCCTAAGTGGGATATGCAAGAGGCCGCCCTACGAGAAAAAGGCATTGAACCAGAAACAGAACAATGGCCCAGAAGGTCAAGAAATTGGGCACTTGCCCATGGAGCTGTCTATGATGAGAGAACAGGGAAATTAGTTGAAGAGAAGAAACAAATTGTTGAACCCCTGGGAGCACTTGTCAAGACAATCGCCGAGGTTCAAGAGGGAACGTTCAAGCCGGACAGAGAGAACGACGAGCTGACAAAGGCCCTCGGGAACAAAGAACACACAGGACGAACACGGGGTCTGGGTTCTGCTATTCCGTGGAGGTCTGGGTTCTCCGAAGAGAGCCAGACTTATAGAAGCCGAGAGAGAGCGAAGAAGCGGAAGGCGCAGGAGGAGGCCTCACGGATAGAGAGCATAGAAAGGCAACAGGCTGAGCTGAGAGAGTTGTATTTACTGCAGCAGAAGGCACTGGAGGAATTAAAGTCGCAAGGGGCAACTCAGCATCAGCAACACCTAGAACATGCATCAGGCGACCGATCTCAGCGGAGAAGCAGCGTGGCTTCCACGGAGGTACCGATGGTTCACTACCCCATGGATGATATCACCAAGAAGATAGACTATGAGCTGCATTATCCCATGAAGAACATATCGATGAAGGTGGCGGTTGGCTATGTGTTGCCATCTGGACCTGGACAAACCTGGCATGGCCATGAGATTCGACCTGGCTATGCTAAGGTCGGGGTGGATGCAATTGAAAGGGGGTATGAGTCCCTCCTTCTTGACATCGCTGGACCTGAAGAGGAGGAAAAACTGGGAGAAGTATTGGGTGGTATAATTCTTTGGGATAAGAAACACATCGTGTTTCCAGGCTCGGCGCCAAGGCGGCCACCCTCTCCTCCGAGTCCTCGCAACTCACCACCTCCCGACGACGACAGGGACGACTACCACCATACCCCGAGTCCACATCGATCTCCACTTCAATGTCAGCCGCCTCCGCCACCTCCGCCGCCTCAGCCCACTCGTAAGTCCCAGAGTTGTGGCAAGTCCGCTGCTATGTCCACTAGCAATGTCTCTCCGAAGAAACGGGCCAAGAAAGCTAAGGCGATGCCGCCTCCTCCTATCGAGAAGACTGCTGAAGAAATTGAGGCGGAGGACAGAGCCAAAGTGAAAAGGAAGCTCGCAGCCCTACGCCCGACCCCTACACCGAAGCAGGTATATACTCTGGAACAGAAGGAGTGGGCCTTTGATATGCTTACCCAACCTTCGCAATATGAATTGCGTAAGCCAGATGACTACAAGCGTTGTTTGGATAAGCAGGTAGATGCAAAAAAAGAAGCTAATATGACAAGCGTAACTGCAAGAGGGAAAAGAGACGTTGCCCAGCTTGGAGCACAGACCAAAAAATCGATCTCCCCGCTAAAGGTCTTTGCTAGTGATGCTGGTGGGAGTGTTGCTCAACCCAATCCCGCCGACTTTGCTAAAGAAGCTGGTTTGACTCTTTCTCAATTGCTACATGAAGATAGCACCCCAAAGGCACCTATAGCACGGCAATATGAAAAGGGGAAGAGTCTGGTCCCACCTGAGATTGAAATGAATCTACCAACACAAATGCGAAAATTGCATAAGTGGTACCTGCAAGCCGCAAAGGGCACGCAAGATTTTCTCCTTATGCAAATCACAAAGGACCATTTCTTAGGTCAAGACTTGGTGCATATTGAGTTTGATGAATTCTTTCAGCTATTCAATCAAGACGCGCTCGACAAATCTCTCGTCAGTGCCTATGTTCTGTAAGTGATTCATTATTTCTATAAGTCTCTAGCTCAACTCGTTCTTTGCATGTAATTTTCCTCACTACGCTGTTTATTATGCAGAATGAAGAGTATGGAATGTAAGAAAAGGAATAACCTCCAACTTGGATTCATTGATCCAAATCGAGTTAACGGAGCGATGATACAGAGGAATCGCAAGGAGACGGAGGATAACTTGCTAGAGTTCCTACTTACGCAGGAATACCGAGCTAGAATACTCTTTCCGTACAACATCAGGTGAGTGTTACTATCTTATACACAGTTACTTTTCCTTACTCGATGTTATAAGTGTAATTGATGAGTTTATTAACTTACATAATTAAACTTGCACACAGTTACCACTGGATTTTGCTAAAGATTGAACCTGACTATGGAAGGGTTCAAATCTTTGACTCGATGAATAAACCACTTAATGAATACAAAAGCATCCTTAATGTGATGGATAGGTAATTTCAATCATTACGGCATTATATCGGTCTCTTTCGTTCATCTATAACTCATCTATTCATTTTGTTTGCTCGGTAGTGTTTGGAAACGGTTTATACGCACAGTTAAAGGTGAATGGAAAAATGAGCTGATTTACCGTCAGATCGAGGTAAGTCGTACGAGCTAGGTCCACACATCCCTTTAATTCTAGTTTCAAATACCATTAAGTATATCAATCTTGATATGTCACTGACTAAAATCTATTCTCGTAAAGTGTGCGAGGCAGCCTTCGGGGACTAATCTATGTGCATACTACACTTGCGAGAACCTTCGTGCGCAGGTCACTGAAGGAATTGATTTTCAAACAGTAAGTAAACAATATACTGACAAATTCATTTTATTGGCATCAATTTTGTTATGATGATTCATATTCATATTGTTCTTCTTCTTCGTAGTTCGAAGCAAAGCGGAATCAGCTCTCACCGACTGAACGCGTAGTAGGAATTCAAGAGGAATTAGCCGGATTTCTGCTTGAACATGTCATTAACCCAAAGGGTGAATTTCATGCCGGTTTCGATTAGACAATGTTTATAATTAAACACAAGTCGTGATCTTATGTGTGTGAACAAGTTGTATATATACTTGTATGCATGTATATGCTCGGTGAACCAAATATATTATATATATGTATCATTTTATATATTATGTTGTAATGCTGTATGAATAAGTATATAAGAAAACTTGTTTGAAATGAATCAAACAATTGAATGGAGCAAAATACAAATATACCCTAAACCCTAAACCCCTAAATAACAATTGAAATCCAGAAAAATAAAGAAGCAGCAGAAGCTGCCACGTGTGGACACTTTAGTCCCGGTTCGTAACACGAACCAGGACTAAAGTCCTACGCCCACGAGCACCCAGCCCCTGCCACGTGGTCTCTCTTTAGTCCCGGTTCGTATAGCAACCGGGACTAAAGATTGGGCTCCAGTCCCGGTTGGTTAGTCCCGGTTGCGCAACCGGGACTGAAGCCCCAAACGAACCGGGACTGAAGCCATGTTTTCCACTAGTGTCGTCGAACTAGTGCACCTATACATCTGACAAGTGTATTGGGTGTGTTGGGGACACAAGAGACTTTCTGTATCGTAATTGCAGGGTTGCTTGAGAGGGATAGCTTTGACCTCCTCCTCCCTGAGTTCGATAAACCTTGAGTGATCCACTTAAGGGAAATTTGCTGTTGTTCTACAAACCTCTGCACTTGGAGGCCCAACGCTATCTACAAGAACAGACACGTGCGTAGATATCAAGCTCTTTTCTGGTGCCTTTGCCGGGGAGGTAAGGTAAAAGGTACTCACATCCTCTGGCTACTAAGTCTTTTAGTTGCTGGTGAGTGCTCGAAGTTATTTCCTTTAGATTCTGCAATTATATCTTTTTGCTTCTTGTTTTTATTTTCACTAGTTAGGCTTAATGGAAAACAAAGAGTTCTATAGTATTTTTCCTGAGTTAGGACATGGAGTGTTTGAAAAACCTTTGGAGCTTTATGCACATAGCAATTATATTTGTTTGAATTCTTTGAACACCATTATTGCTAATGCTATAGAAAGCTCTAAGCTTGGGGAAGCTGGTTTTAATAAGCATGATATTTTTAGTTCCCCAGCTTTAGTGGAGAAAGTTTGCTCCGATGATATTTTATCTCCCACATGTGATAGCTCTAATGATGTTTGTGATCCTCTTTCCTTTAAAATACCTATGAATATTGTTGAACGTGCTATGAATAACTTCTATTTAGGGGATGGAACTGTTCATCCTGGTGATCATTTGCTCTTTATACATGAATTATGCGAGTTATTCAAGTGTGCAGGTATTTCTACAGGTGAAGTTAAGAGGAAGCTTTTTTATTTATCACTGAAGGGCAGAGCGGTGAAATGGTATAAGACGTTGAAGGATGGCTGACCTGTTGACTGGGAGGAAATTGTACCTCTCTTTTATTCTAAATTCTATCCTTCTAGTGAGGTTCATAAAGATAGGAATTATATTGATAATTTTCATCCTCATGACGGAGAAAGCATTGCCCAAGCGTGGGGAAGATTGAAGTCACTAATGCTCAAATGTTCCATTCATGATCTTCCCCATAATACTGTTATTAATAATTTTTATGCAAGGCTTTCAGGATATTACAAGGACTATCTAGATGCATGCTTTGATGGGTCTTTCACAAGCAAGGAGGTTAACACCAAGTGGGATCTGCTTGAAACAATTCAAAGCAATATCGAATATTGGGATTGCAACAAAGGTAAAGGATCAGGTATAAATTATGAGTATGATTGCATTAAGTCTTTCGCTGAAACTGCTGATTTTTAAGAGCTTAGTGCTAAATATGGTCTTAATCCTCAAATTATGGTTGATTGTTTTAGAGCCTTTGCTTCCCATATTAATGTTCCTAAGGGAAATGGGGACGTGTATCATTAACCTTTTAAAGACACTTGCATGGAAAATGAAATTGTTATTGATGATTGCAATGAACATGCTCAAACTTCTAAAAGTACTATTTCTTATAAGCATGTTAATTTTTGTGGAGTACTTAGACCTTGTGAACAGAGTCACGACAAGGAAGATTATTGTATCCACCACAGGAATGAAGAAACTAGAATGTGGCACAGGGCTCTAGAAGAGCTTAGTGAAAAGGTTGTTGCCCTTTATCCTTTTATTTGTGAACTTTGCCATGAAAAGGGTCATTTTAATTTTCAATGCTCGGGCCATAATGCCCCTTCTAATCCAATGAGTACTGCAAGTTTGTATTGTGATGACAAGATCACTCTCAATCAGCATGATGAGCTTACCTTATTTTTGGAGTGTGAAGAGTTATCTAGAAAAACTTCTTTGGTAGATATGAGTGCTTTTGATACTATTAGCATCATGCGTGGTTGTCATCTTTATTGTGTTAAAGATTGTCGCACAAATACTTACATACAAAATATTATAAAAGAGGATGCTTTACCAAATTATGATAGGTCTGATTTGTGTTTCTATCTTATTAATAAAAAGGAGGAATCCTCCAAAGTTTCTTCTGTCGCTTCTGTCAGTAAACCAGATTATGTGGAGAAGCTTCCTTTCAAGCCTCTCCCTCCTAAAGAAGAGAGTAAGAAGAAGAAGAGGAGTAAAAGAGAGAGGAAATGGTATCTTCCCCTAAGCATGTTGCTCCTATTATAATTTTTGATGAATCTGAACTCGATGATGTTCTTATGCCCGTTACCTATATTAGTGATCATGATTGGGAAAAGCACTATACTTTTGATATTGAAAATCTTTTTGGAACCAATTCTGAAAATTATGAGGTTAATAATTGTTGTACCATTAGTGCTATCCATGTTTCTTCCAATGATGATATGTTTACATATGAACACACTTTAGAAGATAGTTGTTCTATTGCTTATGATGATTACAATGATGAGTATGATATTTTCAGTTCACCTACTATTGAGGAGGAAACAAGGTATGATTACAATACGCCCCCTATTTTTGATGATTATGGTGATGAGAATAATTTTGTTGAATTTGCTCCTACTACGATTGTTCATGTGGGGAGTATTAATTCTTTTATGCATGTGGCTCATGATAAGGATGTTTTATGTGATAGTTATGTTGTTAATTCTATTCATGATGCTACTAAAAGTTATTATAAGAGAGGGAAACATGGTTTGATGGATCTCAACAATATTAAGTTTCCCCTCTTTATGTTGCAAATCTTGAAGTTGCACTTGTTTTATCTAACCATGCTTGTTATTATGTGCTTCATTGATTTATTTTCTTACAAGATTCCTATGCATAGGAAGTGGTTTAGATTTAAATGTGTTTCATATTTGCTTTTTGATGCTCTCCCTTGCTTCAAGTTCCTTTATGGTGCCTTTGCCATAAGCTCTTTTATGGCGCCTACATGAGCATCTTTTCAAATTACTGCGCCTAGCTCAAAGGCGTTAAAGAAAAGCACTCTTGGGAGATAACCCATTGTTTTCTTTTCAGTACTTTTTCTTTTATTTGAGTCTTGGAAGTTATTACTACTGTAATGACCTCTCCTTATCATTTTTATTTCGTCGTTGTGCTAAGAAGAACCTCTAATTTGAGGGAGGTAAGATTTGGGGAAGTTGCTGTCCTGAAATAGATTTTGGTGCTGCACCGTAAAAATTCGTGAAACTTATCAGAATATCTTTTTGGTCTGTGATTTCTTGTGCATATGCCCCAGGTTATATCCAAACTTTCATTAGTTTTGCACTTTTCGATTCGAGCAACAGAAGGTCCTCGAAAAAATCGACCTTTGTCAGTTGTTCTGTTTTGACAGATTTCTGCCACTATTTGTGTTTGCCTCTCGATCGCTTTCTTTTTGAGTTCTTTTGATCACGGAACTTTTGAGGAAGTTGCTACAGTAGTATATGCTTTAATATGTGGTGTATTTTAGTTTGAAACTGAACCAAAAGGGTTGATTTACTATCATGTTTATGCTAACGTTGCTAATAGAATTGTGTGAAGTTTTGTATGAAGGAAGTTTTCAAGTGTAGGGAATGGAGAGTGATGAGATGAGATGAGATGAAGTATGGATCAAAGCTCAAGCTTGGGGATGCCCATGTCACCCCAAGAAATATCCAAGAGGTACAAGCATCAAAGCTTGGGGATGCCCCCGAGGCACCCCTTCTTCATCGGTAAAAATCAGGTCACCTTTTAAGACACTATATTTTTATTTCTTCATATTCTATGCGTTTTTCTGGGAGCGTCAGTTGTTTTTTGCTTTCAGTTTTCTTTTGTTTTGGTTGCTGCAATAAATGGTTGGATCAAATCATGTTTGTTTTGGAGAGAGACTTACTCTGTTTTTCATTGCCAAGAACACTCTAGTTTTCACTCTTATCGTTCAACGAGTGTTCTCTTTTTCTAGTCTTGCGTTTGGCTTTCATTTTTTTGCCTTGATTTTTGTTCAGATCTTGTTATATCCTTGCATCAAGGTGTATTTAGACCACTGGTCTATGTTGATTTTCATCAAAAGATTTGTTTTCAAAAAGGTTTGAATGGTGTTGGAAAAGATAAAAAGTTTTGATGCAAAAAATGGTACAAAAAGGAGCTTGTTTAGACTGCGGCTTAGACTTTTGCATGCCATGCTTGATGTCTTTTTGATAGTATGCTTAGTAGTTTTTGCTGTAGCATGACTTGTCTCAAATTACTGAGATTGCTTAATGAGCCTTTGAAAAAAAATCATGCGTTGTTTTTATTATATGGAAGCATTTATTTGGTTTTCTCCTTGATACTTTATTTGGGTTGACTTGGCGCATGCTTACAACATGTTTGACTCTTACAAAGTCGCCATAAGCCTCTATGATCATTTGGTTTTTTACTTGTGATGCCACTTTATGCTTCTTTTAATGATGATTTGTCGCTATGCATGATTATGGCCG
Organism: Dactylis glomerata; assembly: GCA_007115705.1. Taxonomy (NCBI): domain Eukaryota; kingdom Viridiplantae; phylum Streptophyta; class Magnoliopsida; order Poales; family Poaceae; genus Dactylis; species Dactylis glomerata. Next base: position 3,039,737 of record QXEO01000121.1, on the reverse strand, counting down.
TTATTGCTCTCTTAGTTGGTCGCTCCCAGTCTTTTGCTAGCCTTCATTTTGTACTGAGTATGAGCTCTACTCGTGCATCCAACTCCCAAAAACCAAGTTATTCCAATGTGTCCACCATACATATCTATTAGCAATTTGCTATTCCAAGTACATTTGACTTGCTTTTATCTATCCTTCAAATTAAACTCTTTTTGGTATTATGTAAAAATTAGTCAGTAAAGCTCTCACGAACCTGACAGCACACTTTACTTTTCTTGCTTCTAAAATTTTGACATTGTGGCTCTCTTATGTTGATGTTATGCTTGCAAGTTGTAAGTTGGAAATTAGCCAAACCATGCCGTCATGGGGCAAGCTTTCAACATTGCACTTTCTCTTATTTGACTTGATATCGTGATCTTTTGTTTATGGATACTCGCGATGTGAAATAAGTTGGGATCTTGCGAGATCATGGACTTTGTATATGTGTTAGAGAAACGTCTGGGCCGCTAATCTAAGCCATGCATCATTCATGGTGGAAATTTACAGCATGCCCATAGTGGACATTCGACGACGCATCTCACAATAAAAAGCTTACCAATGGTAAATAAAAGAGATGCCGAGGTGTTCATTGTCTGTTTGTCTTATCATTTTGATGTGAGCTTGTTCCATGTCATTGGGCAGGAGGTACCCCATTGGTGGTTCTCGATGATACGTGTATGCTTACAATGACAAGAGCTTGCTTGGGACCTAAGTCGAGTAGCATGAGGTTTGGGTATTCGTACTTCACGGAACACGAGGTTTTCAACTTATGATTTGTCAAGCATATGCTTCATAATTGTACTCGCATTAACTTTAACCATTCAAGATGCCTATGATGGGGCAATGAGAGATCAAAGCTAGTAAGTACCATAATTTTTGAAGGTTTATAAAACTTGCAATCCCTGCTTCCCTCTGCGAAGGGCCTTTCTTTTACTTTTATGTTGAGTCTCCACCTTCTACCTTTATGCACCGTCTAAGAGAGCATAGTTGCCATTCTGAGTTTAATGTGCATAGTCCCAAAGTTTATCATTGATTGATTCATGATTATGGTTTTGCTTGTTCTTAAATTATTTGTATCTAGTCGCCCTCTTAAACTTGAAGGTGTTCTATGCATTTATGTTTTGCTATTCCATGAGGGACAAGCTGAAAACCACTTTGCTATGTTTTTCCATATGATTTGAACACACACTTGAGTTTCAATGGTTCATTACTCATGATGTTTCGTTTGTCTTACTTTTCATGTTATAAGAGGTTGCCAAGTTTTATTGTCAAGATTATGTCTCTTATGCCCATGTTTTAAGTTCTTTGATCCTAGCACTCAATGCTTTACATCATTGATCAAGATTGTGATGGTGCATGTCACCTCAAAAATTATTCTTTTATTATCACTTACCTACTTGAGGACGAAAAGGAGTTAAGCTTGGGGATGCTTGATACGTCTCAAACGTATCTATAATTTTTGATGCTCCATGATTGTTTATACACCATTTGCTTTGTGTTTTATTACACTTCGTGGCGTTTTTATGCATTTTCCGGAACTAACCTACTAACTAGATGCCATAGTGCCAGTTCCCTGTTTTCTGCTATTTTTGTGTTTCAGAAAAGCAACACAGGAAATATTCTTGGAATCGGACAAAACAAAAGCCAAACCTCCTATTTTTCCCAAAGCGTCGCTGATGCGGGTAGGATAACCACCCAGTTGGGAACCCCAAGAGGAAGGTATGATGAGCACAGTAGCAAGTTTTCCCTTAGTAAGAAACCGAGGTTTATCGAACCAGTAGGAAAAAGCCAAACGTCTGAAGGTGATGTATGCTAGCTTCGCGACAGCTCCGGACAATTTATAAGGCGCCTCGTCCAGTGTTTTGCTTTGCACCAGCAACAACGTGGAACCTGCACACAACACAACCAAGAACTTTGCTCCCAACTTACGACGAGGTTGTCAATCTCACTGGTTTGCTGTAAACAAAGGTATGAGCGTATCGAGTGGAAAACAGTAGTAGTATGCGAGAAAGTAAACAGTGCGAGTAATAGTAAAACGGTGTAACAATGTAAAGGAAATTGGACCGGGGTCCATAGTTCACTAGTGGTGTCTCTCCATAAGATAAATAACAACATCCTGGGTAAACAAATTACAGTTGGGCAATTGATAGAATAAAGATAACGTGCATATGTCACGAGGATCACTATGAGATTTACTCTGGGCATTACAACAAAATACATAGACCGCCATCCAACTGCATCTATGACTAATAATCCAACCACGGGGATATCGTCCGAACACCCTACGAGTATTAAGTTGCGAACAACAGATAACTGCATTAAGCAAAGTGTGTAATGTAAACAAAACGAATGTCCTTGGACACAAGAATGTTGTTTTCTCCCTAGTGGCAACAACACATCTACAACCTTAGAGGTTTCTGTCACTCCCCCAGATTAAATAGAGGCATGAACCTAACTATCGAGCATAAATACCCCCTCTTGGAGTCACTAGTATCTACTTGGCCAAGATAGCTACTAACAACAGAGAGCATGCAAGATCATAAACAACATAGAGATAACATAAGATAATATTCAGCACATCAACATAACATAACACCAATATTCATCGGATCCCAACAAACACAACATGTAGAATTACACAAAGATGATCTCGATCATGTAAGGCAGCTCACGAGATCTAAACATGAAGCACATGGTGGAGAAGACAACCATCTAGCTACTGCTATGGACCCATAGTCCAAGGTAGACTACTCAGTCATCGCGCCGGAGGCAAGCATGGCGATGAAGAAGACCTTCGGTGGTGATTCCCCTCTCCGGCAGGGTGCCGAGAAGAGCTTCTGAACTCTCCCGATCTCGGGTCGACGACGCGGTGGATCGCGATGTGTTTCTGGAAAATTGATCGGGTCTTTAGGTTTTTCCCGTCGGGGGGTCTTTATAGGCGAAGGGGCAGCGCCAGAGGTGGGCCAGGGTGGCCTCACCACCAGGGGGCGCGGGCCAGGGGCAGGCCACGCCGCCCTGTGGTGTGGCCGCCCTGTGGCCCCCCTCCATCTCCTCTTTGGTCTTCTGGAAGCTTCGTTAAATAATAGGAGGTTCGGCTTTTGTTTCGTCCAATTCCGAGAATATTTCCTGTGTAATTTTTCTAAAACACAAAAACAGCAGAAAATAGGAACTGGCACTGTGGCATCTTGTTAATAGGTTAGTCCCGGAAAATGCATAAAAACGCCACGAAGTGTAACAAAACACTAAGCAAATGGTGTAAGAACAAGCATGGAGCATCAAAAATTATAGATACGTTTGAGACGTATCAGCATCCCCAAGCTTAACTCCTGCTCGTCCTCGAGTAGGTAAGTGATAGCAAAAGAATAATTTTTGAGGTGACATGAACCAACACAATCTTGATCATCTATGTAAGCATTGAGTGATGGGATCAAAACAACTTAATACATGGGCATGAAAGACATAATATTGATAGAAGAAACTTAGCAACCATGTTATAACATGAAAAAGAACACAAACGAAAGATCATGAAAATGAAACAATGAAAGTGAAACATGTGTTCAAATCATATGGAAAAACATAGCAAATGGTTTTCAGCTTGTCCTTCATGAGAGAGCAAAATATAAATGCATAGGACACCTTCAAGTTTAAGAGGGCGACTAGATACAAATAATTTAAGAACAAGTGAAACCAAAATCATGAGTCAATCAATGATAAACTTTGGGACTATGCACATTAAACTCAGAATGACAACTATGCTCTCTTAGATGGTGCATAAAGGTAGAAGGTGGAGACTCAACATAAAAGTAAAAGAAAGGCCCTTCGCAGAGGGAAGCAGTGATTGCAAGTTTTATAAACCTTCAAAAATTATGGTACTTACTAGCTTTGAGCTCTCATTGCCCCCATCATAGGCATCTTGAATGGTTAAAGTTAATGCGAGTACAATTATGAAGCATGTGTTTGACAAATTATAAGTTGAAAATCTTGTGTCCCGTGAAGTACGAATACCCAAACCTCATGCTACTCGACTTAGAGTCCCAAGCAAGCTCTTGTCATTGTAAGTATACACGTATCATCGAGAACCGCCAACGGGGTACCTCCGTGCCCGATGACATGGAACAAGCCCACATCAAAATGATAGGACAAACAGACAATGAATACCTCGACATCTCTTTTATTTACCATTGGTATAGCTTTTTATTTTGAGATGCGTCGTCGAATGTTCACTATGGGCATGCTGTAAATTTCCACCATGAATTATGCATGGCTTAGATTGGCGGCCCAGGCGTTTCTCTAACACATATACAAACTCCATGATCCCGCAAGATTCCCAACTTATTTCACATCGCGAGTATCCATAAACAAAAGATCACGATATCAACTCAAATAAGAAGTGCAATATTGAAAGCTTACCCCATGACGGCATGGTTTGGCTAATTTCCAACTTACAACTTGCAAGCATAACAACTCAACATAAGAGAGCCACAATGTCAAATTTTTAAGAATGAGAAAAGTAAAGTGTGCCATCAGGTTCGTGATCGCTTTACTGACCAATTTTCGCATAACACCAAAAGAGTTTAATTTGAAGGATAGATAAATGCAAGTCAAATGTACTTTGGAATAGCAAATTGCTAATAGGTATGTATGGTGGACACATTGGAATAACTTGGTTTTTGGGAGTTGGATGCACGAGTAGAGCTCATACTCAGTACAAAATGAGGGCTAGCAAAAGACTGGGAGCGACCAACTAAGAGAGCAATAACGGCCATAATCATGCATAGCGACAAAACATCATTAAGAGAAGCATAAGATGGCATCAAAAGTCAAAAACTAAATGATCGTAGAGGCTTATGGCGACTTTGTATGAGTCAAACATGTTGTAAGCATGCGCCAAGTCAACCCAAATAAAGCATCAAGGAGAAAACCAAATTAATGCTTCCAAATAATAAAAATAACGCATGATTTTTTCAAAGGCTCATTAAGCAATCTCAGTCATTTGAGACAAGTCATGCTACAGCAAAACCACTAAGCATACTATCAAAACGATATCAAACACGACATGAAAAAGTCTAAGCCGCAGTCTAAACAAGCTCCTTTTTGTACCACTTTTTTGCATGAAATTTTTTCTCTTTTCCAACACCATTCGAACATTTTTAAAACAACTCTTTTGATGAAAACCAACATAGACCAGAGGTAAAAATACACCTTGATATAAAGATAAAACAAGATCTGAACAAAAATCAAGGCAAAAAATGAGAGCTAAACGCAGTTCTAGAAAAAGAGAACACTCGTTGAACGATAAGAGTGAAAAACGAAGTGTTCTTGGCAAATGAAAAGCAAGGCAACTTCTACAAAAGAAATTTGTTGGGGTCCAACCATTTATTGCAGTAAATAAAACTAAACAAAACTGAAAACTAAAGACAAGACGCTCCAAGAAAAACGCATAGTGCATGAAGCAATAAAAATATAGTGTGTTGAAAGGTGACCTGATTTTTGCCGCTGAAGAAGGGGTGCCTCGGGGGCATCCCCAAGCTTTGACGCTTGTACCTCTTGAATATTTCTTGGGGTGCATGGGAATCCCCAAGCTTGAGCTTTTGTCCATTCTTCAACTCATCTCATCATTCTCCAATCCCTACACTTGAAAACTTCCTTCATATAAAACTAAACACAATTGTATTAGCAACATTAGTGTAAGCATAATAATAAATCAACCCCTTTTTGCTTCAGATTTCAACTCAAAACCACCACATATAAAGTATATACTACTGTAGCAACTTCCCCAAAAGTTTCGTGATAAAAAGAACTCAAAAAGAAAGCGACCGAGAGGCAAACACAAATAGTGGCAGAAATCTGTCAAAACAGAACAACTGACAAAGGTAGATTTTTTCGAGGGTTTTTTGTTGCTCAAATCAAAAAGTGTATAACTAATGAAAGTTTGTATATAACCTGGGGCATATGCACAAGAAATCGCGGGTCAAAAAGATATTCTGAGAATTTTCACGAATTTTTACGGTGCAGCACCGAAATCTGTTTCAGGACAGCAGCATCCCCAAATCTTACCTCACTCAAATTAGAGGTTTCTCTTGGCACAACATCAAAATAAAAATGATAAGGAGCGGTTATTACAGTAGTAATAACTTCCAAGACTCAAATAAAATAAAAAGAACTGAAAGTAAAGCAGTGGGTTATCTCCCAAGAGTGCTTTTCTTTAATGCCTTTGAGCTAGGCGCAGAAAGTGCAAATTAAGTATTTTCAAAAGAAGCATTAAGATCCAATGCAGAAGTCTTTTCAATAAGACATTGTATTGCATCCATATAGGTTTTTGAAGATCCCTTGTGATCACGCATTGGTTCACTCAATTCACTAAAAAGATTTTCAGGACAAATCCAATCAAAATTATTTTCAAAAGCCTCATGCAATCCCAAGAGTTTGCTAGGTATTGGTACTTTCAAATTTTCGTTGGTTGTACCAACAACTTTGACAGGCGAACCAAGCATATTAAAATGCTCAAAAACTTTCCTAGCTTCAATAACAACATCTCTAAATTCTCTATGCAAAGTCTCCAAGATAAAATCTTTCTTTTCGAAGTCTTCAATATCATGAAGCTTAAGAAACATGTGTTGCATAAAAGGATTAAGGCTAGCAAACCTAGCTTCCAACATGTGAACTAAATAAGCAGAAGCAACTTCATAACTAGGAGCAAGCTCAGCCAAAGATTTATCCTCAACGTCTTTATGCATGCTAATATGATTAAAGAACTCCTCAATGTTACTTTTCCTAATAATAGAACCACTACCTACTGAGAGGTCCTCCAAAACATACTTAGGGAACAACATAATGAACTAAGAGTAATAAAGTAACAACTATAAAGGAAACTAATTTTTTTTGTATTTTTTATAAAATGATGCAAGTAAAAAAAAGTAAAGCAAAACAAAAATAAAGTAAAGGATGTGCGTGCGAAACTCCCCTTGCAGAAGTCTTCTTTTTCCCTGGCAACGGCGCCAGAAAATTAGCTTGATGCGGGCAGGATAACCACCCAGTTGGGAACCCCAAGAGGAAGGTATGATGAGCATAGTAGCAAGTTTTCCCTCAGTAAGAAACCGAGGTTTATCAAACCAGTAGGAAAAAGCCAAACGTCTGAAGGTGATGTATGCTAGCTTCACGACAGCTCCGGACAATTTATAAGGCGCCTCGTCCAGTGCTTTGCTTTGCACCAGCAACAACGTGGAACCTGCACACAACACAACCAAGAACTTTGCTCCCAACTTACGATGAGGTTGTCAATCTCACCGGTTTGTTGTAAACAAAGGTATGAGCGTATCGAGTGGAAAACAATAGTAGTATGCGAGAAAGTAAACAGTGCGAGTAATAGTAAAACGGTGTAACAATGTAAAGGAAATTGGATCGGGGTCCATAGTTCACTAGTGGTGTCTCTCCATAAGATAAATAACAACATGCTGGGTAAACAAATTACAGTTGGGCAATTGATAGAATAAAGATAACATGCATATGTCACGAGGATCACTATGAGATTTACTCTGGGCATTACAACAAAATACATAGACCGCCATCCAACTGCATCTATGACTAATAATCCACCCACAGGGATATCGTCCGAACACTCCACGAGTATTAAGTTGTGAACAACAGATAACTGCATTAAGCAAAGTGTGTAATGTAAACAAAACGAATGTCCTTGGACATAAGAATGTTGTTTTCTCCCTAGTGGCTACATCACATCTACAACCTTAGAGGTTTCTGTCACTCTCCCAGATTAAATAGAGGCATGAACCTAACTATCGAGCATAAATACCCCCTCTTGGAGTCACTAGTATCTACTTGGCCAAGATAGCTACTAACAACGGAGAGCATGCAAGATCATAAACAACATAGAGATAACATAAGATAATATTCAGCACATCAACATAACATAACACCAATATTCATCGGATCCCAACAAACACAACATGTAGAATTACACAAAGATGATCTCGATCATGTAAGGCAGCTCACGAGATCTAAACATGAAGCACATGGTGGAGAAGACAACCATCTAGCTACTGCTATGGACCCATAGTCCAAGGTAGACTACTCAGTCATCGCGCCGGAGGCAAGCATGGCGATGAAGAAGACCTTCGGTGGTGATTCCCCTCTCCGGCAGGGTGCCGAGAAGAGCTTCTGAACTCTCCCGATCTCGGGTCGACGACGCGGCGGATCGCGATGTGTTTCTGGAAAATTGATCGGGTCTTTAGGTTTTTCCCGTCGGGGGGTCTTTATAGGCGAAGGGGCAGCACCAGAGGTGGGCCAGGGTGGCCTCACCACCAGGGGGCGCGGGCCAGGGGCAGGCCACGCCGCCCTGTGGTGTGGCCGCCCTGTGGCCCCCCTCCATCTCCTCTTTGGTCTTCTGGAAGCTTCGTTAAATAATAGGAGGTTCGGCTTTTGTTTCGTCCAATTCCGAGAATATTTCCTGTGTAATTTTTCTAAAACACAAAAACAGCAGAAAATAGGAACTGGCACTGTGGCATCTTGTTAATAGGTTAGTCCCGGAAAATGCATAAAAACGCCACGAAGTGTAACAAAACACTAAGCAAATGGTGTAAGAACAAGCATGGAGCATCAAAAATTATAGATACGTTTGAGACGTATCAGCATCCCCAAGCTTAACTCCTGCTCGTCCTCGAGTAGGTAAGTGATAGCAAAAGAATAATTTTTGAGGTGACATGAACCAACACAATCTTGATCATCTATGTAAGCATTGAGTGATGGGATCAAAACAACTTAATACATGGGCATGAAAGACATAATCTTGATAGAAGAAACTTAGCAACCATGTTATAACATGAAAAAGAACACAAACGAAAGATCATGAAAATGAAACAATGAAAGTCAAACATGTGTTCAAATCATATGGAAAAACATAGCAAATGGTTTTCAGCTTGTCCTTCATGAGAGAGCAAAATATAAATGCATAGGACACCTTCAAGTTTAAGAGGGCGACTAGATACAAATAATTTAAGAACAAGTGAAACCAAAATCATGAGTCAATCAATGATAAACTTTGGGACTATGCACATTAAACTCAGAATGACAACTATGCTCTCTTAGATGGTGCATAAAGGTAGAAGGTGGAGACTCAACATAAAAGTAAAAGAAAGGCCCTTCGCAGAGGGAAGCAGTGATTGCAAGTTTTATAAACCTTCAAAAATTATGGTACTTACTAGCTTTGAGCTCTCATTGCCCCCATCATAGGCATCTTGAATGGTTAAAGTTAATGCGAGTACAATTATGAAGCATGTGTTTGACAAATTATAAGTTGAAAATCTTGTGTCCCGTGAAGTACGAATACCCAAACCTCATGCTACTCGACTTAGAGTCCCAAGCAAGCTCTTGTCATTGTAAGTATACACGTATCATCGAGAACCGCCAACGGAGTACCTCCGTGCCCGATGACATGGAACAAGCCCACATCAAAATGATAGGACAAACAGACAATGAATACCTCGACATCTCTTTTATTTACCATTGGTATAGCTTTTTATTTTGAGATGCGTCGTCGAATGTTCACTATGGGCATGCTGTAAATTTCCACCATGAATTATGCATGGCTTAGATTGGCGGCCCAGGCGTTTCTCTAACACGTATACAAACTCCATGATCCCGCAAGATTCCCAACTTATTTCACATCGCGAGTATCCATAAACAAAAGATCACGATATCAACTCAAATAAGAAGTGCAATATTGAAAGCTTACCCCATGACGGCATGGTTTGGCTAATTTCCAACTTACAACTTGCAAGCATAACAACTCAACATAAGAGAGCCACAATGTCAAATTTTTAAGAATGAGAAAAGTAAAGTGTGCCATCAGGTTCGTGATCGCTTTACTGACCAATTTTCGCATAACACCAAAAGAGTTTAATTTGAAGGATAGATAAACGCAAGTCAAATGTACTTTGGAATAGCAAATTGCTAATAGGTATGTATGGTGGACACATTGGAATAACTTGGTTTTTGGGAGTTGGATGCACGAGTAGAGCTCATACTCAGTACAAAATGAGGGCTAGCAAAAGACTGGGAGCGACCAACTAAGAGAGCAATAACGGCCATAATCATGCATAGCGACAAAACATCATTAAGAGAAGCATAAGATGGCATCAAAAGTCAAAAACTAAATGATCATAGAGGCTTATGGCGACTTTGTATGAGTCAAACATGTTGTAAGCATGCGCCAAGTCAACCCAAATAAAGCATCAAGGAAAAAACCAAATTAATGCTTCCAAATAATAAAAATAACGCATGATTTTTTCAAAGGCTCATTAAGCAATCTCAGTCATTTGAGACAAGTCATGCTACAGCAAAACCACTAAGCATACTATCAAAACAATATCAAACACGACATGAAAAAGTCTAAGCCGCAGTCTAAACAAGCTCCTTTTTGTACCACTTTTTTGCATGAAAATTTTTCTCTTTTCCAACACCATTCGAACATTTTTAAAACAACTCTTTTGATGAAAACCAACATAGACCAGAGGTAAAAATACACCTTGATATAAAGATAAAACAAGATCTGAACAAAAATCAAGGCAAAAAATGAGAGCTAAACGCAGTTCTAGAAAAAGAGAACACTCGTTGAACGATAAGAGTGAAAACGAAGTGTTCTTGGCAAATGAAAAGCAAGGCAACTTCTACAAAAGAAATTTGTTGGGGTCCAACCATTTATTGCAGTAAATAAAACTAAACAAAACTGAAAACTAAAGACAAGACGCTCCAAGAAAAACGCATAGTGCATGAAGCAATAAAAATATAGTGTGTTGAAAGGTGACCTGATTTTTGCCGCTGAAGAAGGGGTGCCTCGGGGGCATCCCCAAGCTTTGACGCTTGTACCTCTTGAATATTTCTTGGGGTGCGTGGGAATCCCCAAGCTTGAGCTTTTGTCCATTCTTCAATTCATCTCATCATTCTCCAATCCCTACACTTGAAAACTTCCTTCATATAAAACTAAACACAATTGTATTAGCAACATTAGTGTAAGCATAATAATAAATCAACCCCTTTTTGCTTCAGATTTCAACTCAAAACCACCACATATAAAGCATATACTACTGTAGCAACTTCCCCAAAAGTTTCGTGATAAAAAGAACTCAAAAAGAAAGCGACCGAGAGGCAAACACAAATAGTGGCAGAAATCTGTCAAAACAGAACAACTGACAAAGGTAGATTTTTTCGAGGGTTTTTTGTTGCTCAAATCAAAAAGTGTATAACTAATGAAAGTTTGGATATAACCTGGGGCATATGCACAAGAAATATCAGGTCAAAAAAATATTCTGAGAATTTTCACGAATTTTTACGGTGCAGCACCGAAATCTGTTTCAGGACAGCAGCATCCCCAAATCTTACCTCACTCAAATTAGAGGTTTCTCTTGGCACAACATCAAAATAAAAATGATAAGGAGCGGTTATTACAGTAGTAATAACTTCCAAGACTCAAATAAAATAAAAATAACTGAAAGTAAAGCAGTGGGTTATCTCCCAAGAGTGCTTTTCTTTAACGCCTTTGAGCTAGGCGCAGAAAGTGCAAATTAAGTATTTTCAAAAGAAGCATTAAGATCCAATGCAGAAGTCTTTTCAATAAGACATTGTATTGCATCCATATAGGTTTTTGAAGATCCCTTGTGATCACGCATTGGTTCACTCAATTCACTAAAAAGATTTTCAGGACAAATCCAATCAAAATTATTTTCAAAAGCCTCATGCAATCCCAAGAGTTTGCTAGGTATTGGTACTTTCAAATTTTCGTTGGTTGTACCAACAACTTTGACAGGCGAACCAAGCATATTAAAATGCTCAAAAACTTTCCTAGCTTCAATAACAACATCTCTAAATTCTCTATGCAAAGTGTCCAAGATAAAATCTTTCTTTTCGAAGTCTTCAATATCATGAAGCTTAAGAAACATGTGTTGCATAAAAGGATTAAGGCTAGCAAACCTAGCTTCCAACATGTGAACTAAATAAGCAGAAGCAACTTCATAACTAGGAGCAAGCTCAGCCAAAGATTTATCCTCAACGTCTTTATGCATGCTAATATGATTAAAGAACTCCTCAATGTTACTTTTCCCAATAATAGAACCACTACCTACTGAGAGGTCCTCCAAAACATACTTAGGGAACAACATAATGAACTAAGAGTAATAAAGTAACAACTATAAAGGAAACTAATTTTTTTTGTATTTTTTATAAAATGATGCAAGTAAAAAAAAGTAAAGCAAAACAAAAATAAAGTAAAGGATGTGCGTGCGAAACTCCCCTTGCAGAAGTCTTCTTTTTCCCTGGCAACGGCGCCAGAAAATTAGCTTGATGCGGGCAGGATAACCACCCAGTTGGGAACCCCAAGAGGAAGGTATGATGAGCATAGTAGCAAGTTTTCCCTCAGTAAGAAACCGAGGTTTATCGAACCAGTAGGAAAAAGCCAAACGTCTGAAGGTGATGTATGCTAGCTTCACGACAGCTCCGGACAATTTATAAGGCGCCTCGTCCAGTGCTTTGCTTTGCACCAGCAACAACGTGGAACCTGCACACAACACAACCAAGAACTTTGCTCCCAACTTACGATGAGGTTGTCAATCTCACCGGTTTGCTGTAAACAAAGGTATGAGCGTATCGAGTGGAAAACAATAGTAGTATGCGAGAAAGTAAACAGTGCGAGTAATAGTAAAACGGTGTAACAATGTAAAGGAAATTGGATCGGGGTCCATAGTTCACTAGTGGTGTCTCTCCATAAGATAAATAACAACATGCTGGGTAAACAAATTACAGTTGGGCAATTGATAGAATAAAGATAACATGCATATGTCACGAGGATCACTATGAGATTTACTCTGGGCATTACAACAAAATACATAGACCGCCATCCAACTGCATCTATGACTAATAATCCACCCACAGGGATATCGTCCGAACACTCCACGAGTATTAAGTTGCGAACAACAGATAACTGCATTAAGCAAAGTGTGTAATGTAAACAAAACGAATGTCCTTGGACATAAGAATGTTGTTTTCTCCCTAGTGCCTACATCACATCTACAACCTTAGAGGTTTCTGTCACTCCCCCGGATTAAATAGAGGCATGAACCCAACTATCGAGCATAAATACTCCCTCTTGGAGTCACTAGTATCTACTTGGCCAAGATAGCTACTAACAATGGAGAGCATGCAAGATCATAAACAACATAGAGATAACATAAGATAATATTCAGCACATCAACATAACATAACACCAATATTCATCGGATCCCAACAAACACAACATGTAGAATTACACAAAGATGATCTCGATCATGTAAGGCAGCTCACGAGATCTAAACATGAAGCACATGGTGGAGAAGATAACCATCTAGCTACTGCTATGGACCCATAGTCCAAGGTAGACTACTCACTCATCGCGCCGGAGGCAATCATGGCGATGAAGAAGACCTCCGGTGGCGATTCCCCTCTCCGGCAGGGTGCCGAGAAGAGCTTCTAGACCCTCCTGATCTCGGGTCGACGATGGCGGCGGATCGCGATGTGTTTCTGGAAAATTGATTGGGTCTTTAGGTTTTTCCCATCGGGGGGTCTTTATAGGGGAAGGGGTGGCACCAGAGGTGGGCCAGGGTGGCCTCACCACCAGGAGGCGCGGGCCAGGGGCAGGCCGCATGATGTCTACGCACGCGTCTGTTCTTGTAGACAGTGTTGGGCCTCCAAGTGCAGAGGTTTGTAGAACAGCAGCAAGTTTCCCTTAAGTGGATCACCCAAGGTTTATCAAACTCAGGGAGGAAGAGGTCAAAGCTATCCCTCTCAAACAACCCTGCAATTACGATATAGAAAGTCTCTTGTGTCCCGAACACACCCAATACACTTGTCAGATGTATAGGTGCACTAGTTCGGCGAAGAGATAGTGAAATACAAGTAGTATAGATGATTATAAATAGCAAATGTGATTTGAAGTAAATATCGCTGCGAGCAAACATGTAACAAAATAGGAAGTAAACGGTGTGCAATGCTTGGAAACAAGGCCTAGGGATCATACTTTCACTAGTGGACACACTCCCAACAAATATAACATAATTGAGCAAATAAATAACTTCTCTTCACTATGGTACTCTGAATTACTCTCCTATTGAATAACACTAATCATTGCGTAGGGCTACGAAGCACTCCTCAAAGTTTATCAAGTACTTGACAAACACCACTCATAGAGATATCCAAATCAAATCACAACTCAAGATAGATATTATTGCAACTTAGACCAAGTACTAACACGGTGCACACACTGTCAACATTACACCATGAAAGGAGGAATAGATCACTTCAATACTATCATAGTGATAAATATTCTCATAATCCATAAGAGATCACAATCGTATCCTAGACCAAGTACCACCATGATGCACGCACTGTCACCGTTACACCATGGCAGGAGGAATAGATTACTTTAATAACACACTAGAGTACACATAATGAAGAAGAGTAACATCTACTTATTCAACATGATACAAAGCTCACGATCACATAAAGATCACATCATGGGAGAGAGAGGTGAACCACATAGCTACCGGTAGAGCCCTCAGCCCCGGGGATGAACTACTCCCTCCTCATAATAGGAGACAGCAAGGTCGATGAAGACGGCGATGGAGACCGATGGAGATGGCTCCGGGGGCACTTCCCCATCCCGGCAGGGTGCCGGAACAGAGACTTCTATCCCCCGAAATTTGGCTTCGACGGCGGCGGCGCTGCGGAACTCTTTCTGGAAATTTGCCGACTCCCCTAGGGTTTTCTGTCCCGAGGCTTTATATAGGCGAAGGGGCGTCGTCAGGAGTGGCCCCAGGCCTCCTCACACCTAGGCGGCGCGGCCAGGGCCTGGGCCGCGCCGGCCTAGTGTGAGGCTGGCCTGTGGCCCCTCTACTTCGCCTCTTCGGATCTCTGGAAGCTTCCGGGCAAAATAAGACTTCAGGAACTTGTTTCGTCCAATTCCGAGAATATTTCCTGTGTATCACTTTTGAAACACAAAAACAGCAGAAAACAGGGAACTGGCACTGTGGCGATTTGTTAATAGGTTAGTTCCAGAAAATGCATAAAAGTGCCACGAAGTGTAACGAAACATTAGGCAAATGGTGTAAAAACAAGCATGGAGCATCAAAAATTATAGATACGTTTGAGACGTATCAAGCATCCCCAAGCTTAACTCCTGCTCATCCTCGAGTAGGTAAGTGATAACAAAAGAATAATTTTTGAGGTGACATGCACATACACAATCTTGATCATATAGGTAAAGCATTGAGTGCTGAGATCAAAGAACTTAAAACATGGGCATGAAGATATAATCTTGACAATAAGAAACTTAGCAACCATGTTATAACATGAAAATGAACACAAACGAAAGATCATGAAAATGAAACAATGAAAGTCAAACGTGTGTTCAAATCATAAGGAAAAACATACAAATGGTTTTCAGCTTGTCCTTCATGGAGAGCAAAACATAAATGCATAGGACACCTTCAAGTTTAAGAGGGCGACTAGATACAAATAATTTAAGAACAAGTGAAACCAACAATATGAGTCAATCAATGACAACTTTGGGACAATGCACATTACACTAAGAATGACAACTTTGCTCTCTTATGGTGCATAAAGAAAGAAGGTGGTGACTCAACATAAAAGTAAAAGAAAGGCCCTTCGCAGAGGGAAGCAGTGATTAAACATGTGCTAGAGCTTTTCATTTGTAAAACAGAGAGATAAAAATTGGGTTTTGAGAGGTTGTTGCTTTTGTCAACGACTGGCAATGGGGTTCTTACTATCTTCCATACAAAAATGAAGCAAGTTTTTGAGAGAGAGATTGGCACTTTTGTGCTCTCTTTTTATAAAGATTGGCACTCCTCCCAACCTTTTTTTCCTTTCTCAAACCATGGCTAACCGATTCCATCGGGTGCCCACCAACATTCACATACCATGGAGGAGTGCCTTTTTTTCTTTATTTTTTTCTCTTTCTTTTCTTTTTGGAATAAGACAATATGTAAGATAGCAAATCCGACCACTACGTCCCCATGAGTTGAAAACAGTGTCACAAAATGAGAAGTATTTTGAAGGTTTTTTGAAAGGTAGCACATGAAAATTTACTTGGAATGGCTTGAAAATACCATGCATAGGAATTTATAGTGGACACAATGGCAAACTTGGTTTTTAGGAGTTGGATGCACGAGTAGAGCTCATACTCGGTATAAAATGAGGGCTAGCAAAAGACTGGGAGCGACCAACTAAGAGAGCAATAATGGCCATAATCATGCAAAGCGACAAAGCAACATTAAAAGAAGCATAAGATGGCATCAAAAGTCAAAAACTAAATGATCATAGAGGCTATTGGCGACTTTGTATGAGTCTAACATGTGTGAGCATGCGCCAAGTCAACCCAAATAAAGCATCAAGGAGAAAACCAAAATAATGCTTCCAAATAATTAAAACAACGCATGATTTTTTCAAAGGCTCATTAAGCAATCTCAGTCATTTGAGACAAGTCATGCTACAGCAAAACCACTAAGCATACTATCAAAAAGACATCAAGCATGACATGCAAAAGCCTAGGCCGCAGTCTACACAAGCTCCTTCTTGTACCACTTTTTTGCATAAAGCTTTTTCTCTTTTCCAACACCATTCAAACCTTTTTGAAGAAACTCTTTTGAGGAAAACCAACATATACCAGAGGTCCAAATACACCTTGATGCAAAGATAAAACAAGATCTGAACATATATCAAGGCAAAAATCGAAAGCTAAACGCAGTTCTAGAAAAAGAGAACACTCGTTGAAACGAATAGAGTGAAAACTAGAGTGTTCTTGGCAAATGAAAAGCGAGTTCATCTCCTCCAAAAGAAACATGATGTGATCTAACCATTTATTGTAGCAAATAAAGCAAAAGAAAACTAAAAACAAAAACAACTGACGCTCCAGGAAAAACGCATAGTGCATGAAGCAATAAAAATATAGTGTTTTGAAAGGTGACCTGATTTTTGCCGATGAAGAAGGGGGTGCCTCGGGGGCATCCCCAAGCTTTGACGCTTGTACTTCTTGGATATTTCTTGGGGTGATGCATGGGCATCCCCAAGCTTGAGCTTTTGTCCATTCTTCAACTCATCTCATCATTCTCCAATCCCTACACTTGAAAACTTCCTTCATACAAAACTAAACACAAATCTATTAGCAACATTAGTGTAAGCATAGTAATGAATCAACCCTTTTTGCTTCAGGTTTCAACCTAAAACCACCACATATTAAGCATATACTACTGTAGCAACTTCCCCAAAAGTTCCGTGATCAAAAGAACTCAAAAAGAAAGCAATAAAGTGGCAAACACAAATATTGGCAGAAATCTGTCAAAACAGAACAGCTAACAAAGGTCGAATTTTTGAGGGGTTTTCTGTTGCTCAAATCAAAAAGTGTTCAACTAACGAAAGTTTGGATATAACCTGGGGCATATGCACAAGAAATCGCAGGTCCAAAAGATATACAGAGAATTTATACGAATTTTTACGGTGTAGCACCGAAAACAGTTTCAGGACAGCAACATCCCCAAATCTTACCTTACTCGAATTAGAGGCTTCTCTTGGCACAACAACGAAATAAAAAGATAAGGAGCGGTTATTACAGCAGTAATAACTTCCAAGACTCAAATAAAAGAAAAAGTACTAAAAATAAAACAATGGGTTATCTCCCAAGAGTGCTTTTCTTTAACGCCTTTGAGCTAGGCGCAGTAATTTGCAAAGATGCTCATGTGGGCGCCATATAAGAGCTTGAGGCAAAGGCGCCATATAGGAACTTAAAGCAATAGAGAGCATAAAAAAGCAAGTGCGAAAGACATTTAAATCTAAACCACTTCCAATGAAAAATAGTCTTGTAAAGAGACAAGTCATAAAAGCGCAAAGCAAAAAAGCATAGGAAGGCAAAACAAGTACAACTTCAAGAATTGCAACATAAAGAGGGGGAACTCAATATTGTTGAGATCCATCAAACCATGTTTCCCTCTCTCATAATAACTTTCAGTAGCATCATGAATAGAACTAACAATATAACTATCACATAAAGCATCTCTATCATGAGCCACATGCATAAAAGGATTAATACTCCCCACATGAACAATAGTAGTAGGAGCAGATTCAACAAAATAATTATTCTCATCACCATAATCATCATAAACTAGAGGCATATTGTAATCATAACTAATTTTCTCCTCAAAAATAGGTGGACTGAAAATATTATTCTCATCATCATAGCCATCATAAACTAGAGGTTCAGTATCATCACAAGCTAAAGAACAGCTATTTCGCAAAGCATATCCTTCAAACATATCATCATAAGAAGGAACATCACATATGGGAGATAAAATATTATCAGAACAAACTTTCTCCACTAAAGCTGGGGAACTAAAAATATCATGCTTAACAAAACCATCTTCCCTAAGCTTAGACTTTTCTATAGCATTAGTAATAACGGTGTTCAAAGCATTAAGCTCCAAAGTTTTTTCAATTTTCTCTTCAAACACTTCATATCTAAACTCAGGAAAAAGACTAAAGAACTTTTTATTTTCTATTAAGCCTAACTAGTGAAAATAAAAACAAGAAACAAAAAGATGTAATTGCAGAATCTAAAGAAAATAACTCCGAGCACTCACACATGAGGATGCGAGTACCTTTTACCTTACCTCCCCGGCAACGGCGCCAGAAAAGAGCTTGATGTCTACACACGCGTCTGTTCTTGTAGACAGTGTTGGGCCTCCAAGTGCAGAGGTTTGTAGAACAGCAGCAAGTTTCCCTTAAGTGGATCACCCAAGGTTTATCGAACTCAGGGAGGAAGAGGTCAAAGCTATCCCTCTCAAACAACCCTGCAATTACGATATAGAAAGTCTCTTGTGTCCCCAACACACCCAATACACTTGTCAGATGTATAGGTGCACTAGTTCGGCGAAGAGATAGTGAAATACAAGTAGTATAGATGATTATAAATAGCAAATGTGATTTGAAGTAAATATCGCTATGAGCAAACATGTAACAAAACAGGAAGTAAATGGTGTGCAATGCTTGGAAACAAGGCCTAGGGATCATACTTTCACTAGTGGACACACTCCCAACAAATATAACATAATTGAGCAAATAAATAACTTCTCTTCACTATAGTACTCTGAATTACTCTCCTATTGAATAACACTAATCATTGCGTAGGGCTACGAAGCACTCCTCAAAGTTTATCAAGTACTTGACAAACACCACTCATAGAGATATCCAAATCAAATCACAACTCAAGATAGATATTATTGCAACTTAGACCAAGTACTAACACGGTGCACACACTCTCAACATTACACCATGAAAGGAGGAATAGATCACTTCAATACTATCATAGTGATAAATATTCTCATAATCCATAAGAGATCACAATCGTATCCTAGACCAAGTACCACCATGATGCACGCACTGTCACCGTTACACCATGGCAGGAGGAATAGATTACTTTAATAACACACTAGAGTACACATAATGAAGAAGAGTAACATCTACTTATTCAACATGATACAAAGCTCACGATCACATAAAGATCACATCATGGGAGAGAGAGGTGAACCACATAGCTACCGGTAGAGCCCTCAGCCCCGGGGATGAACTACTCCCTCCTCATAATAGGAGATAGCAAGGTCGATGGAGACGGCGATGGAGACCGATGGAGATGGCTCCGGGGTACTTCCCCATCCCGGCAGGGTGCCGGAACAGAGACTTCTGTCCCCCGAAATTTGGCTTCGACGGCGGCGGCGCTGTAGAACTCTTTCTGGAAATTTGCCGACTCCCCTAGGGTTTTCTGTCCCGAGGCTTTATATAGGCGAAGGGGCGTCGTCAGGAGTGACCCCAGGCCTCCTCACACCTAGGCGGCGCGGCCAGGGCCTGGGCCGCGCCGGCCTAGTGTGAGACTGGCATGTGGCCCCTCTACTTCGCCTCTTCAGATCTCTGGAAGCTTCCGGGGAAAATAAGACTTCAGGAACTTGTTTCGTCCAATTCCGAGAATATTTCCTGTGTATCACTTCTGAAACACAAAAACTGCAGAAAACAGGGAACTGGCACTGTGGCGACTTGTTAATAGGTTAGTTCCGGAAAATGCATAAAAGTGCCACGAAGTGTAACGAAACATTAGGCAAATGGTGTAAAAACAAGCATGGAGCATCAAAAATTATAGATACGTTTGATACGTATCACCGCGCCGCCCTG
Organism: Dactylis glomerata; assembly: GCA_007115705.1. Classification (NCBI taxonomy): domain Eukaryota; kingdom Viridiplantae; phylum Streptophyta; class Magnoliopsida; order Poales; family Poaceae; genus Dactylis; species Dactylis glomerata. Next base: position 3,019,448 of record QXEO01000121.1, on the reverse strand, counting down.
TGGCCCCCCTCCGTCTCCTCTTCGGACTTCTGAAAGCTTCGTTAAATAATAGGAGGTTCGGCTTTTGTTTCATCCAATTCTGAGAATATTTCCTGTGTAACTTTTCTGAAACACAAAAACAGCAGAAAACAGGGAACTGGCACTGTGACATCTTGTTAATAGGTTAGTCCCAGAAAATGCATAAAAATGCCACGAAGTGTAACAAAACACTAAGCAAATTGTGTAAGAATAAGTATGGAGCATCAAAAATTATAGATACGTTTGAGACGTATCAGTCGCGAAGTCCGAAGATGAGACGGAGGGGGGCTAGAGGCCAGCCTCATCCTAGGGTGGCACGGCCCAGGCCCTAGCCGTGCCACCGGGGGGTGAGACCGCCTGGTCCACCCTTTGACGCTGCCCCTTCGCCCATATAAAGTCTCCCGATGGAAAACCCTAAAACAATCGGTGTTTTTTGAGAAGAAGTCCTGCAGCTCCGCCGCCGCCACCGATGAATTTTGGGGGATAGATGTTCTGGCACCCTGCCGGGACGGGGAAGTGCCCCCGGAGCCATCTCCATCGACGCTGTCACCTCCTCCGCCGTCTCCATCGACTTCACCACCATCTCCACCAACGTTGCTGTCTCCTATGATGAGGAGGGAGTAGTTCTCCCTCGGGGCTGAGGGCTCTACCGGTAGCTATGTGGTTCACCTCTCTCTCCCATGATGTGATCTTTATGTGATCGTGAGCTTTGTATCTAGTTGAATTGGTAGATGCTATTATTCAGATATTATGCTACTCCCGTGCTTTATTATTGTAATCTCCGGAGACACCTTGTATCATGATGTGAAGGTGACAGTGTGCGCATTGTGTGTGTCTTTTTGGCTAGTGTCTCTATGATTGTTGGCGTTTGTTGGAACCATCTAGTGCATTCACAGTGATAGTGTGGGACAATCTAGTTTGGGGAAATGCGAACTTTGAGGAGTGCTTCGTAGCCCTACGCATGATTAGTGTTTGTTATCCATTGGAGAATAGTTTAGAGTGGCATAGTGAAGTTAGTATCTATTGGTTCAATTATGTTATCTTTGTTGAGAGTGTCCACTAGTGAAAGTATGATTCCTAGGCCTTGTTTCCAAGCATTGAACACCATTTACATTCAGTTTTGTTACATGTTTGCTCACATCGATATTTATTTCAGATTACATTTACTACTTATAATCATCACTACTACTTGTATTTCACTATCTCTTCGCCGAACTAGTGCTCCTATACATCTAACAAGTGTATTGGGTGTGTTGGGGACACAAGAGACTTTCTGTATCCTAATTGCAGGGTTGCTTGAGAGGGATAGCTTTGACCTCCTCCTCCCTGAGTTTGATAAACCTTGGGTGATCCACTTAAGGGAAACTTGCTGCTGTTCTACAAACCTCTGCACTTGGAGGCCCAACACTGTCTACAAGAACAGACGCGTGCATAGACATCAGTCCACAGTTCACTAGAGGTGTCTCTCCATAAAGATAAATAACATGCTGGGTAAACAAATTACAGTTGGGCAATTGACAGAATAAAGAATGCAAACAATGCATGTACATGTCATGAGGATCACTATGAGATTCACTTGGGCATTACAACATAATACATAGACCATAATCCAACTGCATCTATGACTAATAATCCACCCACCGGATATCATCTGAACAACCGTTGGGTATTAAGTTGCAAGCAACAGATTATCGCCTTAAGCAAAGTGTGTAATGTAAATAATACAAATGTCCTTGAACACAAGATTATTGTTTTCTCCCTAGTAGCAACAGCACATCTACAATCTTAGAGGTTGTTGTCACTCCCCTAGATTACTAGAGGCATGTACCCACTATCGAGCATAAATACCCCCTCTTGGAGTAACTAGCATGTACTCGGCCAAGATATCTACTAGCAACGGAGAGCATACAAGATCATAAACAACATAGAGATGATAAATCACAAATCAACTTGACATAGTACTCAATATTCATCGGATCCCAACAAACACAACATGTAGAATTACATAACGATGATCTTCATCATGATAGGCAGCTCACAAGATCTAAACATGAAGCACATGTAGGAGAAGACATCCATCTAGCTACTGCTATGGACACGTAGTCCAAGGTAGACTACTCACATATCACTCCGGAGGCAGGCATGGTGATGAAGAAGGCCTCCGGTGGTGATTCCCCTCTCCGGCAGGGTGCCGGGAAGAGCTTCTGGACCCTCCCGATCTCGCATCGATGACGGCGGTGGCTTGCAGTATGTTTTCTGGAAAACAGTTTGGGCCTTTAGGGTTTTCTCGTCGAGGAGAATATATAGGCGGAAGGGCGATGTCAGGAGGTGGACCAGGGGCCCACACCATAACCCGGCGTGGCCAGGGGGTGGCCCGCACCATGGCATGGTGTGGCTGCCCTCTGGTCCCCCTTCGTCTCTGCTTTGGACTCCGTCTCGTGTCGGGAAAAATAGGAACTTCAGCTTTCGTTTCGTCCAATTCCGAGAATATTTCCTGTGTAACTTTTCTGAAATACAAATACAGCAGAAAACAGGGAACTGGCACTGTGGCATCTCGTTAATATGTTAGTTCCGGAAAATGCATAAAAATGCCGCGAAGTGTAACAAAACACAAAGAAAATGGTGCATAAACAAGCATGGAGCATCAAAAATTATTGATACGTTTGAGACGTATCACCAAGCAGCATAGAACTTTAGTAAATAAGTTGTTGCGCTCCTATGGTACTAAACTTAGTAGTACCATTGATAATAAAATTTGTGAAGGTAAATTTGTATAATGAGCATCCTCATTGTACCGAGGATGATCTCTGATCTTTTGTACGCTTCTGCGTAATGAATCTGTGAAATAAGGACCCGCAATGATTCTATTGTACCACTCTAAGAGATGTAATATTTACGAAACAATGCTTATGTTAGTGTTACGTCAATGACTTGTACACTACAACATGCAGTGGTGTGCTGGTTCACCACACGCTCACGTGGTCAAGGGTTGTTGGGAAGCACGATAACATCAACTTCATCACTGATAGCAGCACCAGAACAAGGGCAACCATGAGGAGCTGCTCGGGGAAGCACGGGTGCTCAAGTTGTCCTTGAGCGTGCTCCACATGTATGCACCGAGTTTAGGCAAATGAGCTAGAGGACCAGAACATCCTGGAGCAACAGATCAACGACAAATATTGGTTTTCGGAGGCAAAGAAGGCGATTCGGTGCTGGAAATAGGAGGCATTGTTGGACGCGCTGGAATTGGAGGTGTTTTTGGACATTTCCTTCATCATAGAGGGGGTGATACGTCTCAAACGTATCTATAATTTTTGATGCTCCATGCTTGTTTATGCACCATTTAGTTTGTGTTTTGTTACACTTCGTGGCGTTTTTATGCATTTTCCGGAACTAACCTATTAACGAGATGCCACAGTGCCAGTTCCCTGTTTTCTGCTATTTTTGTGTTTCAGAAAAGCTACACGGGAAATATTCTCAGAATTGGACAAAACAAAAGCCGAAGTTCCTATTTTTCCCGACACGAGACGGAGTCTAAAGCAGAGACGGAGGGGAGCCAGGGGCCAGCCACACCATAGGATGGCGCGGCCTACCCCTGGCCCACGCCACCAGGTGGTGGAGCCACCTGGCCCACCTCCTGACGCTGCCCTTCCGCCTATATATTCTCCTCTGCGAGAAAACCCTAAGAGCCTGATTAATTTTCCAGAAAACATACTGCAAGCCGCCGCCGTCGTCGATGCGAGATTGGGAGGGTCCAGAAGCTCTTTCCGGCACCCTGCCAGAGAGGGGAATCACCACCGGAGGCCTCCTTCATCATCATGCCTGCCTCCAGAGTGATATGTGAGTAGTCTACCTTGGACTACGGGTCCATAGCAATAGCTAGATGGTTGTTTTCTCCTCCATGTGCTTCATGTTTAGATCTTGTGAGCTGCCTATCATGATCAAGATCATCGTTATGTAATTCTACATGTTGTGTTTGTTGGGATCCGAGGAATATTGAGTACTTTGTCAAGTTAATTTATTGATTTATCATCTCTATGTTGTTTATGATCTTGCATGCTCTCCGTTGCTAGTAGATATCTTGGCCGAGTAGATGCTAGTGACTCCAAGAGAGAGTATTTATGCTCGATAGTGGGTTCATGCCTCTAGTAATCCGGGGGAGTGGTAGAAACCTCTAAGGTTGTAGATGTGTTGTTGCTAATAGGGAGAAAACAACAATCTTGTGTTCAAGGACATTCGTATTGTTTATATTACACACTTTGCTTAAGGCGATAATCTGTTGCTTGCAACTTAATACCCAACGGTTGTTCGGATGATATACGGCGGGTGGATTATTAGTCATAGATGCAGTTGGATTACGGTCTATGTATTATGTTGTAATGCCCAAGTGAATCTCATAGTGATCCTCACGACATTTGTATGCTTTGTTTATTCTGTCAATTACCCAACTGTAATTTGTTTACCCAACATGTTATTTATCTTATGGAGAGACACCTCTAGTGAACTATGGACCCCGGTCCATTCTTTTACATTTATATTCCCGTTTACTATTTACTCGCATTATTTACTTTCTCGCAAACTACTATCTTTTACCACACGATACGTTTAATCCTTTGTTATAACAAACTGGTGAGATTGACAACCTCACTGTAAGTTGGGGCAAAGTACTTTGGTTGTGTCGTGTGCAGGTTCCACGTTGCTGCTGGTGCAAAGCTACGCCCCAGATAAGGCGCCATATATAAATTGTTTGGAGCTGTCGCCAAGCCAGCGAGCATCAACCTTCGGAAGTTGGTTCTTTCTCCTACCGGTTCGATAAACCTCGGTTTCATACTGAGGGAAGACTTGCTGCTGTGCTCATCATATCTTCCTCTTGGGGTTCCCAACTGGGTGCCTAACAAGCTCTATCAGGGGGTGGAACATGGGGAATACGATAGTACTAGCGGCACCGCTCAGGGTGTGGTAACAACATGACAACACGACGACATCAGGGAGGGTCGGGTGCGTGTGAGATACTAAGAGGAAAGGGAATAAATAGAATAGAGCATCTCAACTTCCTGCGATGGGGAGACTCACTGGCGGCAGGGACTTTCATGCGGGGAGGTTCACCGGCGGCTAATCACGTAAGTGGATTTTAGGGATAGGGAGAGAGAGGATCTTATAGGTGGGTCCTCTAGAAAATTATCAAAAGTCTAGATTTGGATGCAGTTTAGCATATCTCACCCTTGAACACTGCCATGGCACCATGTCAGCGTGCCAGTGGGCCTTTCTAGTTAGATTCAATGTCAAACAATGAGCGGCTAGTGTTTTTTTAAGAAAAACAGAGAGTCCACTTCTGGTTTTTTGCGGCAAAATGAAAAATGGTGCGCAGAGGGAGCGCTCCGCCTCTGCCCGATCCCGTGTACCGTCGAAGAGCATCAGCTCGTCGTCGCGACCAGCCGCCGCAGTGGAGGCCGGCGACGAGTTCCACCGCATCACCACCCGCTCCGCCGCCTCTAGCTCTGCCGATTCATCCATGGTGTCCAGTTGACTCATCATCTCTTGACTTCTCCACCTCACCCTCCACCCTCCTCCGAGCTAGCCTTTCGTACCCGCGGCGGCGCGAATCTGGGGAGCCACATGTGTGGGCGCGCACGTGGGTGTACATGATGGCGCACAGGGCGGGAGGCCAAGGGGGGTGATAGTTGTATTTCTTTTGCTCAAGGGAGGACTCAAGATGGGTCTCAGGGATGCTATGGTGGTGGATGATGACGAATGATTGTGGATATGACTCAACGGGTCCCTACCCCCTTATGTACATTGTTGGGGATCTAGGGTTACAATGCGCCAAGTCGGCTGCATCTACAAAGATATGGGTAGATCCGATCTTTTTGTGTGCAAGGAGATCTCAAGGACCGTTGGGTAGTTATCTTGACTTGTTTTGTACTCCGAGTTGATGAGGAGTCTTAGTCCTCATGTCTCCCAAGTTCTTGAGATGAGCTGCCCAAGGCCTGATGGCCTCATAGTACTACCCCTAGGAGGGCACGCGGGTCCTATTTGACCTCGACACATGGTGAAGCAAAAAAGCAGTCAGTTGTGTCTAGGTCGGCCATGGAAACAAAGTATATAGCTATGTCACTGGGACTTAGAGAGATGATATGGGTAAGAAATATTTTGTCAAAACTGAAGATACTAAGAAAAGTTCCAATGAAGGTGTGGCCCAATTCACTTTATACTAGAGTTCCTTAACAAGGGCATCCAATTCTTGAAACAAGTCAGGCTCCCTTCTCTTCCCACTTCCACTTTCATGTCCAGTTCTTTTTCGACTTGGCAATCATAGCTATTTATGTAAAGCCTCCTGATCCGGATAAACATGCTCGATGGTGATAACAAGTTTAGTCCAACATGATAGAACCAAGCATGTGGATGTAGCTATTTTTCATCAAGAAGAAGTTAGACAATGGTGAAATACAAATAAATCATGTAAGATCCTAAGGTGAATTGCAGTTACTTAGCTAAAGGCTTGGGAGTTGAGGAATATTAATTGGCTTGTGACAAGATGCCAATGATAGATAGTCATCTTGACTTGTCTAGTACTCCAAGTTGATGAGGAGTCCTAGTTTTTTTAGCAACTGATGAGGAGTCCTAGTTCACCACGTATTCTGAATTCTTGTGCCGGGATGCCCTAGACCTGATGGGACTCATTCTACCCCTGGGAGGGTAGTATCCGAGTCCCATGACCTTCACACATGGCAAAGCAAAAAACTTTCAATTTTTTCTAGGTCGGCCATGAAGAGTATAGAGCTACGTCACTATCATTTAGTGAGATGTCATGTATAAGAAATCTTTTGTCAGAACTGAAGGTGCTAATTAGAAAAGGTCTGATGAAGCATGGAGATGTGGTGTGATAATATTCTAGCTATCAACATAGCTAATATTCGGTCCAATGTGATGGAACCAAGCATGCGCGGATAAATCACATTTTCATCAAGAAGAAGTTGGATGTGGTGAAATATAATTAAATCATGTAAGCTCTAGAAAGCATATTGCTGACTTTCTAACAAAAGGCTTACAAGTTAAGGCATATAATTTGGCTTGTGACAAGATGTCAATGATACATATGTATCATCCATGAAAGGACATGTTCCTAGCTTCCAGTTTTCGGGTGTTTGATTACAACACAAGGAAATTAATCTTGTGCTAAGCATTGCAGGAATTCTCCAGGTATTGCACAAGACTGATGATGAAGAGAAGTGGGAAAGGGGACTACTGTAGAAAGGCTCAAAATCATCCAGAGGAGTGTCAATTTCAAGGCCGGAAATTTGCTTTTAGAGCCGGAAATTTGCTTTTAGGGCCAGAAATTCCGCCCATGGACAAAATTTCCGGGGGCCGGAAATTCCTGAATTTCCGGCCCTTCGAAATTCGGCTAAGTCCTTTAGAAAACGTTGTGGTGCAACGTTCTGTAAAGGGGCCGGAAATTCTGGTTTGGCAGAATTTCTGGGGGCCGGAAATTTCATAATTTCCGGCCCTCGAAAATTCGGCTAAGTCCTTTACAACAGGCTGTGGTGCAGCTTGCAGGGAGGGGCCGGAAATTCTAAGTATCCAGAATTTCCGGGGGCCAGAAATTCTAGAATTTTCGGCCTTGCGAATTTTCGCTAAGTCCTTTTCTCCAAGCTGTGGTGCACCCTGCAGTAAAGGGCCAGAATTTCTGGCCGGAATTTTCAGAAGTGAAAATTTCCGGGGGGCCGGAAATTCCGCCCCCAGGCCGGAATTTCCGCCTTAAGTGAACCCCGGAATTTCCGCCCCCTGACCGGAATTTCTGGGGTAAGTCTCCTCCAACGGACAGATTTCGAGCTGGTCTATAAATAGTCGTCCCCTACCTCAGATCTGAGCTACCTCGTCCACACTCTCTCTCCTCCATTAATGCAGAGCTTCAACTCCGTAGATCTCCTTCCCTAGCCAACCAAATCCCTCAAGATTTGGAAGATTGGGAGAGGAGCCCTAGATCTATAATCCTACCAAAGTGATTTGTGTTTGCTTCACTCCTCCTCCGTGGAACTTGCCTTGGGTAAGAGAGGTCACCTCAAAGCTTCCTCCGTGTAAAAGCTTTGTGGTTTTCTTGTTGGGAGCCTCCAATTGAGTTGTGGAGTTGTGCCCCAACCTCCGTGTAAGTGTTTCGGTCGGTGCCCCCAATACCACCGCTTAGTGGAAATGAGCTAGCCTCCGTGGCTTGCTCACCGGAGAACAAGGTGAGCCTTTGTGGCGTTGGTGGACTCCGTGTCGCCACACCTCTCCAACGTAGACGTACTTCCCATCAAAAGGAAGGAACTATGGGAATACATCATTGTGTCTTCGGTCTCCGCTTTTCGGTTACTTCTTACCCTTACTTGCATCTTGTTTGTATCTTGCTTACTTGCTTACTCTCCTACTTGCTTGCTTGTCACTATTAGGAAATTCACCTAGTTGCACATCTAGTGAATTTACTTTGTGTCAAGCCTTAAAATTGAAAAAGGTAAAATTTTGTGTAGCGCCTATTCACCCCCCCTCTAGTCGCCCTTAAGATCCTTTCAATCCATCTTAAGGGGAGTTTTGGGATGAGCCTTTTGTTGCATGTGCAATCATGGTCCATAGACCCCAAAACTGTGTGTGCATGTGCATGAATGTACTAAATAGAGAAGCCCTTGGGTCTGTTTGGATGTAGGAATTTTAGCTCAGAAGTAAAATGGACTGAAAATTCCAAATCTAAGATGGAAAGGAAATGACCTCCATTTCCAAATTCGTTGTTTGGATGTGCATGGAAATTCTTGTTGGAATCAAAGAATAGCACCTAATCCCAAATCCTATTTGGATGTATAAAACATGGAATTGAATTTTGATCTAGGGTTAGGGTGAGCTTCAAATTTTTATTTTTTATTTAAATTTTATCAAACTTTTATATTTGTTCTACTACCTCTGTCCTAAAATAAGTGATGTGGGTTCATTTAAATTTGCATGTATCTAGACATGTTTTAGTACATACGAATCTAGACGAATTCACATCACTTATTTTTGGACAAAGGGAGTATTTTCAAATTTCGAATTTTTGGAAGTTTTTATTTTTAATCTTTTTTATTTATTTTTTTGATTTTTCAATTTTGGATTTTATTTGAATTTTTTCCATTTTTTAGTTTAAAAAGTTTTTGGTTTTTTAAAAGCTTTTTATTTTTTGAATTTTTAAAAAATTTGAAAACATTTTCAAATTTTCAAGCAGGTGGCAGCTTCCTCTGGGTCATGCGGACGTTTGGCCATGTCAAGCTCGGTTCTATCAATGAGACGTCGAAGCGGTACGCTCGGGGAGATTCCAACCAATTCGGAGCATCGCAGCTCGGAAATGTGTGTGGCCGGAATAACACATGGTGGATTTGGCTCGGAATTTTGGCAAGTTTCCAAACTCGAATTCCATGGCCACTCAAACAGCGGAATTCGGGTCTCTAAATTCCAATTGGGCACTTTCAAGCCCCAATTCATACGTCCAAACAGACACCTAGAGAATTCCAGATGTTTTATCATACTAACTTGAATTGCTTGCTTTAGAGACTTGATCAATCATGACCCAACTCATGGTTTTGTACCATGTTGCCGATATACCATGACCAATTCTGCAACGACATAGAGAGTGTCCTTAGTTATAGATACTAACTCACAAATCTCCATTTGGTTATGCTTATGTACCAGCTATGCTCATGCACTCGAAATAGTACATCCATGTAAAAACTCCACTCCTATTTTTATGATGTTTTTTCTAAAGCAGTTTTCATTCTCTAAACTCCACTCCTATTATGCTAATTTTCCATGTGGTCAGTTATTGGCATGAAATATGCCCGGATGGCATTGTTCTTTGATCTGAACTACAAGGTCGCTCTTTTCAATTTTTAGTAAGTATTTTTTTCTTGTGGGATCATCGTCACTCTTTGTTGAGATTGTCCAACTTTTCAGATCTCTGTACCATCCAGATTTTCAAGTATTCATACCCTGTGATTTTTTTTAAAAAAAATTGATGTATTGTTTTTCTTTCTTAAACAGGACGGGCATGGACAAGGCGTGCTTAGGAAACGTACAAGAGTATTCCATAAGATTACATTTATTATCTGTGGTTTATTCTGTACTCAATGGAGTAAGAGCAACATACATGTGATTTGTTTTTAAACAGCGATACATTATACACACTGGAGTAAGTGAGCTTGCACACATCTTGTGCATAATTCCCAGATTGTAAAACAGGCGTGAGGCTTCCATATCCAATTGGCTTGGACAGCTTGTCCTTGAGTATATCCAAACGTGCTGTACTACGATGAACTTGATGTTGCAGGCCAGGGTCCAAGAGACGGTAGCAGTAAACTAGAGGCCTCAGCTGGTATACCTCTACTGCTCAGTATAACTTTAAACCATTGACTCTCAGGATTGCAATATGGATCTTCGCTTAGGCATTTGCACTGATTTGTCGTGATGACACCGTCAGGGCTAGCATCCAAGCATACTCTAGTCCCATTTTTAGTGAGTTCAGTCGAAACATGCATACTTGAGTTCGATATTAGCTGCCACTTTGAACAGGATTTTCCACAACCTGCCCCAAGCTTTGCAGTATCACCCACAGACTTCGCCTCCAGACACTGTCCAGTGTGCTTCAGTACTAGCTCAGATGTTGAGGTGTACTTCCAAGCGTTTGATTCGCCACACGGACCCAGCTTAAGTGAATTTGCAGATTTCACCAACACACAGAGCCCGGTTAGAAGATGAAATATTACGTTGTGCGGTTTTTTACTGTTGGGCAGACCAGGACCTGGAGTATAAATAAATTTTCGTTATTATGTAACATACAGATATTCAGTACAGATTGTCACTATCAAAGTGTAGTACATTTTGGCCAGCAAAATAAAAAGGTGCAGTGCATTTTGTTCATTTTTCTTAATTTCTTGCATATCAGCTTATCTATACATTTTATCAGTGCTATCTCAGAAGTTACATTTTTACAATAAAAATAAAAAATAAAGTGCTAAACCAATGCATGCATAGTGGTAAACAATTTAACTGATAGAATGTTATTCTGTTAAAGGGCCAAATCCAAAGATGATAGGCTTATGTGATAGTTCAGCACTTCAGCAAAAGAAATTTGTAAACATGTAAGACAAATATCACTGCAGGTAAAGTGCAAACCTTGAAATGGGGACTGCAGAGCATTGATCCTTTTAATGAAGCTGGGGTTTCTAGCTGTACACCAATCCCAGGACAGCAATCCATATGTTTCATCGTAAGCTAGAATACCCTCTCTAATATAGTAACTCCCTTGAAGAGCCCAAACAGCCCAGTCCAAATCCATTTCAGCTGCTACGCTTAAGAAGCATGTAAGATAGCGATTGTCAGCAGTATGCGTGCCAGACATGTCAAAACCAATCTCAGAGAAAAACAAAGGCCAGCCTTGTTGAAGTAGGAACAATCCTTTAGTTCTTATGGATTCGACAGACACTCCACAAGCATCATTTTGATTCCACTTTTCCCAATCGGTACCATCTGAGAAACCATACCAATGCTGCTCAAACACTAACTTTCCAGTAAATGACAGCTCAACCTTCTTTGAGAATAAAAAGGAGAGTGTGTTGTCAAAATCCAGGCCCGAGAAGATAACAAGGACATTAGGGTTTGCTGCATGCACAGCTTCAGCACCCTGTTGCATATACCTAAGATGAGAATAAAATCTATATTTAAGTTTCCAACTATTAATTACACAGAAAAGCCTTTTGGAAATCATGACACATGAGTTATAAAAAGAACTTTGCCCAGTAAGATACCTGTACCATAAAGTAACATTTTGGTAGGGGCCACGGAGCTCATTCCGCAAGCTCATGCCGACAACATTCTTTGTGCCCCTGAACATTGTTGCCATTGCACTGAGGCCCTTCAACCATTCTTCAGGGTCAAAGTATTTGTCTCCAAAAAAGGTGTTACCGTCAGATCTGCTGCAGCACCATCCTGGGGTGGTCATTTGGTTATCAAGTATGACCATAATACCGTTGCTGTCCAAAGCTGACACCACTTCCTATTAAACTTGGCCCATGTCAGAAGGATGATCATAATAAATTTATCCCTAAATAGCATAATAAATATTTAGTTTCACTCCATGTTTAACCCAGTATTGGGTCCATGTCACAAGGTAAGCATAAAAATTCGGTAAGCATATGACCATTTGTTTTGTATATCACCAGGTGAACTAACAAAATACCTCTTCCATATATTCCCCTCTTACTAGATGTGATACGAAAAAGGTACCATCTCACCTAATCGACCAGTTGACATGTATCCCCATCATACAGACGATCCAACAAAGCAACATTTGTGCTTGCTAGAGCAATGTGACTTGCAAGGCACCCTCATATTGGACCATTAATTTGGTGACTAGTAGGTATACCTCTGTTCAGCTAAACAGGGTGAATATAAAGAGAGAGAAAACTACCAGTGGCATTTCCTGATATAGCAAAATTGATCAGATTTTTTTACTCCCTCCGACCCATAATACTCTTCGCTAATATGGATGTATCTAGACATATTTTAGTGGTAGATACATCCATATTAGCGAAGAGTAATATGGGTCGGAGGGAGTACTAAGATTTATCTTTCAGCTTGCAGTCGATGGTTGTAATTAATAAAAGAAAGAAGGATACCTAAAGACTCTTTGGTGACTGATGGGCCTTAGTTGTGATGAATTAGTTCATTATTTCCATCTAAACCCCTCTTATATGCAATGTTGGACTTCAGAAGCAACAAATTTTAGTTAACCGAAGCACAGCTCTCTTATTGAATAGTGTCATTATTTATTCAGAAAATACAAAATTGTTAGTTCAGCACGGAAAAGATTTTTAATTCTATTCTATTATTTGCATACAGTGTTGTCGAGTTCACTAGGAATTTATGTGTTATCGATTTCACTACCAATCTAGCACTTAAGCAGCACTGCGTAGTTCTACCATATTGTAAATTTAGCATCCTCTTGAACCTTCCAATTCCTAAAAGTAGCAAATAATTCTAGTTCAATGGAGGACGTAAGATGCTCCTACATGTAAGCATTCATTTCATCATGTTTGATTATTCATTCTTTTTCTTTCAAAAGCTACATCAATGAAAAATTAATACGGTTTGGCTAATGCTCTGCCAAATGGAGGCTAGAGCGCTACAAGAGTCTGAAAAAACAAAATCAATCTTGGCTTTTTCAGGGATAGTCTTGGTTATTTAATGTATCCGATAACAACTACCTACCCGGAAAACATCGATGAGGGGCAGGTCGAGGAGGCCGGGGTTGTTGACTCGTACACCGGCGGCGGACTCCCGCAAGCCGAGGCGCTCCAGCGACCAACGCAGCGGCAGCGACGAGAGCGTGGCGTTGGTGGCGAGGTAGGTCGGCCAGGTGAGCCTGACGCAGTTGAACCCCATCGCCGCGACGCGCGCAGCGATGTCCCCCACGCCGCGCCGCGACAGGCCCTCCGCCGCCACTGGCTCCAGGTGCGACGCCCAGTTCGCGCAGGCCAGCTTCACGCGCCGCCCATCCGCGCCCACCACCCACCGCGACGAGGTCGAGAGCGGCAGCGCCGGGAGCGAGACCGAGACGGCGCGCGCGGACGCCAGGAGAACGACGAGCAGGCCGAGCAGCGGTGAAGTGGGAGCCATGGTAATTTACTGGGACTTGTTGTGTGAGATTAGAGAGGGGATCTGGAGTTTAAAAGGAATGTTTGTACGACATGTGGGATTAACTGTCGCGGGACCATGTGTCAGCTTGACAGATCGGTTGCTGCTTGGATAAGTAAAGAGTGACAAGTGGCGGCTGGTGCGCTGAAGCGGTTGAGCTCAACCGAACTCGAATGGCCACCGCCGTCGTCTCGGCGGCGGCGCACCTCACCGCGCAGGCGCCGTCGCGTCATCCACCCGGACGCGCGGCGCTCCGCGACGTGCCCCAGCTCCACGCAGCCCTGCTCAAGTCCGGTGCCCTCACCACTTCGCCCGAATCCTTCCATTCCTTCCTCGAGGCCACCGCACTCCCGTCGCCGACCACCTCCCCGGCCCACCTCTCCTACGCCATCCGCCTGTTTCGCCTCGGGCCTCGCCCTCCCCTCTCCGCGCCGTCTTACAACATCCTTATCCGCGCTTTCTTCCGCGCGGGCCGCCCGGAGGACGCCCTCCACCTGTTCGTCGAAATGCTCGACGCTTCCGACGTCTGCCCCGACCAACACACCATCACCAACACTGTGAAGTCCTGCGCCAGGATGTACGCTCTGGCTGCAGGGCGCGGCGTCCAGGCGTACGCTGTGAAGCGTGGGTTCATGGCCGATCAGTTTGTGCTGAACAGCTTGATACATATGTACGCGAGCTGCGGGGACGTCGTGGCGGCGAAGGTGCTGTTCGGCACGGTGGAGGAGAAGGGTGTTGTTACATGGAATGCGATGATCGCGGGTTACTTCAAGAATGGAGACTGGAAGGATGTGGTGGAGATGTTTAAGGGGATGATTGATGTTCAGGCGCCATTTGATGAAGTCACATTGGTGAGTGTCGCCACAGCGTGCGGAAGGATAGGTGATGCCAAGCTTGGTGAGTGGATTGGAGTGTATGCAGAGGAGAAGGGGATGGTGAGGAACAGGAACTTAGCGACTGCGCTGGTTGACATGTTTGCCAAGTGTGGAGAACTTGATAAGGCGCGGAGGGTGTTTGACAGGATGCACTCCCGGGATGTGGTTGCTTGGAGCGCGATGATCTCTGGGTACACTCAGGCTGACCGGTGCCAAGAGGCCCTTACTGTTTTCAGTGAGATGCAGGCTAGCTACGTGAACCCGAATGATGTAACCCTGGTCAGTGTGCTCTCTGCTTGTGCTGTCCTAGGTGCACTCGAGACAGGTAAATGGGTCCACTCTTACATAAGGAGGAAGGGGTTGCCCCTAACAGTAATTCTTGGTACTGCATTGGTGGATTTTTATGCTAAGTGTGGATGCATTGAAGATGCAGTCAAGGCATTTGAGTCTATGACTGTTAGGAACTCTTGGACATGGACAGCCTTGATAAAGGGCATGGCAAGCAATGGAAGAGGCAGAGAAGCGCTGGAAGTCTTCTCATCCATGCGCCAGGCGGATATTGAGCCTACAGATGTCACATTCATTGGTGTTCTATTGGCTTGCAGCCACAGCTGCTTAGTTGAGGAGGGTCGCCAGTATTTTGATAGCATGGCCCAGGATTATGGTATCCCTCCAAGGATTGAGCACTACGGCTGTATGGTTGACCTATTGGGACGAGCTGGTTTGATTGATGAGGCATATCAGTTTATCAGGAATATGCCAGTTGAGCCAAATGCAGTTGTCTGGAGGGCACTTCTTTCTGCCTGCACAGTTCACAAAAATGTTGAAATTGGGGAAGAAGCACTAAAGCAGATTATCCCACTGGATCCCTGTCACAGTGGTAACTACATACTTCTATCAAACACCTATGCGTCAGTGGGACAATGGAAAGATGCGGCTATGATACGGAATGAAATGAAGGAGAGAGGAGTTGAGAAAATTCCAGGGTGCAGTCTCATTGAGCTGGATGGGACAATATTCGAGTTCTTTGCTGAAGACTGTCACCACCCACAGTTGAGGGAGATATATGAGAAAGTTGATGAGATGATCGAGAATATCAAGATGGCTGGGTACATCCCAAATACAGCTGATGCAAGGCTAGATGTTGATGAATACGAGAAGCAAGTATCTGTCTCGCATCACAGTGAGAAGCTGGCCATTGCGTTTGGCTTGATGAAGTCAAGCCCTGGTGCAACAATTCGGTTGTCGAAAAATCTGAGAGTGTGCATGGACTGCCACTCTGCCACGAAGTTGATCTCGAAGGTGTACAACAGGGAGATTGTTGTTCGAGACAGGAATAGATTTCATCATTTCAAAGATGGTTTTTGCTCCTGCAATGATTACTGGTGAGTACCAACTCTTTGTGCCTTATGGTATTCTAATACATAAGAATATACACCAGGCATATCTGAGCCATTTAAAGGAAGAGAAACATGTATGTCTCATGTGTAAGTACGAAAGTATTGTTCATAGTTAGAAACAAAATGTGTAGCCTACCAGAAGTTCGTTGTGCGAACTCTCTGACTGTGTACAGACCACAGGCTGCAATTTTTGTGCATGAATTTCAAGCGGGGAATCAACCTCATGCACTTAACTTAACCTACAGATTATAGTATCCTTAAAATATATGGAGCAGCACAGTTTTTCATTGTCTTCACTACTCCAGCTACCTTTGTTGGGTCAACTTGGATACTTTCAGTCTTTGGAGTATTCCTAAATATATAAGATGATTTGGTAGGCTAAAATAACCTACGATAACGTCTTGTATTCTAGAACAGAGGTAGTAGTATTGTACTTGCGTAAAACACAATTTTGCACCGTCTTATTTTTTGGGACTGTCTAATAAACAGTCAGCTGTTTTTTAATTCGCGCACAGTCATATTTTCGTCCAGTAGCGCACTGACACGTGGTGCTGTCGAAAACACATTAGTTTGAGCGCAAACCATTTCCGAGTCGCCACCACCGCTTGCTTTTCGAGCCCGCTAATGCGGAGATAAAACAAGACCCAACACTACCGTCCACTGCGAAAAGAAAAGAGAACAAAAAGACCATCCTTCAGTGCACGGGTCACGGCCTAGCTTTGAAGCAGAAGAAAAGCACCGGCCCCATCTCCTACCCCACACACCTCCACATCTGCCTAACCACTACAGATCTTCTTTGTCCACAAGTAAAAGTAAATAGCGAGGGAGAGATTCCCCATCGACAGACCAAAGAGAACACAAAAAGCAGATCTAACAGCCATGGATGGTGAGGAAGAAGGGCACCGAAGTACAA
This sequence comes from Dactylis glomerata, assembly GCA_007115705.1. Classification (NCBI taxonomy): domain Eukaryota; kingdom Viridiplantae; phylum Streptophyta; class Magnoliopsida; order Poales; family Poaceae; genus Dactylis; species Dactylis glomerata. The sequence continues at coordinate 3,002,553 of QXEO01000121.1, read as the reverse complement.
TATTAGGGTTTCCTGATGACCTAACAAGGAACATGGAATCAACATCTATACAGGTCAGTTTTCAAAACACACAAAGATACGTCTGTTACTTACTGAAAAAAGTGTTGCCATCAGATTCAGTACCTCATTTCTTACTTCCACGCTGCCCAAGCAGAAGAAAAACACTAGAAATTCTTCAGTAAGAAAGCCATGCTCTTACTAAAGAAGAGTAGATAGCAGTTCTTTCATTGGGACTGAATTTAAAGACGACGTAGTCTGACGAAACTGAAAGTAGTAATTCTAGAACAACAAAATAACAGAGACAGACTACATATTCTAGCATATTGATTGACTACGATAGATACCATCTTAGGGGGGTCTACAGAACATCAAAGCAGATGCTCGTGAAGCCGCACCCTTCCATGTTGAACAGAATGAGGACAACAAAGCCAACATTCAGTTGAAAATCAAAGACATACTTCTTCCACCCTTTCTTGTTGAGCTGCAGCCTACCATTGCGGGGACATGAATCATACTTTGAAAAATTTCCACAACAAGCATCTGGTGTTCGACTTGCCAAAAACTAAGAAGCCTCGAAGATCAAAGAAAATTGTCCCAGGTGAGTGTGGTGAAACTAAAAATTGAACAGAAAAGGTGTTACGGAGTAAAATAACATTCATTACAACTTGCGAAAACAAAACATGACACTATTATTGTTTCCATCTACAGGTAACTCAGATGTGAGCATGGGGTCAATGGTGCCTCCCCCTACTAAACAACCAGCAAAAAAAACAGAAGAAAGCTACAAGTGTTACTCCTAGGAATCAAGCTTCTCTGCTGCTGCAAAACAATAACAGCAAAGAGAACACCATATTGACACATGCTCAAACAGAGATGGCATAGAGCGCTGGATTACATGCATTCAAGAGATTTCCCTTGTTATTGCCAAAAGATAGAAGAATGAGAGAGTTGCCCCAAAAGAGGAAGTGGTTTGGTGTCGAATGTTACAGGAAAACATGTATTGCTTTTGTTGGAAAAATGTACTCTCTGTGTTTTGGTGACTATTAATAATATAGCTATTATGTTGTGAAACGGAAAACCTGATGATTGATGACTCACGAAAAAATGTGGTCCCTCCTCCTTTTCCCGGGCTTGGAACCGGCTACCTAATATAAAGAATAAGGGATAGGCAGAGTTACCCACCCCTAACCCTATTTCAAAAAGAGATAAAGAATGCAAGCAAGTAAAACATCTTGAAAAATGATCAAGTACTTAACAAGACTAAAATAATGACTAAGAATAAGAACTAAGAATAACAACAGAATAAATGCAAGGGAATCAAAACTGAAGAAAGAGATTGAGAATACAAGATAGGAATGAAAAAATGATAGAAGAGAATGACAATGAAGAACCGACTACCCAATACAATAGATTGAAAATCAAAACTGAGGAAAGAGATTGAGAATACAAGGGACTGAAAACCCAAACTGAAGAAAGAGACTAAGAATGACAAGTACAATAAAATGCAAGGGACTCAAAAATAATAAATGAAGAAAGAGACTAAGGAAAAGAAGAGAATGAGAATGAAGCGTCGCAGAGACTTAAGAAACAAGACAAGAATGAAGAAATGAAAGACCACGCTCATCGTGGGAACTAAAATGTGGTTGATGTCTGAACTGGTTAGTTTGGGCACAAAAACATCCCCCATTCCCAGAACACGCTCGCCTACGTGTTGGTTCAACCTCTTTGTTTGTGCCGGGATAAGTTTCAGACCATTTTTGTAAGCAACAACAGTTGCATCTTCTTCAGAGGGTTGAGCTTCTAGAAAATCAATGAAGTAAAATCAAACACATGAACAAAACAGGGTATCTCTGAAGCGCTGGTGTCGGATGAGAATAAAACAGATCATCTCTGAAGCCAAAAAATGTAGAATGAAGAGTTAAAGCACCACAAATACTTAACTTACTGTAACAAATAAAACTGAGACTAACAAAGACAAATCCATGTAAATGAGAATAAGAATGACTAAGATATCATATGACATCAAAACAAGCCAAGAGTGACAGGCAGAGACTATACTAACTAAAGAAAATGAGAACGTAATCAAATGTAAATTAGAAAACTGAGAGAAAAAAGAATAAATACTCAAGACTCATGCACAAAAGGAAATGACTTAACTGAAAAATCATGAACTTAACAATGCAAAAAATGAAAGACTAATGAAATAGAAACCAAAATAAAAGCAAAAGTTGAAGACTGAAAATGAAACCAGACACACAATGAACAAGAAAGAGAAACTAATGACAAAAAACCAAATGGAAGACAAAGAATAACACGAGTGAAAATGATGACTGAGGAATAACAATAAGCGAAAAAAAAGACTGAAAATGATGACTAAGAATAAGAACTAAGAATAACAACAGAATAAATGCAAGGGAATCAAAACTGAAGAAAGAGATTGAGAATACAAGACATGAATGAAGAAATGAAAGAAGAGAATGACAATGAAGAATCGACTACCCAATACAACAGACTAAAAATCAAAAATGAAGAAAGAAATTGAGAATACAAGGGACTGAAAATCCAAACTGAAGAAAGAGACTAAGAATGACAAGTACAATAAAATGCAAGGGACTCAAAAATAATAAATGAAGAAAGAGACTAAGGAAAAGAAGAGAATGAGAACGAAGGCTCATAGAGACTTAAGAAACAAGACAAGAATGAAGAAATGAAAGATGAGAACGAGCAAATTAAAATGAACTGAAGGTGAGCACAGAAATACTAAAAAACTTAAGGACCAAAAGAATGACAATGAAGAACCGGCTGCCCAATACAACTGACTGAAATAAAAACAGAGAATGAAAATCTAAATGGAAGAAAGAGAATAAGAATGAATTAGAAAGAGAATGAAGGCTCACAGAGACTTAGCACTGAGAATAAAAGGGCACTGTCCTCTTCAATGATTTAAAAGCCTGCGCAAAAAAAAGAAAGATGTATCCAAACCTATAAGGGCCTGCTTGGGACAACATTTTTTAGTCAAAACAGCAGGAATAATCTACGAACGTGCCAAGGTCACGCAAAATTTACGGGGAATATATTACAGACCGGAAATATGCTCGGTGTTCCAAGCGGGGCCTAATAATTTGCAGAACACACATAAACCCTTCGCGCCCAAACAAAAACACATGCAGGAAAAAGAAAAGGTATACCTCTTTACTGAAGAACCCAAATAATGCATCGTCTAACACCATATCTCTTTTTTTGCATTCTAAAGACTGCAACACATAAAAACACATAACTAAGCTCGTCGTTTGAGGGATAACAGAAAAACAAACTAAAAAAGGCATAAAAATATTCATGGGCGCACAAAAAATAAATGCTCACATCATCGCTGGCAACACTGTCTCCTTCACTATTCCCAACATCTGACAGATCGTTGACACCATCAACTCTTGTGTGTATAGAACTGCATATGTATTAAGCATGTTACAAGAAAAGAAAGGTCACAATAAGTGTATAGTGTTAATGGTCACAAACCTATAAGAACTTGCAACAACAAAACACAGCACAATCAAATCCTTTGGTTATGATACATAAAAAACTCTCAAAGACAAAGAGTATGATTCCATCAAAACACCACCACCACCGCTGCACCATCAGCTGAATAAAACACAAAAACTCACAACCTAGTTATTACTCCTGAAACTGAGGGTCAGGAAAATCAAAATTGGACAATGTACAGATTGCATCCTGGGATATAGTATGAGGAAGTCGCATTCTCCTAACAGAATATAGGGCTTAATTTGCACCAAAGCTCTTACACAGGAACCAAACCACACGAGATACTACATACAAGCTTCAGAAACTGAAATCATACTCCTAGTGGACGAATTAATGATACACGGACAGAGGGTAGAATAAGCAAGTGAGTAGGATCTAATCATCTTAAGAGTGACATAACCCTAGAAATGGCCACGGCTTCACCAAAAGAAAACCTAAAGGAGATTCAAGAAGTAATACTTGGTGGATGTTTAATGGCAAGACAGATTGATTGGGACTCAACAGCAAAGCACGAACAGAGTTCTGGATCAGGAAACAGCAAGAGGAATCAACAAAAACATGGTATCGTCTCGGAACAAACAGAGTTCTGAATCAAGACAGATTGATTAGGACACAACGTGCTCTGCGGGTCGATGATTACTAACGAAAATATGCAGTCCTGGGACGCATCAGCACCTACGCACACGGCACACACACAAAACACACCTGCGCACCGACGCACAGGGAAGATACCAGTGTGGATGAAAAATCGAGCTCCGATTGCCTCGATCTCGCATCCGGCTACCCCCATCTAAACTTCAAGGGCACCTGCATCTATCCTACCCCCTCCACATACCACACAGAAAAATACGAACAAAAATACCAGTAAAAACGAGAACGATCTCGCCTACAGGAACTCGGTGCTATCGCCGATTTGGCGCCTCCGCAATAAAAACACGAGCGGGGGTTAGGGCTACCTCGCCTATCTCCCGCCGTCCCTGGTTGAAGACATGCGCTGGAGACTAGGAGGGGACGGGATGCGCCTCCTCTCTTCCACCACCCCCGTTCCTCTCCGCCTTTGACAGGAACTGCTCTGCTCACCATATCCCCCTCAAGACAAACGAAAAGAGAAGGGCTACATGGGAGCATATCATCGCCAGCGAGCCCGCCTACCTCCGCCGTCCCTGGTTCTAGCCATCCGCCGGAGACTAGGCATCTCCTCTCTTCCACGGACAGAGATCCGGTGCCTCGCTGTAGGCAAGGCACTAATGAACAGTACCGTGCCTTGCAAACTGAGCCATTGGATCGAAAATAGATGATCAGGATTAAACACTGTAGCAGAGGCACTGTACACAGTACTGTACTGGACTCACTGTAGACAAAATTACTGTACCGCATGCACTGTAGCCGGACGCTGTAGCGCTGGACTGTTGATATCATCTGGACCATCAATTCTCGATCCAACGACTAAAATAGAGGTGCAAGGCACGGTACTGCTCATTGGTGCCTTGCCCACTGCGAGGCACCGGATCTCAGTCCCTCTTCCACCGCCCCGTTCCCTTTACAGGCACCGCTCTGCTCGCCCTCTCCCCCTCTAACGGACAAACAAAAAGAACACGCGGCCACAAAACGAATAAATAATTCAAAATTAATGAGCGGCCTACAAAACTAAACGGGCCCAACCACGACAAAACCCGGTAAAAGAATGCACGCATAAAGACCGACTGCGCTCGAATCTCAAAGACAACTCGATGGACAGAAAAACGGCGAATTTTTTTTTTATTGCACTTTTTTTCAGCTATTTTAGAAGTAGTATGATTAGCTTAGTATTTACGAAAGTAGGGCACCGTCGTAGCCGACAGATGCGACTCCGACACATCCCATCCGGCGGACACGATTACACGCCTTTCGAGGCAACCGACGCACGCCGGCCTGACTACTCGCACCCGCCGGATGCGATTGCTCCTTTCGAGGCGGGCCAGGACATGTCGAAGCCGGCGGATTCGAGTGGAGCCTTGTCGAAGCCGGCGGATTCGAGTGCAGGCGTGGGGGCCACGTCGACCGGAGCAGAAAACGCTGCGCCCCCCCCCCCCCCCCCGCTCGGCAGCAGCCTCGCCCACTCGCCTTTGCTTCTTCTCTTAGCTCTTCTCACATTTCTCTTCTCAGCTTCAGCTCAAACCTCTCTTTCTCAAATCTTATTCCTTCGATTCTGAGAGCATTTGTTGATCAAAATCAGTCAAATTTGTTGCAAGAAGTAGAGGATAGCCCGATCTACAAATGGGTTAGCTTTAGGAGAAATTTCGTTGGTTCATTTCGTCGCATTTTGGTTTAGTTGGTGTTAGTTTTCCTGTAGCTGTTCATCAGTTCTTGATATTGTTCTTGTTGTTCTTGTGTTCTACAGGTTGATTTCGTAGCTGCAGAAGAGGTGTGACGTGAGGCTGTTGCAATGTGGTGATTTTCAAGCTTCAAGGGTAAAATGTTAATATCATACGGTGGTCGTGTATATTTTGTTGATATAGTTTAGCGGTGTAGAGATATAGGCTTAATTATGGAGAAATAATTATGGTGCGTATAGTGGCATATAGATGTAGTTTGTGTAAAAAAAATTATAGGTGTTCTAGTGTTCTTGTTGTATTATGTAGCGTTCTTGATATTGTTTTTGTATTCTCCAGGTTATAGTGTTCTTGTTGATTCCGGTGCGTTCGAAGTGGTGTGACGTGAGCAAGTTTTGAGGTGGTGATTCGCACGGTACGAGGGTAAAAATCTTATTCTCAAATGGTGGTAGTGTAATTTTATGTATACATATTTTAGCGGTGTAGTTGACAGAAGCAGGATTTTTATGTACCAGGAGTCATGTCTGGATTAGTTAGATTTGTTATTCATTATGGGTACGGTAACGTCCGTAGCAGTGATGCTGGAGCTGATCTTAGTGAATTTGAGTATCATGAGATGGAGTTCACTGATCCTCAGAGTATGCGTATTGGGGAATTCAAGAGGATGTTAATGGTGTTCTTAGGATGGGATCGTAAGATGTACACTGTCAGCTTACAAGCATTGTGGAGCAACTCAACTAGCAATACATATTGTCAGTTGAAAGAGATAGAGCGTACCTCTCAGTGGGTGGGCTGGTTGAAAGGGTGTGAGAGGCGGCAAACATCCCCGATCGCCCTTGTGGTTGCGAAGCCGATTACTGTCGGAGGGGAGGCCGAGTCAAGCCACAGCAACCAGACAATTGGTTTTGGTTCTTGGCAGAGCATGCAACCAGCTGATGAGCCTGCTGTGGCCATGTCATATGCCGACGACATTGGGTATGAAACAGGGCAGAGCAGTCATGCATTAGGTGCAGCGGCAGATGATGCAGGTGGCGAGATATTTTCAGACGATGAAGATGAGGTTTTGCAGCAGCAGATGGAAGCTGAAGATGTTGATGGAGATGCTAATGATATTAATTCATCTGACTCAGATGAAGAAGATGAAGAAGATGATCAGGATGAGGCCCCGATTCCGAAAGAATGGAATCAGGACTTCTCAAATTTAATGAGAGTGAACGAGGGGCACGATTCGGCATGGGAGTATCACCCGAACAGCATCTCAGTCGGTTCATTATATCCCGACAAGCAACGTCTTCAGGATGCAATAACTAGTTGGGCAATGTCCACGCAGAGGGTATTTAAAACAGTCGCGTCAAACAAGAAATATTTGACAGTGGAATGTACCAACGAGAGATGTTCCGCTAGGGTGCATGGCTACCTCCGCAAGAATGACACCTTCTGGGTGGTGAGCGACCATGTGCAGCACACATGTATTATTAGAAACCAGTTGATGGATCATAAGAACTTGAGTTCCACTCTCGTGGCACGACTATTTCATACACAGATAGTCGAGGGCAAAGCTATGGAGGTAAAGGCTATCCAGAAGACAGTGAAGCAGAGATACAAGTACAATATATCTTATGGTAAGGCCTGGAGGGCTAAGCAGAAGGCGTTGGAGACGCGATTTGGGTCATTCTTTGACTCGTACGACTCGGTTGTCCGTATGTTGCACACATTGCAGGAAAGAAATCCGGGCACCTATGTTGACATCCAAGACTCATGGTTTGCGGAGGACTCCACTGTGAAGGTTTTAGAACGATTGTTTTTCTCGTTTAACATATGCATCGAAGCATTTAGATACTGTCGACCGGTGTTATGTGTGGATGGAACATTTTTGACAGGCAAGTACAAGGGTCAGATTTTGACGGCCATTGGACAGGATGGAAACAACCAAATTGTCCCACTGGCATTTGCTTTTGTGGAGAGCGAAAACACGGAGAGCTGGTTGTGGTTCTTCAGACAGTTAAAGATAGCAATTGTGAAGGAGAGGCCGAATGTTTGCATCATTCATGATAGGCATGCTGGTATACTGAGGGCGGTGAAGACGCTGAAAGAGGCCGGTCCCGATGAAGAAACACCATGGCTTGACTTGCAGAGCCGGTGGTGCATGAGACATCTAGGTGCCAATTTTTTCTCACAGTTCAGGAGTAAGAATCTTATGAACCTATTCAAAAAGTTATGCAAGCAAAACCAGCAATGGAAGTATGCATTTCTCACAAAGAAGCTGCATGAACTAACTGGAGAGCATGTTAAACATAGAAAAGCAGCCCGCGCAGCCGCAGTAGCGGCTCATGCAGCTCTAGTAGCAACTCAACAAGAAACAACATTACCCCCAGAGGAAGAACCAATTGGACTTTGCGATCTGCCAGGATTTGATCCCCCCCCCTCTTAGGAGGCGTCCTGGGTCTCGCATAAAGAACTTTGCACAATGGATAGAGCATGAGCCTGTGGAGAGGTGGTCATTGCTTCACGATGCTCATGGAGCTAGGTTCGGCTGTATGACCACTAACCTAGCTGAGTCATACAACTTTGTGCTTAGAGGAAATAGGGCACTCCCACTAACAGCAATTGTGGAGGGAATTTTCTATTGCACACTGAAATATTTCAAAGAGAGACGGGAGGAGGCTGAAATGCATAATTTGAGAAATCCGAACACACCATACTGTGAGAAGATAGCAAAATACATGGAGAAGAAGATAGAAAAGGGTAGAGGACACACGGTCGTAGCCACCGGAAATGAGAAACTGGGGTTTGAGGTCCGTTTACAAACGGACAAGTTTGGTACTGGCAACATCATGAGAACTCATGAAGTGAAAATTGGAACTGAGGAGTTTCCAACTTGTGAGTGCACATGCAACAAACCAAAGTTACTTCACTTACCTTGCTCACATGTTTTGGCTGCGTGCGGGATGCTTCAAATGGACCCAATGTCCTTCGTGTCCCCCTACTACGGGAGCATGGTTGTGGTTTATACTTGGACTGGCGAGATGCATGGATATCGTGCTATCGGTAATTTCAACACGGTTGATCCAGGGGAAAGGAAGTATATCCCAGATCCTTGGATGCAGCGCACGAACAGGGGTAGAAGACAGTGTAGGCGCATCCGAAATGACATGGATGAATCTGAAGCCGGTGGACCAACTCGACAATGCTTTCTATGCAATGCATGGGGACATAAGGATGATAAATGTCCCACTTTCTACCCTAACCGAGCTACTCGAGGACGTTCGAACCGTGGAAGAAGAGGTCGCGGAAGAGGAAGAACGTAGATAATATTGAGGAACTACGTTTTTATTAGAATTATGTGACGAACTACATTTTTATTTGTAATATGTGATGAACTATATTTTTATTTGTAATATGTGAGGAACTCCGCCGTATTTGGTTTATGTGAGGAACTATGTTAATATTTGTAATATGTGAGGAACTATGTTAAAATTTGTAATATGTGAGGAACTACATAAATATTTGTTACTTTGTTTATATTGTACTAATATTTCTTGTTCATATGTTCAGGTATGGATTATCCATCGTTGCTTAATGATCGCGTTGAATATGATCATCGGGGCAGATTGCTGAAATATTATGGATTCCACGATAATACTCATCGTATCGAGCCTCTACAGTGTCGTACTCCGAATGAGTACTGGATGATACACCCTGCTTGGGTAGACAGGTACAAAGTCATTTGTATTAATATTACTATTAATTCTTGCCTTTTGATTATCTATTACTAATATGTTTAAATTTGTTTGTAGGTTGAAGTGGGCTGGACTTCTACCTTTCGCACGACTAGTAGAGTCAACCCGTGAGGACTTGGAGGAGCATCCTCGTCATGAGGTGATAGAGACCGAGGGGAAGATAACCTTGGACAGGGCTTTGCTCAGTGGCTTAGTGGATCGGTGGAGACCGGAAACCCACACGTTCCACTTCCGTTGGGGTGAGATGGCTCCTACTTTGCAGGACTTCTCATACTTATTGGGACTTCCGTTGGCTGGTCATCCCATAGGGCCATTGAAAGCACCTAGAAATTGGGCGGCGGATCAGATTGCTCGTTTTAACGGAGTCCGTGGAGACGTGGCATATCCGGATATAGATTCCTCGGATATTTATTTCCGACTGTTCTTCCCGTCACGATTTATTTCCGACTGTTTTTTCCCGCTCGTTCTTTTCCGCCTATTATTTCGTGCTAGTTGTTTCCCGGCGTTTCAAATTAATGCAAATAGTAAGAACTTGTCTTAAACAGATGCCACTTTGGGGTGCACTTAGCAGGACAAAATGAATTCCATCCGCCGGATGGAATTGCATGCTTCGTGCATGCACCTCGCCAGCTAGTCGAATCCGCCGGATGGAATTCGTTCTAATCGCATCCGCCGGATACGATTTGTTCTAATCGAGTCCGGCGGACGCAATGGTGTCCTAATTCTGATATTACCTCTAAATTAATGCTACTTCTAAAATAGCTGAAAAAAAGTGCAATAAAAAAAATTCGCAGAAAAACGAGCGTGCACCAATTAGAAAACAGTCACCTGTTTGTTAGCAGAAATCTATTTTTTTCCTTTCTTTTTCCTAATCTTATCATATCATCAATTTGTAAGCCTCCTAGCTTTTAAGGAAGTAAGTAAAGACTCATAAATAAGAATTCTAGTTATCCACCGACTATTAGGCCTACAAAAAGCAGACTTGAAATTTAAAATTTACTATATACTGTACCTATCTGTCAAGTTCTTACCCCCTTTCTTTATTGTTTTGCATGTTTCACCTGATGGTTTAATGATTGATGGCACTACCTTGGTTACAAAATTATGATATGATAAGTAGTAAAAACTAGTTCCTGTCCCAAAATATGAGGCACACTTTAGTTTACACATTTTTATGCGCTAATATATACAAAAATATATATTTTTTCGAAATGGGGCAGCCCTGGCCTCATATGAATTGGAAATGTATAAATGGTATCGTTGGATTTTCTAGCAAAATTCTTTCAAATCATATATCTTTATACTAATTTTAAGAACATATTATAAGTACAAATCTTAGTCAAAATTGTAAGTTATTGACAAGCTAATATAAAGGGGCCTTACATTTGGAGATGGCAGCGGAGTGGAGATTTTTGGCTCCTGGGCACAAGTGATCTCACTGTTTTAAAAAAATCGAAAATCATATTTACGAATTTAAAAAATATATGAAAAAATCCAGATGTAGACAATGATTTATCCCACCAACATGCAAAATATCAATTTCAAATACTTTGTAGTTTTGGCTACACAAAAATGACAAGTGTGTGGATCTGAGTATGTATATTTTGAAATCTTTAAATCTTATCGGATTTTGTCATTTTTTATAGCCAACAATACAAAGAATTTCACATTGAAAAATTCATGCTTGTTCATATTTTTTGAAACTTATAAAATATTATATATTTTTATTTTATAAAATAACTAGAGCACTGATGCCAGGAGCCAAAAGCACTTTCTGATGGCGTGAGTACTATATATGCAGCACAGCAATATATTTGATGGTGGATCAAATTATACCTCTGACCACTATTACTTGTTGCTAATATGGATATATCTAGACACCAAAAATATGTTCAGATACATTCATATTATGGAAAAATAATAGTGGTAGGAGGGAGTATTTTGTTGTTGTAAATGTGTCCTTTTTTCTATAAACATTATTGAATTTGAGAAAAGGTCTTGACTAGAGTAAATGCTAAAAGTTCTTACTTTTGGAACGGTAATACAGTCCTAAAGAAGGACGACCAGTCTTTAGTTGCACATATTCTAATGGGAACATGATCTTTTTGTTTGTGAAACTGCAAACTTGCCGTGCTGGTGCTCCTAATACTACTAATCGTAGAACCACACCAAATAATAAGTCAAAGGTTCTTCATAAAAGGACTCTAGTCTCTAGCACAAATTCAGCCTTAGACTAGATGTTGAGAGAGAAAAAAGAGAATTCGTGATGTAATAGAAGGGCAAAGTCGTTCCTCAAAAACTGTTAGGCGAAAGGGAGATTCATGTCCTAGATTCATAGTCTGAATGTGAGCTTGATGGAGGAGTTATGTTACTCTGCTATCCGACGACAAAGCTGTGCCTGTCAAGTGTGATCAAGCCGGCAAGTTGTACAGGTACTCTTATCAAATCATAGAACTATTCCTTCCTTTATATAGTTCGCGAATCGCGAGTCCAGCCGCCTTAAACAAACAACGGAAACCAAAAATTGAACGGCGGTCTCAAACCGCAAGCTCACCCAGGCCACGAGTCAAAGACAGCCATGGCATCGCTCCAAGCCCACGAGCTCTTCGCATGGCTCCTCGTCGTCGTCGCCACCCTTCTCCTCGTCAAGCACCTTCTCGCGACACCGGCCAAGACACGCGCCACCGCTGCGTCGCTTCCGCGCCCGAGTGGCCTGCCACTCATCGGCAACCTCCACCAGCTCGGCGCGCTCCCGCAGGACTCCCTCGCGGCGCTCGCCGCCAGGCACGAGGCGCCGCTCATGCTGCTCCGCCTCGGCTCCGTGCCGACGCTCGTCGTATCCTCCCCGGACGCGGCGCGCGCGCTGTTCCAGCACAACGACCGAGCCCTGTCCGGCAGGCCGGCGCTCTACGCGGCGGTCCGGTTATCCTACGGCCTTCAGAACATCTCCTTCGCGCCATCCGACAGCACGTTCTGGCGCGCCGCGCGTCGAGCGTGCCTGTCGGAGCTTCTCGGCGCCCCGCGGGTGCGCGGGTTCCGCCACGCCAGGGAGGGCGAGGCCGCCGCGCTCGTGGCGACCGTGGCTGACGCTTCTCAAGCCGGCGCGCCGGTCGACTTGAGCGAACTGCTTGTCGCCACGATCAACAGGATCGTGCGGCGTGTCGCGTTCGGCGGCGGCGACGGCGCCATTGAGGCGACCGCTGTCCTCAAGGAGACGCAGAGCCTGCTTGGTGCCTTCTGGGTCGCCGACTACGTGCCGTGGCTCGGGTGGCTGGACGCGCTCCGTGGCCTGCGGGGGCGCCTGGAGCGGAACTTCCATCAGCTCGACGCGTTCTACGAGAGCGTCATCGACAGCCACCTCCACAAGCGCACCTTACCGTCCACCGACGAGGAGGAGGAGGAGGACTTGGTCGACGTGCTCCTGCGCCTGCACGGCGACCCGGCGCACGGGAGCACCTTCGGAAGTCGCGACCGGATCAAAGGCATCCTGACGGACATGTTCATTGCCGGAACAGACACGTCGGCGGCGACGGTGGAATGGACGATGACGGAGCTGATCAACCACCCGGACGTCCTCGCCAAGGCGCAGCACGAGGTGCGCAGCGTCGTGGGCGACGGCAACGACATGGTCCGGGAACCGGACCTCCCGGGCCTCGGATACCTGAAGCTGGTCATCAAGGAGTCCATGAGGCTGCACCCGCCGGTGCCGCTCCTGGTGCCCCGGGAGACCACCGAGCCGTGCACGGTCCAAGGCTGCGAGATACCGGCCGGGACGCGGATGCTCGTGAACGCCAAGGCCATCGGCACGCACCCCGGCGCTTGGGGCCCCGACGTGGCGCGGTTCGTGCCGGAGCGGCACAGCGAGGTGGACGCCGGCAAGGACTTCAGGCCGTGGATTGAAGACAGCTTCGCGCTCGTGCCGTTCGGGATCGGGCGGAGGAGCTGCCCCGGCGTGCACTTCGCGACGGCCGTGGTGGAGCTGGTGCTGGCCAACTTGCTCTTCTCCTTTGACTGGAGCACGCCGCTCGGCGAGGCGGTGGACGCTGAGGAGGTGAACGGGCTGACGGTGTACAGGAAGAACCCTCTCGTGCTGCTAGCCACACGGAGACGCGTGCCGGCGAGCCAGTGAGACAATTTGATCGTAGGATAAGGCCGGTTCGGAAACTAGTTATGCAACGCTGTAATCTATGCTCACTAACAGGTGACGCAAACGTCTGGTCTGAAACTTTGTATACACGTACATTCTGTACTTTCGGTACTGCTGGCTCTGAGCTAGTAAACGTTCTAAACAATTCAGGGTTCATTGCGGAAATTCAAAGTGGTGGCATCTCTATATTGGTGTACTACATGAATAATTTGTGTACGTGTGAACATTCTTTTACTGCCAGAATCTTTTTTTCTCAGTTGGAGTCCACCTGCAACCATAAATTTTAGTTGCAACCTCACCTTGCTTGCAACTATTCTTTTTAGTTAACCCACTTGCAACTCATAGGGTGCATAAATCACGATGCAAATCCGACGATACAGAAGTTGGATGAGCTCTACCTTCTTATTCAACTGAGATTAGTGAAAACCGTTATTGTTTAGGTGAACAAAGAGAGTTTATGGGAGATGCGGTTAGGGGGAGAGACCAGCCTGAGATCTCACGGATTCACTGTTATGGGAGAGATTACGCAATGCTAGAGATTTCACGGATTCAACTTATCCCGTGTGGTGGCTTGCAAGAGGTATATATAGTGGTCGTAACCTAGGTCACAAAAACTTGGAGAGCACCATTATATCAGTTATAGATACACCCTGTTGAACCCAGAAATACTGGATAATGACCTCACTTTTTTGGGCTTTTAACATCACATGTCACCGATCCTAACTCCGCCAATGAACCTAGGGGGCATTTGCCCCCCCCCCCCTTGGTGCACTACTGCATGGAGTTATTTGTAGTTGCAAACATCATATACACAACAAGACAAGATTAAGAATTGCATGTCTAAGTTAACTTATCAAACCGATCACTGCGCCTCAAAAACCGCTGCGAAGTGATTATATATGAGATACCCGCAGTGATCGCCGCCCGTCTGCAAATGGAGAGTATGATTCCTGGTGCGAGATTCGACTGCGTGATCGAGCTAGCCACACTGATGGCGGCTAGGCCAATGGTTACTGTGATGCCTAGAGGATGAGGATCCTTTCCGCGGGCGGCGCGAGAGGTGAGGAGAGGGAGGGACCATTCGTCCCCCTCAATCCTCCCGGCGAAGAGCCTTGCTCTGCTCGTCAGAAGTTAGCCTTTATATTAATTTGAATCATAACATAACATCTTGATTGTTGTCTGCAATTTCCCCTTATGTTGCATGTGTTGGTTCTTCATGTTGCAAGTGCAGGCATTTTTTGTTTGTTTCCTGGACATGCTGAAAATGGTACAACATTTTGGCACATTACTTAACCAACCAGGGGGTGTTGAGATGATATTGTATAGATACAAAATTATGTTGCATGAGGTAGTCATGTTGCAATTACTAGACCATCAAGTGAGATCTGACTGTTATGGAGGCGGTTGATCGACCGGTATCAGTTCGCTAACTCTTGCCAAACTTCCACACAAAAAATGAGCTTTAAAGTTCATAATGTTCAACTTGATCGACTTAATTTGAAAATTACATTTTTTTTGGTAACTTGAAAATAGCAAAACTGTGTATGCAGAAGTTTGCCCAGGTAGATTAGTCAGGAAATGACTCTAGCTCTCATGTACACACATGCCCTATAGCAGTGCGACCAACTGGAACTTATTCTCGATCTCAGTCGTTCTAGTGACCATGCAACCGCGAACATGTGCGTGCTGTGTTTGTGTGTGCCCTCCTTGTAACGGAGAAAAGTTAAGGTCCACGGTGCAGTTCGCTTTCATAGATTTGAGGCGCTCGTCGACTTTGTGGTTACAACAATCACAACGAGTCTACAGCAATCACAGTGATTGCACGTAACGTACGTGCATATCTTCCGTCGGTCCGAATCACACGCTGCGGAACGGCCTCGAAGCATCGCCCCCAAATCCAAATCCAAATCCATATTGGTTGCGCGTCGCCATCCATATGGGATCTGCTGGCTGGATTTGGCACGGCAGAGCCACGCCTCCGCCGCCGCGCGGGACCAGTACTCGTGCCTCGTCGCCACGACCGTGCACGTGCCCGCGAACGCGCCGCATCCTCCAACTCCAAGCGGTGGTTGCGTGCCGGAAATCGGCGAGGATGCCGTACGGAGTAACGCTACAGTTACGGACGATTTTTTACGGAATCAAGGTTACGGGATTACGTGGCAAGAGGTGAAGTAATTACGCCCCTAAAATCACGGGAGGTGGGAAAATTTACGCCAACAAATTACTTCCACACCTAGCTACCGCTTCTTCAGGAGTTCATCGGAGTGCTGGAAGAAGCGTGACGAGCTTCAGAAATGTGTTCTTCTCCCTCACGGCCATCTGAGCCACCCAAAGAGAAGATAGACCGCCTTAGAGCATCTCTATCAGCTGGAAAATATATAGTAGTACGAAACCGTAAAAGTTGTTTCCGGTATAGAATTGATGTACTAGTCATCTCAAGAAAAAGTCTGCACTAGTCATCTCGACCAAAAAGTCTTAACTAACAAGCGTGGGTTCAGTGCAGGCCGTACAATTTTTTCAAATATTGCGTGAGCAGGATCTTGAACTCAAAGACCTTTTAGCTCTTATACCATATAGAATTGATACACCAGCCAACTCAAACAAAAGTATAGCAACATGCAAAATGCCAACTCAAAAACACCTTATATTCTGGGCCATGTACAAAAATGGTTGTACGATTTACTACTTCAGATCCTCACTTTTTTGTAAATTTTGCACAGCCTACAATTATGTATTTTGCACATAGGTAAAATACATCATTACTTAAATTACATCTAGAATATTTTGAAACTTTAAACCAAAATGTGGTTTTCAAAATTATTTAAAAGACAGAGCTATAAAAGACCGCATTCCAGCGCAGAACCCTGTATTTTTTATCTAATATAAACATTCTTTCACGAAAACGCAAAAAGCACTGTGTTTCAATCCATTGATAGAAAGAGAAGGTTACGTACAAATCTGAGACCGGACAACACCACATCACACAAAGCAGCCCAAGCAAGCTTAAGCAATCCGGACCTAGTAATCATATGAAAATCATAAAAGAGAGCGTACAATACGAATAGTTCAATTCCCTCTCACGTCAATACTAGCATGATTACGGACAGTCAAAAACTGTAGGCAACAAAGCATGGCCATTGTTGGTCAGTACCAGTACGGCAAGCCCATTGTGTTGCGGCAGCAGCAAAATGACAGCACTGAGAACTAACCAAATGCAGAATAAACTAATACACAGTCGGCCACTAATTAGCCAACCTCAAGTTCTCCCAGAATGAACAAATAGACAGGATGGGGTTCGTCGCAATTCACACGAACAAATGTGAAACACCCTCTTGCATAGCTAACATAATAAATCAGGAACCAGGTTTACTCGTCCTTTCGGGGCTTTTTCTTCCTTGTAGCGAAACTACTTGGTCCAACAGCTTCTACTGACAATCGCTTTGTCCTGCTACAAGAAGAAAAGGAAATATTACCCCTACTGACGTGTCGTGCATTACTCCATCGGAAGAAATTTTAGAGAATACCTTGAAGCCAGTTCCTCCGACACGTCATCATCTTTGTCAGCCATATCATCATCATCATCATCATCCTCGTCATCTGTAATATTCATTTTTCAGATCAGACAACAGAATAATTCGTACATAATTTTATGTGTGCATAACAAGTATTTTATTTAATATTTAATAAAAATTGCAGTAGGAATGACACTAAGGGTCCATCTGAATGTCGATATTCAAGCAAGGAATTCGGAATTGGTATTTGGTCTTGTCCAATTCAGCTGTTTGGGTGGTTATGGAATTGTAACTTGAAATCTAGCCCAAATTCTATCTAGTATTTGCAACACTTGTGCCACCCACCCCAGCTTTCCGAGGCCGCAGCCTCAGAATTTGATGGAAACTGCTAGTAAGTGCTAGCCCACTAGGATTCCATGAGCCAATTTAGTGTCCAACCAAACAGGATTTTAGAATTGCTAGCTTACCAGGATTCCATGAGCAAATTCAGTGACCAACCAAACACATAATCCAGAATTAGGCTAGTTTCAGATTCTTCGTTGATTAGGTATTTGAGCACAATTCAATTCTAAGGCTCCCAATATCGACATCCAAACGTACCCTAAATGGTATTAAGTAGATCACAGTGTAAATACGAGATCTTACATACAGAACTTACTGAAACGAGCTTATTTGTACGCATAAACAGAGGAGCTCCAAAGAGGATCATGTGAAGGCAACAGAGCGCAAAATCTCAAAAACAGGGAATAAAAAGATTCAATCCAAATAAATCTTCAGAAAATGGAGCATTTAATGGTGATAATTTAGCTTCTTGTGTAGATGCATATTTAACAAAATCATAAAAAGGGTGTAGAAGCTGCTATCAAGAACTTCCTGTTGGACTAGAAAAATGAGTGAAACAAAATGAACTGTCAACATATAGGAATGTAAATCAGCTGACCAACAACATATTTCTCTTAACTGTTAATTTTCTAGAACTCTGAATTGTTAGTTCATGTCCCACTTAATCAGTAATTCACTTTGTGCATATTGGTATTGCCCTTCTGTTAGGGGTCAGTCAAAATAACTAGGACGGGTCGATGGGTCAGGTCTAACCCACCAAACTTCCATCCTTACACATATTCTGCCTCTTTCCTGTACTTAAACACTACATGTGTGCAATCATCCTGTCCATTCGCTACAGAACTACAGAGTGGACAAATTATGTTTCTCAGATTTTCTTTTTTGCAACATAAGTTAATATAGATAAAGTGATAAACCTATAGTTTAACTAAAGAGAATCTAAGAGCAACAGTTTAAACAGAATACTATTGATAGTTATGAAGATTTCAGCTTTGCTCAATGAAATCAGTTAGACATGATATAAAAAATAAAACTTACCAGACGCACTTCCATCCTCTGCTACACCATCCTTCCCTGGAGAGGACTCCCATCGGTCTTTCCCATCATCATCGTCCCAACGATTTCCAACAGGAGGCTCCCAAAACTCCGGATCATCTGAATCATCCATTTCAGGTTCAGGTTCTCGTGGCAAAGAAGGGTTAACAGCAGCAGCTTTCTTCTTGTCCTTCTTCTTGCGAGACTTGGATTTCTTTGCGACTTCATTTGACTGTTCACCTTGTACTTCATCTGTCTCACCCGATGCTAACTTCTCTTCTAGTTTTTCTGAAACAATAGGGTTAGGCTTGTTAAATGTAAAGCTTAAAAGTGGTTAGTTACATGGGAGATAAGAGTTTTAACAAAATTTACTGAAAGAGACTTAAATAACAAGATATCTTTCCAATTATTTTCAGACCAAAGAGAATACCGATGAAACAAGTGTACACAGGTCCATAACAAGCCATAGAGAATTGTTCTAAGAAAGGTACCAGCTAAATTTTTCTATAAGATTACTTTTGGTGATACCCCAAAATCATAATTGACATGCGTATACAAGAATGCACCATGAGAAACAGACAGCTATATGGAAACAGTAGGACGTTCATCATGGTTCTTCGACGAGTAGAGAGATACACGAAAAACAGCATAATTCAATTAGTAGCAACAGAGTAACATGCTAACAGTCTACAATGTAGCAGCTTCCACACTTGGCATTACAGATAGTACTAGGGCGCAAAATTTACCTAGTTTATTCAGAAACCTCTTCCCATTTACATGCTTCCAGATGTGCTCCTCCGACTTGTTTATGGTGTCCCCAGTAATATTGCATACGAGCTTCGACCTACAACACACAACCCAACTCAATTCGACAAAGCCACACGGTACACACGCGATGGCTAAAGCATACCACAATTACAAGCGCATGTGACATGTATCATCGGTTTGTTGCTTGTTTCGCAGAACATCTATGCTGCAGTTAGAACCCTAGAATCCATTTCTAAACGGGCACTAACAGATAGCCAATCAAACTCACAAGGGTGCAAATGAGCAATCCATAATTCTGGCAAAAATTAGGGACAATCTACACTGAACACGCATGAAGCAGCGTATTACAGAATACAGAGAGCAGTACGCACTTGTGCTCGGGGTGGGGCTTGAAGGCGTTGAGCGGCGGCCTCTTGTGCGCGACGCCGTGGTCGATGAGCGCGAGGCGGCAGGCGCGGGACCGCGCGTACGCGTCCCTCTCCCGCTCCGGGAGCTCGTGCCCAGTCTCCGCGCAGCGCCAACGACCGCCGCCGGCGTCCTCCCAGGTCGGCTGCCCCAGCAGGAAGCTGCCCTCCTTCTCCCCGCCGCCCTCGACTGAACCTTGGGGGCTCGACGCCCCCGAGCCGGAAACGGCGGCGGCGGCGGCGGCCTTGCTCTTTTTCGCCATTAGGTCGTGCCTCGAGGCCGGAGAGGAGAGGTGGTCCGCGAAACGAGGGTTTTGCCTGTTGCTGCCTCCGCTTTTGGGACGGTCCAGTTTTTGGCTTCAGGAATGAATTTTAGCCATGTTGGCCATCCTTTTGAAATTTGGATTTAAAAAGCCATCTCTGATTTTTTGTTCATATATTTGCCAACGGTGTTTTCAAGTCGTGGTGTACAAAAATGTCATCACAACTCACAACTTTGTGTAAGAAAACTTCGTCGCCAGTTTAGCATGTGTCAGGGTCAGGCTAGGGATCAAAGATATCACTTAAACTCGCCTGAATTTACCTGACAAATGCTTGCAAACAGAATCCTCCAAGAAAAGTTGATACGGTTATCTCTTCCAGTAAACTTCATACTACTCCGTTCTGATTTAATCAACGCAAGTGGTGGTGACGCGAGTGAGTAAAACCGATTCTGCTTGCGGCGATTAAACAGGAACAGAGGTAGTACTATCAAAGGCACAACTCATGTGTACTTGTGTACTTTAAGCTGGCACTGGAAACTTACAGATACAACAACTATTTCTGCAACCAACCAAACAATACACACGGGGTCGACAATACGGACACCCCGAAACTGACGAAACATCTGTGCATCCCAAAGAATGAAGTCAAGTAAATGTCAACAGTTACAGGAGACTGACTACCAGCAACTCTTGCTATTATCTAACCTAGCAGGATGGTGGTACAACGAAGCTGCTGCCTTGTGCAATTACACACGACCGCACAAGGGGGTTGTGGCAGCCTCAAGCACAACAATCCTTTACAGACCCGCCCTCCCCTGCAAGCAGAATGCTGCTTTACCTACAGGGGCTACAGTCAGAGGGCGGGACGGATCAGAGGAGGGACAGTACTCCAGTCAGATTGGCTATGGAGCAGACTTGCTCAGGAACAGCTTTGTGAGCACTTCATCCCTCTGGATCGGTGCTCCGGCCTCAAATGCTTGCTTGAGGACCTTTAGCCATTCCTTGATGAGGGATTCCTTTATTTGCTGTATTGTGGTGTACTCCTGATCCATGATCAGCTCTAGCTCCTCAAAGTGTTTGATCTTGTACTGGATCTTTCTTAGCTACCAAACATAAGATAGAGAAAACTCACATCAGTGATTAAGCAAATACCATGAAGTGTTGTCAAACTGGAGTAATTCAGTCCACATATTTATGATGTATCAAGCATATATCTTTCACATAAAACTAGAAACCCAAAGTACACTCATGGAAATTTTAGCAGCAAAAGAGGAAAGCAATTCACCTGAGTTTCAATTATGGACGCCATTAGAAGCTCCATCTCTCGCTCTTCCTGGTCCACAAGCATCTTAGCGCGGGCAGCAGCTACACCAACAGCTGTTCCAACAGCTGCCCTCACTTGATATGCGGTAGAAATAAACTTCTTTTCCATTTTCTTATCTGGCATGAATGATGGGCATTAGTTTGAGATGAGCAGCGCAGTCATGGACAAACATGACACTAGTACAGGCCATGAGGCTGGAAGCTCCATTTGTTTATTTTACAGAAATATATCAGCTCGAATATCCCAACCAGAACTTGTGTTCACCAATCTGGCAAACTACTGGTGATGAACAAGCAAGCATAGAAACATTATTATTCTGTGAGTCTACAGCTTTCAGACAATTCACCAAACAAAGAAAACTAGGGGACAACCTCATCTAGTGAACCCATCCAACCTAAAATATTACATCAGCTAATACAGGTGGTACGGGAGCGTGCCACGTGATGTAAACAAGAGACCACCCAAAGGTGCAATGAAACGGGTGGCATGACTAACTTCATGCTCACCAATTTCATTCCACAAAAAACAAATAATGCCAGGGGTGCATTCTTTTGCATGTCACAAGAACACCATCAAGTAAGTGAAACTGTGAAAGCACCCAACCCTTTGATAGCCTTCACTGCATGTGACATTTTACAGTAACTCAAAATTATTGGTAAACTTCAGGCCATACATGCTGATTACAGTACTATATTTGCTAGGGGTGGTCTATACAAATCTAATCCTAACATGCATCAGAAATAAATCCGACAAGATCAACATTTGTCAACAGGTATAGAAATAACTCCCCTATGATTAGGTATCCAGGAATCAAATATTTACAGTAGCTCAAATTTGAGAGGAAAAATTGGCCTACCCGGAACAGTTTTTCCATGCATTTCCACTTCCTGATCGCCAACATTGCAATTACTGTAAAAAATGTCATCTTAAAATAAACAGATTGAACCAACACTGAAAAGAATAACAAGTTGCAGCACAAGTTTACCTCTCTTGGACATGGTTAGAAGAGAATGATTTGCCTTGGTATTCTTTCTCGCTGAGATGAAAAGCTTTCTTTGCTTGGGGGTTTTCATTACCCAATGCTTTGATTGATGCAGCAGCTGCAGCTGCGACAACATCTGGGCTCACCGCCGTAGTCAGCAGTGCTAACTGAGGTAGCATTACGAAAATATCAGTGATCCGCTAAATTGTGCAACCTTAACAAATTAATCATATATGTTGCATTTTCTTTATTACCTGTTCCATTAATGAACCGGTGACATCTATTGAAGAACATACACGTTGACACTTTGAAGGATGTTCTTCAACTAGTTTATCAGCACCATCTTCCTCTCCATCAATCTGCATGACATCAACCATTTGGGTTGACTGACTTGAAGACTCCTTCACAATGCAGTGGTTCGTTTTGCCATCAATTGTTTGGTTCGCCTGGAACCTACTATCAGATTTACCATTTATCGTGCCCAGCATATGCTCACCAAAAGGCAACTGAATAAGCCTAGCAATGCATTCCGATTTATTCTTTGTGCGGACATGCTGGGCAATGAGATCCCAGTCATCTCCATGTTTTAGGACACCTTCTAAAAGGAGTAGTGTCTCTGCATCTGTCCATGCACTAGAAGCATGGTTGTCAGAGCTCTCCTTTTTAACATCAGAGAATTTATTTGCTTCTTCCTTACTAGCACTATTGGTTTTGCAACACTTCGAACAAACTTTAAAACCATCCTGAAAAGAAAATGCAGAAGCGTTAGACAGCACATAGTTTCCTTTCTTTTCAGAATAGCTTGATGCCATCTGCATAATAAAATACACAACTCAATCAAATTATAGCTGACAATCACATCCCTCTGTTAACAAACAGAAATACAGCACTTGGATGCATTCCATAAGTAACATTTGACAGCAAGTATCCAGTGAAAATCACTACTATGCTGCAGTTGGTTTTGGAAGAGCTTAAATGGGCAGTCTTATGTGCAGGACATTTTGCTAGACAAAGTATTGAACAGTGTAGTAATTGGGCTGTAATAAATGTGTTTTTGTGTGGGTGGTTCTGCTGAGTGGCCCATATGTATGTACAGCACAGAGAAGCAATCAGAAAATCCCCCACACACAACTTTTCATGGTATCAGATCTACAATCACCTCCCAAACCCTAGGTGTTGCCGGCGACGGCTCGATGGCGATGTCGATTTTCGCGAAGCAGATAGCAAGCTGCAGCCTACAGGTGGGGCTTAGTGGTGGCCGGTGCCAGCAGGATGAGGTGGACGTGCAGAGACTCAAGGATCAAAAGCTTTGGTGGCAGCTGTGTACCTGCTGCATTGAAGGGTGGGGGGAATCAAGGACTTGAGAAGGTGCTCAAGAAATTGGTTCAAATTGTCACTGCAAAGTAAGGCATCATCTTCGCAATGCAATTGTTCCTCACATTGAGTGAATTCAGAAGATAGAACTGATGTCAAATGACATCGAATTAGACAGTGTCAAAATTTACTTAGGTTAGACGAGGAAGGCATTGTTTATCTTGTAGACAAAGGGGGTAGAGGGTTTCGTTGAAGGGGTGGACAATTGAACCGATGTGCCTCATCTGTTGAGCTCGGTCTCTGTTGAGGTCAGCATATACCCGTTGTACCAGTACCTCAGATATCAGTGTCAGTTCAACCATTGTAGTCGCACCACTAAGAAAATCCGGTTGCACCACTCTGCAGGCAGGATTAATACGCCTTCTATGTAGCATGCCTCCAAATTGGTTGAACCAATATGCTGTCGCCGGTTGCACCAATTTCAATTGCTAATTTTCTGCCAGTTGGGTTTGAAGCCGGCTGTACAGGTGGTTTACCGTCGGTTGAATCGGACAGTCGGCATCTTCACTGATTAAGAGGGTGGAGTATAAAACCCGCTTTGGCTGGCCTTGGAAGGTTGTTAATGCCCTCGGAGTCATTTATTGACCTTCCCTGCATAATTCGGACAGAGGAAATCTGAAAGCGTCACATCGACTACTGAGGCGGTCAATGGGGAGTCACATGAAGGGCCTACAGTTCAACAAAAATGATCATATGGATGTTGATGCAACTGCGATGCTGATTGGGGCAATTGACTTGGTGATAGGAGATCAATGTCAAGCACTGGCAGAGCTTCAGCAGGGCCAACATGGGCCATGGCCCGTCCAGCTAAAATGGAATTTGTTTAGTGCCCATTGAACCACTTAATGGACTTTCTACCTAGGCCATCTAGGGCTGACACGCCGTGCATGTGGTGAGCGGCAGCTGCACCTGCAGTCCACCGTCTCTTGGCGTGTATATTGTCATATTGAGCTCCTGTGCTCTATGCTCTCTAGTGGCTAGCTGGTAAAGGCTGCGAACATGCAACACACTCTCCTCTATACAGCTAATTTTATTTGTTCCTCTTTCCTAGGAACGCTACTGCAGTTCTAGTTTAGAAACCAGTTAACTCCATGGTTCTATGATGAATAATTCTAAGTGAGTTGTATTTTGGTACAGCTTCTTTTTTGGAGTAGTTTTTAGGTATATAAGCCCAAACATGTATTTTGTAAGCTGATGTGAGCAAAATCAATCCAAGTTTCTTTAAATACTAAAAATCCAATTTGTTGTACGCAGTAGTACTATTTGGTATTCAAAAAAGTTTATGTCATTTGGCATCATGGCCTGACCAGAGATTTCGTTCAAGTTCCAACACTGATGTCAAGGATGTCCTCATGGGAGGGAACTTTGTATCTTCCGATGAGCAAGACGCAACCGAAGGTGTCTTGATGGTAGAGACCAATGCATAAGTCTGTACAAATTGAAGGGGATTTCCAGAAAAGCTGTGGAGTCAGCTGACCCCACAGCTAACACGCAGCTCCGCCACTGGCTGGCTTTGACGCCAGTTGTGCAG
This sequence comes from Dactylis glomerata, assembly GCA_007115705.1. Classification (NCBI taxonomy): domain Eukaryota; kingdom Viridiplantae; phylum Streptophyta; class Magnoliopsida; order Poales; family Poaceae; genus Dactylis; species Dactylis glomerata. Next base: position 2,977,279 of record QXEO01000121.1, on the reverse strand, counting down.
GTGGCTCACCGTCTGTTGAACCAGACAGCCGGCATCTTCTTCCAACGGCTAGTTTGGGAGGGTGGAGTATAAATACCATAGTTTTAAATAGCTGGCAAAGGCAATTAACGGCAGCCTGAAAAACAGCTATAGTCACCTTTTAGCGGGCTAATGGACTTAGCCGCACCATACGAAACGATATTGCCCCGCTATAGCCGCCTATTTAAAACAATGAAAAATACTCACCTTGGCTGGCCATGGAAGGTTGTTAATGCCCTTGGAGTCAATAATTGACCTTCCCCGTATAAACCAGAGAGAAGAAAACTGGAAGCATCTCTATCGACTATTGAGGACACGGTTAGGGCCAATTGTTCAAGAAAAATGATCATTTGAATGTTGATGGCAATTGCGATGCTGATTGGGCAATTGCCTTGGTGACAGGAGATCAATTGCAAGAATGTCCTTGTGGGAGGGAACTTTGTATCTTCGGACGAGCAAGAAGCAACCGATGGTGTCCCGGTCTACTATTGAAGCAGAGTATAGCGAGCCAGTATGTTTGAGTGAGATGTTGTAAATAAGAGACCTTCTGTTGGAGCAAGAACCGAGCAGTGCTTGGTTGGCTAGAGCGCGCGCCTGCGAGCTCGCCCGCCCGCATTCGAGGCGCAGGCGCCGCAGGTGCATCACTTCTACCTAAACAACATACACTTAAGGGAGGGAACTTCCCCCTTTAACCACGTGTTTTTAGACAATCGGTCGGAGCTGCGGCTACTAATAAGAGAACCGATAACGTGACGACAAGTCGCCAATCAATGTGGCGAACAATCGGGTTCTGTGTGACCAAACTAAGCATGTGAAGATAGATCACTTAATTCATCAAATAACGGCTTGAGGACAGAACACAGTTTAGTGCTGCTACAATATATCAAATTTGGGCAGTACCTTCAAGGTCTCCACCTTCCCATCCTGGCACTCCTCGCCGCAGAAGCCGCATATAGGCCCCTTCCCAGGCGTCCACTCGCCGAAGACGTCGCTGTAGGAGGTCAGCTGAGGCAAGCGGAACACGCTCTCCCCGCTCCCTCCGCTCAAACTCTCCTCCACGAAGTAGGACGCCGGCGGCCGCGGCGTCACCTGCAAGCCCACGGGCGCCTCTAAGACGGCGCCCAGCCCGGGCTGCTGCGCCGCGGGGCGGGAGGAGGTGGCGGAGAAGTTGATGAGGCCGGAGGAGTCTAGAAAGCCGAAGAGCTTCCGGAGGAGCGTGGCGTCGCCGACAAGCGCCTTGCGGACCTCGGTGAAGGTGAGGCGGCGGGCGGGGTCCTCGCGGTACTTATTGATGATGTAGTCGCGGTACTCGCGGTAGATCCGGGGGTTCCGCGAGGCCGTCCCGAAGCCGCTGCCGCCGGCGCCGCCGAAGAATTCCGGCAGCGCCTGCCGCTCCGTCTCGTGGATGTCGTCCCACCGGAACCAACCTGCGGGGGGAGAGGAACACGCAATTGGTCAGGCGGCTAAGCTCCCGGTCCCCAAATCCCCGGGTAACCCTAGGGGTTGGAGAGAGAGTGCTTACCTGAAGAGGCCGGGATGGTGTAGAGCTCGCGCGTCGGGCGCGGCGGCGGCGCCTCGCCGGAGGAGGCGGCGCCGGTCGCCGGCGGCGACATGGGGAGAGGGCGGGAAGAGGGGAGGGGGTGCGGGTTGGACGGGTCTGATGCGGTGAGGAGGGATCTGGGCCGTTGGATCTGGGATTAAGGGTCGGATTTTAAGCTGAGGTCGCGTGGTTTGGTTTTGGGCTCGGGCGGTGGGAGAGAGAGGGGGAGGAAGGAGACGGTGTTGTGTCATGTGTTGTCCGAGACGACGACGAGTGCTGAAGTATCTACTTGGCGAGATTTCGTGGTGCGTGGGGCCAGCTGGGTTTTGGTCGGGTCTCGTTATATGGGCCGTAGTCTTTATTACGTTTCGGCTCTCGTTCGGCCCAGAAAAACGTTAGACTGTGTTTATTGTAGTTATCCAACTGTTTGCAGTGGTTACCAGCCATGGTTGGCATAGAAAAATTGATGACTTCATGTACTTGTTGGAGCGAATTATAGCCAGAGAAATTCATGTCCATGGTAGCAAAGGAGATTCTGTTGAAGGCCGTAATCCAAGCTATACCCATCTTTGCAATGGCGATATTTATAGTACCAAAGAATATCTATAGAAGATCACTAATGCTATGGCTGCTTTCTCGTGGGGAGACATGGAGACCTAAAAGAAAATGCATAGATGTGCTTGGTGGAGAATGTGTATTCCCAAGAAAGATGGAGGTATAGGTTTTCGTAATTTGCATGCTTTTAATTTAGCAATGCTTGCAAAGCAAATTTGGAGGCTGTTATGTAACCCCAACTCTCTGTGTGCTCAAGTTTTGCGCGCCAAGTATTATCCGAATGGGAACTTTTGAATGCAGGACCAAAGAAGGGCTCCTCCTTTACTTGGCAAAGTATAATAAGTGGACTTCAAACTTTCAGAAGATGGCATATTAGGAGAGTGGGTAGTGGACAAAAGTTTGATGTATGGAATGACCATTGGGTGTCGGGTATGCCATCACGGAAAATCGATACGGTTCGAGGCCAGGTGATTTTCAAGAAAGTGAGTGGTCTTATAGATCCTATTTTGGGTGAGTGGGATGAAGCCATGATCCGAGATATATTCAATCCTTTGGAAGCTCAGTAAGTTATGGAAATACCCCTAAGTCTGGAGGAGAACTTTGTAGCATGGCATAAAATAAAATCTTTCACCTTCTCTGTTAGGTCTGCTTATTATTCAGAATGTGCATCTAGTACGATGGTAGAATTCAAAGAAGAGATGGCTAGGGTGCTTCGAGCTAAAATCCCATTTAGGAAATCTTATGGAAATTGAATGCACCATCGAAAGTCAAAAATTTTGCTTGGAGAGCATTACACAGGTTGATTCCGGATTCAGAGTGCTAGCTTCCAGACATATAAAGGTTCACCACAATGTCCTATATGTCTGTAAGGGTGTGAAGATACATGTCATCTTCTTTTCAAATGCAAACATGTAAAATCTATTTGGAAAGCTTTGGGTCTGGAGGATGTGATTACACAAGCAAGAAGTGTTAATCGATCTGGCTTGGTGGTACTAGAGGAAATATTGCGAAGTCCCAAGAGAATCTCCTGTGATTGGTCAGCTTGGAATCCAAGAAACAATTTTAGTTGCAGCCTAGTATATTTGGTGGAAGAGGTGTGAAGTTGTCAAGGGAGAATGTGTTGCATCTCTAGCAAGTTCGGCGTTTTCAATCCATGATTTAACCCTAAACTATGGCTCTGTTTCATCCAAATCAGTACCCCGTGAGATTGTGTGCAAAAAAAATGTACAAACTTTGTTGTGATACTAGCGATGAGGGAAAGAGGCGGTTAGAGACCATGACTAAAGCGATGGGCATACCAACTCCTAGCACTGTAAAGCACCGGAACCGCTACCACCTTCTCTTCCCCGCTGTGGTCGGCCAGGAGGGGCAGCAAGGCATGGATCTTGCATACATAGGAGCCAGAGCGAGCTTGGATCTTATTCAGGGGCCCTCCACCCATAGCAACATCACCGATAGCCTCCTACTAGAGAATCTTGCCCGAGATATGCTAGGAATACCTACCGACACCGCTCGCAAGCACCAAGGAAAGGCCCACTGGACCTTGAGGTCACAACAGCGGCAAAAAACTGGTTGCTCTCCTTCCCTTGCTACCATGGTCGGCCAAAGGAGAAACCCACTGCCACCGCCAAAACCCGCAGGCACCACAAATCTTATTTATGAAGTGACTAGCGGCTGTCGTCTGCACCCCCCCCCCCCCCCCCCGACGAGGACGGCGAAGAGCAGACCACCAGCAATCGCAGGATCTGGTCTAAGAAGATTGACAAACTCCACGTGAAAGGATGCCAGCTACTGGCATGAGGGTCAACGCTACAGCTAGTTGTACACTATAGAGGCCATAGCCTCCCCGCAGCTAATCTCGACCGGCATCGTCGGAGAGGATGGCCTCGGGTCGGCCCGAAGATCTAAAATCGCCTCTCAAGTACTGTTGCAGTTGACAGAGAAGATAGAGATTAGAATGCTGATTGAGAAAATAATTGTTTGTCATGGTATGCCCGTATGTCGTATGCAGAGACGGCCTAAATCTAGAATGGGTGCAATCCAAAAGAAAATCTATCAAAGGATGTGCTACTGAATAAGGTGTGCCTCGCAAGCGATTGTGTGTGCATAGGAGGCTTCGGACGATACAGTAGCATAAAGATATTGAATTTTGTATTATTCTTGGTTGAAAATATGTTGTCTAATTTTTTTCGCTCTCCTCGCGTCGCCCCCTCCTAGCGACCGAGGAGGCGTGCTGGTGTTAATATAAATCACTGTCCAGTTGGGAACCCCAAGAGGAAGGTATGATGAGTATAGCAGCAAATTTTCCCTCAGTAAGAAACCAAGGTTTGTCAGTCCAGGAAAAAGCCAAACGTCTGAAGGTGATGCCTGCTAGCTTTGCGACAGCTCCGGACAATTTATAAGGCGCCTCGTCCAGGCTTTGCTTTGCAAGGAGCAACGTGGAACCTGCACACAACACAACCAAGTACTTTGCTCCCAACTTACGATGAGGTTGTCAATCTCACCGGTTTGCTGTAACAAAGGAATGAGCGTATCGAGTGGAAAGCAATAGTAGTATGCGAGAAAGTAAACAATGCGAGTAAAGTAAACAGGTGATAGCAATATAAAGAAAATTGGACCGGGGTCCACAGTTCACTAGTGGTGTCTCACCATAAGATAAATAGCACATGCTGGGTAAACAAATTACAGTTGGGCAATTGATAGAATAAAGATAACGTGCATATGTCGCGAGGATAACTATGAGATTTACTCTGGGCATTACAACAAAATACATAGACCGTCATTCAACTTCATCTATGACTAATAATCCACCCACGGGGATATCGTCCAAACACCCCACGAGTATTAAGTTGCGAACAACAGATAACTGCATTAAGCAAAGTGTGTAATGTAAACAAAGCATATGCTCTTGGACATAAGAATGTTGTTTTATCCCTAGTGGCAACAGCACATCTACAACTTTAGAGGTTTTTGTCACTCCCACAGATTAAATAGAGGCATGAACCCAACTATCGAACATAAATACCCCCTCTTGGAGTTACTAGTATCTACTTGGCCAAGATAGCTACTAACATCGGAGAGCATGCAAGATCATAAACAACATAGAGATAACATAAGATATATGATTCAGCACATCAACTCAACATAACACCAATATTCATCGGATCCCAACAAACACAACATGTAGAATTATATAACGGTGATCTCGATCATGTAAGGCAGCTCACGAGATCTAAACATGAAGCACATGGTGGAGAAGACAACCATCTAGTTACTGCTATGGACCCATAGTCCAAGGTAGACTACTCACTCATCGCGCCGGAGGCAAGCATGGCGATGAAGAAGACCTCCGGTGGTGATTCCCCTCTCTGGCAGGGTGCCGGGAAGAGCTTCTGGACCCTCCCAATCTCGGGTCGACGACGGCGGCAGATCGCGATGTATTTCTGGAAAATTGATCGGGTACTTAGGTTTTTTCCATCGGGGGGTCTTTATAGGTGAAGGGGCAGCGTCAGAGGTGGACCAGGGGGGTCTCACCCATAGGGGGCGCGGCCAGGGGGTGGGCCGCGCCCCCTCATGGTGAGGCTGGCCCCTGGCTCAGCTCCGTCTCCTCTTCGGTGTTCTGGAAGCTTCGTTTAATATCTGGACGTTCGGCTTTTGTTTTGTCCAATTCTGAGAATATTTCCTGTGTAACTTTTCTGAAACATAAAAATAGCAGAAAATAGGGAACTAGCACTGTGGCATCTTATTAATAGGTTAGTTCCAGAAAATGCATAAAAACGCCACGAAGTGTAACAAAACACTAAGCAAATGGTGTAAAAACAAGCATGGAGCATCAAAAATTATAGATACGTTTGAGACGTATCAGCATTCCAAAGCTTAACTCCTGCTCGTCCTCGAGTAGGTAAGTGATAACAAAAGAAATAATTTTTGAGGTGACATGCACCTACACAATCTTGATCACCTATGTAAGCATTGAGTGCTGGGATCAAAAGAACTTAAAACATGGGCATGGAAGATATAATCTTGATAGAAGAAATTTAGCAACCATGTTATAACATGAAAAAGAACACAAACAAAAGATCATGAAAATGAAACAATGAAAGTCAAACGTGTGTTCAAATCATATGGAAAAACATACAAATGGTTTTCAGCTTGTCCTTCATGAGAGAGCAAAACATAAATGCATAGGACACCTTCAAGTTTAAGAGGGCGACTAGATACAAATAATTTAAGAACAAGTAAAACCAACATCATAAATCAATCAATGAAAACTTTGGGACAATGCACATTATACTCAGAATGACAACTATGCTCTCTTAGACGGTGCATAAAGATAGAAGGTGGTGACTCAACATAAAAGTAAAAGAAAGGCCCTTCGCAGAGGGAAGCAGTGATTGCAAGTTTTATAAACCTTCAAAAATTATGGTACTTACTAGCTTTGAGATCTCATTGCCCCCATCATAAGAATCTTGAATGGTTAAAGTTAATGCGAATACACTTATGATGCATATGCTTGACAAATCATAAGTTGAAAACCTCGTGTCCCGTGAAGTACGAATACCCAAACCTCATGCTACTCGACTTAGAGTCCCAAGCAAGCTCTTGTTATTGTAAGTATACACGTATCATCGAGAACCGCCAACGGGTACCTCCGTGCCCGATGATATGGAATAAGCCCACATCAAAATGACAGGACAAACAGACAATGAACACCTCGGCATCTTTTTAATTTACCATTGGTATAGTTTTTTATTGTGAGATGCGTCGTCGAATGTTCACTATGGGCATGCTGTAAATTTCCACCATGAATTATGCATGGCTTAGATTAGCGGCCCAGGCGTTTCTCTAACACATATACAAACTCCATGATCCCGCAAGATTCCCAAATTATTTCACATCGCGAGTTTCCATAAACAAAAGATCACGATATCAACTCAAATAAGAAGTGCAATGTTGAAAGCTTGCCCCATGATGGCATGGCTGGGCTAATTTCCAACTTACAACTTGCAAGCATAACAACTCAACATAAGAGAGCCACAATGTTAAAATTTTAAGAACGAGAAAACTAAAGTGTGCCATCAGGTTCGTGAGAGCTTTACTGACCAATTTTCGCATACCACCAAAAGAGTTTAATTTGAAGGATAGATAAAAGCAAGTCAAATATACTTTGGAATAGCAAATTGCTAATAGGTATGTATGGTGGACACATTGGAACAACTTGGTTTTTAGGAGTTGGATGCACGAGTAGAGCTCATACTCAGTACAAAATGAGGGCTAGCAAAAGACTAGGAGCGACCAACTAAGAGAGCAATAACGACCATAATCATGCATAGCGACAAAGCAACATTAAAAGAAGCATAAGATGGCATCAAAAGTCAAAAACTAAATGATCATAAAGGCTTATGGCGACTTTGTATGAGTCTAACATGTGTGAGCATGCGCCAAGTCAACCCAAATAAAGCATCAAGGAGAAAACCAAAATAATGCTTCCAAATAACTAAAACAACGCATGATTTTTTCAAAGGCTCATTAAGCAATCTCAGTCATTTGAGACAAGTCATGCTACAGCAAAACCACTAAGCATACTATCAAAAAGACATCAAGCACGACATGCAAAAGTCTAAGCCGCAGTCTACACAAGCTCCTTTTTGTATCACTTTTTTGCATAAATTTTTTCTCTTTTCCAACACCATTCGAACCTTTTTGAAATAACTCTTTTGATGAAAACCAACATGGACCAGTGGTCAAAATACACTTTGATATAAAGATATAACAAAATCTGAACAAAAATCAAGGCACAAAATGAAAACTAAACGTAGTTCTAGAAAAGAAGAACACTCGTTGAACGATAAGAGTGAAAAACGGAGTGTTCTTGGCAAATGAAAAGCAAAGCAACTTCTTCAAAAGAAATTTGCTGGGGTCCAACCATTTATTGCAGCAAACAAAACTAAACTAAACTGAAAACTAAAAACAACTGACACTCCAAGAAAAACACATAATGCATGAAGCAATAAAAATATAGTGTGTTGAAAGGTGACCTGATTTTTGCCGATGAAGAAGGGGTGCCTCGGGGGCATCCCCAAGCTTTGACGCTTGTACTTCTTGGATATTTCTTGGGGTGATATGGGCATCCCTAAGCTTGAGCTTTTTTCCATTCTTCAACTCATCTCATCATTCTCCAATCCCTACACTTGAAAACTTCCTTCATACAAAACTAAACACAATTCTATTAGCAACATTAGTGTAAGCATAATAATGAATCAACCCTTTTTGCTTCAGATTTCAACTCAAAACCACCACATATAAAGCATATAATACTGTAGCAACTTCCCCAAAAGTTCCGTGATCAAAAGAACTCAAAAAGAAAGCGATAAAGAGGCAAACACAAATAGTGGCAGAAATCTATCAAAACAGAACAGCTGACAAAGGTCGATTTTTTCGAGGGTTTTCCGTTGCTCAAATAAAAAAGTGTATAACTAATGAAAGTTTGGATATAACCTGGGGCATATGCAAAAGAAATCGCAGGTCAAAAAGATATTTTGAGCATTTTCATGAATTTTTACAGTGCAGCACCAAAATCTGTTTCAGGACAGCAACATCCCCAAATCTTACCTCACTCAAATTAGAGGCTTCTCTTGGCACAACAACGAAATAAAAAAGATAAGGAGTGGTTATTATAGTAGTAATAACTTCCAAGACTCAAATAAAAGAAAAAGTACTGAAAGTAAAACAATGGGTTATCTCCCAAGAGTGATTTTCTTTAACGCCTTTGAGCTAGGCGCAGAAAGTGCGAGTCAAGTAATATCAAGTGATGAAGCATCAAGCTCATAATTTGCTCTAAGAATAGAGTCAAAAGTAATTTCTTTCTCTTCCTAGGGAAGTGTTCCATACCTTTCTTGAGTGGGAATTGATATTTGATGGTGCCTTCCCTCATATCAATGATGGCACCTACAGTTCGAAGAAAGGGTCTTCCCAAAATAATAGGACATAAAGCATTGCATTCAACATCCATGACAAGAAAATCAACGGGAACAAGGTTATTGTTAACCATAATAAGAACATCATTAATCCTTCCCAAAGGTTTCTTCTTAGCAACATCAGCAATAGGAACATCATAATAACACTTTTCAAGAGGTGGTAAATCAAGCATGTCATAAATTTTTCTAGGCATGATAGAAATACTAGCACCTAGATCACATAAAGCATGGCAATCAAAACCATTAACATGCATATCAATGATGGGTTCCCAACCATCTTCTAACTTCTTGGGAATATAAGCTTTTTGCTTCAACTTTTCATCCCTAATTTTCATAAGAGCATTAGTAATATGCTTAGTAAAAGCAACATTTATAGGACTAGCATTAGGAGTCAAAGCAAGCTTTTGCAAGAACAAAATAACTTCAGATATATTGCAGCCATCAACATCAAAATCATTAAAAGTAATAGAGCTATCATCTCCTACACTCCGAAAAATTTCAGCACTCTTTTGAGAAAAAGTTTTTGCTGTTTTGGGCTTTTTAACACTAGGAGTAGGAGTTTTCTCTACACCAATCAAAGTAAGAGGATTGCTAGCATTTGGAACAACATCATTAGAGGTAGTAATGGTACATTTCTTCATCTTTCTAGCCATCTCATCTTCTCTTTCCCACCGGGCATGCAATTCTGCTAACATCCTAACATTTTCATCAATTCTAACTTGGATAGCATTAGCAGTGGCAAAAGTATTGTTCACTTTCACCTCATTAGGCAACACTTTTAATTTTAGAAGTTCAACATCAAGAGCAAGGCTATCAACTTTAGAAGCAAGAATATCAATTTTTCCTAACTTTTCCTCAACAGACTTATTAAAAGCAGTTTGCTTACCGGTGAAGTCCTTGAGCATTACCTCAAGCTCAGAGGGCATGGCCCTAGTGTTGTGGGAGGAATTACCATAAGAGTTACCATAACCATTACCATTGGTAAAACGATACGGCCTATAATTGTTACTAGCAAAATTGTTCCTATAAGCATTGTTGTTGAAATTATTATTTCTAATGAAGTTTACATCAACATGCTCTTCTTGAGCAACCAAAGAGGCCAAAGGAACATTATTAGGATCTACATCAGTCCTATCATTAGAAAGCATAAGCATTATAGCATCAATCTTATCACTCAAGGAAGAGGTTTCCTCAACAGAATTTACCTTCTTACCTTGTGGAGCTCTCTCGGTGTGCCATTCAGAATAATTTACCATCATATTGTCGAGAAGCTTTGTTGTGGTGCCCAAGGTAAGGGACATAAAAGTGCCTCCAGCAGCTGAATCCAATAGGTTTCTCGAAGAAAAATTCAGTCCTGCATAAAAAGTTTGGACAATCATCTAAGTAGTCAGTCCATGAGTATGGCAATTCTTTATCATAGATTTCATTCTTTCCCAAGCTTGAGCAACATGTTCATTATCAAACTGGCTAAACTTCATAATATTGCTACGCAAAGCTATAATCTTAGCAGGAGGATAGTATCTTCCAATAAAAGCATCCTTACACTTAGCCCATGAATCAATACTATTTTTAGGCAAAGACAGCAACCAATCCTTAGCTTTTCCTCTCAAAGAAAAAGGAAACAACTTAAGCTTAATAATATCACTCTCTACATCCTTATATTTCTGCATCTCATGTAGCTCAACAAAATTGTTGAGATGAGCTGCAGCATCATCAGTACTAGCACCAGAAAATTGCTCTTTCATAACAAGGTTTAATAAAGCTGGTTTAATCTCATAAAAATCAGCAGCAGGAGCAGGTGGCGCAATAGGAGTGTAGATAAAATCACTATTATTAGTGCTAGTAAAATCACACAACTTGGTGTTCTCATGAGTACCCATTCTAGCAAAGCTAAAAGCAGACAAGTAAAAACAACTATAAAGGAAACTAATTTTTTGTGTGTTTTTGATAAAACGATGCAAGCAAAAATAAAGTAAAAGCAAAACTAAAACAAAGTAAAGGATGTGCATGCGAAACTCCCCTTGCAGGAGTCTTCTTTTTCCCCGGCAATGGCGCCAGAAAATTCTTGCTGCTTGCGGCGGTGTTAATGTAAATCACCGTCTAGTTGGGAACCCCAAGAGGAAGGTATGATGAGTATAGCAGCAATTTTTTCCTCAGTAAGAAACCAAGGTTTGTCAGTCTAGGAAAAAGCCAAACGTCTGAAGGTGATGCCTGCTAGCTTTGCGACAGCTCCGGACAATTTATAAGGCGCCTCGTCCAGGCTTTGCTTTGCAAGTAGCAATGTGGAACCTGCACACAACACAACCAAGTACTTTGCTCCCAACTTACGATGAGGTTATCAATCTCACCGGTTTGCTATAAACAAAGGAATGAGCGTATCGAGTGGAAAGCAATAGTAGTATGCGAGAAAGTAAACAATGCGAGTAAAGTAAACAGGTGATAGCAATATAAAGGAAATTGGACCGGGGTCCACAGTTCACTAGTGATGTCTCTCCATAAGATAAATAGCACATGCTAGGTAAACAAATTACAGTTGGGCAATTGATAGAATAAAGATAATATGCATATGTCGCGACTAGGTAAACATGCTAGGTAAACAAATAGCCTCTCCATAAGATAAATAGCACATGCTAGGTAAACAAATTACAGTTGGGAGTGACAGAAACCTCTAAGGTTGTAGATGTGTTGTTGCCACTAGGGAGAAAACAACATTCTTATTCTATCAATTGCCCAACTGTAATTTGTTTACCCAGCATGTGTTATTTATCTTATGGAGAGACACCACTAGTGAACTGTGGACCCCGGTCCTATTTCCATCATATTGCTATCACCTGTTTACTTTACTCGCATTGTTTACTTTACTCGCATACTTTCACTGCTTTCCACTCGATACGCTCATACCCTTTGTTTCAAGCAAACCGGTGAGATTGACAACCTCATCGCAAATTGGGAACAAAGTATTTGGTTGTGTTGTGTGCAGGTTCCACATTGCTGCTAGCAAAGCAAAGCTTGGATGAGGCGCCATATATAAATTGTCCAAAGCTGTCGCAAGCTAGCAAGCATCACCTTCAGTCGTTTGTCTCTCCTCTCCTGATCGACAAACCTTGGTTTCTTACTGAGGGAAAATCTTGCTGCTATATTCATCATACCTTCCTCTTGGGGTTTGATACGTCTCAAACGTATCTATAATTTTTGATGCTCCATGCTTGTTTTTACACCATTTGTATATTGTTTCGTTACACTTAGTGGCATTTTTACGCATTTTCCAGAACTAACCTATTAACGAAGTGCCACAGTGCCAGTTTCCCGTTTTCTGCTGTTTTTGTGTTTCAGAAGTGATACACAGGAAATATTCTCGGAATTGGACGAAACAAGTTCCTGAAGTCATATTTCACGGGGAAGCTCCCAAACATCCGAAGACCTGACGGAGGGGGGCCACGTGGCCCCCACACACAGGGGCGGCGCGGCCACCCTCCTGGCCGCGCCGGGCCCGCGTGAGGGGCCGTGGTCCCTCCTCTGACATCGTCCCTTCGCCTATATATACCCCCTGACGAGAAAAACCTAAGCCCGATCAGTTTTCCAGAATACATCGCGATCCGCCGCCGCCGTCGACCCGAAGATCGGGAGGGTCCAGAAGCTCTTCCCGGCACCCTGCCGGAGAGGGGAATCGCCACCGGAGGTCTTCTTCATCGCCATGCTTGGCTCCGGAGCGATGAGTGAGTAGTCTACCTTGGACTATGGGTCCATAGCAGTAGCTAGCTGGTTGTCTTCTCCACCATGTGCTTCATGTTTAGATCTCATGAGCTGCCCTACATGATTGAGATCACCGTTATGTAATTCTATGATGTTGGTTTGTTGGGATCCGATGAATATTGGTGTTTATGATTAAGTTGCTGTACTGAATTATATCTTTTGTTATCTCTATGTTGTTTATGATCTTGCATGCTCTCCGTTGTTAGTAGCTATCTTGGCCGAGTAGTTGCTAGTGACTCCAAGAGGGGGTATTTATGCTCGATAGTGGGTTCATGTCTCTATTTCACCTGGGGGAGTGACAGAAACCTCTAAGGTGGTAGATGTGTTGTTGCTACTAGGGAGAAAACAACATTCATATGCTCAAGGGCATATGCTTTGTTTACATTACACACTTTGCTTAATGCAATTATCTGTTGTTCGCAACTTAATACTTCTAGGGTGTTCGGATGATATCCCCGGGGGTGGATTATTAGTCATAGATGCAGTTGGATGGCGGTCTATGTATTTTGTTGTAATGCCCAGAGTAAATCTTATAGTGATCTTCTTGACATATCACGTTATCTTTATTCTATCAATTGCCCAACTGTAATTTGTTTACCCAGCATGTTATTTTATCTATGGAGAGACACCACTAGTGAACTGTGGACCCCGGTCCTATTTTAATCATATTGCAATCACCTGTTTACTTTTCCCGCACTGTTTACTTTACTCGTATATTATTACTGTTTTCCACTCGATACACTCATAACCTTTGTTTCAAGCAAACCGGTGAGATTGACAACCTCATCGCAAGTTGGGGACAAAGTATTTGTTTGTGTGTGTGCAGGTTCCGCGCTGCTGCTGGCCGAAGACGAGTCAACAAGTATCGTTAACGGCGCCCTTGTTGAAGTTACTAAGCCAGTCCGCATCACCTTCAGTCGTCACCGTCTCTCTTCTTCAAGATCGACATTAAACCTTGGTTTCTTAACTGAGGGAAAACTAGCCGCTACACTCATCATACCTTCCTCTTGGGGTTCCCAACGGGCTGGTCATCACCACGCACAAGGACTTACTGCTCCCACATCAACTAAACGCCACAGTCTTTTCTGGCACCATCACACGAGTAGCAGCTTCTTTTCTGGCGCCGTTGCCGGGGAAGAGAGAAGACTTCTGCGAGGGGAGTTCTTCGCACACACATTCTTTACTTTGTTATTTGTTTTGCTTACTTTATTTTATTTTACCTGCATTGTTTTTTATATCAAAAACCCAAAAAAAAAATATTAGAATCCTTGGTAGTTGTTTTTACTTGTCTTGCTTTATCATGCTTTCTATCAATGGTTGGTTTCTTAGAAACTAAATCTTTTTGGCAATGTGGGTTCACGGAAGAGCAGCAAAATTATTATGATGAACACCGCTTGTCACAAAAAGGGAAACACTTATGGGAACAAATCAATAGATTATATATCATTGCTAGAAATGTGTGCTCTACTTATAATGTTACTTATTGCTTTGATGAATCTTGTTGCTGTAGGAGGTATAAACACCTCCCTTTTCAATGTGAGTATAATGATGATGTTACCATATCTTCTTATGTTAATGGAAATTATGACCTTTATGATGTGTAACAAATTGAAGAATTTATTGATTGGAAGGGTGCATTTGAACTTGCTTATTTGCTTCAAAATACTGATGATGCACCTTTTAAATATGAGATTTATGATATACTCACATTTTGCTTTGATAATTACAAGGAAGGAAATGGCTATATTCTTAAATATCTTAATAGATGCTCTCCAACGGAAGAGACTAATGCCTTGAAGGAGCCTATGGAAGAAGAAGGAGAGTGATGATCAAGAGGAGGAGAGTGATGATCAAGAGGAGGAAGAATGGAGCTACCCATGTCTACCTCCCAATAAGAGTAACTCTTTAACTAATACCTTATTTGATCGCCCTCCATGCTTAACAAAAGAGGGTGAGTGTGATATTTATATTGTTGAGTTTGTTCATGATGCTACTCAAAATTATTATGAGAGAGGAAAATATGGTTGTTGGAATTCTCATGTTACTAAAACACCTCTCTTTATATTGAAAGCTCCAAAGTTGCTCTTGTTTTATCTACCCATACTTGTTACTATGTGCTTCTTTGATTTATTTTCTTACAAGATTCCTATGCATAGAAAGTGGGTTAGACTTAAATGTGTTTTATATTTGCTCCTTGATGCTAGTAATGTTCCTTTAGCCTCTTTGGTTGCTCAAGAAGAGCATGCTGATGTGAATTTCATTAGAAACAATAATTTTAACAACAATGCTTATAGGAATAATTTTGCTAGTAACAATTATAGGTCGTATCTTTCTACTAATGGTAATGGTTATGGTAATCCTTATGGTAATTCCTCCAACAACACTAGGGCCGCACCCTCTGAACTTGAAGTCATGCTCAAAGACTTCATGGTAAAACAAACTGCTTTTAATAAGTCTGTTGAGGAAAAGTTAGGCAAAATTGATATTCTTGCTTCTAAAGTTGATAGCCTTGCTCATGATGTTGAACTTCTGAAATTAAAAGTGTTGCCTAATGATGTGAAAGAGAACAATGTTTTTGCTACTGCTAATACTATTCAAGTTGGAATTGATGAAAATCTTAGATTGTTAGCAGAATTGCATGCTAGATGGGAAAGAGAGGATGAGATTGCTAGGAATATGAAAGTTTGTACTATTACTACCTCTAATGATGTTGTTCCTAATGCTAGCAATCCTATTACTTTGATTGGTGTAGAGAAAACTCCCACTCCTTGTGTTAAAAAGCCTAAAACTGCCAAAACTTTTTCTCAAAAGAGTGCTGAAATTTTTTGGAGTGTAGGAGATGATAGCTCTACTTCCATTAATGATTTTGATGTTGATGGCTGCAATATATCTGAAGTAATTTTGTTCTTGCAAAATCTTGCTTTGACTCCCAATACTAGTTCTTTAAATATTGCTTTTACTAAGCATATTACGAATGCTCTCATGAAAATTAGGGATGAAAAGTTGAAGCAAAAAGCTTCTGTTTCCAAGAAGTTAGAAGATGGTTGGGAACCCATCATTGATATGCATTTTAATGGTTTTGATTGCCATGCTTTATGTGATCTAGGTGCTAGTATTTCTATTATGCCTAGAAAAATTTATGACATGCTTGATTTACCACCGCTTGAAAAATGTTATTATGATGTTCCTATTGCTGATGTTGCTAAGAAGAAACCTTTGGGAAGGATTAATGATGTTCTTATTGTGGTTAACCATAACCTTGTTCCCGTTGATTTTCTCGTTATGGACGTTGAATGCCATGCTTCATGTCCTATTATTTTGGGAAGACCTTTTCTTCGAACTGTAGGTGCCATTATTGATATGAGAGAAGGCACCATAAAATATCAATTCCCACTCAAGAAAGGTATGGAACACTTCCCTAGGAAAAGGAATAAATTACTTTTTGACTCTATTCTTAGAGCAAACTATGAGCTTGATGCTTTATCATTTGATGTTACTTGATTCGCAAATTTTCTGCGCCTAGCTCAAAGGCGTTAAAGAAAAGCACTCTTGCGAGATAACCCAATGTTTTATTTCTAGTACTTTTTCTTTTATTTGAGTCTTGGAAGTCATTACTACTGTAATGACCTCTCCTTATCATTTTTTATTTTATTGTTGTGCCAAGATAAGCCTCTAATTTGAGTGTGGTAAAGATTTGGGGATGTTGCTGTCCTGAAACTGTTTTCGGTGCTGCACCGTAAAAATTTGTATAAATTCTCTGTATATCTTTTAGACCTGCGATTTCTTGTGCATATGCCCCAGGTTATATCCAAACTTTTGTTAGTTGAACAATTTTTGATTTGAGCAACAGAAAACCCCTCAAAAATTCGACCTTTGTCAGCTGTTCTGTTTTGACAGATTTCTGTCAATATTTGTGTTTGCCGCTTTATCGCTTTCTTTTTTAGTTCTTTTGATCACGGAACTTTTGGGGAAGTTGCTACAGTAGTATATACTTAATATGTGGTGGTTTTGGGTTGAAACCTGAAGCAAAAGAGGTTGATTATATTATATGCTTACACTAATGTTGCTAATAGATTTGTGTTTAGTTTTGTATGAAGGAAGTTTTCAAGTGTAGGGATTGGAGAATGATGAGATGAGTTGAAGAATGAACAAAAGCTCAAGCTTGGGGATGCCCATGCATCACCCCAAGAAATATCCAAGAAGTACAAGCATCAAATCTTGGGGATGCCCCCGAGGCACCCCTTCTTCATCGGCAAAAATCAGGTCACCTTTCAAAACACTATATTTTTATTGCTTCATGCACTATGTGTTTTTCTTGGAGCATCAGTTGTTTTAGTTTTCTTAGTTAGTTTAGTTTGTTTGCTGTAATAAATGGTTGGACCCAACAAATTTCCTTTGGAGAAGTTGCCTTGCTTTTCATTTGCCAAGAACGCTCTAGTTTTCATTCTTATCAAAAACCGAGTGTTCTTCTTTTTCTGCTACTGCTTTTGTCTTTCGTTTCCGCCTTGATTTGCGTTCAGACCTTGTCATATCTTTTCATCAAGGTGTATTTTTGCCTCTGATCTTTATTGGTTTTCATCAAAAGAGGTGTCTTTAAAAATTTCAAATGGTGTTGGAAAAGACAAAAAGCTTTATGCAAAAAAGTGGTACAAAAAGGAGCTTGTGTAGACTGCGGCTTAGGCTTTTTCATGTCATGCTTGATGTCTTTTTGATAGTATGCTTAGTGGTTTTGTTGTAGCATGACTTGTCTCAAATAACTGAGATTGCTTAATGAGCCTTTGAAAAAATCATGCGTTGTTTTTATCGTTTGGAAGCATTATTTTGGTTTTCTCCTTGATGCTTTATTTGGGTTGACTTGGCGCATGCTCACACATGTTAGACTCTTACAAAGTCGCCAATAGCCTCTATGATCATTTAGTTTTTGACTTTTGATGCCATCTTATGCTTCTTTTAATGTTGCTTTGTCGCTTTGCATGATTATGGCCATTATTGCTCTCTTAGTTGGTCGCTCCCAGTCTTTTGCTAGCCTCGCCTTGTACCGAGTATGAGCTCTACTCGTGCATCCAACTCCTAAAAACCAAGTTTTCCAAAGTGTCCACCATACATACCTACTAGCAATTTGCTATTCCAAGTAAATTTGACTTGCTTTTATCTACTCTTCAAATTAAACTCTTACCAGTGTTATGCGAAAATTGGTCAGTAAAGCTCTCACGAACCGGAAGGCACACTTTACTTTTTCCTGTCCTTAAAATTTTGACATTGTGGTCTCTTATGTTGAGTTGTTATGCTTGCAAGTTGTAAGTTGGATACTAGCCCATCCATGCTGTCATGGGGCAAGCTTTCAACATTGCACTTCTTATTTGAGTTGATATCATGATCTTTTGTTTATGGATGCCCGCGGTGTGAAATTAATTGGGAATCTTGCGGGGATCATGGAGTTTGTATATGTGTTAGGGAAACGCCTGGGCCGCCAATCTAAGCCATGCATAATTCATGGTGGAAATTTGCAGCATACCCATGGTGGACATTCGACGACGCATCTCAAAATAAAAAGCTAAACAAATGACAAATAAAAGAGATGTCGAGGTGTTCATTGTCTGCTTGTCCTGTCATTTTGATGGGGACTTGTTCCATGTCATCGGGCACGGAGGTACCCCGTTGGCGGTTCTCGATGATACATATATACTTACAATGATAAGAGCCTTGCTTGGGACTCTAAGTTGAGTAGCATGAGGTTTGGGTACTCGTATTCACGGGACACGAGGTTTTCAACTTATGATTTGTCAAGCATATGCATCATAATTGTTCTCGCATTAACTCTAACCATTCAAGATTCTTATGATGGGGGCAATGAGAGCTCAAAGCCGGTAAGTAACATAATTTTTGATGGTTATAAAACTTGCAAACACTGCTGACGAGGGTTAACTCGACAAATGTCCTAGATGAAGTACTTAGGATCGGGGGAAGAGCAACGACTAGAGATTCCGGGATCGAGATTGGCACACGACGTACCCAGGTTCACGTCCCCGCGGTGGAGGATCGCTACATCCTGCTAGCAATCTAGTATATGATCACAATGGTGTTTACATGGAGCTGCCATAGGCGGAATATTGTAACTAGTCTATGTCTAATCTATCTTGTATATCTAATATTGCTTGTCTATGATATTCGATGTCTATCAGATTGTCCCTCTAGGGGCGCCCCTGCCTGGCTTTATATATGCAACCGGGCTAAGGTTTTACAAGAGTCCTAGTCGAATACAGATTAGAGCCTTCCTTCTTCGTCTCCAAGTCATCTTCGAGTCTTTGCGCCGGTCCACCTCCTTAACGGGCCGGACCCGGTATACTAATTCGTGGGTACCCGAAGGGCATTCCCATGTCAGTAGCCCCCGAGACTCAACTTGAGTTGCAGACTCGGGTTGAGTCTCTAAACTTCAAATCTTCAATCTTTGACTTCTTCAATCTTTGACTTCTTTAATCTTCGACTTCTTCAAACTTCGATTTCTTCAATCTTCGACTTCTTCAATTTTCGACTTCAATTCTTCGACTTCCTGAAATCTTCGGATTCTTGAATACGCTCTCCCGATGGGAGTGAAATGTTGAGTCCATGGACTCGAAATTTTCTTCCTCATTCTTCTCGAAATTTTTCATCTTCGACTTGATCAATACTTGAATTCTTCAGATCTTCAAATCTTCGACTTGGTCTTTCGACTTATCTTTTATTACAATGTCTCGCAAGGGGTTTTGATGAACAAGCCTGACAACTCTGATAGAGCAAGATGCCAGTTAACTGCCAGAACAGATACTTGTCACCTACTTCAAATTCAGTCCCCTTGGACTTGAATTCGGAAAACCGGTCAAACCCATTCTTTTGCCGCATTTAGGACTTACAAAGAATGAATCCCAGTGGTTCTCAGGGTACCCAGTGCGTCCACCAGGATTTTTTTTCGCGTCGTAGACACGGATACATGCCAGCAGAGCGCATCCATGTGCGTATACCGGGCCACACAGGACGGATCCCGGGGCCTTACCTTTGCGATATATTTCAACCACGGCATTCAAGTTTTGTCACGATGACGCAACTCGAGAATCATATGTCGCAGACTTGTTTGACTGTTTCAATTCTAAAAATCTTCGGGTTATTCAACCTTGATTGATATAAACTCCCTCCAGGTGGTAGTAATGATGATTTCGAAATCTTCTTTCGCATTCTTTGCTTCATTATTCATGAAAAATCATCGGGTGCGCGCCCAGCGCTCCTGATGGGAGTAGCCCCCGAGGCTATGGTCGGATACTTGTAGTCGATCATAGGCTCCAATTTCTTCTTATCTTCTTGTTGAAATCTTTCTCTCAAAATTGTGTTTCTATCGGGTGCGCGACCAGCGCTCCCGATGGGAGTAGCCCCCGAGTCTATGTTCGGATACTTGTAGCTGGGCATAGACTCAAGTTGTACTACTCGAAGAAGTTCGGCCCCTGTTGAAGGACTTGGTGATTTTGTTGACTCCTGGGGAAAATATGAATAATAGTGAAATACTTTGTCTCTCGAAGAAATATTGTGTTTGCATATTATAATGATGATGTAGTATGTAAAATAAAAACTCAATGTTTTTTGTGCAATTTTGTTGCTCGTACGTAAGACCCTTTCGTTAGCCTGATGCACTTCACGGCTCGATCAGCTACTCAGGTCAGACGTAATGTGACGCGTTAATTTCAAGATACTTGCTAAGCCTTTTCGTTAGTCTGATGCCCCAAGATTTTGTGCCTTGCCAACCGTTAGTCGAGCTTCATGCGACTATAAACTAAATTGTCAAGTATTCGACAAGGAACGCCAGCTACTAGGGCTTTCGCAATTTTTTTGAAGTCAATGATATGCAAGATGATTTTTTATGGCGGAGCCCCCCGAGTGTCGGTTGCGGTGAAAGTAAATGATAATTG
This sequence comes from Dactylis glomerata, assembly GCA_007115705.1. NCBI lineage: Eukaryota > Viridiplantae > Streptophyta > Magnoliopsida > Poales > Poaceae > Dactylis > Dactylis glomerata. The sequence goes on along the minus strand of QXEO01000121.1, from coordinate 2,956,502 downwards.
ACTCTTGGAAGAGGAAAACTTAGCTTTTATTGGGTGCGACGTAGTCGGCGCGGCCATAGTCGACAATGACGTAGTCAAGTTGTTGTCGTAGAATCATAATCACGATCGGAGGCAAAGTTGTTGTCGAACCCCCGAGCGCTGTTGGGATCGTCGCGTTGCCGGTGCCGACGAAATCGCAGGTCTTGATGGTGATTTTCTGCACTCCGGGGCGAGTTAATGTCGAGCCCCCGAGCGTTGCCGATAGTTTTCGCGAGTGCGCGACGACGAGCCCCCGAGCGTGGCAAACCATAGTTGACGCAGATGTAGTCGACGATGTTGAAGACGAGGTAGTCGAAATATTTTTTTTCGGGTTGTCCGAGCAGGCTGGTCAATCACCGATGTAACTATCTTGCTGCTTTCACTTGGTCTTGAGGCGAACGATCCGGTCTTTACGCGAATACGTATAGCTGTCAATCTCTTTTCCTCTTTTTTTTTTTGCTTTTTGCCATGAAGGTCTTCACGTGGGATAACTTCCCTTGTCTGATCGCTTCAATCTTGGAACTTGATGCTTGACGATGGTTCAATCTCCTCAATCTCTCTCTTCTTTTATTTGCTTTGATAACTGCAACATCGACTCTGAATATTTTGTCGGCATAGTGGTATTCTGATCGAAGACTTGTGAATTGACTTCTTGTGTGACCCGGAAGTCGGCTTTCCATAGTTTTCTTTTGTTGCATCGGTGTCACACGCCATCAGCCGGATCAATCTGGCCAGTTCCTTCCATATGCGTGCCTTGTTGATTCTTCTTCAAAATCGATCTGGGTACTGATTAGAACATGCCAAAAAAAACTGTCGCATCCACGTGGTAACAGTCTTGATGACGCTGGTCCTGGATTTTGCTGCAGATCGATTTTTCAACTTGCCCCGTGATCCATCGATTTGGACGAACTCGACAATTTTTGACGATGAAGCCTTGAAGATCTTGACAATGTAGATGATAGTTGATGTTGATGAAGAATTCTGTTAAAGCGATCTGGCTGCTGCTGTCGGCAGCCGCAGAATTTGTTGATCTTGTCGATGAAAAAGTTGAAGGATCCCGCCCGGATAACAAAATCCAGTCGCCGCGATCCCCACGGTCGGCGCCAATTGACGAGGGTTAACTCGACAAATGTCCTAGATGAAGGACTTAGGATCGGGGGAAGAGCAACGACTAGAGATTCCGGGATCGAGATTGGCACATGACGTACCCAGGTTCACGTCCCCGCGGTGGAGGATCGCTACATCCTGCTAGCAATCTAGTATATGATCACAATGGTGTTTACATGGAGCCGCCATAGGCGGAATATTGTAACTAGTCTATGTCTAATCTATCTTATATATCTAATATTGCTTGTCTATGATATTCGATGTCTATCAGATTGTCCCTCTAGGGGCGCCCCTGCCTGGCTTTATATATGCAACCGGGCTAAGGTTTTATAAGAGTCCTAGTCGAATACAGATTAGAGCCTTCCTTCTTCGTCTCCAAGTCATCTTTGAGTCTTTGCGCCGGTCCACCTCCTTAACGGGCGGGACCCGGTATACTAATCCGTGGGTACCCGAAGGGCATTCCCATGTCAACTGATTCCCTCCGCGAAGGGTCCTTCTTTTACTTTTATGTTGAGTCACCACCTTCTATCTTTATGCACCATTAAGAGAGCATAGTTGTCATTCTTAGTATAATGTGCATTGTCCCAGAGTTTTCATTGATTGATTCATATTGTTGGTTTCACTTGTTCTCAAATTATTTGTATCTAGTCGCCCTCTTAAACTTGAAGGTTTCCTATGCATTTATGTTTTGCTCTCTATGAAGGACAAGCTAAAAACTATTTGTATGTTTTTCCTTATGATTTGAACACACGTTTGACTTTCATTGTTTCATTTTCATGATCTTTTGTTTGTGTCCATTTTCATGTTACAACATGGTTGCTAAGTTCTTATTGTCAAGATTATATCTTTCATGCCCATGTTTTAAGTTCTTATGATCCCAGCTCACAAATGCTTACATATATGATCAAGATTGTGCAGGTGCATGTCACCTCAAAAACTATTCTTTTGTTATCACTTACCTACTCGAGGACGAGCAGGAGTTAAGCTTGGGGATGCTTGATACGTCTCCAACGTATCTATAATTTTTGATGCTCCATGCTTGTTTTTACACCACTTGCCTACTGTTTTGTTACACTTCGTGGCACTTTTATGCATTTTCCGGAACTAACCTATTAACAAGTCGCCACAGTGCCAGTTCCCTGTTTTCTGCTATTTTTGTGTTTCACAAGTGCTACACAGGAAATATTCTCGGAATTGGACGAAACAAGTTCCTGAAGTCTTATTTTTTCCGGAAGCTTCCAGAGATCCGAAGAGGAGTAGGAGGGGGGCCACGAGGGCCCCACACACCAGGGCGGTGTGGCCCTGGCCCTGGCCGCGCCCCCTATGTGTGAGGGTGCCTTGGGTCACCTCTGATGATGCCCCTTCGCCTATAAAGACCCCCCGATGGAAAAAACCTAAGTGCCCGATCACTTTTTCAGAACACATCGCGATCCGCCGCCGCTGTCGACCCGAAGATCGGGAGGGTCCAGAAGCTCTTCCCGGCACCCTGCCGGAGAGGGGAATCGCCACCGGAGGTCTTCTTCATCGCCATGCTTGCCTCCGGAGCGATGAGTGAGTAGTCTACCTTGGACTATGGGTCCATAGCAGTAGCTAGATAGTTGTCTCCTCCACCATGTGCTTCATGTTTAGATCTCATGAGCTGCCCTACATGATTGAGATCACCGTTATGTAATTCTACATGTTTGGTTTGTTGGGATCCGACGAATATTGGTGTTATGATTGAGTTGCTATACTGAAATATATCTTATGTTATCTCTATGTTGTTTATGATCTTGCATGCTCTCCGTTGTTAGTAGCTATCTTGGCCGAGTAGTTGCTAGTGACTCCAAAAGGGGGTATTTATGCTCGATAGTGGGTTCATGTCTCTATTTAACCTGGGGGAGTGACAGAAACCTCTAAGGTTGTAGATGTGCTGTTGCTACTAGGGAGAAAACAACATTCATATGCTCAAGGGCATATGCTTTATTTACATTACACACTTTGCTTAATGCAATTATTTGTTGTTCGCAACTTAATACTCATGGGGTGTTCAGATAATATCCCCGGGAGTGGATTATTAGTCATAGATGCAGTTGGATGGCGGTCTATGTATTTTGTTGTAATGCCCAGAGTAAATCGCATAGTGATCTTCTTGACATATCACGTTTATCTTTATTCTATCAATTGCCCAACTATAATTTGTTTACCCAGCATGTGTTATTTATCTTATGGAGAGACACCACTAGTGAACTGTGGACCCCGGTCCTATTTCCATCATATTGCTATCACCTGTTTACTTTACTCGCACTGTTTACTTTACTCGCATACTTTCACTGCTTTCCACTCGATACACTCATACCCTTTGTTTCAAGCAAACCGGTGAGATTGACAACCTCATCGCAAGTTGGGAATAAAGTATTTGGTTGTGTTGTGTGCAGGTTCCACGTTGCTGCTTGATACGTCTCAAACGTATCTATAATTTTTGATGCTCCATGCTTGTTTTTACACCATTTGCCTATTGTTTCGTTACACTTAGTGGCACTTTTATGCATTTTCCGGAACTAACCTATTAACAAGTTGCCACAGTGCCAGTTTCCTGTTTTCTGCTATTTTTGTGTTTCAGAAGTGATACACAGGAAATATTCTCGGAATTGGACGAAACAAGTTCCTGAAGTCTTATTTTACCCGGAAGCTTCCAGAGATCTGAAGAGGAGTAGGATGTGGCCACCAGGGGCCCACACACAGGGGTGGCGCGGCCAGCCCCTGGCCCGCGCCACCACCATGTGAGGGCGCCTGGTCCACCCCCTGACATCGCCCCTTCGCCTATAAGAAGCCTCGGGACGGAAAACCCTAAAGGAGTCGGCAATTTTCCAGAAGCAGTTCCGTAGCTCCGCCGCCATCGCCGACGAATTTCGGGGGACAGAAGTCTCTGTTCCGGCACCCTGCCGGGACGGGGAAGTGCCCCCAGAGCCATCTCCATCGGTCTCCATCGCCGTCTCCGCCGTCTCCATCGACCTCACCGCCATCTCCATCAACCTTGCTGTCTCCTATGATGAGGAGGGAGTAGTTCATCCCCGGGGCTGAGGGCTCTACCGGTAGCTATGTGGTTCACCTCTCTCTCCCATGATGTGATCTTTACGTGATCATGAGCTTTGTATCATGTTGAACAAGTACATGTTATTATTCAGATATTTTGTGTACTCTAGTGATGTTATTAAAGTAATCTATTCCTCCTGCTATGGTGTAACGGTGACAGTGCGTGCATCGTGGTGGTACTTGGTTTAGGCTATGATTGTGATCTCTTGTGGATTATGAGAATAATTATTGCTATGATAGTTTGAGTGATCTATTCCTCCTTTCATGGTGTAATGTTGACAGTGTGTGCACCGTGTTAGTACTTGGTTTAAGTTGCAATGATTTCTATCTTGAGTTGTTCTTTGATTTGGGTATCGCTATGAGTGGTGTTTGTCAAGTACTTGATGGACTTTAAGGGGTGCTTCTGTAGCCACTACACAATGATTAGTGTTATTCAATAGGAGAGTAATTCAGAGTGCCTTAGCAAAGAGAAGTTATTTGTTCAGTCATGTTACATTGTTGGGAGTGTGTCCACTAGTGAAAGTATGATCCCTAGGCCTTATTTCCAAGCATTGCACACCGTTTACTTGCTATTTTGTTACTTGTTTGCTCGCAGCGATATTTATTTTACATCACGTTTGCTACTTATAATCATCTATACCGCTTGTATTTTACTATCTCTTCGCCGAACTAGTGCACCTATACATCTGACAAGTGTATTGGGTGTGTTGGGGACACAAGAGACTTTCTGTATCGTAATTGCAGGGTTGCTTGAGAGGGATAGCTTTGACCTCTAACCTCCCTGAGTTCGATAAACCTTGGGTGATCCACTTAAGGGAAACTTGCTGCTGTTCTACAAACCTCTGCACTTGGAGGCCCAACAAGTGTCTACAAGAATAGAAGTGCGTAGACATCACTGCTAGCAAAGCAAAGCTTGGACGAGGCGCCATATATAAATTGTCCGAAGCTGTCGCAAGCTAGCAAGCATCACCTTCAGTCGTTTGTCTCTCCTCTCCTGATCGACAAACCTTGGTTTCTTACTTAGGGAAAATCTTGCTGCTATATTCATCATATCTTCCTCTTGGGGTTTCCAACGGCCTGGTCATTTACCACGCATCATGAGGCTAGCCCCTGGCTCGGCTCTGTCTCCTCTTCGGTGTTCTGGAAGCTTCGTTTAATATCTGGACGTTCGGCTTTCGTTTCGTCCAATTCCGAGAATATTTCCCGTGTAACTTTTCTGAAACACAAAAACAGCAGAAAACAGGGAACTGGCACTGTGGCATCTTGTTAATAGGTTAGTTCCGGAAAATGCATAAAAACGCCACGAAGTGTAACGAAACACTAAGCAAATGGTGTAAAAACAAGCATGGAGCATCAAAAATTATAGATACGTTTGAGACGTATCAAGGCGAACCCTAGATCGCGTCGCCGCCACCCCGCTCCCCTCCTTCCCCTCCTCTTCGCCGCCCCCAGAGACGCCGCCAGGCTAAGCCCGCGACGCCAATGAAGGGGGCGGTGGGGATCTGAGCTCTCGGCTCCCCCCGCGGTGGCTAGGTGGAGGATCTCCGCGGTGGGTTCACCTTGCCCTTGGCAGCGGTTCGACGGGCGCCCCTTTGACGGCTGGCCCTGTCGGCTATTGGCTCGGGTGGGCCTGTCCGGCGGCCCCCTGGGAGGGAGCTCTGGGCTGCGAGGCGGCGGCCTCGCTCGGTGAGGCGCCACCGGTTTCGACGGCAAGCGGTTCAGTGTGGATGTGATTCTGGTACCTCGGCCGCGCGAGCGGCGAGGTGATAGCGGACTACAGTCGTGGGGAGGGGCTGCTCTAGGCTACAGTGCCTCACCACCGCCTTACCCCTTCCCATCTCGCTGGATTTGGATCTTGCGGGCCTTTGGGATGCCGGACTCCTGCCTGGCTGCGGTGATGGTGGTTGCGAAGGGAGACCGGGAGAAATCCCTTGGCTGCTCTCGGGCTCTGATGTCAGTGACACCCGTGTGACGCCATTTTCCCCTTGGTGGCGATGTTGAGGTTCTCTCTTCTCACCACCCATCTCCTTGTTGTGCTCCCAGGGTGAAAACCCTAACTTTGTTGGGCGGCGGCGGCGCCATGGGCGGCGTGACCTCCTTGGAGGCGCTGCTGTTGGGACGGACCGGTGAGTGTGGATGTGGTTGTTGTGCGGGATGGTAGTGGTGGTTGCTTGGCTTGCACTTCTCCTTCAGCGACTTAGTCGGCGGCTTCGTCTCGGCGAGGGCGAACCCACGGTGGGCGGCAAGGAGTTGCATGGTGAGCTCGAGGTGCGTGTGTTTGGGCTCTCTTCTGGCCCCAGTCCAAGGTTTGGTCCAAGCTATGTGCTTTTGCTCAAGGGGAGCATTTCCATGGCCGGCGGTTTCACGCCCTTTCGAGCCAGGGCGAGGGGGTAGGGACCCTCTTCTGCCATGGAAGAGTACTGATACGTCTCAAATGTATCTATAATTTTTGATGCTCCATGCTTGTTTATACACCATTTGCTTTGTGTTTTGTTATACTTCGTGGCATTTTTATGCATTTTCCGGAACTAACCTATTAACAAGATGCCATAGTGCCAGTTCCATGTTTTCTGTTGTTTTTGTGTTTCAGAAAAGTTACATAGGAAATATTCTCGGAATTGGACAAAACAAAAGCCGAACCTCCTATTTTTATCGAAGCTTTGCAAAGACCGAAGATGAGACGGAGGGGGGGGCAGGGGCCAGGCTCACCATGGGGTGGCGCGGCCCAGCCCCTGGCTGCGCCACCACATGGTGAGGCCAGCTGGCCCACCTCCTGACGCTGCCCTTTCGCCTATAAATTCCCCTCGATGGGAAAAACCTAAAGGACGGATCGCTTTTCCTCGAAACATACTGCAAGCCCCCGCCGTCGTCAAAGCGAGATCGGGAGGATCCAGGAGCTCTTCCCGACACTCTGCCGGAGGCCTTCTCCACCACCATGGTCGCCTCCGGAGTAATGTGTGAGTAGTCTACCTTGTACTATGGGTCCATAGCAGTAGCTAGATGGTTGTCTTCTCCACCATGTGCTTCATATTTAGATCTTGTGAGCTGCCCTACATGATCAAGATCATCTTTGTGTAATTCTACATGTTGTGTTTGTTGGGATCCGATGAGTATTGGTACTATGTCAAGTTGATGTGCTGAATTATATATCTTATATTATCTCTATGTTGTTTATGATCTTGCATGCTCTCCGTTGCTAGTAGATATTTTGGCCGAGTAGATGCTAGTGACTCCAAGAGGGAGTATTTATGCTCGACGGTTGGGTTCATGCCTCTAGTAATCTGGGGGAGTGATAGAAACCTCTAAGGTTGTAGATGTGCGGTTGCCACTAGGGAGAAAACAACATTCTTGTGTCCAAGGACATTTGCTTTGTTTACTTTACACACTTTGCTTAATGTAGTTATCCGTTGTTCGCAACTTAATATCCAATGTTTGCTCGAACGACATTCGGAGGGTGGATTATTAGTCATAGATGCAGTTGGATTACGGTCTATGTATTTTGTCGTAATGCCCAGAGTGAATCTCATAGTGATCCTCATGACATTTGTACATTATCTTTATTCTATCAATTGCCCAACTGTAATTTGTTTACCCAGCATGTTGTCATTTATCTTATGGAGAGACACCACTAGTGAACTATGGACCCCGGTCCAATTTCCTTTACATTGCTATACCGTTTTACTTTTACTCGCACTGTTTACTTTTACTCGCATACTATTATCCTTTTACCACACGATACGCTCAATCCTTTGTTTACAGCAAACCGGTGAGATTAACAACCTCATCGTAAGTTGGGAGCAAAGTTCTTGGTTGTGTTGTGTGCAGGTTCCACGTTGCTGCTAGGTGAAGAAGCTCCTAGGCCAACAACGCACCAGCAATTTTGCTGGCGCCATTGTCCGGAGTATCGCGAAGCTAGCAAGCATCACCTTCTGAAGTTTGGATTTCTCCTACTGGTTCGATAAACCTTGGTGTCACAACTGAGGGAAGACTTGCTGTTGTGCTCATCATACCTTCCTCTTTGGGTTTTCAACGGGCTGTTACTTACAAGCCATCAAGTACTATCGGTGACATCTTGTTTCTGGTGCAGACGGGTGCCAACCATTGCGCGTCTGGCGCTTCTTCATTGCTCCCCCTTCGTCGTTCCTTGGTGCTTTGCTCGCGTTCGAGGACATCAAGACTTCAGCTAGTTTCTTATTTATCTTCTATTTGCTGTGGTGTTGGGTGTTGTAAGCTGTTTCAGCATTCTTGTATCTTTTGGCCGTTTGTGGCTTTGTTAATTCAAGGTCGGGCACTATGTGTGGCTTCTGTTTCAAAATATGCTGTCTTCCGCACCATTGATCAGCCGATGGGGCAGATCTAAGCTGTCATACAACATAAATTTTGTATTTTAATCCCTAGGCTTCTTTGAAATCAACCTGAATTTTGGATCCATCACATCGTTTTGTCTTGACCTTTCGATATTTAGAGAAATATACCAAAATTGTGATTCACCGCTAATATCACAACAAAGCTTCCTCATAATGTGTACAAAAAAGATACTACTATTGAATAAATTATCACAACATTTTACAAACATAATACTACAAAAAAAGTGGTTAAACAGAACTTTTATTGTTGATGTTTTCTTTGGAACCAAAATCATCAAATAGTTTCAACAAAAATCATAAATGATTAAAGAAACAAAAATATGTGTTTGAAGCAACTAAAAATTGGTTACTGGATTTTTTGATGTAGATTAATTTGCAACAAAAATCAACAGCCATTTCAATATAATTACAACAACTACAACCAGAACAACCACATGTTTGCAGCATTTTGAAAAGCTCGTGACATCGTCAAAAAATCCTCGAAAACACACAAACTCGTAGTAAAAACAGATAAAACCTTGCAACATCTATCATGTGATTTTGTAGCAAATAATTGTTACAATTCAGAAGCCTACATGAAATTTAGGAGAAACACAAACTTGTAGTAAATGTCTAGAAAACCTTGCAACATCCCACGTGTGCTTTCTTAACAAAACTCATCCAAATTTAATACATCATGGAATCCCTTGTGCAACATAAAAAAAGTCAAGGGAAACGCACAATATGTAGCAAATATTTAGAAAACATTGAAATACCTCGCATCTACTTTCACAACAACAAGCATAGGAGTTTGTTACAATTTTAACGCATCTACAACATTAAAAAAATCACGAATTTTTTCTTCCCTCCTAGCTTCATTAGTTAGCTCCATGTTGATTTATACTATGAGAGGACTCCTATTTGTTATTTGACATGTCTTTTTAGTTCCCCTCCTCTGTGTCCACATACAGGATTCTTAATTCATATGTGAGATTGTTCTATTCATGTGATGAGTTCCCCGTATCACACTCGTGAGAGAGAGTGTAATAGTGTATGTGGATTGCCTAGCCTTTTATATCAGTTTAGACTTTTGGTTGCACTGGTTAGTGCATGTAACTTGGTGATATAATGATTGAATAATAATTTTGCAATCATTTTGAACAAATTTCAATGCACATGGACGTACCTCAGCAATCAACTCATTCCAATTTTACCCTCCTAACATAATTTAACAATAGCATAGCCCAACTTATTGTGGATCTGTTAATCTTCAAAATAAATAAATCTTGGAGGAAAGTCATCACACCTATTTCTCTTCAAGTTTGCGGATGCCGACTTGTCCAAAGAGGAAGACATTGCATCATACGAAGTGTCGATTTCAAAAACTACGGGTATGCGAAGACGAAACTCCACTGAAGGCCACACAAGTTAATATGCATACATCCTCTTCCACACATATGTAGCTCGACAAAAATTCCCAAGTTAAACTAAGAACACTGTTCCTCCACCTTCACCCTGGGCCAAAACCCCCACGTTGTCCCATATATAGGTGTAATTTTATAGCCACCAGCATCAACATTGATGTTTACCTTGGGGACTTCTCGGTCCCTTCCATACTATTCTCATCTTCAACCTTTAAAATCATGTTGCTGATGAGGACCTTTTGTCGGTGTCCATCCATCCAAAACTAGTGTTAAGGTGACGAGTATATGTAATACCAAGGGCAACATCACCCATGTGGCCAGCCTAGTTGGCATTCTCGACAAAGAGGATGGTACATTCAAGAGAGACAAAGGGGATAGGACAAGCCACCAAGAGAGGCCTACCTACAGCTCAAACCAGACAAGCTTGAAACCCGAGATTGGACCGGGTCACGGTGTGCCAAACGGCTAGTTGTGGTGCACGCATATCACTAGATCATGGCTTCCACCAAACATGATCTCCCATTACTGACTCTACTCATTACCACATATAAACATGTGACTTTTCACTCCATATGGCTAATCCTATAAGGTAGACGGAGGACCCCCCCCCCCCATAGTTGACAATTCACATGCAAATTGTTTGCGCAATTCTAAGCACACCATTCACCAACCAATCAAACATCAATGCATACATGAGCAGGGTTGTTACATGTGTTCATCCAGGGCCGGATATGTATAGACATTTGTGTCTTGTGTGTGTGTTATCCCATTGGATCTTGGCCTCATACCACCCTACATATCTTCTACCAGATAAAAACACTGACATAAGGTGTTAGGTGGGAGGGGAGGCAATTACCGTTGTCGGTGGGTCCTGGGGGTTGACATCGAAGGAAAATTACATGATTCATATTAGAGTGCATGTAACATCCTAGCTCAGGGCTCAATAAGATTGTTAGGATACTCATATCAGCATGGTATACCTTCTTTTCTAGAAGCTCATCTGGAAAGAACTCCAGGTTAAACGTGCTTGGCCTAGAGTGATTTGAGGATGGATGACCAACTGAGAAGTTGATCTCGGGTCTGCACGAGTGAGGACAAAGTGTGTAGGTCTGTAGGCGTAAGAGACCCGGCCACGAGGTGGCTAGGGAGGAAAGACTAGTGTTGATTTCTGGGGACTCTCGATAGATTCTAGAGAGCTGACACGCATAACAGGCCTGGTCACAGGGTGGCTAGGGAGGAAAGACTAGTGTTGATTTGTGGGTACTCTCAATAAATCCTAGAGAGCTGCCAGTCGTAACAGGCCTAGAGTGTTACATTTGGTATTTAACCCCCGCGGTAGCATTGGGCATGTGCAGGTCAGAGGCACGGGCATGTGGCACATGTGCCGACACTGGACGCACAGATGTGCGCCAAGAGGAGAAATTTCTAGACCAGGGTTGACCAACGAGGACGTCGTCTAAGGGGGCGAATGTGTAAAAATCTGGCTCAGCCTTAATAGCATTGTTAGGATACTCATATTCTTATCTGAAAAGACTCCAGGTTAGCGTGCTTGGTTATCTGAAACAGTTGTATGTTGCAGTTGAAAATATGCATTTTTAAAGCAACTGCGTATACATCTGTTTGGTTATCTCAGTATTTATCACTGTTTTGGACCTTGGTACTATGATATCATCCCTCTTGAGACTACTCTGTTATTACTAGTAGTTCGTAAAGAATTTACAGCTGCCAAAGAACATGACAGCATTGCCGGATGTCGGCATCGTAGAACTCGGGATACGCAAGCTCTATCGCAAAAGATTTTTCGTTTGGACGAGATGGCATTGCAGCCAGGAGTACACGCCATTCAGCTGACCAGATTGATGGCCATCAGTGACGCTCTAGTTAGTCGGGCTGGCCAAAGAGGTGACGAGCCAGCGTTTCTCAGTTTTCATAAAAGAGTCCAGACCACACTTTATAGAACTGCAAAAATATACTGCATTATAGCAAATACTTCAGTTTATCAGTTTTAACTAGGGCCAAACAAGTTCAAAACCATGGTTTTCATAGAAACTGAGGTATTCTTTAAATACTTAAAAACACACCCTAGACATTTGCGTTGCATTACTTAAAGCATAGCCCAGATCTGCTATGAGGCGCAGCGCAGTTGGGTTAATAGTACTTGCAAATAGCTCGGGCAAAAGGAAGAGAGAACTATAGCAGCTCGCCCAGCTCGTGCCATAAGCCCCTAAGGGTGGGCGTGTGGCAGAAACTAGGAATATATGACAATCGCAGATGACTTCACACACATGCAGTAAAGAAAATATCACAACTGACATAAGGATCCAGCAACCAAGAGTAATAGTTAGCATAAATGTTTGCCAAGTCTTGCTTTGACATGGAAGATGGCAAAAGAAGGAAGCAAAAATATCCTACAGCATAGAGGTGGTAAACAATAGCTTCATGCAGAATCTTCAATCTTATATCTCCAATCTTCTACCTCGAACAAAATGCGAGTCAAACTCAACAAAAGTAAAATTACTTATTTTTTCCCATTCTTTCAAAACAAGAAAAGGGCCGCAGCAGACCAGAAGTTTCTTTCACAGATGATGCTCAAAATCTGATCTTCACCATCCCTGCCTACTTGTTGACCTGAAAAGAAAGACCAAATCTGTAAGGACCTGCAGGCACTGACAATAATGATATCAAATGAGTCAAACTGCTTGAAAGAAATGTGATTTCATGTTCTTTCTGCTTACATACAGCAGATCATGGTAACGCTGAGAGGGAATAATATGCAGGATGCTACGCCCTAAAAATCAGTCATCTTAAAAAAACACATATGCTATGATGAATCAAGTATATATGTTCTCAATCTCCCGTTAACAAGCACACAGTCTAAAAGCAGTATTCAGCTGAACATGACGAGAAGTAACATAACAGAACAGATTTCTAATCTAAAACTAATATACCATCTACATCCACCAAAGCATATGCAAGATTTAATATGAAAAACTGAAAAGTCTATATGAAAAACCAGCACAATAAATTTAGCAAACAAGCTGCACAAACCTGTCCGAACTTCCGCCTCCACCAAAAGGACCTCTTTCTCTGCTACCATGAAATCCCCACCTTTCTTCGACTGGTTTTGGGTATGTTTCCATACCACCACGGGAACGGGGTCTGTCCATGTGTGCCCCTGTACCATGTGACTCCTCCACTAAACTAGCTGGTGGAACCGATGCAACCCTGCCTGCTCCAGAACTAGGTCTTTGCCCAAATCGAGTTTTGTCATCCAACTCAACTGTAAGCAGCTCAAGCTGCTTTTCCAACTGAGATATCTTCTCAGACAAGTCTTTTGCAGGAGCTTGGTCAGACCCATCACTTGTCTTGGCCTCAATTTCTTTTAGATCCACCTTGAGAAGGTTGATTTCTTCTTTCAAATTTTTCTCTTCATCTGACTCTGGCCTGAAAGAAAAAGGGTTCACTTAAACAGAAACTATAAGCTAAAGAAATGGAGTTTTCAAGAAAGTCAGACCGATGATTTCGGTTGTCTTTTTCTGTGATAGGCTGGTGTCTGCTAAAAGACACGACGGTTGAATCATCTTTATACGTGTACATTTTGGTAATTCGATTAATAAGCCCAATGATAAATTAACCTTATATGGTTCCACCTTTGGCACATATCCTTTCTAGAATAAGTTAGGAGACTATTCATACAGACATTTGTGTAAGTGTTATTAATTTTAAGTTAAGCTGCCTTCATAGCCACACAATCGCTTGTCCTAAGATACAGAAGACATTGTTTAGACTATTTGAAATGTAGCGAATATAAATATCAAGTTCAGCTTCAAATCGAATTAAATTCAGATTATCAACAAAAGTGCTCCAAATATGACAAAGGAAAGCTAATAACAAAGCACAAAAATCAACATTGTTCCCAGCCAAGCATATGAAAAAACTGACAAGCAATTTGCCAGATTGTGCATAAATCAAATCAAGTGATTAGCATATTGCTAGAATCACAAGAAACATCCCACACAAAAAATACAAACAATAGAACATCTTTTCTGTTAATTAAATACAGTCCATCAATTAGCAAACTCTATAAAAAAATTAGTCTAACTAAAAATGCAGCATTCATCATATTTAACATTTTAACAAAAGAAGTATAAATAAATAAATAACTCAAGTTGCACGGTGCTAGCAGATTAGCATGACCGAGCTTATTAAAGCTTATGTTTTTATTCTTCACATGCCCATAATGCAGATTGTCTATGCAAGAAAATACATGGTCAACACAAAAAACAAGTATTTAGCATATCTCTAAAATCCCAATAACCTGTCTGACTTCAGAATTCATCACTGCTATCCATGAGTCATGGCTTCAGACACATAACACAATCTTACCACCAAAATGGCATGCTATACTTTGCAGAATATAACCAGCATGAAATTAATCCTGTCCGCACGAATTTTCCAACAGTGAAGGATTTAAATGTAGGTGACTATCCAAAAAAAATTGCACCACCATGTTCACGTCAAGCAAGCAAAGATATATTTAGCCATAATGTTGATTTCATTGTACAGTATATGCCTTCATAGTATATATCAGATCAGATGACTTCATAGTATTCATGACACCACATTAATATATGGCTCAGAAGGCCTAGAGTAAACGTAAGATTTGATTATTTCGGGATTATTCAACAAACGTATAAGCAACTAAGCATCAGAAGCATAACTTAGCCAAAGGCCAGCCAGTGTTTTCTAACCAGATCGTTTCTTAACATTCTTCATATATAACAGCGCTTCATCATTGCAATAGCGAAAGATATGCAACATGCTAGAGGTGGGCATATATATGAGTAACATACCTATTAATTGCACGATGCTCTAGCTCAAGGTCAATCTTTCTCCAGTCTTTCCCTTTCTCCTGCAGCACCACTTCACGTGGCTTGGCATCACCAAAAGGGTTTACCTTTGGCCTGGCCCTTGGTGCTCCCTCACTCCCAACTGCTGAAACCTGTGATCCAGGGCTCCCAGGGCGGGAGGAATGTGCGCTGTTCGGCCTACTGGAGTGCGAGCTGGTGGGCCGACTGGTCTTAGTCTCTATCTCACTCTCCATCTTTCTCCAATCCACACCCTTCTCAGCCAGCACCTGCTCACGAGGCTTAGCAGCCCCAAAAGGGCTAGGTCGGCTGCGTGCGGCCTCAGTTGGAGGCTCAGCTGGTGGCGTAGCTGCAGCAGAAAGATCACGTTTTGGTGGTGGATTGAGGTTGAGACGAGGCCTGTCCCCATTGTTCGTCATAGGGGGAGGGATGGCACCACGGACCCAGCGATCAGAGTCAGATGCGCCGGATGATTCACGGAAACCGCCGCCGGACGATTCACGGAAACCGCCGCCAGACGATTCACGGAAACCGCCGCCAGACGACTCACGGAAACCGCCGCCAGTACCGAGGGTAGGGTAGCGCGACGGGAGTGGCTTCTTGTCGCGCGACCAGTTATCAATGTCATCGGAGCGACCGAGCGGAGGTGGCCCGCTGTTGAGCCTATCACGGCGGCCAGAGTCGCTAGAGGTGGGCGTGAAGCTCTTGTTCCTGCCCCAGTTGTCGGACTCGTCGGCGCGGGAGGGCAAGTCGAGATCTGAATCCCTGCTGGACCGGCGCTCGTCGTCGAATCCGCCGCCGCCGCCGCGCGGCTCTCTGTCGGCGCCGTAGGAGCGGAAGCCTCGGCCGCCGAGGGCGGACTCCTCCTCCGAGCGCTCCCTGGGGCCGGTGGGGAGCATCATCATCTCCTGCGGGGTGAGGCCCTTGGGCTCGGCGGGGGCGGCGCGGCGCTGCGCCGCGCCCGCGCCGAAGGTGGTGAACTCCTGGAGCGAGAGGGTGGTGCCCTTCTTCTTCTTCTGCTTGCCGCCGCCGCCGACGACGGCCTCCTTGAGGCTGGGGAAGCTGGCCGCGCCGCCGGCGGGCGCGGGCGGCTCGGGCGCGGGGAAAGCCGCGGCGTGCTCGCGCTCCTCGTCCTCGCGCTCCGCGTCGAGCGCCCAGGCGCCGACGCCGCCCCAGGGCTTGGCCATGGCGCCGGTGGTGGTGCGAGATCTAGGGTTGGGTCGGTGCTCGGGAACAATGGGAGACGATTCGGGTGGTGGGTTGGCTGGGTGGGTGTGAGCTGTGTGGGTTCGGCTGGGGCCTCGGCGTGCTTTTGACGGGAGGCTGTCGCGACCGACTCCTGCTGTGCTCCAGCAAGGACTCCGCCGTCGGATCAAACTCGGCTTTGCTCTGTCCACGTCTACCACGCCCAAAAACAAACCTAAAGGGTACGTTGCTGAATCTGAAATCGATATGGAAACAAAAATCGCTGCATATGGAACATATTAAGTTCGTTCTTTTGTGGATGTGTTTTTCTGTTCGTTGCAAGTGCTTGTTTCCAAATTGCATACATTTTTTCTGCATTAAATAAGAGACTATAGCAGTACTTGGTACCATCTTGGCTAGCACTCAAATATATGTTGTTTAGGTTTTGTAATTATGTGGTAAGCAGTGAGTGTTCATGGATGCAAGATAAACGTGTACCAAATATGTTTCTATACGTTTTCAGTGGTCCTATGTACCACTAGGCATTAGCTTGAACTTGTTGTCCAGCTATGAAACTCAGTTTAATCGAACAAACAATTTTAGATTTGGTATGAGTGGCTGCCTTTACAGGCGGAGATGTCCCGCCAAATCGCCTTTCTGTTGTGGTGGCGCACACATCAATGGCTGGCAAGAAGATGATGCGACAAATAAGTAGAAGCAATGCAATGGTGTCAATTCATTCCAAAGAGCGTGATCAAGTCATTAAATAGATGGATGACATTTTCTATCCTTGAAATAGGTGTAAAGTATCGGAGTAAAAACCCATAAGTTAGATCTGACATCCTCGACATCTGCACGTCATTTTCTTGTTGAAGGCGTTGTCTTGGAGCTTTGCTTCCTTGTTACACATGTCTCTCGACCGGTGGATTCTGATCCACGTCATAGGGTTTGTAGTAGGTTTATGAAGATGCTATGGCAAGATGGATCCTCTGGGCAAGACCTTTTTTTCCCCATCTTTGTAAGCTGATTTGTTGGGCATCAACGCTTTGCACTGTTTTTTAAAATTAGTAATATATATGGTTGTATGCATCGATGATGCAGAAGCAACCCAATGCAATCATGTGGAGCCTAGAGATAGCTCACTAGGTGCATGTATCCATAGATAATATGAGCTCGGTTAATTGTGTGCTTAAAAGATTGCAAGCTACTATCTTTTTAAAAAACTTCATGCTCGTTTCATTCCTAGTCTCATATACTTACTTATGTAAAGGTAAATTTAGAATATTAATTCCGATGGCATGACGTTGTGAGCTTTCCAAGGGTGCATGGAACACATTTGACATTTACGGCAGGAAGTGAGGAACTCTCCTTCCTTTTTTCCAATTTATATTTATCTTTGTTCCACAGGGTAACATGATTGTTGCTCTTCCTGAGCCCTCTATTAATTTGGCACTACCAGATATTGTATTAACAATTGCATCATGTACTACTAGATACGAGAATAACTAATTAACAACTGAACACTAGCTTAAGGAGATCAGAAAGATTAAGGCCCGCCGGTAGGCATTGGCAAAAGGAACTCTTCCACCATCTTTTTTCAGATGTACGCAATGGTTGGCCATCCAAATTCTTCTAAATGCTAAAGCAGATTCTGAGCACACGAGAACAGCATAATGACACGCACAAGCACTTTTCATCGAAAAGACACTTTTCATTGTGCGAAAAACAGTCTAAAGACTAGTTGGTCTGCGTCACTGCGTGGAAATCAACATCAGCGTTAGAATAATGTATAGCATCAGGCAGATGGGATCTCTGCATCCATATAGAATTAGCTTGAAAAATTCAGTGCGGATAAGTCGAGCAGGCGAGCACACAAAATGTTTATGCCTCTATCCGTAACAAACGTTCAGAGACGAAGGGCCTGTTTGGTTCCTAGCTATAATTTGCTAAGCCAAAGTTTGGTAAAGTATGGCAGCCACAAAGTGTGGCTAAGAAATTAGAAGCCAAACTTTGGCAAGAGTTGGCAAGAAAATTAACTTTATGACAAGTGGGCCATATAATTAATGAAGTGTGGCAAACTACAAGTGTGGCAAAAACCAAACACAAGCCAAACAACTTGTGGCTGCCAAAGTTTGGCTTGGCAAACTATGGCTGGGAACCAAACGAGCCCGAAGTGTACACTGAGAGAATCGAATCGTGGAGTTTTAAAATCGATGAGGTCGCCAAAGGTGCCTTGGAAATATAAGTTCTCATTACACGAATAATCTGCACTAATGAGACATAAAGGACACAAAGTCTAGAGTCTGATAATGAGTTGGGATACACACGTTCATTACAAGTTTGACCGAAATCTTGTAGCAGTTGACTTAGTGTTTTGCAGAATAAACTTCAGACAAACAAATAGCTAACATTTGACAAAAAGAATAACTTTACATAATAGTGTAGAATGTTGACTCGAAGTGACAAGATGACCAATAAACAACGTATTGGCTACACATAGCTACAACATATTCTTCTTGGTTAATGATGCCAATGAAGATGAGGCTTACTGCAAGCTGAAGACAATGTTGTTGTCGGAGGAGAGGAGGAATCAAAGCGGGTGTGAATTACATAATTAGGGGTAGGGGTTTGCTAAGTATGGTTTAGTGGACACTTGGTGGTTTACATACAACTCTGATTTGACAATTGCTGATGTTTGTTACTGAAGGTGGGAAGCAAAGCAACACACCACAAGTCGAGCAACATACAAGAAAATTGTCATAGGACTATTTACATACGGCTTACGGATGCGATATTGTTGTTGTTTAGGATTTATTTGTAGCTTTACAATCACAAATTATTATGTATAAACATAGTTAACAAATATATAAATCTTCTTTTAAAAGATGTTGGTATTACTTAAATAAAAGTGTCAGGATTTCAATCTCTAGACGTCTGCTTAAGCATGCAGTCTATAGCAGAACCAAACAACATTCCATTATAATAGTTTGTTCGGCAATAGGCTGTAAGAAGATGTGCAACACAATTGGCTAATCTTGGGATCTTTTTTATCGTCAGGCAAGGGAGGTATCGAGCAAGCAGTCGAGCTTTAGTGAAGACGATGGCTTATGATCAATCATGCAAGTCACCTATCAGGACAGTAACAACAGACTGGCAATCAAGTTTTCAGTATAATTTGTGTGTTGAATCTAGCAACCAAATGGATCCCCTCCAAAGCAGTAATGGCTGCAGATTCACCAGGCGAGCAACATCGGTTAATTAGGCTCCATGCTGAAGCAACAATGTTTCCAGAATGGTCAGGAACGATGCATTTGTATTAACTTTTAGCCACATTGTTCTGGTTTATGCCAGCTGTCCTCTAGGGAATATATTTCTTTTATGGTTTCTTCTGCGGTCTGCTCTTCGATCTTTCCATTTCCTTCCCGATCGAACTCGTTGAAACCTCGTTTGATTTGTGAGGTCATGTTATAGTATCCGTTCATGAAGGAGACAGAGTGACTTACCGAAGCTTTAAAATCACCAAAGATTGAGTTGTTTCGTGATGTAAAACGTGGTTTCGAAGTCACAGAGCTTTAACTTCATTTTTTAATTGACCTTAAAAATTGTAATGGAATAAGGCACAAGTCTATCTTTTGTAACTTATTTAGAATTGGATTTTCACTTTTAGCCCTATAGCACTACCTTCGTTCGGCGAGTACAGAAAAAACTAGGAATGGTTTTGTATTTCTATCCTTTGGGATTCTCTCTACAAAGTGTCCAAGTGTCTTTTAGTTTTCACATTTATTTACTCATGTAAGTTAATTTTCTATTAATAAAATATGTAGTTACTCTAAAAAATATATATACTAGCATGTTTTGAAAAGCTAACAGAGCTAGTACGTGCATCAAATTTGGAATTGAAATTTCATAGGGTCGTAGACACGATATTTTACTAAGTCGCTCGTTTTTTCTACACTTTGTGGCTTTGTGCTAGCGGAAGACGACCAGTCCGAAGCAGACCCGAACGGCCAAACCCCAAGTCGCAAACCCCGCAATGGCCGCCACCGACGCCGCGAAGCTCTCGGTCTCCGGCCAGGCCTTCGCGGCGCTTCTCGAGTGCTGTGGGACCGCCGACGGCGACTGCGATGGGCTACTCTTCGGCCGCGCCGCCCGTCCCCCGCCGCCTCCCCCGTCCTTCGCCGACGACGACGACGACGCCCCCACCTCCTCCGCCCCAACCCTATCCATCTCCATCACCGGCCACGCCTCGCTCGCCCAACCATCCTCCCTCTCCGACGCCCTGGGCCGCTTCCAGGCCTACTCCCCCGCGCGCTCGGACGCCGTCGGCTTCTTCTCCTCCCGCCGCAGCGCGACGCTCCGCCCCTCGATGCGCGAGGCCGCCGTCGCCCGCTCCCTCTCCAAATCCCTGGCCCTCACCCACCCCCTCGTGTTCCTCCTCCTGGCGCCCTCCGCCTCCTCCAACCTCTCCATCCACTCGTTCGACTACCGTGCGTTCCTCCTCGTCGATTCCCTCCTCGTCCCCGCCTCTCTCCAGGTCGTCAACGTGGGTCCAGGCTTTTGGGGCCAGTACCACACCTTCGCGGCGGAATCGCCAATGCCGTGGATGCCTTGGCCTCCGATGAAGGGTTGCGGCCTCGGAGAGAATGCGGTGGATGGGATGGTGGAGGGGATCGGGCCAGGGAGGTTACAGGCGATGCTGACCTCGGCCACTGGGCAAACAACAGAGGTGGAGGAGCTGTACTCTGGGATGCTAAGCAAGCTGGAGGGGCTTGCTCGGCAGGCGGAGGACAGCGGTCGGCGCGCGCGCCATCAGGTAGTCGTTGGCTTTGCTTATGGTGGTTCTGTTAAATTGATGTGTTTGCGTCTGTGGAGAATGCATTGCTTGTGCGTCAGTTGGTGCTGGCATGAAACGACTCTTTTGCAAGGGTATTATGCACATGTTTGGAAGATTCTAAATCGGAGAAATTATTTGGCATTTTAGTGGCATTGAGGAGAGAACTTATGTTTCATTATTGAAATGTGACTTCGCTTTGATGGCCAACATAGACACTTGTGGTATGAATTGGTTGCAAACATGGAAGGTTAACTGGGTTCCATAGGATATGCTGATTTGCGCCATGATACCACCTACAGCAACTAACACCAACTTCATTCTCCATGATTTATATTTGCCGGTCTAAATCAGAATGTATTCATGTTAAGTTCTTATAAATTGTGTGGACAATGTAGCATCCTTTTGGTTTGTTAAAAAACGAGTGCATGGATATGTATTCTTGCATTGAATACTTATGGCTTGCATGTGCAATTGTGTATCGGTAAGACATATAATATTGATTCATCTTATTGCTGCATTTATATATTTCGCTAGTGTCTTTAATCTGCAATATGTCTTCTCCCTCTTTAACAAAATTTGCAATTTGGTCAGCATCTGTCAGTATCTCATGAGGTAGCTAAGTGAAAGTGGTAGAGTGTGAAATCATACCTGCTGTAGATTTCCAGGTGGCTAAGTGAGTTGGGAATGGTAGATAATATGACATTCTACAGACATCCTGTTAGAAGGGTCATATCAAAGGATATCTCGATGTTTTGTGTCATAGATATAACAATTGAAGGTATCAGAAGTCAAAATAATGTGATAATTTCTTTTGCTGCATGATCTTGGTTATAGAAATGGAAGATATCTCATTGTTGAGTTTAAGGTAGAGTAGTTACACCTTACATGTACAAGCTGTGCTATTTCCGTGTGTAAGTGTTGGCCTATAGGAAGCATTGTGCAATGTACAGTTACGACTAAACTACTGAAGCGTGCATAAATCTTGGATTTGAACTAGTTCCATTTTTTGGTTTTAATTGAAATAGTACAAATCGTTCATGCTGTTGATATTGGTTAGTAAATTGGTCCACATGCATGCACCTGGTTGGAACTTGAAAGTTTCTGAATGGGCTATGAAAAATCTCTATACTCTATCCATGTAGTTTGTGTGTGAAAGGGAGCTTCGGGACATGAACTAAAAAGTACAGACGTTTTCACTGAATACTTCAGGGAATGCGTACGGTGCTACAGGCTGCATGGATTGTGCGGAGCTGGGCGCGCTGTATGGCCAGGCTCCACATGTTTGCTTGTTATCATTCCCAGTACATCAGTGCTTATAGATTGATTGGTGCACCAGATATAGGTGTATTTTGCATGTACTGGAATAACTTTAATACTGACTTCAGTTTTGAACTTTTAATAGGATGCATCTTTATATGCTATTCTTTTCATTTTGCTGTTGCTCTCCCTACCAGTTCACCCCTTTTGATCACAAGTTTTGCAAGAATTTTCTTTAGATATGTTACTGATACCAACACCAGCTATTGTTTACCATGTCTGTGATGATGTTCTTGTAGGAATACAAGAACTCATTGCTAAGGAGAAAAATTGCCGGGCTGAAATAAGGGCAGAGATCTTGTCCTCAGCAAGGTACAGCTGAGTTGCCCATTACTTTGTTTGATATGTGTAATGTTTATTCTGAATCGTTCTGCTAGTTGGCTACTCGTATCCTTTGCAATCTCACTTGGTATCTTGCACATATAAAAGAGGAGTTCCAAATCTTTCAAGCAGTGTTATTCCTTCGCTATTACTTGAATTTGAATCATTCTACAGCATCACCTGATCAATTATGATCTTCTCTTTGTATCTTATTTGTTTGGCGTGCGTAACGTATGTGTAGCGGTGTAGCATCACTGACAGAAGAAAGAATCTAGTTTTTCATGTACTCTCATTCTTGTTTTGAGTCCCCACCTATTTTTCGCTGTGTAGCGGTGTAACGTATGTTACTTGTGATCCTTCATAAAATGGCCTTGAACCTGAATTCTGTAGGCTTCACATTCAGTCCAACACAGAGCAGTTTTGATTATGACTTTCTTAAAGCTGGTTATGACTTTCTCTTCATTTTGGTTGGCAGCTGTGTACAGGCCCTGTAAGGAAGGTCACAGGATTTGAAGCCAGTATTATTGAGCTATCATGAGTTGAAGTGCCTGCCTATTTCTTTGCCCTTTTGACTGGGTCCTCTTTTGGACTTCCACCATGGTGTGTTTGTTCTTGTGAACAGTTAGATTCATGCGGTTCAAAGATGCAGAAACCAGGACAGTAACTGTGAAACTAGCCATTTTGCATGCAAATATGAGACTTGGCATCATTTTGCAACTGCCCACTTTGTTCCGTGTTATGCACTTAAGCAGATTCAACTCTAATTTAGATTTGCTTAACCGATAGTACTGTAGTATGTGCGATGTGACTTGTGAGTGCGACTTCACGCTTAATCATGATGTTCTTCTCTTTAATATTAAATGTAAAAGCTGGGATGTACTTCGCTTCTTGCCTGATCAATATAAATACGAGTCAATCAACTCTACAATTTCTGTACAAAGAAAAACCAACTGGACTGGACATTCGATTGCGAATTCCTGCGCATCGACCATTTCAACCGAAAAAGGAAAATCCGGAGCTTGGAAAGTGGAAAACCTTCCTCCTCGACGGGCCCGCTTGCCAGAGGAACAACTTTATTCTTGCAAAAGAAGTTTTTGTGGCTAGGGAATACCCGGCATTTCCAGGGACTAAACCGTAAAAGCACAAGTATCCACCCATCTCCACCGTCCCTTTCTCCTCCCGGTCTTCTCCCTCTTTCGGTATTGGGATCCCTCCTTCCTTCCTTCCCGGACGCCCGCCTCCGCCTCCCGGATCGCAATTCCGCATCCGCCCGCCGCCGCAGCCGCAACCCCAGCCACCCCGAGCCCCATGGCGAGGAGATCCGCCCCTCTCCTCCGGCGCCTAGTCTCCTCGGCCCCGCCCCCGATCCCCGGCCATGTCGGCGCGCGCCGCACGGTGACCTACATGCCCCGCCCGGGCGACGGCACCCCGCGCCCCGTCACGCTCATCCCGGGCGACGGCATCGGGCCCCTCGTCACCGGCTCCGTGCAGCAGGTCATGGAGGCGATGCACGCGCCGCTCTACTTCGAGTCCTACGACGTCCACGGCAACATGCCCGCCGTGCCGCCCGCCGTCATCGACTCCATCCGCCGCAACAAGGTCTGCCTCAAGGGCGGGCTCGCCACCCCCGTCGGCGGCGGGGTCTCCTCCCTCAACATGCAGCTCCGCAAGGAGCTCGACCTCTACGCCTCGCTCGTCAACTGCGCCAACGTCCCGGGCCTGCCCACCAGGCACAAGAACGTCGACATCGTCGTCATCAGGGAGAACACCGAGGGCGAGTACTCGGGCCTCGAGCACGAGGTCGTCCCCGGGGTCGTCGAGAGCCTCAAGGTATGCCTAATCGCCCCTCTCTCTGTTGTTTAGAGGATCGGACCTTCGTCAGTGCATTGATTGACACCTGATGAGATTTTTCGGTGATGTTGTGAGGAAATCCTGATCTCTGTTGCTGGTACATTGTATACGATTGGTAGATTTTGCATATCACTGTTAGTCCGTGGTTGAGTGGAGAGTTTCCCTACTGCAGAGTGGCCGCCCACTATTAGAGTACATCACATGATTTATCCCTGACAAAGTGATGCCAGAAGCTTGTTAGCTCGATATATGTAAAATTGAGTTATCTGAATTTCGCAGTCGGTGTTTGCCAGGCTATTAATTGTAGTAGTACTAACTATGGATTTCAGTCATATCCTCGTTTATTGAGAACATAGAATATAATACTGCGTGTTTGCCTGGTAAATGCTTTGATACCACTAACTATCAACTTGAGTAATCTCCTCGTTTATTTAGAAGTTGAAATATTATTCTTATATTACGCATTTGCGCTTGACACAGCTCTAAAGCTTCTCGTTTAGTTTGGGTCATTCATGAATTGTATAATCAGTACCAAACGTGTAGGC
Organism: Dactylis glomerata; assembly: GCA_007115705.1. NCBI lineage: Eukaryota > Viridiplantae > Streptophyta > Magnoliopsida > Poales > Poaceae > Dactylis > Dactylis glomerata. The sequence continues at coordinate 2,931,611 of QXEO01000121.1, read as the reverse complement.
TCATCTGTTACTGTTGTTACTATTTGGTCAGACCGTGATACAGTGGTGTGTTTATTCTAGACGATACTGATAGCCAATAAATTTTGCTGTCTCCGAATAAATTGATGGGTGAAAATATTATATATTGACCTATAGATTTTCTTGTGTATATTATATGAAAAGTACATGAATATCACACCCTTATATATCAAATAGATGAAGATATGCTGAAAATCTGCTGTCTATATTCAGAATATTCATTGTATATGTGGTTATTTTCTTGCATTTTTTCGTTTATGTGTCTAGACGTGCTATATATGAGTCTATTCGAGGACTTATGGAGAAATTGCTCAACTTGTGCTTTCTTTTTCAGTTTGCTTGCTCGATTTTTCCTTGTTACTGCCACTGATTTGATTTTTTAGGTGATCACGAAGTTTTGCTCTGAGAGGATTGCCAAATATGCTTTCGAGTATGCTTATCTTAACAACCGAAAGAAAGTCACAGCAGTGCATAAAGCAAACATCATGAAGCTTGCTGATGGTTTGTTCTTGGAGTCTTGCCGTGAGATTGCCGCAAAATATCCTAGTATTGAGTACAATGAAATCATTGTTGACAATTGCTGTATGCAACTTGTTTCAAAGCCTGAACAGTTTGATGTCATGGTATGCATCTAATTATCCTGGTTTTCCCAAATGTTCCTTTAAGCATGCCATTCTTCAGGGTTACCTGCAGATATCCTGACTTCCATCTTTTGATTATTTGGTAGGTTACGCCTAATCTGTACGGTAATTTGGTTGCCAACACAGCTGCAGGTCTTGTTGGAGGAACAGGTGTCATGCCTGGAGGTAAGAATTTTCTCTTTGCTTTGTTTCTGTGGTCAGTTTCTCATACAGATAATGAACATGCCAACACTTTCTTCTTGGAATCACAAATAGTGTCCATGTTCTTCAGATGTATGAACCACATGTATATAGTGTTTTAAGCCAACAGAAGTTTGAGGTTTTGATCTACGTATGCAGGTAATGTGGGTCAGGACCATGCGATCTTTGAGCAAGGTGCTTCTGCAGGAAATGTGGGAAATGACAATCTTGTCGAGCAGCAGAGAGCAAACCCAGTTGCCCTGCTTCTATCGTCTGCCATGATGCTGAGGCATTTGCAGTTCCCATCGTTTGCTGACCGGCTGGAAACTGCAGTGAAGCGTGTCGTTGAGGAAGGCCGATACAGAACAAAGGATCTGGGCGGCGACAGCACCACCCAGGAAGTTACTGATGCAGTGATCGCTAATCTGGCTTAGATACCGGATGCAGGCCTGAAGAATCGATTCTTTTGGGGGACTGGGTTACAAGTCCCACCCAACTTGCGAGCGTTATTTTTCCGTACAGCATTAGATCATCTATTCTGTTTCACAAATAATTGAGGAACCCACGAGGATTATTCTTGTCACGGTACTTTGTAGCAGGGTAAACACCTTGTGTTGCAGGGTGAATCGAAGTACGTTGAAAGTTAAATTCTCAGTTCTGGTTCACGGTTCATCACTCCATGGAACCTGGATCTGTTATTCTTAATTATCATCTGAGACTTTGCATTGTTATATGCAAGGCCGTGCTTTATTTTGCCCTGTAAGAATTTTGGTCTCGATTCTGGAACAGCCTGTCCAGTAATAAAATTGCTACCTCAGCTTAGAATTGCCCAATTCTCGGCCCTTGTTTTCCTCTTATGCAAGAGATTTGCTTATGTACGTAATATTAAAAAATCAAAAATTGTGCGTGCTTATGACTGAATTTCACTCCTAGCCTCCTTTTCGAATTATCCTATGTCCTTTACCATTCAAGATGGCACCCGATGATCCAATCCAATTCATCGTGCCTGGTTCAAATGGTGGATGTTTCATTGATTTTTCATGATTTTTTCTCTACAAGTAAATAAATTTGCACTCAAAGCTATCGAATTGTCCAAAGAAAATAAATCAACAAACGATAAGTCTTGAAATAAAATAAAAATAAAATACCATAGAGTCAAAGATTATGGAATTTTTGCCAAACTAAATTGTTACCTAAAACGCACGGTAGAACCGCAGAAGGAGCTCACATGTTTGAAGAGACCAGAAAATTGCCAACGATTGGCAGCAGAAGCGGACATGAAACGAAGCAAGCCCTCACGGCTGGCTCGGAAGTGAAACAAATCCAGTATCCCCTTCCTTCCCGGCTCGAGCCCCGCGCCGCCGCCAGCCGAATCCGGCGTCCGGTGCTGGCCTTTTTCCTCCGAAGCCGCCCGCATCGAAGGCGGAGGAACTCCTCCCGTGGGGAGGTCCGACGTCGTCCAGCGCCCCCATCCCCTCCTCCTACTAGACGCCGCCCCGCCCCCGACGCGGCCCTCTCCGCTGACCTCCGCCTCCTCCGCTGCCGGGTATGTCCTCACCCCCTTCCCAATCTCTCTTGCTTCCCTCCTGTGCGTTCCATTGCTTGATTTCTGTTATAAACCCTAGGATTTGGTATGGAGGTTGATTAGAGACGCGGAAAGGTGGCATGTTTACCTTGTTTGTGGCTTGTGAAATTGGCTGTGAGATGTGAACTTAATTGTCAAATGTGATGGTCTTTGTGAGAGGCTGTAGATGAACATGTTTGAGGATGTGGTTTATCAGTCAATTAATAATCATGTCCATGGTATATGATGTGAGGCCGCTGAACTCGGGCAAATAATCTGTTCCCACTTTCTTCTACCAAAAAACCCTAATGCAGCTTGCTTGGATCGTTGTAGAATTCTAGGAGTGTATACGAACCAACTGAGTTGTGGATTTGATATGGTAGTTGTTCTAAACTCCTAATAGCAGCCCACGCATCCATTCACGTGTCTAGTATCTGGTTAAACTGCTTGGATTTGATATGAGAGTATCTGTGGTTTCTCGATTTGTTCGTCTTTGTTGCGCTCTGTGACTTATTTATGTGTGCCTTTGTTTTGGGTTTTGCTTCTTTTCTTCTTCAGTGAGAGATTATCCTTCTTGAAGGCATTGTTCTTGTGATGCAACTCCGTAATGCTTGTCTTTTTATGAGTGGCCGTATCTTGGTTGAAATCACTGTGATGGAAAGCATGTAGTGTCTTGCAGTAACCTACTGGGGAGGTTTAGCTCAATATGTCAGTCAAAAAGGTTTAGCTAAACATATTTGGATATTGAGTTAGCTGGCTTGTCCTTCTGCATATTGCCCTTACTGGTTGATGTCTGCGTGCTAGGAGCTCAAGCTTGTAGGTGTTGGAAGAGCACTTTGGTGAACCACCCTCGTATCTACATGCAGCACCTATACTTAGAGATTCTGTTATGGAGATATGTATGGTGGAGCATCTGGGAACATGGCAGTAAAAATAAATGATTTTTAGTTCAGATGTGATTTGGATGCTTCTCTGATACCCGATGCACACTGCCCAGCTCAGGAAGAGCCCAGGCCATCTGTTATCCCGAATTCCCAATCGACCCCCTGCCTCTCACCGAAAGTCACACCTTAGTTTTGAATAGTCAATAGTTTGGAGGTACTTCAGTAACTTCACTAAGATTAGGAAGAGAGCAAAACAACATAATCAAAAGGCAATTTGATGTTGCTACTAACACTATGTTTTTTATTAAAAGATAGTCAAACGTATCCCTGTATCCGCATCGGCCAAATAATGATACACGTATTCATATCGGTGCATCTGCACTTAGTCCACTAACTCAAACTCCTCTGTTGGTTCTGCTTGCTTAGATGGAAGCTTTATTCCTTCCCTTCGAAAGTGACCTTTCTTGGAACAAATGATTGACTAGGAAAAAGCACAGTTAACCAGCATTTTAAATTGATCTTACCTACCATGAAATTGCTAATTGGGTCTGCACTAAATGTTGAGGTTCTTTGTCAATTGGCATGATGCATTTACTGTTGTTCAGTATAAAATTGTGGATACTTGCCTTTGCATGTTGCAATATGTATGTTTAATTGTTACCTTGTGTGTGCTGAATGCTGAAGAAGTTTAAGAACTTGGGTCCCTTGTTTGACATTACTTCCTATTTTAGGATAATGGCTCATCGTGGACACCCAGATGCACGGAGCTCCGAAGCTCCAGGCCTAATGCGCCATGGTGCGTTCTCTGCAGCCAGTCTCTCTGCCCGCCAACCTTTGGACCCTTCTCCTGCCACCGTTTTGGAGATTTTGGAGAACAAGCTTGCCGTGCTGACTGCAGAGGCAGAAAAGCTTATCAGAGAGAATCAGCGATTGGCATCAAGCCATGTGGTCTTGAGGCAGGATATTGTTGAAACTGAGAAAGAAATGCAAATGATTCGCACCCACCTAGGTGAAATCCAGGAAGACACTGATATGCACATAAGAAATTTGGTGGAGAGAATCAGATTGATGGAGGCAGACATACAGGGTGGTGATGCAGTAAAGAAAGAACTTCACCAGGTGCATATGGAGGCAAAACGGCTTATTACTGAGAGGCAGATGCTTACTTCTGAGATAGAGATAGTGACTAAAGAGCTACAGAAGTTTCCTGTTGACAATAGTAACCTTTCTGAATTGGTTGCGGAGCTAGATGGGCTACGGAAAGAGCATCACAGTCTAAGGTTTGTGATTTGAGCATTTTCCGTGCCAACCTGAGCTTTGGTATACAGTATGGCTTTATTAATATGTTTTTTCTACTCATGTTAAGATCTGCGTTTGAGTATGAAAAAAATACAAACATCAAGCAAGTTGAGCAGATGCGGACAATGGAAATGAACTTGATAACCATGACTAAAGAGGCTGACAAGTTACGAGCTGATGTGGCAAATGCTACAAACCGAGCACATGGTATTTGATTTCTCCTCATTCCCTTAGCATCTATGGCATAGGTTGAACCAGGTTGCGATGTTTTCATGGAGAGTCACAAGTCATAATGGACTGTGCTGTACTCTTCGGGCAGGGGAGGAAGAAGGGGTATGTGTGTTGGGTGGGGGTCATTATGTAAATAGTAAATCCCACAAGTGTTTTAGATCTTCGAACAGTTTGTGCCCATGTTGTTCCTCTGCATTTGGATCATTGCTACCCCTACCCGTCACCAACTTTGTCATTTCCAACAGAAATGGCAGATTGGTATGGCTATGTCTAGGTACATGTGTTTTGTGCTTTTGTATTACTTATGTCAAAGTAGTCGAGCCAATATGTATGTAGTAGATCCCATTAGTTTTTTTGTCTTGGTTCTTTTTAACTATATGAGCAGTTTGTACCTATGCTTTTTCTCTGCTTGGATCATGGATATCCGTACCCATCACTAGTTTTCTGATTTCCTACAGACATCGCAGACTGGTATTATCATACTTAGGTACATGTGTTTTGTGGTTCTTTCTTCTGTGTTACTTGTAGATGAGTTTGCGAGTTATTATGAAACTTGCGCACCATAGAAATTGTTTGACGCGGTGCAACAAATTTGTTAACTTGCTCTACTAGCTCGTGTGCTTAAGGTAGGTGCCTTGTTATTGGACTTGTTCGAGGAACTGCTAAGATCTGCCAGTTATCTTACCTGCAGATTTCACAACACTAGCGCTAGATGGCTAATGTCATGAAAAGTTACACTGCATGAAATCATTAAGTGCATGGCATGCAAGGATTGCAACACAATTCTACTTAATATGCTTTCTTTACTGGTGTTTATGATTGGCTTGTACATTTCTCTGCATCCATATATTGAGATGCATATGTATGCATACTTTGCTCTTTTCTAGTTTAATGACACTAATACTTCATTTGCATCTGATTTTTCATTAAGCAGCAGCACATGTGACAGCTCCACAGCCTGGGACAACACAAGCTGCAGCGGCGTCAGCAGCCACAAATCCGTATGCAAATGCATATGCCAATCACCCCTCCGCATATCAGCAAGGAACCCCTCAAGCGGCAGCATATCAGCAAGGAACCCCTCAAGCGGCAGCATATCAGCAAGGAAACCCCCAAGCTGCAGGATATCAGCAAGGAAACCCCCAAGCTATGGCATACCAGCAAGGAGCCCCCCAAGCTATGGCATACCAGCAAGGAGCCCCCCAAGCTATGGCATACCAGCAAGGAGCCCCCCAACCTGGAGCATACCAGCAAGGAGCCCCCCAAGCTGGAGCATACCAGCAAGGAACCCCACAAGCTGGAGCATACCAGCAAGGAACCCCACAAGCTGGAGCATACCAGCAAGGAGCCGGAGCATATGGCTACCAAACAGCTTATGACGCTAATGCTTACCAGATGCATGCTAATGCGTACGCAGGCTATTCTGGCTATCCAGTTGCAGGGTATGCACAACCCAGTTATCCTGGAACGTACGCTGCACCTCAGCACCCAACAGCCAGTGCCGCTGCTACTGATGGCACAAACGCGTACGGTGTGGCTGCTAGCACGGGATATCCTGCTGCACCAGTTCAGGCAAATAGTGGAGCTGCTAGCACGGGACAGGCACCACCAGCTTCCTATCCTGCGACGTATGACCCTACCAGAGGATCCCAGAGGTGAAATCCGGGGTTGTAACATGAAAGATGGTCTGTGCCATGCACATTTTATCAGACAATGTCTTGGTTCTTGTTTCCCTTATGTACATTCACTCCCGTAGCTTTATGGAAACTCTTTTAGTCTTTAAGAAGTTGCTCGATGAATTGCAGTTTAGTCTGAGGCTTGAATTGATGGGCACAATCGTTGGTTAATGACGAACTCATCAGCAACGTTATGTTAGTATTCATGCTGTTCCAGTTGTTGGAAATGTCGGTACATTGGCTTCTGGTGAAAATCAGAAACGTTGGTTTCTCACTTCTCCAAGGAACCTCGAAGATTTGGCAGGAATTTGCTCAAAGCGTTTCCATGTTGAAAGTCAAGAAATTGTAGAAGCCATGTGCAGTGATTTACTCCCTAAGTTTTATTAAATAAGTATAAATTGTCAGAAGTCAAATCATGTAAAGGTTGACTAAACTTTTAAAAAACTTTTAACCCCTACAAAGTCAAATCAGTGTTATTAGATATACTATTAAATACATTTACATACTATATTTATATATTATGATAATTGTTGATGGTTTTCCCTAAAAAATTCGGTTTAACAAAACATTTATACACCTTCTTTTACAAAACAGAGTTAGTATTGCTTTAGAGTATCTTGCTTTCCTACCATCTTCAATAAGCTCACCCTTAGCACCGCCACCATGTATAGGTGCTAGGTATCGGTTAGTAATGTCACTATAAATAAAAATATGAGGCGACAGGAGTGAAATAATTCAGGATGTTCAAATTATTTACTCCTAACAAAGTTGCATTGGTTGCTATTTGCTAAAGCTTCGTGTGGTGTCAGGATGAGAAGACTGTAACTTGCAAACTGGCAACAAGAAAAGAACTAGCTGCTAATGTATACAAAAGCTTCCGTCGGAAGTTTGAGTTAGTACCGGAAACAAATATGATCAAGTCATCCCAAAATATGGCATTAAGCCACCTCACCACATAACAAAGTCACATCCTGAAGGTGTAGTACATCCTACCGCGACAATTTACATAAGACATGAAGTAATGGAACAATAACCACCCCTATCCTGGACTTCCTACTGTTCCAAAACAAGAGATTGAATGGACTGGCTTGTATTTCAGAACATCAGACTTCGAATTAGCTCAAACTATGCATCAGATCAGGGACACGGTACTTGAATCAAACTGTTAGCCATTTGCTCCTCCAAGCAATCAGCATAGAATCAACCGCGTGATTCCAGGAGCTCTCTCCTTGCAGTCTGTATTAGCGTGTGCATGAAAGAGGTGGCGTCGCAGCATGAAGGGTTGGGAACAGAAGCATGTGCCAGGAAAGGAAGTTTTCTCAGTGATCTTCCGCTTAGTCCCTGAGGAAAAATGGAACAAGAATCACCGTAAGAATACTGTAGGTCTGTTTGCGTGTGTTGTAACCAGCCTTTCTAGGCTTGTAAATACTCTCTTGTCTTTTCAATGAAACTAGACATATTCGTTTTGCATTTTCTCAGAAGAAAAGGATAGCTCAATGAACTGTAAAAGAAACCTAATGCAACTGTAAACTCCATTACTTACCTCACATTGTTCTGCACCTTGATGTAGTAATTCGGAGAGATGAAGTGCATGGGGTTCTGCAGCCTCAGGACAGTGCAACTTCTCCTTCAGGGTTGAATAATTCAGAATAAAAGGCAAATCACCAGCCTACATTTGCAGATGAAAAATCCCTCAATTTCAGAGAATGCAAGATTGCTGAAAACTGACGTGTTAGTTTAAGCCTACACATGTACAAAGCAGTCTTGAGCAACCTAGGTTACGATGTACAATAACAAAAGAGACGGCATCACAGGAACCAAGTTGGCAAAAAGAACAAATACCTGAGAAGACGTAAGAATTCCTACTCGGAAGAGTTCCTGTATGCACGACCTTAAGATCTCATAGCGTGCTTGGAGAGTAGGGGGTCCAACATATGCCTTGATGTCTGCCCTGTCAACAAATGCAACATCTGCAAACTAGACGAGCGTTAGCATTTATTAATTTTAAGAATCGATACATGTCTACAAAGTATATCGAAAACGGACGTGAGAGAATGAATATCCAAGATTATGCATTTCTTTGGTCGAACAGATATCATGAAGTGACTTCTGAGCAAGTTGACTTCTCTTTGTTGCTGGCGACACAATTGTCTTAAAAGTTATATACTACAGTATTATGTAGATGGAAATGTGATGTTACAAACATGGGAAATTCCCACAAACATAAAGTTTATTGTGCAATTGCTCTCCCTCCTCAATTTCGTAATTCACTTAACCAAACACACATAAAAATGTCAAAGTTTGTCCAGACGTTGAACATTTACAGCGCCACTGTTCCAAAAACACAGGTAATCATGCAAAAATATAGCAACTTTGCATATACCATACACATAAAACAATAGGCAATCAGCTAACTAAATCATTAACTAACTTCGTAAAAAAAAGGAAAAAGCCAAAAGGCAGAATCGGTACCAATAGCTGTCGTGATGTTTGATGTTGTCAAAATGATAACATTTGGCCAAGCCTTCAGTTTGTCCATTTGTGTTAGCAACGCATTTACCACCTGAAGGATACACAATGAAAGAAGACAATGTAAACATTACCTGATAAATGGTAATGTGGCAAAAACAATTTGGTGAAAACTTTACCCTGATGGAGTCTGAAGGTTCAGAGCCAGATATGGCAGCTTGTCTGGCAGCTGCAAGGCTTTCAACTTCATCTGCAATATTACATATTAAAAAATGCATAAATGCCATAGGTAAGATTAAGGTTCAAAGATACAGCATGCTGCAAATCAGAATTATCTAATCTCAAGTTTCAGTCAGCAATGTATGTAAGCACTACAATGTGTTTTGCTGGCCTGCAGTCGGGGAGCAATGCCAAGGAAATAAACTGTGAAGATCTTCATTAAAATATTAGATTATGATTTCTATTCCCTCAATTCACAAAACATGAAAGTAACATGCTATATTATGTACACACCACTGTCATGTAGCTCAAGAGAGCTCGTTATTTCATCAGTAATGAGGCCTTTTATTAAGTACATATTGAAATGAAAAGTTCTCTATAATCATGTTTACAGAGATGTGTCATCTAGCCATTTCACCAGTTTTGTCGTGAACATACCAATTAATACAAATACCAGGTTGCTTTCTTCCTCCACCATCTCCTGGATCTTCTGGAAAAGCTTAGCTACCTAAAAGGGACAAGGCATACCATGCACATTGTAAAATACAAATGAAACTGTATCTCCAGTGGATAATTTAGTCGGCCAAACTCACTAAGCCTCCATTGCAAAATGTAGTGCGTATTTTGATTAGTTAAGACAAGGATTTGACCGAAAATTACTCAGTTCATTTGTAATTTCCAAAACTAGAACAGGTATCATAGGATGGCTAATTTTCCTGATAATGCAAAATGGTCAACAAAGAAATCAAAACCCAATTACCATAAGAGGCTGATATGATTCTGTATGTGAACGTATACATGATAACATTATCGATATGGGCACATAAAAGGGCATACCAATTTTCCACTTTCAGAAAACCACTTGCTGAACAACGAATGGGCATTGACTTCAACTAATTGACACATAGAATACCTAGTGAAAAGTGTGAGTCATTAATACCACAATATTAATTTTCAAATCATTAGTAACGAATATCATTCAGCATGAACCTTGACTTGAAGCGAATAGAAAGTTTCTGAGCTAATGCTTTACACAATGAAGTCTTTCCTGTTCCAGGTGGACCATGCAAAAGTACAATCCTGCAATTGATGTCACAAGCTTATATGAAATAATTATATATATTCAGATAATAAATTATAGAACTGGAAGTGCACATCTGCAGGGCACTGAGATAAGTAGTTTCACACAAGAGGTCGGGCTTTTACATCGAATCCGAATTCTTTATGTAATTGAACTTCGGAAGTGAACATATCTTGACGATTAAGGTGCGGTTCTTTTGGAATATTTAGCGCACTTCACTTTGGTTAAGTAGTCCACCAAGCAACACCCACCGATAGATTCAAACAAGAGAAGAAAGGAGACAATGGTATACTGTCTAGTTACAGTTCCATTAAGCGCACATGCATGTCATTTATGGGCTTCAGAAGCCAAGTGCACCCCAAACAGTACATAAATAAAGGACTTTACAGGGTTCTATCTTCCATGGCAGTATGATATTTACTGTGAAAAATTTCAACCAACAAATAGTACTCCTGAAAACATGTCAAGCCTTCAAATGCTTAATGATGTGAAAGATGCTTACCTGTTCCATGAAACAAGGCATGGGTCTACACCTCTTTCAGTAAATAGCAAAGCACTAGCGGCATATCTCAGCAACCTCTGCTTGAGACCAACTTCATATAGTAAGCTGCAAGAACTTACGATATCAGAAAGACAACAAAACATACAGAATGTACTGACAATGATATCAAACCAAACCTTTCCCACAATCCATCAAATTCTTTAGCAGGTAGAGCCCACTCATTGAAGCTTGAGAGTGTATCATCTTCACTTGGTTCTTCCCCTGGACCATCTTCACTTAGCTGCAACATAACCAAATTAGCTTGAGCCTTGAGGTGTACAATAAGCATGAACCAAAACAATACATCTTCACAACATGAACCAGTCCATCTGTTGGGAAGAGGTCAATGGTCCAATTTAGAAAATAACTTGAGATGTTTCAAGAGAAACCAAGTGTGAAATTTTAAGTGAAAACAACAAAATGCCAGTAAATCGGCAGCATTAGAAGAAATTTTATGATGTGAGAACCGAGGATAAAACACCTCCAGCACGCAATTTACCAAAGAATCAAGATATTAAACAGTAGCATGTAAACATACTAACATACAATCTTGATTTTCAAAAGAAATTGGTAATGATTCAGACAGCAAAGGTCGAAGTGGTTTAGGGTGTAAACAATTAGATGCATACCTGGAACACATGAACGACAGGCTTAACTTGCCAAAACAACAGAACTTTGTGATTCTCAATCCACTCATCTACATGAAAGGCAGGCATTCAGGAAGAGATACATAAATAATAGAGGTCAATATAGCACATTTTAAGCCTAAGTAAATCATCATACCAGTGTCACATATTTGGATCCTTTTAACATTGTTTAGAAGAAAAGGATTGTCTGTAGGTATCGAGACAGGACCATCAACATAGCTTAAACTTCGAGTTTCTAACATCCTGGTTAAGAAAGCAGCTAATAAATATTAAGTGTGAGCGATAACAAATAAGAATAGCTCATGAAAGAATATAATTGTGCAGATTAATATATATCCTATGAGCTTAAACCCAAAGATTTCTACAGGAAGCTATGCAAATTCCCTGACCTCAGATCTAGCAATAATTTCGCATCATAACACTAAAAAGTGAAGATGGTAGGTTTGTTGGATATCCTGTACAGTTTTCTCCAGTTTTTTAATTAGCCAATGATGAACACAACAATTTTCTGAATGGATTACGGACCAGAAATCCCAGCTGATTCCTAACTTATCATAGAACTTTGAGTTTAACTAATATTTCTCTTGCAATCTAATCATACAATGTGATGCCTTTTCGAAACTTCTGACTACTCCTAATATGCTGGTTGCTACATTGCTCCAGTTTGCTTTTCATGAAGTTAAACAACATTTCTGTTATTTCCACCTAAAGCATATCGAGCTGATTCAGCTGCCAAATCAGTGTATGACACCGTTCCTTCAGATAAATCATTATGCATTCCACTTTTCCAGTGCCCAGCTATATTATCTAAACCAACCCGCCTTAACAGGCCCCGCTGTCAAACAACAGCAAAATAAGCTCGGAATACGAAACAGGAACGAGCACGGACCTCTCGACCGCTGCTCGGACGTCCTCGGCGCGGGCCGTACTCGTGGCGTGCAGCAGCACCTCAACTGCGAGCAGAGAAGAAGAAAATTAACCCCAGCGAAACCAAATCGGCGCACGGTTCAACCATGCGTCGTGGGGAGAGGCCCGAAATGCGTTGCGTCGCGGCGCCCACCTGATACGAGGACCTTGTCGTCGGGCGGGGTGCACGCGGGTACGACCACCGCCGCTGGCTGCGGCGGGGAGGGGGCGGCGGCGATGGCAGCGGTGGTGTCGGCTGCAGGCTCCAGCGGCGGGCTAGAGGGGAAGGCCGGGACAGCGGGAGCGGGAACGGGAGCGGGTGGAGGAGGGCAGGGATCGAAGGATATCTCCATGGGAGCGCTCATGGCGGCCAAGCCCCGCGAGGGAGCCGAAGAAAAAAATTCTAGGGTTTTGGGTTTGGGGAGAAGAAAGCTGAGCTGTGGAGGAATTGGGGAATGGCCGAATGGGGAGGAGGGGTGTCTGGAGAAGAATTGGGTTTCCCGCGCTTGAGGTGCCTTAGCGTGAGGACATGGGCTTTTATCTGCAGCAGGTTAGTGATGGGCTCAGCTCAATGAGGCCCATTAGATTGGCTGTCCTTCAAAAAATAATTTCAGTGGAATTTCATTGGCTGTTTGATGTGACTTTGTGAACTATGAAAAAATTTGCTGAGTTTCCCTCGGAAAAATAAAACAATTTGCTTCACCGATATGTTCAAAAAATCGTGCAATTTTACATGTGTGCGACTTCACCTTTATTTTCTCTTATGGCATGCCCCGATGAGTTATGTAAGGCCATGTTATTAGAAATAGAGTTTATTAAAGTGTATTAGTCACTTATTGTGGTATATGCAGCTCAAAAGTATTGAAATTCACAGTGATACCGGTTGAATAGAGAGGTTGTGGAGACGGGCAAAGATGGGCGGCAACATTTTATCCTTAAAAGGTATGACAATAAGACATATCACTTCACCTTAATAAAATTAGTTAAATGATAATTAAAAGTTTGACCATGTTTATTCATGACAGGGAGTTTTGGTGAATCGGTGTTTGGTTTGTCATGTTTTGTTGAATAATATAATAAAAAATGTATGTGCCATTTCTACACAGAGCCCGAGGTTCCATCCTCCATTTTAGAAAGGTAAAAGGTTGTTTGAAGAACTAGTATACATTTGGAGGGTTGAGATTCATCATTATTGATGTCGGTCATATTGTTGTATTTGTTCTTTAACAAAACGGGCAATTGCCTCATTTTATTAAAAAAGTAGAAGAGAATTGACCGGTTCATTTTCAGGGGAACCGGCCGAAAATCCATACAATGCACCAATATCGTCATGGAACACGACCACATTGGGCACACCACCATAGCCAACCTGGCTACCCACACAAAGCACAGACACACAAGGAGAGCCGCATCGAGGTTGCCACACAGTGTCATCATCATCACTCCTCCACGAGCCAACGACTTTGACTTCACCGGAGACTTCCCAAACAGAGCTCCACACGCGCCTCCGGAGCCCATGCCGGCCTATGCCACCAATTGGCCACACGCGCCAAGGACAAATAGCTCTGACTCAGATGACGAGCTTCACAAGGGAAATGTGCTAAACTTGCACCGACCGAGTACACTGCAAACCACCCGCGGCCAGTCATTGTCGTCGCGGAGACCACCGCAACTCCGACTCTACAGCAGCACGGCTTAGCAGATGAACCCATCGGACACACCGGGTAAAACCAACTAACGAAGCCCCGCCTTGACCCATCTTCCGCTCGAGTCATCATCTTCGCCAAACTGCACACTTGGACCTCACACAGCAGCCCGACAGCCACCATCTTCTTCCAAACCCTGACCGCGGGTGACTCCGAGGCGATGCCCCCAACAAGGAAGAGACACAGCAGCGCCTCCATCACTCGACCCGGAACCGAGGTTTCCCTCCGAAGTCAAGGCCGCGGGCGCACACCTCACGGCGATGCTTCCAAGAAAGCATGTGGCGGCCGCGACCGTCACCATGGCCAGCTCCGGCCAAGCCGGAGCAAGGATTTCTCCCGAGGTGCACAACCACTGCAACCCAAAGCGGCCACCCATGAGCCACCACCATATGCGCCGAAGCTCGTAGACCACCATCCCTTGTCGAAGCCAACTCTGCACCACTAGGCCGAGCACCCCCATGCTGCCCAGAGTCGCCACCGGGACAAGCCAAAGCCGCAGCCCGCAGTGTAGCATCGAAGCCCTCGCCACCGGGCAGTCCGAATTGCCGTCCTCATGGCCGAATCAAACCGTCCGCACCTCCGATCGGAGTCGCCGCTCCGGCGCCCGGGAACCACAATGGCCAGAAAACCGGCGAGCTCCCCCAAACGCGCACGAGGAAGACGAGCCGCCGCTACCCAGCGTGCAGCCCACGCAGCCCATCGGGCCCGGCAGGCCCGAGCACTGCTGCCGCGCCTCCACACCGCGCTGCACCGCGCCACGCCGCGCCGACCATGCCGTCACGCAGCCCACCACCTCCTGCCCCGACGGTCGCCGCCCGAGCAGCCGTCACGCCAAGCGCCGCCACCGCCTACCTGGGGCCGCCGCCGCCAGATGCCGAGCTCCACCGTGCCGCCGCGGCCAGAGGCCCCCACCCCCCTTTGGAGATGAGGCCCGCCGCCACCGCGGCAAGGGCGGGCGGCAGCGGCGGCAGGGGGAAGGGCGAAGGGGGGCCAGCGGCGGGGGGGGTAGGGTTTCCCCCGTGTCACCAGAGGAGGGCGACACGGGAGGGAAGTGTGTATCCTGCTGATTGTTGCTGTTGTCTGATGTATGTTGTATGGTTGTATTTATGATGACATTTTAAAGGGGATAATGCGGAGTGAACATCCATTGCACATCAGAGTCTTCAGCTCTTGGTCACTGGTGGGTTGTGGCTGAAGGAGTGGAGATTTTTTTGCGGGGAAATCAGAGAGCTTTATTTAAAAAAAGCATTTGCTAGACAATCAGCCAACGGGCTACCGACCAAGGAGTCTCGTCCAGCCAACTCTCGGTCCCAATTAGAGTGCTAGCACGCTTTGCATAAATATGAGCCTGGTAGTTTGCTATCTGCATTACATGTTGAATTGCAAAAGTCTTAAAAGAAGAAACTAGCTCTCCAATCTCTAATAACAACGAGAGTTCAAGAGGTTCACCTCCTTCAAGCAGTCCGTCTCCATGATCACGTGAAGGAGTGGAGATTTGCTACATTGATAAATCAGTCATGTCCCATGTATACGCCTACGTAGGTATACCAACTCCAAAAGATGTAATGGAAGACTATGTACTGATTTGCGGGGAAACGGAGGTTGTAAGTGACAGACCGTCAACATAAACTTGTCTCAAATTTCAACTCCCGCAACAAAATTATTTGTCAACTTAAAAGATTTAGAAGTGTCGAAAGGATAAAGCATAATTCTAACGCCAATCTCACTTAATTTATTGAATCTGAAAAGTGGACCCCCATGAAAAACAACCTAACCCTTTCAAGTCGTCAAAGTCAATAGAAAAAATATTCCATGAAATATTGTGCAAACTTTAGGATTTTTTTTCTCTGTAAGTTCTGTTCTGCGGACCAAACAACGTATGAAGATACTAACTAATCGAAAGGTCCCTAACAATGTCAACGTTAACTTCGGTGTCTACTGCAATTTGCAGCACTATGATATTGACACTCCCACGGTATGACTAGAGCTATCTAATCATCACTAAAAAAAAGAGCTATCTAATCAGACATTTCGCAAGATAAGCCGATAAATAAACAACAACAAAAACTAATTCAAAGCGCTCGTGGTGGCAGCCACCACTTGGAGAGAACGGCTTGTTCCATGGATCACGAGGAATCTAACCACCATTCTAGCCCAGGGGTCATCGCAAAAACAAAACAAAAACAATATCGTCCAGACCCATCTCGACCTGTTCCGCTGATAAGAGGCCCTGGCGTAGCGACGTGTCTTGACTTGACCTGATCAAGCGCTCGATCACGGCCAGCTTTGAATCAGTTGGACCTTGCCATGGTCTGCACACGAGGGTAGGATCCATGCCTTGCTTCGTCGACGATTTCGTGCTCCCCTGCTTGTTTTCTACCTGCAAGCCTGATCGCGCTGGCAACAAGAGAGAGAACTTGCAGATCAAAACGTGCCGTGGTTTGCGAGTTGTTCCAGCGCTGGTTGACGCGGCACGAAATAGCGACCTCAGCTGCTGTGGGATTTCGGAAAATTCGACGCGCGACCGGACAGCTCAGCTCTGAACATTCTTGGCCTTGCTTCTTCCGCGACGCAAGAAAATGCCTGAATAATCCACGTATGATATACCTAGATTCGCTTCGGCAATGGTTCAGGCCTCATGCGCGAATCTTGGCGTGAGTGCGTGCACGCCAGGAAATCCGAGCGAGTGGTTCGTCGCGAACTGGCCATAGCCGTCTGTGTGGTTCCTGCCTGCGCACACGATTTGCCTACGACAGTGCCACTACTGAACCCACTGACGCTGCTGCTAGAGGTGCCTGTCGATTTCTCCAATATGGGTCCTCATTCGATCGTGGACCACTATGAAAAATGCTTTCGGAGAAAATGGCAATTTATGCGTGTGGTGTGTGTGAGCGGCCGCACGCAGGAAGGCAGATTTTCTCATGCACCGGCAATGGCTATTGGCTGTTTTTTCCTCTGAAAATACCGGTCTGCTTTTGGCGACAATGACCAGTAGGTATGTAATAATGCTTGCATAGCCCGGTGACGGGAAGAAAAATAATTTCACGTTCACGATACTAGCTAGTAGCTAGTGCTGTCTGCATAACGACAGGGAAGACGAAGGAGAACTGGAGAAGTTTATTGCAGTGCGACTTCGCAACTCAGTCTCCGGCCGGTAGCCAATTGGTCAACGCGTCAATCATGGAGTACTATAGCACTCTATGTGAGAAAATGACAGAAAACTATCACAATTGGAGCAACGGTGTAGGTAAACTACCAAAGTAGTTATGTGGGACACATAAGTACCATTATTCGGGCTAGGCAGTGACAGAAAGCACTGATTCTCTATTTTCCCCCGTTTAACCATGTTTCTGGCAAGTGGGGCCCGCTATCAGTGACGACGTGGCACATAGTTGACGGGGGGACGACTGGCCCGTTAGGTGTGTGACAAAGGAATGATAGATGGGCCCCCGACATTCGCCTACCTGGTTTTCGGCCCAGGTAGAGGGTCTCAGGAAAGGCTTTCGAGGCCTATCAAGGCTGTGGCCTGACGCGGCCTAGGAGCAATACTTGGTGCACAAGCAAAATTTCGAGGAGTCCAAGTTAGACTAGGCCTCGGTTGATCCGATCTATACTTGGCTTGAGAGACACTCCTGAGACCTAGCCTTGACTTATAAAAGGCTGGGAGGGAGGTCTCAAAACCCTAGACTCGCTTCCACCCACCTCACGCCGGAGCGCTCGACAACTTAGAGCTCTCTACTTTCGGCTATATCTAATCTACGCCGCCATTGTAGCACAATCATCACCATCACCACCTCAATACAAAAGTCAGACAAGCAGGACGTAGGCCTTTTACCTTTCGAGGGGGCTGAACCTGGGTAAATCCTTGTGTCTTTCTGCTTTCGTCTGATCGCCGTCGAGTTCGCCAGGTCCTCAATTCGCTTCCTAGATCGAAAGCCCTTCGACATGGGCATTGCCGGGGATAAACCTCGTCAATTGGCGCCGTCTGTGGGGACGACGGGATCTGGATCTACGGATTCGCCGGCTCCATCACCAACCACAACCAAGATCGGCATCAACACTACCGTCGGCATCGCTGCGCCGACCAACGTCGACACACCCGCCAAGATCGACGCTGCCGTCGGCATCGCTGCACCGACCAACGACGACACTACTTCCAAGATCGGCATCGACACCCTCGCCGGCATCGCTGTGCCGGCCATCGTCCACACCAGCCCGATGGAGCTCGAGACTGGCGCCGTCGATTCGACTGTGGTCGATGGCATCTCGCCAGGCACCATCAACCTCATCTCGACGGTGAGCACCATCGACCCCGTCCCAAGCACGGCAAAAGCAGCGCCCGAAGGCTACGACATGGCTTTCGGACTGTTCAATTTCCATGTGGACAGCAATGGAGCAATGGAACTGCTCTCCATCGGCGAATCGGCTCTGCTCGTGGCCGAAGCGACGACACCACCATCCGTCGGGGGCAAACCCTCGGCAGGCGCGTCACTAGCGCCGTCAAAGGAGGAGCTGAGACTGAAGATTTCGACCCCATCAGTAGGGTCGAACGATTTCGAAGATCCGCCTCCATCCCCGACCACCGCATACTGCGTCGACTGCGACGCATACCACTACGTGGGCGCCGGAGATTTCTCACTCCATGAGATCGCCGGCTGTGAAGATCCGCGGGGAGGTACATCAGCTATCTACCCAACGATATCCGAGTGCGATCGGGCTCTCAACGCCCTCACGCTTCGCACCGCACCATATGATCCCGACTACATCGAGGGATTATACTCGGACTACACGTGCTCCGACGACGACGACGTCTACCCCGAAGCTAAGGGGAAAATCGGCAATTCGGCAAGCACCGCCTCACTATGCGAATCTAACGCATCCAGTGATGGCTATGTAGCCGATTATGATTCTGACTTCATGATCGAGGTCGAACCCTATATCGAAAGTGACGACGTCTATCCTCCAGCGCTGGGCGAAATCAGCGACGATTCGACCCCATGGCTCGGAGGCCATTGCATGATGGCATCGCATGCCGACAGAAACGAGAACGACGGCCGAAACCGGGCGGATAGCGGACGCCAGGTGCTCACGCACGATCAAATTCGGTTCGCAAGGAGGGTTTATGCGGGCGAAGTAAATTTCGGTCCCAACCCAAGCCCAAGCGACCTAGCCGCACTGCGATTTGTCGTCCAGGAACAGAAAGATCAGATCAGCGCTGATAGGCGAGTGCTGGAGCGGCGCAGAGAGGAGGCCGACGCGTCCAGCAAAAGGCGGGCGGAAAGGTCATCACACTATTCATCGAGCGTTCAACGCCGATCGAGATCGCGCACTCAGCCCGGGGCCGATATGCACAATATCACCCGAAACCTGGAGGCAGAATTCAATGAGGCCGATTTGATGCCCAAAACCAAGGAAGCAGCAATCATGGCTGCGGCGGCATACATTGCCGCAAACGCATCTAACGGCGATGAACATATGCGACATCTGCAAAATTTAGCACTCGAAGGAGTAAGGGTGCTACAAGGCACGCCTGGCTCAGATCATGGCGCGACAACAACAAGAGTCGCACCACCGCCGGAGCAAGAGGGGCACCCAGCACCGGCGCCGGCCGCAGCACCTCGAGCACAAGTGGTCGAACCCATCAACGGAGAACTTCGGCACGGTCTGGCCCAGAACAGGGTCGACCAGGCACGAGCGCGGCGCGAGGCGCGCCGCTTCGAGGGAGATCATGAGGCCGAAACATTCGGCGGCGCTAGCGATGGACTCTGCGGGGCAGAATGCTTCAGCCTTCTGATTCGCTCCGCACCGTTGCCAAGAGGAATCAAACTCAGCGATGGCGTAGTTAAATTCAACGGGCAGCAGGATCCCCGAATTTGGCTAGATGATTTCATGACCGCTGTCAAGATCTGCGGCGGATCCAGAGACAATGCTCTCCAGTTGTTATCGCTGCACCTAAAAGATAACGCAAGGGCATGGTTGAATAATCTCGCCCCAGACAGCATTCGCTCCTGGGAAGAGTTTCGGCAAGCGTTTATCGCAAACTTCCGAGGCACCTCACAACGCCCTACGTCGTTCGAAGAGCTCCGCTTATGCGTGCAGAAGACCGGCGAAAACCTGAGGTCATACATCTCACGATGGATTAGCCTTCGGAACACGACAGAAAACATCTCGCCCGAAAGGGCCATCGATGCATTTCGGGACGGCTTATTTCAGCGTGACTTCAAGGAGGAACTGGGGCGCTGCAAGCCCAGAACCATCGACCACCTCATGAGTTTGGCGAACGAATGGGCCGATGGCGAAGACTCCATCTCGGCTCCCAGAAGCCGCCGTCGATCAGCAGAACGCGATGGCGATGCGAAGGACCAATTCCATCCCGGATCCCGGAAGAAAGGTCGCCGAAGCCGCTACGACAACACGGAGAACGTAGACATGGTAGCAGCTGGCTACGTGCACGAAGACCGCGACGACAATCGCGATTTACCGCGACGAGGAAACACTTACTACGGCAGTAGCAGCCGTGACTCGAAACCCAGCAAGGAGTGGCGTCGCCGGCAGCCACAGCTGTCGGCAGAAGAGATGCTTGATAGCGGATGTCCAAGGCACACGTACCTCGACAAGGACGGAGTACGAAAACCTGCACACCTCCTCATCGAGTGCAGGGAGTTCCTTCGTCTCAACCGGGCACTTCAGGAGAGGATGAACGTCGAGCAACCAGTGGCAGGGGCGATAGCCTATAATGCTCCACCGCCACCGCCGAACCCACCAGCACACGTCGTACAACAGAGCCATCAGGCCGCTACGATCCAGCAAGCCGAGCAATGACAGCCGGCCAGCGAGGAGGAAGAGTTCCCGCCACCAAGAGGTTTCGTGCCCATGATTCAGAGGGGGCGCCCGACGAACAAAGTCCGGCGAAAGCGCGCGAGAGAAGTGTTCCACGCCGAACACGCGCCACCAGCCACTCCCGAATATCTGAATTGGTCCGAACATCCGATTGGTTTCGATCGGTCAGATCACCCACCGAAGATCCCACGCCCAGGACACCATGCTCTGGTTCTCGAGGCGCAAATAGGGGGTTTCACCTCGAAAAAGGTGTTCATGGACGGAGGCAGCAGCTTGAACCTCATCTACGCAGACACACTGCGAAAGATCAAGATTCCACTAAACAATCTCCTGCCAACGGAGACTTCTTTCCACGGAATCGTCCCGGGAAAGCCGACGTATCCATTGGGGGCGATACACCTCGACGTCATCTTCGGCACTAAAGCAAACTTCAGAAAGGAGAAGATCGAATTCGAGGTGGTCGACTGGCCCTCGCAGTACCATGCTATCCTCGGGCGACCAGCGTTTGCCCGATTCATGGCCGTACCCCACTACGCCTACCTCAAGTTATGGATGCCCGCAAACAGAGGACCTCTGACGATCAGCGGCAGCTTCGCACGGTCAGAAAACTGCGACAAGGACTTCAACGACATGTCCCAGACTTTCGGGGTGCATGAGGAACTGCACCACATTCGGGAAGCCACTGTCATGGACATCGACCCACCGGCGCAGCAGAACGCCCCAGAGTTGTCTTTCGATGCCACCAAAGACACCCGTGAACACCAGATCCACCCGACTGATCCAACCAAGACGGCGCGGGTGTCGAACTCCCTTTCCCCCGCATAGGAAAGCGCGCTCGTCGAGTTCCTCCGTGAGCACTGGAGGATGTTCGCCTGGTGTCCAGCAGATATGCCAGGCATCCCCAGGGAACTCGCCGAGCACGAGCTCAAAATATTCCCCAACGCGAAACCGGTCAAGCAGTCTATGCGACGGTACAATCCAGAAAAGGCCAAGTCGATGGGCGAAGAAATCAACCGCCTCCTCGAAGCCAAGTTCATCAGAGAGATCAAGGAAGCCACGTGGCTCTCGCCACCGGTCATGGTGGAAAAGAAGGACACCAAGATCTACAGGATGTGCATCGACTTCACAGCCTTAAACAAACACTGCCCGAAGGACTACTTCCCCTTACCCCGAATCGACCAGATCGTCGATTCCACGGCAGGATGCGAGCGCCTCTCGTTCCTCGATGCCTACTCTGGGTATAACCAGATACGGCTGAAAGTAGAAGACGAAGACAAGACGACGTTCATCACCCCGCACGGGGTATACTGCTACATGACAATGCCTTTCGGGCTCAAGAACGCCGGAGCTACGTATCAGCGGTGTATGCAGGCATGCCTGAAGGAGCAAATCAGACGCAATGTCGAAGTTTATGTCGACGACATTGTCATCAAGACATCGAAAGCAGATACCTTGCTCGATGACCTTCGGGAAACCTTCGCCAACCTCGACAGATATAGCATCAAGCTTAATCCGAAGAAATGCTCTTTCGGGGTACCAACCGGCCAACTGCTGGGCTATCTGATCTCCGAGAGAGGAATCGAAGGCAACCCGGAGAAGATAAAGGCCATCATCAGCATGCAACCTCCGAAAACACTTCGACACGTCCAGCAGTTGACAGGTCGACTCGCAGCGCTCAGCCGCTTCATCAGCAAGCTTGGCGAAAAAGCACTCCCCTTTTATCGACTACTCCGAAAAACAGACAACTTCACGTGGACCGAAGAGGCGCAATCCGCGTTCGACGACCTCAAGCGACGACTGTCGACCTCCCCGGTCCTCGTTACACCTCGAGAAAAAGAGCCAATGTTGCTGTACATTGCGGCTACAAATCAAGTTGTTAGCTCGGTGCTTGTGGTCGAACGAGCAGAAGAAGGCAAAGAACACGGCGTACAGAGGCCCGTGTACTACTTGAGCGAAGTTCTGTCACCAACCAAGCAAAGGTACCCCCATTATCAAAAGTTGGCATACGCCATCTACATGACGGGGAAGAAACTGCCGCACTATTTCGAGTGCCACTCCATCATAGTAGTGGCTTCGAATCCAGTCTCCAGCATCCTCAACAACCCAGACGCTACAGGGCGTGTGTCGCTATGGGGAATCACGCTAGGACCCTGGGAGATCACGTACCAGCGCCAGTCTGCGATCAAGTCACAAGTCCTTCCGGATTTTATAGCCGAATGGACAGAAGCCCAGATGCCCGAGCTCCCAGACCTGTCGAACAGCTGGACTATTTTCGTCGACGGGTCCAAGCGGGTCTCGGGGGCAGGAGCAGGAGTGGTCCTGGTATCACCGCAAGGGGATAGGATGCGCTACGTCCTCCATATGCGCTTCCCGAACCCCTCCAACAACGAGGCGGAATACGAAGCCGTCCTTCACGGAATGCGCATGGCGAAGGCCTGCGGGGCCACCCGCATCAAGATCCATGGGGATTCGAACCTCATCGCCCAGCAAGTCATGAAGGAGTGCGACGCGACCTGCGCGAACATGATCGCATATCGCGCCATGTACGACCAGCTTGAAGGCGAATTCGAGGGCTGTGAAGTAACACACATCGGCAGGGAAAGCAACGAGGAGGCAGATAACCTGGCCAACGTCGGCTCAAGGTGCCTCCCAATACCGCCAGGTGTTTTCTTCGAGGAGATATTCGAGCGCTCCGTCAAGATCAAACCCACACCTGACCCGGCGTTAGCAACACGTCCGGGGGCTCAGACAACCAACACCGCCCCAGCAGCAGAGGCGGCCAATCTCCCGAAGGATGCCACCGCAGTTATGCTCGTCGAAGCAATCTGGACAAGACCATACTTGGCCTACCTTACACGGGGCGAGCTCCCAGAAGATCCCATCCACCGCCGACAGGTCATGCGGCGCTCCAAGGCCTTCACGATAATCAACGGTGAACTCTACAAACGAAGCACTTCGGGGGTGCTCCAGCGGTGCATAGCGCAGGAAGATGGAATCGCCCTCCTCCGAGAAATCCATGAAGGAACCTGCGGACATCACGCTTGCAGCCGAACCCTCGTAGCGAAGGCCTTTCGGTCCGGATTCTACTGGCTATCAGCTCTCTACGATGCCAGGAACATCGTCCAGCACTGCGAAGCGTGCCAAATGTTCGCCACCAGGCCCCACGCACCAGCATCGGAACTACACACCATCCCTGTGGCCTGGCCTTTCGCACAGTGGGGGCTCGATCAAGTGGGACCCCTCCCCAAATCATCTCGAGGAGGGCATACATACCTGCTCGTCGCAGTGGATAAGTTCTCCAAGTGGATAGAAGCTACCCCGGTCACCAATCAAGAGGCGACCACGGCGGTCAAGTTCTTCGAATCCATTGTGTATCGGTACGGCGTCCCAAACAGCATCATCACCGACAACGGCACCAACTTCACCTCGGGCGAGTTCCAGGACTTCGCCAAAGACCTCGGCATCAAGCTCAAGTACGCTTCGGTCGCACACCCCAAGTCCAACGGCCAGGTCGAAAAAGCCAACGGGCTCGTATGCGGGGGTTTGAAGAAGCGGCTGCTTCGACCCCTCAAACGCGCAGCAGGCGCCTGGGTCGAGGAATTGCCTTCGGTGCTATGGAGCCTGAGAACAACGCCGAACTCCTCGACAGGCTACACACCCTTCTTCTTGCTCTTTAGAGCAGAAGCAGTGCTACCCACAGACGTACGCTACAGCGCGCCCCGCGTCGCCGCCCACGTCGAGGAAGATGCAGACAAGGCGTTAGCAGACGCCCAAGACCTGCTGGACGAAGCTCGAGACGTCGCCCTCGTTCGATCTGCGGTCTACCAGCAGAGCCTCCGCAACTACCACAGTAGACGGGTACGCGGACGCTCTTTCGAGCCAGGTGACCTTGTGCTTCGACTCAAGCAGACAAGCACATCGAAGCTGGAGCCACCATGGGAAGGCCCGTATCTGGTCCACGAGGACATCCCGGGAGGAGCATATCGTCTACGCAACCCGAAAACGGGGAAAGACGTAGATAACCCATGGAACGCCGCGCAATTGCGCCGCTTCTATCCTTAGCTAGCAAGGCTGTCTCCTCTACCCTCTCTAATATGTAATCAAGTGTCGGCAGCAGTCCGCACCCAACATTGTGCCCTCGGCACCAAGCAATAAAATTCAAATTCCTCACTTCATGAGTTAACATATCCGCATACTCACGCTCGGGGGCTCGGTCCTTCGACCCACGCTCGGGGGCTTCGCCTACGCTCGGGGCTCGGTCCTTCGACCCACGCTCGGGGGCTCGGTCCTTCGACCCACGCTCGGGGGCTTCGACCCACGCTCGGGGGCTCGGTCCTTCGACCCACGCTCGGGGGCTTCGCCTACGCTCGGGGGCTCGGTCCTTCGACCCACGCTCGGGGGCTTCGACCCACGCTCGGGGGCTCGGTCCTTCGACCCACGCTCGGGGGCTTCGCCTACACTCAGGGGCTCGGTCCTTCGACCCACGCTCGGGGGCTCGGTCCTTCGACCCACGCTCGGGGGCTTCGACCCACGCTCGGGGGCTCGGTCCTTCGACCCACGCTCGGGGGCTTCGCCTACACTCGGGGGCTCGGTCCTTCGACCCACGTTCGGGGGCTTCGCCTACGCTCGGGGGCTCGGTCCTTCGACCCACGCTCGGGGGCTTCGCCTACAATCGGGGGCTCGGTCCTTCGACCCACGCTCGGGGGCTTCGCCTACGCTCGGGGGCTCAGTCATTCGACCCACGCTCGGGGGCTTCGCCTACGCTCGGGGGCTCGATTCCTTTGACCCACGATCAGGGGTTTTGCTGACGATCGGGGGTTCGATCCTTCAACCCGCGCTCGAGGGATACGTTCTCTCGATCTACGCTTGAAATTTCTCGCCCTCCTCATTAACGTTCGGGATCTCCGACGTTTTACCACATACAAACATAAACACATGTACACAATATATGTACAGCGTGAAGATACAGTCACAGCCACAGGGCCAGTTCATGGTGCCGCGGTACCCTGATTCGCCCTCTGCCGATCACTTTCGACGATAATTTGTCGAGCGATGCAGTCGCCAGTACTTCTACAAGCGGCGTAGTGGTGCTCCATCTCATAGCGGCCACTGGGCGACGGAGGAAGAATCTTCAGAAGCTCTAAGTCAACTTCGGGGTAGTGAGCACGCACGAAAGCAAGTGCGACCACAGCTCCGCTGCGCAGGTGCTCCCGGACAAAGGAATACACGGCGTTGCCGTTCTCGAATCGATCAAGCAGCGCTGGCAAACCTTCGGGCTGGTTGTTCAAAGGAAACATCACCTGATGCACCAGTGCTAGAGCGCTTCGGCTGGTCTCAGACAACACACCAGCTTGAGCAATCCTATCTTGCAGAAGTGTCAGCTTCATTGCCTTCGACCGATCAGCCCAGAAGTTATCAGCAACAGAGTTGGCATGATTCTGGGCAGCAACAATATGTGCATTCACGCGTCGGGCTTCGGCTGCGCTATCAAGGCACGCATCTACGCAAAAGGATCGAAGATCAAAGCCTGCACATCCAAGCCAACACACAGCGAAAGAAGTTCAGAGACTCACACTTCAGAGATTTTCCAAGATTTTCGATCTCGTCGAGGAGAAATTTCTCACAGTCCGCAGCATACGACGCTTTCGAAAGAGCGACATCGACCTTGGCAGTAACAACCTTCAGTTGGCGCTGCGTACTTTGGAGCTGATCGCGCAACGATCGAATTAGTGACAACTCGCTCGAGGAGGGTGCTCTTCGCTCAATGGCACCAGAAGTACTGCCAACTGTTTCGTACGAAACAGCCCAAGCACCAGAGGCCAGCGAAGGATCCTGCATGAGGAGTCGAGCATCACACACAAGAAACGGCAACCGAAATGGCATGAAGATCAATATAACAGCAGAACAAGTTTTACAGCAGAAAGAGTTCTAATCGGGGTCACAGCCCTCGATGTGGACCAGCAAAACTAATTACAAGTATGCATCAGAAGCGCTGCTCGTACTACGCCGAACTACCAGCCTTGCTAGACGGTGCGGCGGACGCGCCACGCTTCCGAGCCCTCGCCGCCGCACGCTTCTCGTTCCTATCGGCCAGAAAGCCCGTCATTCGAGCAGCCAGTTCACGAGCACGAGCGACATAAGTCTTGGTGGATTTGTCACGTCCGTCCTTATCTTTCGGGTATGTGCTCGTGACCTTGTCAGCGTCGAACTCCACGTCGTGCATCATCATCATGGAGAAGAAAGACTCGGTGCCGATAGTTACCTGACGGCGTACCGCGGCAAATAACGGGTCTTCGCCGCCCGCCTTCACCGCCACAGCGTCGAGGATCCCTGCCATGGTGTTGCTGGTCGAATCGGGTACAGACGTATCCCGAACGCGAACCAGTGTCGACCGCACCCGCGCCAAGAGATTCACAACCTCTCGACTCAGGCGTTCGGCAAAGCCGATACTGGATTCGATTCCAGCAGGTCCCTTCATCGCCCCGGCGTCTAATTCGGCAGCAGCTACGCAAACAAACAGACAGCCAGGTCACAACAAGACTTTTCGGCACGAAAATTATTCCGCACAAAGCTTGAAGAACTTACCACGCAAGGCATCAAGTGAAGTTTGCAAGCGCTGGGTCAGCTCTCCTTCGCGGGCTTCGGCGTCCAGACGACTTTTATTCGCGCGCTCCTTAGCTTCGGACGATTCACCCTTCAGTCGGGCGATTTCGTCGTTCAGCTCGGCGACCTTAGCCTTCAAACCCGAATTCTCAGTGGCAAGGTCGTCCAGCTGAGATTTCAGGGCAGTCTTATCAGTAGCAGCCTGGGCCCCAATCCCTAATCAATAAAAGAAGGTGTTCAACAAACGAAGCGTCATGTCATACACAAAGGCGAATTTTACAAGGAAGGTGGCATTACTCACGTCGAGTTTCGTCGAGCTTCTCAGTCAGTCTTCGATTCTCTTCCTCTAAGGCGAAGAAGCTTCTACAAACCTTCGACAAGTCCCTAACAACGGGCTAAAGAAGGCCGGGCGAAAGATTAACCTTCGAATCATGGTTCGGAGGGCAAGCCCAAGTGTACACACTTCGACTCACCCTCGGGGGCTACTAATGGTCAAAGCACGCGAAGCACAAGTTGAAAAACTTTCAGACTTACATGGTTGCTAGGACCGGAGGGCCCGTCAGACGAGGAGACAAGCACGAATTCTTGTTCAGTCGCCTTCTTCTTCGAAGAGGTCGAAGGCTTCGTCAGAGCAACTTCGGGGGCGGTGACGTCGGCGGCCTTCTCTTGTGAATCTGCCGTTTGCTCGAGGGCGTGGTCATGGGGTCGAATCTGGTATTGTTCTTGATCCCCAGGACCGGTCGACGTTTCTTCGGAGGAAGATCTGAAACAGGCATCAATGAGAGAACCAGATAGTTAATTTGAAGTATGACCAGAGGATGTTCAAGTTCGACAAGGAACACTTACGAAGCGTCGATCCCGAACTTCGGGAGAATCTTCTTATCTGTTCGAGATGGAGCGCGGCGGCTCAAAGGCGAAGCGGGGATAGCGCTGTTGCCATCATCCCCCGAAGTAAAATGAGTCTCATCGAGGTCTTCCGAATCTTCGACAACGTCCGCGACTCGTTGTCTCTTCGGGGCCCTCGGTGGCGATGGAGCGGCGGAGGTCGATCCTTCCAGCACTTCGGCAAAGTCACGCCCTGGATATTCGCCCATCTCGGGCTGGGGCGGATAGCATCGGGCTACGTCAATCACCTGTGCAAAGAAAAGGGATGCATTCGACACTGGACGATCCGGCGAAGAAAAGAGGAAAGCATTCGAATAAAAGCATGATCATACCTCGGTGCGGGGAAAGGCTTTGCTAAAAGCTACAGCGCCGAAGATCTTCGGCACAGGATCCTTCTTCTTGATGTTTGTGACGGTGCGTACGCACTCGTCGATTTCGGCTTCGTGCAGCTCGTCTTGGGAGATGCGGGTCGAATCCCGGCGATCGCTATAGTCCCACATGCAGTGGGCTCGAGCAGCGAGCGGCTGGATTCGACGCTCGATGAAAGTTCGGATGAGCTGGATCCCCGAAAGCTCCTTCTTCGGGGTAGCTCGGAGCTGCTGGATCTTCTCCATAAGTGGCTCCGTAATCTTCAGCTCCTCGTCCGAAAGATCGTGTCTCCAGGATACACGAGGTCGAAGAACGACTGTAGGATGGAATTCCTCAAGCCCGAAGTTTTCGCCGTCGGAGGACTTGTCCTTGGCGTAATACCACTTCGTCCTCCACCCGGGATTATTTTCGGGCGCTTGAAGATTGAAGTATTCGACGTCTGGGCGCACTTGAACGCCAAAGCCGCCGGTTTGATATGGCAGAGGGTGCCGAATAGCAAAGATTCGGCGCCACAACGCCCAGTGGGGTTCGATCCCCAGGAAGCATTCACAGAGCGTGATAAAGCACGCAATGTGAAGGATGGAGTTGGGATTCAGGTCGTGGAGCTGAATCCCGTAAGCAAAGAGAAGGCCACGGAGGAAAGGATGTGCCCCTTGTGCTTGAACAGCATCTCGATTGGGTTCTCTTTCGAGATTCTTTGTGTACCTCTCTTTTGTGTCATTCGAATCTACACCGAGTTTTTTCGGCAACTCTGCCTTTTTTGCTCTTCGAGTTCTTTCTTTCGGGCCAGCAGCGCCTTCGATGTATTCGAGGCAGGACTTCGGTCCCTCGAGTTCTTTCTTTCGGGCCAGCAGCGCCTTCGATGTAGTTGAGGCAGGACTTCGGTCCCTCGAGCTATCTCTTTCGGGCCAGCAGCGCCTTCAAGAAATTCGAGGCAGGGCTTCGATCTTTCGAGCTGCTTCTTTTGACCCAATAATACCTTCCGAAATTCGAGTTCGAGTTTCGGACCTTGGAATCATCTTGATCTAACTTGTCTCCCGAGCTATCAACGCTCCTCAATCAACATGCCCGAATTTTGGTGGCAATATACCAGTTCGGATGCCGTATGTCAAATACGAAGGTAAGTCCACGGTTTGCAATACCGGATGGCCCGGTATTCGTATCAAACACGCTCTGCCGGAAATTTTCCATACCTACGGTATGAAGTTTGCACCGATGGACGCATCGGGTGCCTCACAATGAACTGGGCTCCGACCTGGTAAGTCCGACGCGGCTCGGGTCGGGGTAGCGCCAGCCCACGCGGGTTCGAGTCGGGGGACTCGAATCTGAGTAAGCTAACCGTATGTCTTTGCAGCAATGCAATTAACTGAGACCCGGCGTGAGTCTCAGGCCGGTTATGCGCATCCCTCTGCAAACCCAACTTAGTACTTTTGAGGCTCTAGATGAGAGTAACTCGAAAATTTTGTACCAAACAAGCATACTACTCGAATGATTTCTATGCACTCACAGTTTTACAGGCTAAGTGCTCATATCGGGTGCGGCTAAGGAGACTTTCGGGAGGAGTCCCTGCCATAGTCTTCGGCTATCCCAGGCACTCGGGGGCTACTGACGAAGGAATGACAGATGGGCCCCCGACATTCGCCTACCTGGTTTTCGGCCCAGGTAGAGGGTCTCAGGAAAGGCTTTCGAGGCCTATCAAGGCTGTGGCCTGACGCGGCCTAGGAGCAATACTTGGTGCACAAGCAAAATTTCGAGGAGTCCAAGTTAGACTAGGCCTCGGTTGATCCGATCTGTACTTGGCTTGAGAGACACTCCTGAGACCTAGCCTTGACTTATAAAAGGCTGGGAGGGAGGTCTCAAAACCCTAGACTCGCTTCCACCCACCTCACGCCGGAGCGCTCGACAACTTAGAGCTCTCTACTTTCGGCTAGATCCAATCTACGCCGCCATTGTAGCACAATCATCACCATCACCACCTCAATACAAAAGTCAGACAAGCAGGACGTAGGCCTTTTACCTTTCGAGGGGGCTGAACCTGGGTAAATCCTCGTGTCTTTCTGCTTTCGTCTGATCGCCGTCGAGTTCGCTAGGTCCTCAATTCGCTTCCTAGATCGAAAGCCCTTCGACATGGGCATTGCCTGGGATAAACCTCGTCAGTGTGCGTTAGGGTTTAGGGTCGAGACCGTTCTCCCTCACTTCTCTCACTGTTTCTCTCCCGCGCCCTCTGTGAAATGGCGACTGGTGGTGGCGGCGGCTCCTACTCCGGTGACTCCAACCTCGCCGGCGCTGAGGGGCATGCGGCTGGAATCGGCGTTGACCAGGGCATGGAGTGGACGGGGGCAGACGGGGATCTCGTGGGTGCTGCAGAGGCAGCGCCGCCGCTGCGGGCGGCAACCCCACCGCGACCGGCATCGGAGAAGATATGGACCTCGATGGGCAGGACATCGATGGATGACCCGATGAGCCACTACCTCTATAATGGCAGCGGGTAAGTACCCTCTTCTCTGGAATTCTCCTCTTCTCTGTGAGCAAACTTTGAGGATAAATAGGATCTAGGGTTTGGAAAATCTGAGCGAAATGTAGGCAGTGATGCTTGTTTTATGAGGAAAATTAATTGGTATTTGAGCAAAATGTAGGCATTGATGCATGGTTATGTGAGTAAAATTTGAGGAAAATTTAGGCAGTGATGCATTGTTATTTGGAATGTAGGGAGAAGAGTGAGATGTGGGAGCTGTTTTTCCAGTTTGATGGTAGCAAGTTTGTACAAAAAATATTACATTGGTCAGACATTAGATATCTGAAACTGCTCACAATTATGGAGGAAGAGGGGTATGGACTCAGTGACTCACTGTATTATGTGAAACATGAAGGTGAAGGACTAAATGGACTAGATTTAGTTGACAACAATTTGAAGGTTGATGAAATGGTGAGGAAATATGCAAGTACAAAGAAGGTAGTTCTCACTGTTATGAGAGACAGAAGGAACAGAGCCATAGTTCTTTCTCCAGTGAAGAAAAAACAAGCTTTCCATGTAGACCTTGACCCAAATGATGAAGATGTAATAAGCCACCAGTTCTTGAGCCAGGACAGTAGTTTCTGTGAAGGCTGGAGCAGATAGCAGTATGAACACATTGTTAATGCTCCAGTGACACAAGAGAGTGTGTTCTGTGAGAAGAACAAGCATGCAGCAGAAATGGCAGAAGGAGAAGAAGATGAGGAGTCAGGTGAGGAGGAGACAGATGATGATCTTGCAGCCTGGATGCATGTTTCTCAGTTTGACCCAGTTGCAGCAGAAAGAAAGAGAAAAGAAGAGGAAGCAGAATTGCAACAGACAATTGCAAAGATGAAGAAGAGAAAGGCTGATCCAATGCTTCATTGTGAGGGTGAGACAGACGTGGAAGATATATATGACACTCCATCACAAGCAACAGAGGTTCCACCAGTTGTTCCACCAGTAAAGCCAGTGAGAAAGAAGGCAAAGAAGCAAGGACCAACTCTGAGATCACACTCTCAAGTAGAGGAAAAGATTATTCCACAGTGGGCTCCTTCAGATGAAGAGGATGATCCTTCTTTTCTGAAGGAAGAAGAAGATGATGGTTTTGAGCCAGTGCCATTTGTGTTGCCCTGTGGCAGAAAGAGCAGAGCAAAGAAGGCAAAGCAAAGGACTTGGTATGATGAGACAAGGGAGAACCCAGAGCAGCAATTCAAGGTTTCACTCTGCTTCAAAGATGTGTACCAGTTTAGACAAGCACTTTCTAGGCTGCACATTGTGCAGGTAAGAAACTACCATTTCCACAGGAATACACCAGATAGGATAATTGTGTGGTGCAAGCAGAAGGAAAGCAATAAGTGGGACTGCCCTTTCTACATGACAGCTTCCAAGATAAAAAAAATGAGCCTACTTTCTGCATAAAGAAGATGCACCTGAAGCATTCCTGTCCAACTGAGCCTGCCAGCACTAGGGTAAATGCAAAGTGGCTTAGCAGTGCCTATGTTGATGAATACAAGTCAGATATAACAACTTGCATCACAAGTCTGCAAGACAAGGCACTGAAGGACTTTGGAGTTGATGTTGGCAAGAGAATGGCCTATAGGGCAAGGACAAAGGCAATCCAGATAGTGCTAGGTGACCACAAGAAGCAATATTTCAGAATAAGAGACTACCTGCAGACTGTTATTGACAAGAATCCTGGATCAAGATGCATTGTAACCACTATGACAGGGCCTACTGAAGAACAACAGGAAGCAATGCAGAAAGGGCAGGTAGTTGATATTTCTTACAGCCCAAGATTTCATGGTTTGTTCTTCTGTGTGAATGCTGCCAGAGCAGGCTTTCTTGAAGGTTGCAGGCCCTTCATTGGGCTTGATGGCTGTTTCATCAAGCTGACAACAGGAGCTCAGATCCTGGCTGCTACTGGAAGAGATGGCAACAATAATATATATCCTATTGCTTGGGCAGTAGTTGCCAAAGAAGATACTGAAAATTGGCAATGGTTTCTTGAGCAATTGAAGGAAGCACTAGGAGGAGAGCAAGGGAAATTTGGGTACTACACAATCATGTCTGACAGGCAGAAGGGTTTACTCAAAGCAGTCAGCACAGTGTTCCCTAATTCACCACAGAGGTACTGCCTAAGGCATATTTATGCCAATTTCCAGACAACAGGCTTTAGAGGAGAAGATTTGAAGAAGTGCATGGACAATGCTTCATACTCCTACACAAGAGATGGTTTTGATGCTGCAATGGAAGAAATGAAGAAGCAGAGTGAGCTGGCATGGACTTGGTTGTCAAAGATTCCAATGCACACTTGGGCAAGGTGTGCAATGGACACAAATTGCCAAACAGATCTGGTTGTCAATAATTTGAGTGAAGTTTTCAATAAGTACATCCTAGATGTCAGGAACAAACCTATAGTCACCATGCTTGTTGGAATCTATGACAAATGCATGGTCAGATGGGATAGAAAGAGGGAGGGAGCAGAATCTAATTCCTGGGAAATAGCACCTCACTATGCAGAACAATTGGAGTTGATGAAGACATATTCAAGGAGATGTGTACCAAAGAGGGCAGATAAGGGACTGTGGCAAGTGAAGAGTGGCAAGAACACACATGAGGTAAACATCACTAGCAGGACTTGTTCTTGTAGGAAATGGCAGTTGTCTGGGTTGCCTTGTAACCATGCAGTGAGTGCATTATACAAAGCAACATTGCATCCAGAAGATTTTGTCTCCCCTTTTCTCAAAAAAGAAATGTATCTCAAAAGCTACAAACCTGTCTTCACTCCAATGCCAGCTGAGCATGGTTGGACTAAAACAGATACTCCTGACATCATGCCAGCTGCTTTTAAAGATCATTTGAAGGGGAGAAGGCAAGAAAAAAGAAAGAGAGGCAAGTTTGAGGGAGACATCTAGAATGTCCACAATAACTTGTGGAAATTGTGGCCTGCAAGGACACAAGTACACAAGTTGCTCATAGCCTTTGAGGCCAGACCTAGCCATGAGGAAAAATAACCACAAGGTATTAGTCCTGTTACAATATGTAATATATATGCTTATTTATTCCTATAGCATGTTAACAACCTACTGCTTATTTATGCAGACCAGTAGAAGAATGCCTGATGAACAAGCTCCAGGTGCTGCTTCACAAGCTTTAGGTGCTGCTTCACAAGCTTCAGGTGCTGCTTCACAAGGAAGTGCTGCTCCAGGTGCAAGTTACTATCAAGCTCCAGGTTCTTCACATGGTTGGCAAGCTCCAGGTTCTTCAAATGCTTGGCAAGCTCCAGGTTCTTCAAATGCTTGGCAAGCTCCAGGTTCTTCACATGGTTGGCAAGCTCCAGGTGCCAGGGGGATCTCTGCTTATTTCAATGCTGGAGCCAATGCTTCTGCTGGCAGAGATGCATCTGTCCCTCCTATTCCTGGCCTTGGTACCTCTGCATGTGTCACTGAAGACAACTGATAACCATGTGTACTAGATTGTATGATGGAACCTTGCTATATGGTCCTGATGGCTATCATCTAAATGTTGTGCTTGATTTGGTCCTGGACAGAACATTATATGGTCCTGGATTAATTATGTGTAAACCTCTGTTGCTAAATGTCTAGGATAGAACTTGTTATATGGTCCTGGATTAATTATGTGTAAGACTCTGTTGCTAAATGTTGTGCTGAGATCTCTGTTATGCTTGAATTACTTGTGTTATGCTTTGTTGTTGATATATTGAACCAAATGGTCTCGGCAACGAGTCGTCGAGACCATTCTAACTTTATTTTAACCAAATGGTCTCGGCAACGAGTCGTCGAGACCATTCTAACTTTATTTTAACCAAATGGTCTCGGCAACGAGTCGTCGAGACCATTCTAACTTTATTTTAACCAAATGGTCTCGGCAACGAGTCGTCGAGACCATTCTAACTTTGTTTTAACCAAATGGTCTCGGCAACGATGACAACTCAAATTATTCACAATAATAGCACACAGGTCCATACTTTCATAGTACCATAGAATTGTTCACAAAGCTAACCATGACAAGTCAAATTATTACAAAGCTAACCATGACAAGTCAAATTATTACATAGAGGCTTACACACAAAGTTCAAATACCAGTACAAACCAAACTACTAGACTAATTGTTCAGATAGCTTAACATATGACCTTACACACATTGCTTAACCAACACACAAGCTTACATGCAAGCTCACTCAATCATATCATAGATATCTTTGATCTGCTTCACCTTGACATGGTTTGCTTCTTTCTGCTTAAGGAGATCATAAATGGCATACTCCAGCTTCTTCTTCTCCTCCTTCACCTTGTCCCTCTCCTTCTCTGCCTGCAACCTCAGACATTTATGCATATTGCTGGTAGATGCATCCAGAGTCTTCTTCTCCTGCAATTCAGCCCTTGCTTCCATCAAACTTTGCTCAGCTTTGGCCTTCAAAGCCAAAATAAGCTGCTTCTCCTCCACAACCTTCTGAATCTCAGCTTGGGCATTCTTCAGATCAATGTGACACTTCTCAACCTCATCTTGCAACAGAAACCTTTTTTTCTAAATTATTGAGAGAGTCATTTACTCTCCCTTCTTTAGTTTCTCCATACATATCCCAGAGCTTGCTAAGGGCTTTCTGGAGTGCAGCTGGCCACTCATCATCAACCCAAAGATTAAAATCACACTCCTCTCCATCCTACAGTACATAACAAGAGATGAAACCTTTAGAATATTTCCTACATGTAACAAGTTGACTTCAAAAAAATTTACAACACACACCTGCCCTGCACAGCCATAGAATCTCCTCCCAGTCCAGCACCTATCAAAGCAAACAAATCTGGCAGCAGGTGCTCTGTGCTTACAGACGATAGGCTTCACACCATCGTCGGCTAATCCGCAAAAATCCGAGTCGTAGGTAACGTTCAAACTCTAAAATGACAATAAGACACATTTACTGAGACAAATTTGAGCCTAACATCAAGAAATCCCCAAATCAACATGCGGAACCCTAACCCTAAATTCCTTATCAAGGGCGGAGAGACTAACCGTTGCATCCGATCTGGTGTCAGCGGTCGATTCCTCACCATCGCCCCAAGAAACCATTGCAGCAACGGCCTGCGGCGGCTGTAGATCAGCGGCGGCGATTGAACAGAGGCGCGGGAGAGAGAAGAACAGCGGGAGAGAGAGAGCAAGAACAGCCGAACAGCTATCTTATACCGGCGAACCTAACGCAAACCTAACGGCCGAGTCATCCCACCGTCAAACGACTGTCCGGTCATCACTGACAGCGGCCCCCACTTGCGAGAAACATGGTTAAACCGGGGAAAATACAGAATCAGTGCTTTCTGTCACGGCCTAGCCCGAATAGTGGTAGTTATGTGTCCCGCGTAACCACTTTGGTAGCTACCCCTCACCGTTGCCCCAATTGTGGTAGTTTTATGTCATTTTCTCCGCTCCATGTACTCCTAACAGAAACTTTCGAGATGTCCATGGCAACGAATTTTTGACAGAAGAGACTACCTGCGCCACCGTATTGTCAAAAAAGACCCCCTATGAAAAAATTGTAAAAAAAGACCACTCCTCGGTGGCGGCATGTCTGGGCAAGCGACACGTGTCACTTGCCGCCTGGGCCAAAGACGGAATGCACCTGCCGCCACCCCCAAAGCCGTCAAGCTGACTTTCGCCACCCGAGTGGGCCCTGCCGCCTGGGCTGAATCCGGTGCCATGTCAGCTTGCCGGATTCAGCCCAGGCGGCAGGGCCCACCGGGTGACGGAGATCGACGGCGATGGCTGTCAAGCCAGCTTGCCGGCTTTGGGGGTGGCGGCAGGTGCATGCCGGCTTTGGCCCAGGCGGCAAGTGACACGTGTCGCTTGCCCAGACATGCCGCCACCGAGGAGTGGTCTTTTTTGACAATTTTTTTCATAGAAGGTCTTTTTTGACAATACGGTGATGTAGATAGTCTCTTCTATCAAAAATTCCATGCCAACTTAAACGACAGGCCTCCGTTTTATACCATGGAAGCTAGCCGCTGTCTTGCACCGAACGTACGGAGTAGTGGAGTACTACAGTACGTAGGAATGGGATATGTGGACAGCCGCGCCAAATGGAGACAATCGAAGACGTCTTCTTTTACGGTCTATAAAATTTTCATAGCACTTCCTTTTGGCCGCTGTCTGGCCGTCGATGTCTCCGGTGACCTCGTCAACTCCGGCGCTTTTCGTCCGGCTCGGAATACGTGGACACGGGCCTGCCTTCCTTCGTGGCTTGCATCTCGTAGCCTGCCGGCCACGATCGAGAGTCTCTTGCTTTCTCCAATCAAGGCACAATGATTCCAAGATTCAGCAACAACCTGATTATAACAAAGTTCAGATACTTCAATAAACGTGACA
The DNA here is from genome assembly GCA_007115705.1 of Dactylis glomerata. Classification (NCBI taxonomy): domain Eukaryota; kingdom Viridiplantae; phylum Streptophyta; class Magnoliopsida; order Poales; family Poaceae; genus Dactylis; species Dactylis glomerata. The sequence continues at coordinate 2,893,980 of QXEO01000121.1, read as the reverse complement.
TATGTTGCACGAAAAAAATGCGAGAATCCATAAAATTCCGGCCTCCGAGTTGAGTAAATTTTAAAAAACCATCACATTTCAGTCGAAAACACTCAAAACCACCGGTATTCGTCTAAATTGCAAAAATACACCACTATTATAAGAATTCATTGCAATGTGTATTGATTGTTTGTTTTAGCTAGATTAACACGATTTCTGATATTGGGCCTCAGTGTCAGTGCTGACGTGGCACACTAAACCGGTCAAAGGGGGAGACATATCTCAAGATAGGGACTTTTTTTTATAAATTTTCCTATTTCTATTTTTCCTTCTTTTGTACCTAGATAACACACCAATAGACCCGTCGCGACCTACATGCCAGTCACCGGCACCGCTCGTCCCCACTGCAACCTCCATTCCGGTCACTAGTGCCGCCTTCCCCACCACCACCTCCGTCTCGGTCGCCGCCGCCTTCCCCACCACCACCTCCGTCTCGGTCGCCGCCGCCGCCCCACCACCATCTCCATTCTGGCCACCGGCGCCGCTCTTCCCAACACCATCTCCTCCCGTCTGCCGATGTCGCCCTCCCTGTCTCTCTTCCCGGTCAGCCTACCCACCGACTGTATCTTCAGCGCCTCGGGATGGAGAAGAACTCAGAGGAGATCGGCGGTTTGACGACTCGATGCCGGAGTCAGAGAAGATGACCGCGGCAGCGAGGTCATCGCCCCATCCCCTATCTTGCGCCCGCTCTCATCCTCGCCTCCCTCTCCCACACCACCGACACCGCCCCCGTCCCCAACCGTCGGCGCCGCCCCCCGACTATCGGTGCCGGCCCTGCCTCCATCCCCAATCGTCGGCGCCACCCCCGCATGTGCCTCGGCTGGCTCTGCCCCTGCCTCTATCCCCGACATCGACCATCCATGGGAGGGCTCCGGCGAGCTCCGACAGCTCCGACAGTGCTTCCACCCGCCATGGGCGACGTGGGTGAGCGAGCAGGCGGGCGGCGTGGGCGAGTTTGGCCCACCATGGGAGGGCTCCGGCCAGCTCCGGCCAAGCGGCAGCCACGGGCGGTGCGGGAGGCTTGACAGCTTTGGTCCACTAAAAAAACTTAGAGAACCCCAAAATTCTTATGCGCCATGTCACCACTGATAGTATGACCCGCTATCCTATGTTAACACTGCTAAAATTGTGAATTAGTGCACATTGCAACGCATTCTCGTAATAGTGGTGGATTTTTACAATTTAGACGAATAACGGTGGTTTTATATATTTCCGACTAAAATATGGTGATTATTTGGATTTACTCCTCCGAGTTCGAAGTTCTGCTCCCGTCCGTTTGGAGGCTCGTGAATTCCACGGAAAAGTCTCCGAAGTTCCACGTAAAAAGAAAGCGCTACTCTAGCTCGGTCAGCAATAAATAAGCGTCCCTACACGTAACCATCCCAAGGATGATGCCATCTTGTCTCCGTGTCTCCAAGGGGAATAGTAGCGAGGAAATTGACGTTGGCTTCCTGGGAATCCCAGAGTTCCTCCCTTCGGACCACATGCCACGTTACACGTCACGTCCATTCGTCGGAAGATGCCCTCGGAAAAAAAATCAATCTGGCCCGAGCCAGGCAGGAACACGATGCGGTGCGTGCGAGTCGTGCGTGCGATGACCTGTTACTTGGGTCCGGTTGGTGGGGCCGTATACGCTAGGAAAGAAACGGATAAGAACTTTTTGATTCCGTGATACACTAGTACTACTTCTAGTTTTTCTGCATAAAGCTTGAGGAACAAACACTGGGAAATTGAAGATAAGGTGAAAGAAACCAATTCTACATTATCCTCTGGTAGGAATTATAATTGAGCTGGATGCCAATCATCATATCCATAGTAGCGAAGCAAAAATATGGAAACAACGGAAGCCATTTGTTTTCGTGATTGTGAGATAGATCGGCAAATTCTATGATCAACAGGAATATTCTAGGACACGATCCCATCGCCAATCTCTATCCCAGACAAACATCGGGCCGCTCGGGGACTAGTCCAAAAAAAAAAAAATCAGCAGCTCGTACGCACCACCGGACCTCGGCGATGGATATGAGGGGGAGGCCGGCCACCACCCAAACGGCTATAATTGGCCTCCACGTTTCCTTTTCAGCGCAAACGCTCCACGTTTTTCCAATTCGCCCACGCGGCTCTCCCGTAATTACCCCCCAGCCCCCGCCGCGGCACAGCGCAGCACGGCCCCATAACGGGAAACGCCAAAAACCTAGAGACCTCGAGGGCCAGGACCCAAAAGGCGCCAGCCAACCACCGGAGGCGCCCCCAGCAGCGGCGGCGGCGGCAGCTCCCCTCCCCGCGGCGATCGCTGGGGAGAATCCGCCAGCTCTAGCGCGCGGCCGCGCCATTGAGAAGGGCTTCTTCGGCGGCGCGCGGTTCGTTCGGTAGGGGGATTTCTTCCCGTCCCATCGCGTCCCCCGCCCTCGTCGCGGTCGGATTCGTCTGCTCTGGCGGCGGCGGGTTAATTCCCGCTCCTCCTGGGCGCCGCGATGCCGGAGGCCGGCAACTACGGCCACAAGAAGAACGACGGCATCTGCAACAGCGTGTGCGGCGAGGTGAGCCACTCATTCCCCTCCCCTCCCCCTCCCCGGCCCTGCCCCGTCCAGATCTGCCATGTTCCATGCGGGGGCTCGATCCCTATAGCGTTAGTCCTGGCCTGGTCCGGAACGCGTCGTGGATGCCGCGTGATGTTTTTTTTTACTCTTCTCCTGTCGCCGAGGTCCGGTTTTCGGTTGGGATGCTGGTCGGAATTTGGGAGCGGAGGAAAACCTCGCTCCTCCATGCTTTTCGATCTGCCCCTGCTTCGGATGATGCGGGGATTAGGTAGGTGGAGCTGCGGAGTTCGGATCTTTCACGCCTTTTCGGTGGTAGAATCTGTCGACGTGTCCAAATTGCGTGTTAATGCCTGTAGGGATATCTTGCTTCGATCAGGTGCGCTTGTGCCGTGAAAGCTTCGTTCCTTTGCGAAATTGCGGCCTAATGTTCCATCCCTGCTTTGTTATGAAAAGATGCAGCTTTTGGTTAGTTATCATTACAAGACTCTTTAGCGACTGGTTTCGTGCGATTATAGCTTGTGCATTTTAGCTTCTTAGAAGCATTAGGTTCTGCTGTTGCTATCTTGCATAATTTTGCCAACCTTGCGCTTCAGTATTCGCGAGTGATGTTGTCTTTAGCCTTTGGGGTTCATGCTTGTAGCTGTGGCGTTAGTTCATCATTGGTTCTTACTAGTTTTGCACGGTGGTAGTCAGTTTCCGACGGACTTTTTCATCCAGTCTTTTATGGTATAGCATAACTCGTTGCGAAAAAGCTAATGTTTGGCCAGTGCTTTTGGTGGTTATATCTTTCTGGCAAGCAGGCTTTAGTTTTTGCCTTGTTGGCATCTTTGTTCCTTCCTTAGCGATAGACTTTACAGAGTATACACAGCATATGCCTGAGTTTTAAATAGTTGCTTTGGAGTGGTTGGCATGTCGATACCTTGTGCTTTTATGAGTTTTGTTTTGTCTATTGTTGTCCTCTTGATTTCTTATACAGCTTATTATGTGTGTGCTTGCAGCCTGCATCAAAGGCTGTTTTGGCCATGTCAAGGCTCAAGTGTGCGCTCCGGGGGTTTGATTTTAGGGTACTTCTGGCCCTCTTGATTGGTGTGCCCATGGTAGTATTGATGATATATGCGCATGGTCAGAAGGTCACATACTTCCTGCGCCCAATCTGGGAGTCTCCTCCCGAGCCCTTCAAGATAATCCCGCACTACTACAATGAGAATGTCACCATGGGGAACCTGTGCAAGTTACATGGTTGGAAAGTCAGAGAGACCCCACGTCGGGTTTTTGATGCTGTTCTCTTCAGCAATGAGCTTGATATCCTTGAACTCCGTTGGAATGAACTCAGCCCCTATGTGTCAGAATTCGTGCTGCTTGAGTCCAACTCAACTTTCACTGGCATGACAAAGCCCCTCCACTTCAAGGAAAATCGCCATCGTTTTCGGTTTGCTGAATTGCGGCTGACATATGGTATGATTGGGGGAAGGTTTGTGAAGGGCGAAAATCCATTTGTTGAGGAGTCATATCAGAGAGTTGCCCTGGACCAGCTAATTAAGATTGCAAAAATTGAGGATGATGACATATTGATCATGTCAGATGTTGATGAGATCCCAAGTGGGCATACCATCGATCTCCTGAGATGGTGTGACGACACTCCGGAGATAGTTCATCTTCAGCTCAGGAATTATCTCTACTCATTTGAGTTTTTCCTGGATGACAAGAGTTGGAGGGCATCAATACACAGGTACAAATCTGGGACGACAAGGTATGCGCATTACCGGCAGACAGATGTGCTTCTTGCTGATTCAGGGTGGCACTGCAGTTTCTGCTTCCGCTACATCAGCGACTTTGCCTTCAAGATGCAAGCATATAGCCATGTGGATCGAATTAAATTCAAGTACTTCCTGAACCCAGAAAGGATTCAAGATGTGATATGCAGAGGGGCAGATCTTTTTGACATGCTTCCTGAAGAGTATACATTCCAAGAGATCATCGCCAAGTTGGGCAACATTCCAAGTACATATTCTGCTGTTCATCTTCCTAGTTTCCTCCTTCAGAATGTTGACCGGTACCGGTATCTTCTCCCGGGAAACTGTAGGAGAGAGGGTGGCTAGGCTTTTTGATTTGCTTAGCAAGCTGCTGTGCATGGGTGCCACTGCCAGGCTGCTGGAGAGCGGTTGGCTGTGGTAGTTGCGTCTGCTATGATTGGCTGACTTAGTTGATGGGTTGTTCGGGGGGTGTGGTTATGGATGCTTGATTTTGTAACGTGTAATGGAACATGGGAGCACCTGACAGCATAGCGCATGCTTGATCGAGGCTTGTTTACCACCGGAAGTCGTTGCTATTCATATTCCCTCCCCGATTGATATATAAACCCAGAGCTTCTGTAGATTGACATTTAAGTGAAAAATTCAGATTTATATGCTGTTCAGCTGGCCTTACCCTGTAGATAATTTACATGTGCATGTGTTTATATTTTCACCTAGGGTTGCTCTGTTTCTTGCGTTGATGCCACCGTTGAGCTATCTGATATCTTGACACCATTGAGTTTCTGAAACGAAACTCTGGCTCCTGATGCTGTTTTAAAACTGGGGTGACCAGGTTAGTGTCACTCCATATGTTGCAGTCTTGAAAAGCAAAGGCATTAGCCGGTTTCTTCAGTTTTTCTTCTGCATGTGATTCCTCTGTTCTTTAAAGTTTTGCTCCTTGCAAAAAAAATAAAAATCGAGGCTTCTCCAAAAGATCAATTAGATGAAAACTGCTGGCCACTATTAAGAGCAATTGCACCTATCGCCCTTCCTACTGATGATGATGACGACTGACGAAGTTAGTCAGATAGTTTCTGAGTACAATCTACCACTCCACTTGGAACCACTGCGTCATTGTATTGCAATCAGCAGGTCGTTTTGTGTGAGTACACGTATAGATTTTTGCTAAGTTAAAGCGCGCATACCTCAGACCGCCGACACGGACAGTTTTCAAGGATACACCTTTGGCATGTGTATCAGATTCATAGAAGAAGAAGCCAAGATGATCGATACAACATCAATGAAGGCAACCTGATACAAACGTAACGCTATCTGAATAACAACACAACCCATAACCACCGAAAGACAAGAACTCGCTTTGCACAACCTCGTGTTAAATGGCGAGCAACACACTAGGCCAGTAGACCGCGTCACAACCGAAGGACACTCTAAAGAGCTGATTCCAACTCCAAATTGGCACAAGTTGACGCACCGCTCGCCCTTAAGCGTCTAAGAGTCGGTAGTTGAACGGCAGGACCGAACCAAACCGGAGGAGGCACTGACCAAGAAGTGATGCTAACGGTGTACATTGCGCCTTGAGAGGCCACGCTCTGAGTGGGGGCCACGCCAGATCAAACTGATGCACCGAGGATACCACCCACAACCTAGGTAACGCCTCCAAGGAGGGAACGACATTGCCGCGCCGTCGCCACCCGATCCGAAGATGGATCTAGGGTTTCCCCCGGTGCTCGAGGCGGGGAAGCTCAGGCAGGGCCATAACGATGCCTTCAAGAAGGTTACGACGCCCACAGGCGTCGTTGTCGTTAGCATGAAGCAGAGATTTTACCCCAGCCCTACCGTCAATCCCCGAGACCATCAGATACGCAGAAAAGAGCCGCCTTTAGCCTACCGCCATTGAGAGGTGAGACAGAACTTGCCGCATTCACCGGTCCACCATGGTCATCTCAACGGAACTGGACGGATGTCCAGGCCGCCACCACGCCGCCGGGAATCAGGGATTCCGATAGGCTCCACCGTCTACCAGCCTGGGATCGGAGAAGAAGCCCCCCCAAGTTGGTAAACCACCGCGGCTATTGCGCCTCCACGACGCGTTCCCGTGCCAGCGTCGGAGCCGTGGCCCGCTCGGCCCGTCCAGGCCCAGATCAGGCTCGGATGCCAAGCGTCGCCACCAGCATCCGACCACTCCACGCACAGCATCCTGCCACCACGCCGCCCACACGCCTCCATCGCGTCGCCGAGGAGCCGTCGCCAAGGAGCTGCCACCGTCGAGCCGCGCCAGGCCCGCGCCGCCACGCCTCGGGGGAGGGAGGGAAAAGGGGCCCACCGCCGCCGACGCTGCGCGGGCTTTGCCTAGTGACACTCTCCGGCGACGGTGAGAGGAGGAGGTCGGGGAGAGGAAGCTGCTCCGGCGGCTAGGGTTTCCCCCAGGTCGCTCGCGGAGTGACCTCGGGAGGGACGGGCGCGACACTGTCGGAAAGCGGCACCGACAGTAAAAGTCAAGATGCAATGACTATGTTGGCCCTAATTTAGATAAGATCATGATGATGTTAATCGGCTCCGGAATTAAGAGTACGGTGAACCATCCATCTAGATTAGAGCATGAACACGAAGACCTTGATCGACTTTCGATTATAGTCATGACCTTGCGCGTCGTAGCTCTGTGCCTCTGCTCGTTGGTTGACCCTGGGATGCTGATGCCGTGCAGGCTGGACGAAACTCCGGGACTCCTTTTGCCACGCTCACATGCGCCGCTAGTCGAGCATCCTACAGCCGTCCATCTACGATCCTAGGTGTTGAACGAGTAGGCGATGTCAAAGTGCAGGATCAACGCTGCACTGCTGGAGATGTCAGGTAACTGTAGCTGTTGATCGGCTGAAAAAAGGGTCAAAAGTAAGCCATGACAGGATCAACAGTTCAACACTGCAGTGCCGGAGAGTTCACGTCAAGTCAAGGTGCTTGGACCTGGGGACCCACCCTGCCCTTGCCGCCGCGTGCTATGTGTGCGTGGCCTCGGTTGGGAAACAGGAGCCGTGCATGCCGAACACGCAGGGGTACTTGGCCTAGTCTAAACAAATCAAGCACAGATAAACTTTTTTAACACTTCAACACGAAAGACTTGCAAAAGGCTCGCAGCATTTAGGGTGATATCGTACGCGTGGTTCCATGTTCAGGGCATCAGGGACACGTTGAACCCGAGACAAGGAGCCAGCTGGCGTGATCTTACCTTGTTACCTTGGAGAGCAAGATACCAGGCGGGGACAGGCAGGGACTTGGGCGCAAGAAACAAGGCCAGGATCCGTGGGTCCCGCTCGACCCACGCCGGATGGCCACCGCCGGCGCACGGCGAGTCTAGCTAGCTAGAGCCTATATAGCCTAGTCCCTCGGGGTGGCCTGCCGGCTGTGCGTGCCCGTGCTATAATCCTTTTTGGATTCTTTAGTCTGATCGATCCATGAATAGAGGTTTTGTGCAGTTTGACTCGGAGAAGATATTGCTGCGTGTACTCCGGCCGGGGAACAGAAATGGTGAGTAATCTGATCTGACTAGGATTGTAATGATGACGTGCACGTACTAATCATTCGTGCACGCACGTACATGGACATAAATCATGATCACGGCTAATCATTCAGAAGTTCAGATCTTCGTGAGTTCCATCAAAGTGTTATCATTATCCACGGTTGCTGAGGGAAAGTAGTAAATCCCAAGTCGATGATTCGGAGTACATTGTTCTTGATGGTTTAATTGATTTCAGTTGCTAGTTTAAGAGGTAGAGATCAAATGCCAATATATCCTTTCACTCGCCATTTTTGTAGGGAGTAGCACTAGTAGTCTAGTACTAGTTCTAGAAAAAAAGAACAGCAGTACTAATCAATAAGCATCTAACAGATACTCCATATCCAAATGGGATTAGCACGCGCTGACTATAATTTTGACAAAGAGCACGGTCTCATCTGCTCAGGATAAATCACCATCTTGCGCGACCTGCCTCTGTTCGGTCTCTGCTAGATTTGACAATGGTCGCGTCAAATCAGGTTTTTTTGCTTGGATCTTGGTGTCGCGCGGCGCGTGCCGGTCCTATCGGAGGCTCTGCAGGCCGAACAAGGAACAAGCAGGGGATTTGCAGCGATTTTGCCTCGTCAGGGGGCAATGAAGTGATGGGTAAGGCTGGAAGGGAGCACTGTAGTTTCGTTCCCAGGGAACCTTTTCATTGCAACACCAACACGAAGGAGCCGACGAAATTTTGGGCGATATCTTGTCACCGAGATATCCGTGTATTCACCTGCTGGTACTACATGTGTACGCGTGGTTTCATGTTTGGGGACACGTTGGCCCCGGAAGAAGTACCTTGTAGAGGAAGAATGGGGAGTGTACTGTTGATGCGGCGTCGTGGCACGAAACTAAGCCATGAAGCGTGGCTCCGATCGACCAGGGCTTCACTGTATGGCTCACCGGCTAGGCTAGCCGGCTGCCGGGCCTAGCATAATATAGACCACATCCATACGTGGGTACAAAATCTTTTTTTTTTTAGCAACGGGTACAAAATCTTTTGGCAAGTTAATTTTGCCTGGATCGATCTAGGAAAAGAGATCTTGTGCACTTTGACAGAGAGAATATATTTTGGCCTGTTATGTGGGGAACGGGAACAGGAAGATAGTGATCATAAGGACTCAGATTATTCCATCTCACCTCAGATTTTTCTATGTTTCCTTGTTTGTTAGGTCGGGTCACCCCAATCGGGCACTGTCCACCTCGTCCCGAAAAGGTGTCTTAGCTAGGCTGAGTAGAGAAGCTTAAATCGAGCTTCTCAACTCAGCCTCGCTAGGTTCCTCCTGCAAGGCCGCCCACCGCGTGGGCCTGCCCCCAGTCCCCTCTCTCCTCCCCTCATTCTTCTCTCTCACTCCCTTGCTCACCGTCGCCTCCCAGACCGCCGCCCACCGCCGCCGCAGACGCTCCCCCGACCGCCACAGATGATGTCGCCAACCGCCGTAGCCGCCACCGACTGCCGTAGACTGTCGCAGATGGGATCTGGCGACGGGATCTCCCGCAGCGATGGTTGACGAGGGGGTCTGGGTGGCCCTCTCCCGACGGTCCGCGAGCACACGCATGGCTCTGGGCCTCTCCCGGCGTCGTCGACCTCGCGCGGAGCGGCAAAGGCGCGTGGTGGCGGTGCTTGTCTCCTGGTGGCGTGCTCGGTGGTGCTCATCTCCTGGTGGCATGCTCGTGGTGCTCGTCTCCTGGCTGAGGCGCGTGGCGGCGGTCGGTGAGGTCCTACCTCCAGGCGGCGTTGCTCGGCGTGTTGCACGGGAGGGTGGCGGCCGCTCGTCTCGCCGGCGTGTTGCTCGACTCGCCGGTAGTGTGCCGGAGCAAGTGCCGGAGCTCCATAGGGACCTGATTGATTTTAGTTTTGTGTAGGTACTCAATTGCATTTTAGTTTTATATTCAAGGACCTGATTGCTTTTAAATTTTCTATGGCATGGCTCAAGTTATACAACTCTACAAAACACCATCTCATCTGAGCTAAGCCAAGGTCATACGACCTACCAAACACAACACAAAAGACACACTTGGCTGTAATGGGCGTAGCTGGTCTCAGCTTGGTTGAGATGAGATAAGCCAACCGAGCTATCAAACACGTCCTAAGTGTAACGGGTAGATGCAGATCATTCCTATTAATCCTTCTCAAGATTGATTCTTCCTGAGCTCTAGCAGGATTAAGTCTTGTTGCTATTCATGTTTGGGGCATTTTTCTGAACGGTGAAGGGTGTTGCACCCAACAGCTGCTTATAAATTGTCGGTGGAATACAATTACAAAGAGGTCCTTAGGAAAGGAAAAATTGCAGCGTGGCCCTGCAAAAGTGCAAAGAAGACATCAGATCTAAAAACGTGATTAGGTCCCTGACGTCTTCTTCCTCCTCCACAACATCAACGATGCTACGAGCACGGCTAGTGACACCAACGTCGGGGACTCGCCGTCTTAAAGTGAAGATGGCGGGGGTGGCTGCCCTACGACCTTTTGGTCCAACGGGACAACAGAAACATGCTATCGAAGGCCGTCGGAGAAGAGCTCCCCATGCACTTGTTGAAAGGAGGCTCGCCTCCACAGGATGCTACACAGGCGACTATTCGGCACCGCGCCATGTACCGGAGCATAAGAGACCTTCGCCGCCTCCGAGCTCAAGAGGACACGTAGCCATATCCTTCTACTAGCTCAAGAGGCAGCAAACCAACCCTAGGAAAGTCGACATCTCCACCCGCCGATCCCTCGTGAGGCGGCAGAGGCCTTATTGAGGGAGTCATCGGAGGCCACATTCTCCGCAGTGGGTTAGGAAGAGCAACCCAGCTTCCACCAGATCCGGCCACGATCTGGCGAGCTCCTGACGACAGAAATGCCGCAGACTACCAGGGTGATGTCCTAACTAAACCTGTTATGTACACTACGGGTGCCGGCGTCTCCCCTCATCTCATCTTAACCGAAATCACTGGTGAGGTTCACCTCTGGTCGGCCCGGCGCAAGCAAAGTTCTCTAGCTAGGAGAGAAAGTGGAGATAAGGGAGGAATGATTACCTGTGATGTTTGGGGGCCTTGAGGGAAAACAATAAGATCCAAGTCCGTGTTTGGGACATATTTCATGGTTTAACTAATTTTGTTTAGCCGGAGATAGAGATCAATTTATCCTTTCACTTATCATTAATACATTATATTCCAGCGCTACAAAAGTGGAGCAGCAGTAATCACAGGAACAAACAGAATCTCAGAAACATTTCCTCTCGTAGGAAAGAATCCAGCCGCGCGCGGCTGCACCCGAGCCGCCGAACCGGGCTTCCCGCCAAGCAACCGGACCGAGACAGCAGGAGGGGGTTGCTTGCTGCCGTAGGCAAAATATTTTGGCTTGCACCGAGGCACGTTCCGGTCTTCTCAGCTCGCGCCTATTTAAAGGCCGCTGCCCGGCCACTCCAACTCCCACACCTCTCACTTGCGCAGAAGTTCCCCTCTCTCGGTTGCTTGCTCGCTCTCTCCCTCCTCACCTCGGCTCTCAGGCTCCCCAGTCCCCACCGCCCCCGAGCAAGCAGCCTCCCGTCGCAGCGCAGCCCAGCCGGGTGCCCATGGCAGGGTAAGCCGCGTTCCGGTTCTTGGGTCTGACTTTTCTTTTTCTGCTCTCGGATTTTTCTTGTTTTATTTTCTGCTCTCGTTCTGGGTGAAATCGTGACGGGATTGGGGATTGCGATGGAGGGTTTTGGGTCGATCCAGAGGGGCGCTGCGATTGATCGGGCAGCGGTGGATTCCGGTGCGGGCGTGGTTTTGAGGCCGAAATCGGATACTGATAACATGAGCCTCCCGAGCGCGTGGCAGAGCAGATGTTGGTCTGAGGGAGCAAATGCGGACGAGATCGTCAGGGAGATGCCCGGCGTAACGCCGCCGACGTGGTTCCGGCCAGGTTCGTCTTGACACCTGTGGTGGAGGAGGTTGCCTTCCTCTGGAAGGAAGAGCAGAGAAGTTCTGAAAAAAAAAGACAGGAAACAGATAAGGGTCATGTTCTGTTCTGAATTTTTTTTTTTTTGCGGGTAATGTTCTTTTCTGATTTGTGGAGCTGTGCGTGTCCGTTCCATTGTTTCGAGATAGTCACGAAGCAGAGTAGAGAATCGGAGGTTTGTGCTGTCGGGTCGTCGATTCGCTGCTACCGGCTACCGCTAGTATGCGCGGGTGCAGGTTCGGGGTTCAATCAGTACTGCTGAACATGAATCGATCCCGTCTCGTGGCGAGAGCTGATCGCAGCTTGTCTGTCCCGTTCAGTCCGGCTGAGCAAATGCGTGCGACATCGTCAGGGGATGCTCGGTGCAGCGCCGGCGACGTGATTCAGGCTGGCTTCCTCTCGTCACTGAAGAGGACAGGAGGTGCCTTCCTCCGGAAGGTAACCGAGGTCTCAAAGAAAAAAACAGGAGCAGCAGAGAAAGGTAACGCGCCGCGCCGTCACCGTGAATCCGGCCCGGTTCTACTCGTTCTCGCAGTTCAGTGCACGGGTTTCGCGGTCTGCCGAGGTGGTGGTGGAGGAACGGAAGGAAGAGAAGGGTACTGTTCCGTTCCGTTATGTTATGTTCCGTTCCGTTCTGTTGTGATTGGTGGAGATTGAGATCTCGCGAGCAGAGATCGCCGATTTGTGCTGTTGGATCGCCGATTTTTGGTGGCTGCTCTGACTGCAGGTTCGGCGTTTGTTCAGTATTGCTGGATCGACCCCATCTCGTGTCCGCTATGATCGCAGCTTGTCCGTCCCTGTATGTTCATTTTGAGATGGCCATGAAGCAGAGACAGATTTGTGCAGCTTGATTGGATCTTCGATTGCTGCTAGTACGAGATGGCGCAGGTCCCCCATTCAGCATTGTTGGATCGCAGCAGTTGACTGACTGGACATTTAGGGGTAAAGCACTGTTTCGGTGCGGGCTACGCGAGCGGTACCAAATCGAGGCAAACTCTGAATAGTAGATCAAGATCGGCCAGCGAGATGATGGGGGATAAGCTTCATCGTCGAGAGGGAAACAGCCCAGATCACCAGCTAAGACCCCTAAATATGACTGCTCAGTGATAATGGAGGTGGGGGTGCAAAGGCATACATGGTCCCTGTTGGCCCCTCAATCTGCCAGTGGAACGCTTATTCAGAACTTTTTGCGCTTTAGTGATTATTAGTGCCCTCCAAGTTTCTGTTTCCTTGCAGTGACACCCAAATGACAGCTGCTGGCTTACGAGGAGCGGTACATGTTCAGACAATTGGACATGTTGTCACCGAGTGCCCGTTGTTCAGATCATTGGCTGCTTAGATCAATGGGCATGGTCTAGAGTGGCCTCCATTTTGCTCTGGAACAGGGGACGAAACAGAGCTCCTGGGCAATGCTCTGGCTATGATTAATCTGGGACTCCAAGAATAGCAATGCAAGGCTAAAGAACTGCTAACTGAAATTATTTGAGTAATAGTTCGTTGTCTTCATTCCTACTTTTCTTCTTCGAGTTAATGTACATGGTAGTAAGCAGATCTTCTCAGAAACATTGACTATTCTTGATAACCTATCATTATACCTAGAATTCAGGTAGATAAAATCTGTCTGTAAAAACTCTTCCATATGTGTGCATCTAGCTTAGTTGCTCCATTGTGCATCTAAAAATGGTCCGCCCATAAACCTGAGATAGCTTTTTGTTAGGTTATGTGGGATCTCTGTTATGAATAATTAGTTGATTTTTGAATTATCTGTTTGTCTCTGTTTGTCTCAACAGACGCTTCCTAAGATAGACTAATCTCAGAGATTCTCCTGCAGGTCATTGATTATTAATGGGAAGATAATTGCTGCGGTAATAACAAACCCAACTGGCGAAATCAAGGATTTGGCTGCATCAGCATGGAAGGAGTGCCCAAATTGCAAATATCATATTTATAATGGCGATGTAAGTGTTGTTAACTATTTAATATGATAGCTAGTTTTAAAAAATTGTGCTCATTTGTGTAGTAATTTTCCCCATTACAATTTGGTGCATAAAGGTCAACAGTGATAAAAAAATACACTAGTTGAGTTAGTTGCTTGAGTACTTTGTTTATGCGCAAATTGTTCTTAACCAGTGAGTTGTTCGATCCTATACGCATGGTATTGACATATAGGAACCGACAATTTCATTATATTCATTTTTCCGCTTGATATGATTTCTGAAACGTTATGTTCTAGAGCACATAGATGCTAAATTTGTACCTTAATCTTGATGAGCAGACAAGTCAAGAAACCCATTTTAAGGTTATGCAGAGATACCTCGCCGCCTAATCACATTTCTATTTTTTACATTGAGTGTGAAGTGTCATGTATTCATATACAAAGGGTGTACATCATGATTTCTGGTTGCACTTCATGCCTTGTATTGCAGGTTTCATCGCAATGGCCTAGACTCCCAGTTGGTGTAAAGTTTGAACCATCTGATCAGGAATTGCTTATACATTTAGAAGGACAGGTTGGCAGGGAAGCATCCCATGTACTTATAAATGAATTTATTCCTACCATAGAAGAGAAGGAAGGAATTTGTTATACGCATCCAGAAAATCTCCCTGGTACAGGATTCTTTTTCTACACTGCTATTCGTACTTTGCAGAGTAAAGTCTTGGTTAGTTAAATTTTCAGATGCCCTGCAGGTATCAAGATGGATGGGAGAAGCTGTTATTTTTTCCATAAAATCTCTAAGGCATATGATGTTGGCTCGCGCAAGCGTCGCAAGATCAGTAATAGTACTGACACTGATTGTGATGAGCAGATGACATGGCATAAGACAGGCAAAAGTTCAGCCATCTTAGATAATGGCGTCATAAAAGGCTGGAAGAAAATATTGGTTCTTCACAAACGTTACAAGGGAAAGAAAGTTAAAACAAACTGGACCATGCATCAATGTCACCTTGGGCCAGAGGAAGGTGAAAAGCACGGCGAGCTTGTTGTTTCGAGAGTCTTTTGGCAGGTGAAAAGCAATACTGGGAAATCGCAGATTCATGTTCCTGCTGAAGAATTCGGTTCATCTGCTGTGAAAATCGATCCTACAACCCCAAAATCGGTCCTAAGCGGTAGCCCATTCGAAACAGAGCAGAATCAGGTAATCATCGTCACTGGCTTTCATAGTTACTGCACTGCTATCAACTGCCATTCATGTTACTGAATTTACTGAAACTGTGACAGGATGAGGAAGAGCCCGGCTCATCTGCTGTTCAGCTTAAGGCTGATGCTGAAGAAATCGCTGGAAGCTCACAGTCTATCGACTACGATGTGCTGCTGGACCTGGACAAGCACCTGCTGCCCTATGACGACATCTCCGACGCCCGCCATGAGAAGCCGCTGCCTTCCGACTTCCATGGCATCGACGTGCTCGCATTCTCTGACCCGGACTGTACATATCTTCAAATGCCTCTGGATTTTCCCACTCAGGCCGTAAGTGTACCGTGTGTTGCGTTCTTGCTCGTTTCCCGGTGTGTTTGTGAGGCAAATCTCCTCACCGTGTGTTTCTTTCTTGTGTTGGTTCGCAGGATAGCTTCGATTGCTGAACAGAAATGGGGCATAGCAGAGAGGAGCACCGGTCGGAAGAGGGGTTCTTACGTAGCCGCGCAATGCAGAGCAACTGCCTTTCCTCGTGATGTATGAGTGATCCATCTCCCGAGGAAAATTTTGTATATATGATGTTTCTGTCTGCGAATTAGCGTGCCTCACCTATGTTTCTAGTATAGCAGGTATTAGTAAATGAGTCACACATTCTCGAGGAACATCTCGACTCGGGAGTCTGTCTGTATACTCAGCTGTTGATGTGTTGTACTTGTAATGTTCGAGCACCATTTGGGTGCTTGCTTTGAGTTGATTTTTTTCCCGTTGAGAAGGATTCTAGTTTGTTCAAGTGTAAATTCTGCTGCACTCCTTGTTGGTCTGGCATAAATGTATGATATGGCATGTTAATTAAGTGCTTCTGGGGAGATCAATTAGGTAGTAATTCATCTTTTTTTGAGTAGTTTCCTGCTTTAGTTACTTCAGGGTAACTACTGCTTATACTGGTTCTGTTTATTTCAAATACAGACGCCGAGGCTTGAATTTCTTTGGAGAAGAAAAAAGTGTTTTTTGTTTCATAGAACAGTGAATCGACACAACAGAATATTTTTTGTGCTTTCGGGACGAGGTCGGCGAGGGACTTGGCGATCGCCTTGCGGAGCGCCGCGTCCTCGGCGCGCGGCGCTCCGCGTCGGCGAGGTTAGTCGCTGCGTCGTCCTTCCTCGGCTTCCGCTTGCGGCCGCGCAACGGTGGCGACGAGGTGCGCGCTCCCTCGCGGATGACGAGGGCGCCGCTGCTGCGCCTCGATGGTGCGGACGGCGGCTCCTACTTCACCGTCCTCGGCATCGATGCCGACGACTGTGATGCCGACCTTGACGCCGACCCGGACGACGCCGACTCGGAGGAGCGGGATGCCATCCGCCATGGCATCCACGAGCTCCCGCGGCGGCGCGACAGAGTCGGTGGCTGTGGCGGCGGCATCCCGAGGACGAGCGAGTTGTCGCGCTCGATGTGCGCGAGGACGGCCTCGAGGGTGCGGCCCGGCGTGCTCCACCAACAGCGGCGGCCGGCGGCGTTGTTGCGAACAGGAGGAGGGGGAGGGCCGTCGTACACGGCGAGTTCCCGTTCGTACCTGCGCCGGAAGAACGCCGTCCACGCCTGGTAGTTGTCCGGGTAGAAGCGCGGCTCCGCGCGCTGCTCGTCGCTCATCGTCTCGAGCACCTCGTTGATGGCGGCGTCGAGGGCAGCGTCCACTAGCGGCAGAGGGATCGGGACACCCCCACGCTCAGGCGCCAGCCTCCGCCCTCTGGGCGCGCGGAAGTTGGGCGGCGCCGGGTAGCCCGCCGCGTAGAGCAGGCGGCCCTCCCACTGGTGCAGGGAGCGCCGGCCGAAGCCATTGTTGGCCGCACCATTGTCGGAGCCGTAGCCCGCCATTGCTCGTCAGGTTTCACTGGAGAGTGGACTGGGGAGAAGGGGGCGAATGCGGCCAGACGCGCGGTAGGCCGTGATACGTCTCAAACGTATCTATAATTTTTGATGCTCCATGCTTATTTACCTACCATTTGCTTTGTGTTTTGTTACACTTCGGGGCGTTTTTATGCATTTTACGGAACTACCTATTAACGAGATGTCACAGTGCCAGTTTCCTGTTTTCTGTTATTTTTGCGTTTCAAAAAGTTACACAGGAAATATTCTCGGAATTGGACGAAACAAAAGCCAAACCTTCTATTTTTCCCGAAGCATCACGAAGTCCGAAGATGAGACGACGGGGGGCCAGGAGCCAGGCTCACCCTAGGGTGGCGCGGCCTACCCCTCGCCCGCGCCACCAGGGGGTGAGGCCAGCCGGCCCACTCTCTGACGCTGCCCTTTCGCCTATATATTTCCCTTGACGGGAAAAACCTAAGAACGGATCGCTTTTCCACGAAACATACTGCAAACCGCCGCCGTCATCGTCGCGAGATCGGGAGGATCTAGGAGCTCTTCCCGGCACCCTACCGGAGAGGGGAATCCCTGCCGGAGGCCTTCTCCACCACCGTGGTCGCCTCCGGAGTGATGTGTAAGTGATACGTCTCCAACGTATCCATAATTTTTGATGCTCCATGCTTGTTTTTACACCATTTGTTTAGTGTTTCGTTACAATTCGTGGTATTTTTATGCATTTTCTGGAACTAACCTATTAACGGGATGCCACAGTGCCAGTTCCCTGTTTTCTACTGTTTTTGTGTTTCAGAAATGCTACACAGAAAATATTCTCGGAATTAGACGAAACAAAAGCCAGACGTCCAGATATTTCACGGAGCTTCTAGAAGACCGAAGAGGAGACGAAGTCGAGCCAGAGGACGGCCACACCATAGGGCGGCGCGGCCTAGGGTCCACCTCTGACGCTGCCCCTTCGCCTATAAAGACCCCCTGACGGGAAAAACCTAAACACCCGATCACTTTTCCAGAAACACATCGCGATCCGTTGCCGTCATCGACCCGAGATCGGGAGGGTCCAGAAGCTCTTCCCGGCACCCTGCCGGAGAGGGAAATCGCCACTGGAGGTCTTCTTCATCGCCATGCTTGCCTCTGACGTGATGAGTGAGTAGTCTACCTTGGACTATGGGTCCATAGCAGTAGCTAGATGGTTGTCTTCTCCACCATGTGCTTCATGTTTAGATCTCGTGAGCTACTTTACATGATCGAGACTACCTTTATGTAATTCTACATGTTGTGTTTGTTGGGATCCGATGAATATTGGTGCTATGATTGAGTTGATGTACTGAATTTTATCTTATGTTATCTCTATGTTGTTTATCATCTTGCATGCTCTCCGTTGTTAGTAGCTATCTTGGCCGAGTAGTTGCTAGTGACTCCAAGAGGGGGTATTTATGCTCGATAGTGGGTTCATGCCTCTATTTAATCTGGGGGAGTGACAAAAACCTCTAAGGTTGTAGATGTGCTGTTGCTACTAGGGAGAAAACAACATTCATATGCTCGAGGGCATACGCTTTGTTTACATTACACACTTTGCTTAATGCAATTATATGTTGTTCGCAACTTAATACTTGTGGAGTTTCTCAGATTGATTCGCCACAAGTGGATTATTAGTCATAGATGCAGTTGGATGACAGTCTATGTATCTTGCTGTAATGCCCAGAGTAAATCTCATAGTGATCCACTCGACATGCACGTTGTCTTTATTCTATCAATTGCCCAACTGTAATTTGTTTACCCAGCATGTGTTATTTTATCTTATGGAGAGACACCACTAGTGAACTGTGGACCCCGATCATATTTCTATTATATTGCTATCACCTATTTACTTTACTCGCATTGTTTACTTTACTCGCATACTATTATTATTTTCCACTCGATACACTCATTCCTTTGTTTTAAGCAAACCGGTGAGATTGACAACCTCATCGTAAGTTGGGAGCAAAGTATTTGGTTGTGTTGTGTGCAGGTTCCGCATTACAGCTGGCTAAGCAAAGCTTGGACGAGGCGCCTTATAAATTATCCGGAGCTGTCGCAAGCTAGCAAGCATCACCTTCAGTCGTATTGGCTTCTTCCTCTTCTGATCGACATACCTTGGTTTCTTACTGAGGGAAAACCTTGCTGCTATATTCATCATACCTTCCTCTTGGGGTTCCCAACTGGACGGTGATTCACATCAACCATACCGCAAGCATCAAGAATTTTCTGGCGTCGTTGCCGGGGAGGAAAAAGAAGACTTCTGCAAGGGGAGTTTCGCACACACATCCTTTACTTTGTTTTAAGTTTTGCTTTATTTTTACTTGCATCGTTTTATCAAAAACACAAAAAAATTAGTATCCTTTATAGTTGTTATTTCTTTACTTTAGTTCATTATGTTATTCCCTAAGTACATTTTGGAGGACCTCTCAATAGGTAGTGGTTCAATTATTGGGAAAAGTAACATTGAGGAGTTCTTTAATCATATTAGTATGCATAAAGATGTTGATGAAAAGTCTTTGGTTGAGCTTGCTCCTAGTATTGAAGTTGCTTCTTCTTATTTAATTCACATGTTGGAAGCTAGGTTTGCTAGCCTTAATCCTTTTATGCAACACATGTTCCTTAAGCTTCATGAAATTAAAGATCCTGAAAAGAAAGCTTTTATCTTGGAAACTTTGCGTATAGAATTTAGAGATATTGCCATTGAAGCTAGGAAAGTTCTTAATCGCTTTAATAAACTCAGTTCACCTATAAAGGTTATTAGTACAAACAATGAAGGAACCGAAATACCTATACCTAGCAAGCTTTTGGGATTGTATGAAGCTTTTGAAAATAATTTTGATTGGATTTGTCCCAAAAATCTTTTTAGTTATTTGAGTGAACCAAAGCGTGATCATAAAGGATATTCAAAAACTCATTTGGATACAATTCAATTCATTGTTGAAAAGACTCCTATAGTGGATCCTAATGCTTCTTTCGAAATTACTTGATTCGCACTTTCTGCACCTAGCTCAAAGGCGTTAAAGAAAAGCACTCTTGGGAGATAACCCAATGTTTTTACTTTTAGTTCTTTTTCTTTTATTTGAGTCTTGGAAGTTATGACTACTGTAATGACCTCTTCTTATCATTTTTATTTTGTTTTTGTGCCAAGAGAAGCCTCTAATTTGAGCGAGGTAAGATTTGGGAATATTGCTGTCCTGAAACAGTTTTCGGTGCTGCACCGTAAAAATTTGTGAAAATTCTCTGTATATCTTTTGGACCTGAGATTTATTTTGCATATGCCCCAGATTATATCCAAACTTTCATTAGTTGAACACTTTTTGATTTGAGCAACAGAAAACCCTCTAAAAATTCGACCTTTGTCAGCTGTTCTGTTTTGACAGATTTCTGCCAATATTTGTGTTTGCCGCTTTATCGCTTTCTTTTTGAGTTTTTTTTATCATGGAACTTTTGGGGAAGTTGCTACAGTAGTATATACTTTATATGTGGTGGTTTTGAGTTGAAACCTGAAGCAAAAAGGGTTGATTCTATGTTATGCTTACACTAATGTTGCTAATAGATTTGTGTTTAGCTTTGTATGAAGGAAGTTTTCAAGTGTAGGGATCGGAGAATGATGAGATGAGTTGAAGAATGGACAAAAGCTCAAGCTTGGGGATGCCCATATCACCCCAAGAAATATCCAAGAAGTACAAGCGTCAAAGCTTGGGGATGCTCCCGAGGCACCCCTTCTTCATCGGCAAAAATTAGGTCACCTTTCAATACGCTATATTTTTATTGCTTCATGCATTATGCGTTTTTCTTGGAGCGTCAGTTGTTTTTAGTTTTAATTTTTGTTTAGTTTTGTTTTCTGCAATAAATGGTTGGACCCCAACAAATTCCTTTTGGAGAAGTTGCCCTGTTTTTCATTTGCCAAGAACACTCCATTTTTCACTCTATTCGTTTCCACGAGTGTTCTCTTTTTCTAGAACTGCATTTAGTTTTCGATTTTCGCCTTGATTTGTGTTCAGATCTTGTTATATCTTTACATCAAGGTGTATTTTTGCCTCTGGTCTATATTGGTTTTCATCAAAAGAGTTGGTTATAAAAAGTTCGAATGGTGTTGGAAAAGAGAAAAAGCTTTATGCAAAAAAGTGGTACAAGAAGGAGCTTGTGTAGACTGCGGCCTAGGCTTTTGCATGTCGTGCTTGATGTCTTTTTGATAGCATGCTTAGTGGTTTTGCTGTAGCATAACTTGTCTCAAATAACTGAGATTGCTTAATGAGCCTTTGAAAAAATCATGCATTGTTTTAATTATTTGGAAGCATTATTTTAGTTTTCTCCTTGATGCTTTATTTGGGTTGACATGGCGCATGCTCACACATGTTAGACTCGTACAAAGTCTCCATTGCCTCTGTGATCATTTAGTTTTTGACTTTTGATGCCGTCTTGTGCTTCTTTTAATGTCGCTTTGTCGCTTTGCATGATTATGGCCATTATTGCTCTCTTAGTTGGTCGCTCCCAGTCTTTTGCTAGCCCTCACTTTGTACTGAGTATGAGCTCTACTCGTACATCTAACTCCTAAAAACCAAGTTTGCCATTGTATTCACTATAAATTCCTATGCATGGTATTTGTAAGCCATTCCAAGTAAATTTTCATGTGCTACCTTTCAAAAACCTTCAAAACACTTCTCGTTTTGTGACACTATTTTCAGCTCATGGGGACGTAGTGGTCGGATTTGCTATCTTCCATATTGCTTATTCCAAAAGGAAAAAAAAGAGAAAAAAAAGGACACTCCTCCATGGTATGTGAATGTTGGTGGGCACCCGATGAAATCAGTTAGCCATGGTTGATGGGTTCGTAGCATAGAAAACAAAAATTTTCCTACGCATGAACACAAAACTAGCCAAGAACATCTACGAGATGGTAGCAACGGAGACTAACCCTCGAAGACCGGTAGCGGGGATTACGTTCCCGCACAAACGTTGCCAATGGAGAGTCGGGGAAGACGCACGTAGTCGACATAGTCGTTCACTTGACGTAGTCGACGTAGTGGTTCACTTGACGATCATGAGATCATGTACACGGCGCCACAACCGGCGGCGCCCCCGTACTTGGTCACACGTACGGCTTGTCGTCGACTCCTCCACGCCCTCGGTCCAGCGGGGCAGCGGAAGAAGGGATCCGTCGGACACTCCAACACACACTTCTCCAAGTGTATAAATTACGAACTAAAAATTCGGAAGAGCTTCGCTAAGCTAAGACGGAAATTGGGCAGCAACTATGCGGGGAAGGGGAGAATCAAGAAAGTGTGAAGAGGGAGAAGAGGGGCTCCTTTTATAGGAGAGGAGGTGGCAGCCCCAAGGAGGGGGTGGCCGGCCAAAGGAGAGGCCTCTCCTCCTCTTCATGGTCCTCTTCATTGTGGTAACTCCCTCTTCATGGTGGTAACCCCCTCATCAACATGAGGTAACCCCCATTTAATTTTGCATGACATTCATGCTAATTAAAATTCACACTAATTGAATTAATAAAACATTTTTATTTCTTTAATATTTGTTAATTCAATCAATTAACAAATATTAACAAATACCCCTTGAGTTATTTTGATATACCGAAACAGTTTCGACGCTTTTCTGAAACAACCCTCATGTTGTCCTGTAATTCGATCGGAGTATCGTATCCACTCAAAAACGACGGCGAGCCTTAAGTGTGTCACACTACGGTTCGTAAATAACATGGACATGATCGAGACTCCTCTCCAATAAATAATCATCAGCGGGATCTAGAAATCCATGACGACTCCCACTTACTCAATGATGAACTAGTGATCATGTGAACCAATAATGAACATAGTTAATTCCTTTTGTCTCGCGATATTATTACTTGTCCGAGATCCGATCATTTGGTATCAACCATACCTAGTTCGATCTCGTTCCCGACAAGTCTCTTTACTCGTTCCGTGATAATGCATTCCCGTGACCTAGTCACATGCTTGCAAGCGATTCCAATGCAATATCACGAGAAGGGCCTAGAGAATATCTTCCCGTCATCGGGTCGGACAAATTCCACTTTTGATCCATGAGCCTCAACTAATACTTTCAGAATACCCAAATCAACCTTTATAATCACCCTGTAATGGTATGACGTTTGATATCATCAAAGCACTCTTCCGGCATCAGTGATTAACATGATCTCATGGTCTGAGGATTAGAACTATTTCGTATGAGTTTGATATAGCAATGAAACTTGATGACTTGATCGTATTGCTATTCTTACTATGGGTGTGAGTGTTCATCACATCATTCTTCTAATGATATGACCTCATTATTAACAACATCCAATATTCATGATCAGGAAACCTTGATCATTAGTTAATCAATGAGCTAGTATGGAAGAGAGGCTTTACTAGGAACCTTTTTAGTTTATTAATCATACAAGTATTAATGTTTCCGATTAATACAATTCTAGCATGAGAAATAAACATTTATCACAAACATGGAATATGATAATAACCACTTTATTATTGCCTCTCGGGCATATTCCCTTTAGTCTCCCACTTGCACTAGAGTCAATAATCTTGTTGATACTTGTGTATATAACACTTATGGCATTCACGTGTTATACGTACGTGTTTGCATGTGGTTAATCTGATCTCCAGATCTGACACTTTCAGTTCTATGTGTATTTGCATGTCTTTGCGTCTCTACGCATCACTCATTCTCAAATGAGATAGTTGGGTATAAATTTGGTCCTTTGGTGAGACCTTAGTTCCTTTAGCTAAAACCATGTTGACACTATTGTCGCACAATAGATCTTCATAGTAATAGCCAGCTTGGAACTACACCTAGTTTGATAACAAACTTCTTGACACAAATGCTCTCTTTTGCTACTTCTAAAGCAGCCATATACTCAACCTTTGTTGTAGAATCCATCACAATATCTTAACTTTGGAACTCATCCAAATCCATCATGGAACTTGCTTCCATTACATTGTGCCACCTAAACACATAGCTAAAATTGAGATAAACTTAATTTGTATCTTGTGACAAACTTAGTATCAATGTAACACTTTACAATGAACTATGTGTCACTTTGCCATACATAATATATATCCTTAGTCCTTCCAAAGCACATAAGGATATCCCTACTATTGTCCAGTGATCATCTTATGACATTTATCACTCTGGTATATGCTCATAACATTTAGTGCATAGGACATATCTGGATATGTACATATCACGGTATACATGATCGATCAAATCATTCATGTGGCTTCACTTATCAAGTGTCAAAAATACCTGAATCTTGTTTCAACCTCTTTCATGCGGCAAGAACTTTTCTCGTCGTTTCCATATTGAACTTTATTCAATATTTCATCTATGTACTTTGGCACAACCATATTGGCACCTCGATCTATCTACATAGACATCGAGACCCAATATTTTGGTTTTGCCTAAGTCTTTCATTAAAATCTAATTTTAATGAAATTCTTAACCTCTGTCAATAAAAGATACATCATTTCCAATTAACAATATGTCTTCTATATAATGTACTAAAATTATGTCTCAATGCTCCCACTTAATTTCTTGCAAATGCAAGCATATTCATCGTATTTGATGAAACTAAACCTTTTAATCATTTCATCACGGTGAATATTCCAACTCCGCGATGCTTACTTCAACCATTGAAGTTTGCATGCCTTTTTAGCATCCTTTGAATTTACAAAACCCATTGGACCATGTCATGTACATGTCCTAGGTAACCATTCTATTAGAAGAATATTGTCTTGTTTGTTCAACTAACATATACCAAACTTGGCATGTGTAGTGGTTGCTACAGTAATCTGTCTAGACAAAAATATCGCTATGAAAAATCAAATCTTGTCATAGTCAACTCCTTGAACATAATCGTAAATAGTTTTAACGATATGTCGACTATTTCATAGATGTTAAACATCCTTGTCTGTCTTTATAGATCCTAACATGCTCACTGGGCTTCATGCCTTTCTGAGGGTCTTCCAAGTTCAGAAACTTGGTTTGTCGTGTATGGAACTATCACGGATTTTTATGGCTTCTAGCCATTTAACGGAGTTAGGGCCCATCATCGCTTCTTTGCATGTAGTCGGTTCATCATTGTCAAACAACAATAATTCATTCTCAAATCTAACTATTTGATTATTTCCTGACTCACGCGGTTCAATAGGAACTTAGATCTCAGTGACCACAACCTTTGAGGCACATGAGCCATGCGCATTGTAGCCACCTCCGGGACACTTCCCGGCGATGTGCTACTCAGCACATATAGCTTAGGTTCAATAACCCAATCAAAGTTCTATTGTCCTCCCACTTAACTTTTCGCGAAAAATTCCTTCTCAAGAAACTTGACGTTTTCAGTGACAAACACTTTTGTCTTAGGTGTTCTGGAGGAATACCCAATAGTTACTTTGGGATAACCTACAAAGACGCATTTATCCGACTTTGGTTGTAAACATTTTTCATAGCATACCAAAATTTTAGAAAAGACAACTTGGGTTTTATCCCATACCATATCTCATATGGTGTCATTTCAATGGATCATGATGGCACTCTTTTCAGTGTAAAAGCGGTAGTCTCTAAAGCTTTATCCTTAAAATATAATGGCAATTTTATAGATGACACCTTTGATCCAACGATGTCAAATAAAGTTTGATTTCATCTCTCAAACATTCCATACTCCTATGGTGTTTCGGGAAATACAAGTCTATGGAACGATTCCTCAACTTTTAGGTGTTTGCTAAACTTGTAACTCAAACATCTTCCTTTATGATCCAATCATAAATTCTTCATTATCTTGTTACAATGATTTTCCACTTCATCTAGAAATACTTTGAACATTTTTCAAATATTTTATACTTATTCCTTATCAAGTAAATATACATATATATCTACTCAAATCATCGGTTAAAGTAAATGAAGTTCAAGAATCCAGCACTCACGGCTACATATAATGGACTATATACATCAACATGTACATCATCCAATAAGTTAGTCGTCCGTTCTTCTGTGGCCTACAAGCGGAGTTTTAATCATCTCTAGGAAATTTTCACAAGTGTCAATTGATTCAAAATTAAAAGACTCCAAAATTCCATCAACATGGAGTTTCTTCATGTTTACTTTCCAATATGATTTAAACAGTGGTGTCACTCATAAGTGATCTTCTAATCATTTGTCTTGAGACATTTTTAGCATCAGTGTTATGGATGTGATTTCTCCAACAAGATAAGCGTTCATCCATCTTTTATGAATGCGGTAATAATTTGAACAACCATTGTTCTCATAATACCATAACAAAATAACAATTATTCAAACAAATCTTGAAGGCTAGGTTTAATTCCAACGAAACACAATAACACTTTATTTGTTTTCGATGAGAATCATCCCATATTCATTTGCTAGTTAATTAGGCCATTGTAGTTCTTGTATTGTGTTGTTCTGTATGACAGTTCATACCAACCAATTTAGTATCAAATACCCAAGAACCACATTGTTTTAACAAGCAATGAATATAGCCATAACATGTATATCTTCTATATACCTGAGCTGGACATTTCCAGTCTTTTCTTTTCCGCCAGAATAAATTTTGGATTCTTTTTGAGCAATTATTTTCCTTCTAGAAGAATCTATCAACACCGATAGCAGTGCCATTCACATGGCACATAGTTCAAGGCATGATTAGTCAAACACTAATACCCTTGGACTCACACTTTGAAGTAGATCACCATAATCAAATATTTGGCGTTCTTTGAAATTCCATTCTTTAGTAATCTTTTAATGTAGTAAACATTTTACCGACATCTTGTATTTATCCTATCATGACAACTTTCATGATCAAGCTACTATAGCTCATGAGGATGAATTATGAGTATAATGCTAGTTCCCAAAACCTTTTTAGGAGATCTAGACGGCTAGCGTCTCTAATCTTCGCAAATTCTCATACAATATGAGAACATGTGTCTTACTAAATTATACTCTATCACATTGCAACCAAACATTGTTTCAGAAATCAAAATATCTTCCACACATGATAGTTTATGAAACAATTCTTTTAGCTCCTAGATAACCTTGATACTAAAAACAACTTTTGAATATCAAGGATCATGGAGGCAAGTGTGATACTTAGATACTAACACTGGAATTGTTACTCTTGATTTAATACTACTTATTAAATTTTATCGAGTAACCAAGGTTTGCTAAAAGTTTGCAATAGGACTTTAAACTTTAGATTGACATTCAAACAATACGATACCAATTCGTAAAGTTAATATCCAGAATTCTATAGTTCTATTATCTCAATTATAGCTAATTGCAAGGTAGTAAACGGATGCCAATGCCTACAACAAACTATGCAAATTCACTTTGATTTAGTTCATGATAAATTGAGTTCTATAATTCAAAATTACTAAGTGAACTCCCACTTAAAAACAACATCCCTCTTAGTTTTCTTAAGTGATTACACGAATCAAATTCACTATACCGCAACCGATCATCACGTGCAACAGTATAGTTTCAAAGGTGAACATCACCATGTTCATCGTATCAACCATATGACTCATGCTTAACCTTTTGGTTCGTGTTCCGAGGCTATGTCTGTACATGCTAGGCTTGCTAAGTAGAACCATAGCACTTGCGTGTGTAAAACTGTCTTACACCCGTCGTATATGAACGTAGAGTTTGTCACACCCGATCATCACGTGGTGTCTCAAAACGATGAACTTTCTTGACAGTGCATGCTATGGAAGAACACATTTTATCTTGATATTTATGTGAGAGGGATCATCTTATAATGCTACCACGCGATCAAATCTAAGCAGAATAAGATGCATAAAAGGATAAACATCACATGCATATATAATGTGATATGATATGGTCCTTCACGTATTCGATCTCCATCTTGTGCGTTATGGCATGATCTCCATCATTCCACCGTCGTAGCACCAAGGTCCATGGCGTGCCACCTTGGTTGTCTTCCTCCATTACAATATATCACTTGGATATATATATTCGGCACGCAGGCCATTTAAATGTAAAGACAACCATATGGCTCCTGCCGGTTGTTTATAACTTACAAAAAAGGATCATTGCATACAATTTGTAATACAAACAATTTAACCATATCACATCACATGCCCTGCAAAAACAAGTTAGACGTTTCTAATTTGTCTTGCATATTTTACATGGTTTGGGGCTTTCTAGGAAGAACCGTTCTTACCTACGAACATGTAACCACAACGGTGATAAAAAATATTATTAACAACTCTTTGTAAAATAAATCATAACTATAGTGGGAGAAACATGCACCCGCAAAGCCACATATGCCAAAGCATGTCAAGTGTGGGACAAGTCTCGTGAACATGGTCACGTAAGGTTAGTCTCGGGCAGCTTCAATCCCACTATGCCACTATGATCCAAAATACAAAATAAATTGCAATAACATGATCATCAACACCCACATCCACATGTGTTCTAACCGTGTATACCAACTACGCATAGAGATGGCTCTGATACCACTGATGGGTTTGTAGCATAGAAAATAAAAAATTTCTACGCATGAACACAAAACTAGCCAAGAACATCTACGAGATGGTAGCAATGGAGACTAACCCTCGAAGACCGGTAGCGGGGATTACGTTCCCGCACAAACGTTGCCGATGGAGATTCGAGGAAGACGCACGTAGTCGACGTAGTCGTTCACTTGACGTAGTCGATGTAGTGGTTCACTTGACGATCACGAGATCATGTACACGGCGTCACAACCGGCGGCGCCCCCGTACTCGGTCACACGTACGGCTTATCGTTGACTCCTCCACGCCCTCGGTCCAGCGGGGCAGCGGAAGAAGGGATCCGCCGGACACTCCAACACACACTTCTCCAAGTGTATGAATTACGAACTAAAAATTCGACAGAGCTTCGCTAAGCTAAGACGGATATTGGGCAGCAACTATGAGGGGAAGGGGAGAATCAAGAAAGTGTGAAGAGGGAGAAGAGGGGCTCCTTTTATAGGAGAGGAGGTGGCAGCCCCAAGGAGGGGGTGGCCGGCCAAAGGAGAGGCCTCTCCTCCTCTTCATGGTCCTCTTCATTGTGGTAACTCCCTCTTCATGGTGGTAACCCCCTCATCAACATGAGGTAACCCCCATTTAATTTTGCATGACATTCATGCTAATTAAAATTCACACTAATTGAATTAATAAAACATTTTTATTTCTTTAATATTTGTTAATTCAATCAATTAACAAATATTAACAAATACCCCTTGAGTTATTTTGATATACCGAAACAGTTTCGACGCTTTTCTGAAACAACCCTCATGTTGTCCTGTAATTCGATCGGAGTATCGTATCCACTCAAAAACGACGGCGAGCCTTAAGTGTGTCACCCTACGGTTCGTAAATAACATGGACATGATCGAGACTCCTCTCCAATAAATAATCATCAGCGGGATCTAGAAATCCATGACGACTCCCACTTAATGATGAACTAGTGATCATGTGAACCAATAATGAACATAGTTAATTCCTTTTGTCTCGCGATATTATTACTTGTCCGAGATCCGATCATTTGGTATCAACCATACCTAGTTTGATCTCGTTCCCGACAAGTCTCTTTACTCGTTCTGTGATAATGCATTCCCGTGACCTAGTCACATGCTTGCAAGCGATTCCAATGCAATATCACCGAGAAGGGCCCAGAGAATATCTTCCCATTATCGGGTCGGACAAATTCCACTCTTGATCCATGAGCCTCAACTAATACTTTCAGAATACCCAAATCAACCTTTATAATCACCCTGTAATGGTGTGACGTTTGATATCATCAAAGCACTTTTCCGGCATCAGTGATTAACATGATCTCATGGTCTGAGGATTAGAACTATTTCATATGAGTTTGATATAGCAATGGAACTTGGTGACTTGATCGTATTGCTATTCTTACTATGGGTGTGAGTCTTCATCACATCATTCTTCTAATGATATGTAACGACCCGCCTTTTACTAAAGGCAAATCTCCTGTGTATCTGTGCCATTCCCTGGATCAGTAGATAGCACCACAGTACAAAATATAGTAATCATTGCAATAGCATCAATATTACATCGTAAATCCAGTTACATAGGTCTTCTACCTTATGAGTACACAGCATAAAGCATAGTTGCAGTGAGCTTCCATCTTCATCAAGTGCCACAGGCAGACGTGTTGGAATGTAAGCTCGAGATCCTACTCCTGGTTCCTTACTCGAAATAAAACCTGCACGTTTGAATATGCAGCCCCAGAGGGGTCAGTACAATGATGTACTGGCAAATGACACATATTTGGTGGCATTTTTGTGGAAAGACTATACTACAATGACATTTGGCTGGTGGATCTCAAAGGCTGATTTGCATAAAGCCAATTTTATCCTATAATCCATCTTAATACTTTCTTTCAACAAATTTTATTTTTCAAGGGTCAAGACAACCCCCATACACTACATACTGGCCGGTATGTAGTTCTGGGCGCAACTCAACAAAGTTTGGAACCTCAGGCACCACCACCCCTTCGGAGTGTATGGTCCTTAGTTCCTACCTAGGGGTTTCTAGACAAGATTTTAATAATTCAGAATCGGTGATGAGATTATTCCGTACATTCCATGTCTAGAGACTCAATTGTCCATAACCGAGGACACGGCTAATCGATTAGATTTAAACACCTTGCAAGGGTTGTGCACTTTCACCTTACGATTCATTTTATGCCCATACATAAAATGAAACGAGACCTTTTAGAAGGAGAGGGCAACTAACTGGCAAGATCCGTTCCCAACCTATAATTTTTCTACCACCGTCTTCTTGCACCTAGTTGCACTCCCACATCAAATCAGTCAAGACAGAGCCCATAATGTCATAAGGCTGCACTGGAAGTACGCTAAGCATGGAAGACATAGCCATCTCTTTATTCCTGGGTGGCCATCCACAAGTGTACGCCCAGGCAGCAACTACACGTAGTGTAGCCCCAGGTCGCCACTCAACTCCACCTCCATCAACATACCAATCCACCCAGGTGTTTCATTTTAGTTGATGTTATTAACTTTTCACAAAACACTTTCAAGTGATCTTAGCATGGCATCAATATTAACAAAGTACTTAGCATCCTATCAGGTGGGGTTTGAGGGATAGCTACACACTACTAGGATCTAAGCATTTGATAAAACAGTTGAGTAAAACACCTATCATGCATACTACAAGAGGTGAATTTACTAATGCATAAGTAAAAATGGGTAGGGGAACATGTGTGTCACTTGCCTTTTCGAAGATCACGACGTTCCACTTCTCTCAACTAAGCACGTAGCTCTTCGCACCAACTATAGCACAAGAAATAGCATAACATAAACACCTCATCCAAACACAAGCAAACAATTCAAAACAATTGAAAAGGGTTTGTTTAACAATTTAGGTTTATTGAGATGTTATGACAAGAAAGATATGGCAAAGGATCATGAATTGTGAGATATGAATTTGAGAGCTTAGCTGGGGAAGATCAATATGATTTGAGAGAGAATTGGATTAGGCATAATATAATTGATGGAGTGTTTATGCTTTATTAAAGCATACAAGAGTTTTAGGAATAGCTCATGTGAAATAGATCACATAGGTGTGGGATAGTGCAACCACAATACTATTTTGAATAAGTGTAACAACATTTATTCTTTAAATAGCATGTATCACACTTAGGCAGTAGGCTAGGTTTTAAGAATGCTTGAACTACTCAATTAGCACATTTGCAAGTTGAATAGTTCAACACATATGAACAGAACTAGGTAGGCAATTGATTGGGTATGAATGATTGATATTTGAGGACATGGCTCAGATGGTTCATTGATCAACATGGTGTATAACACATACTATGGTACGGGTTATAACAACTCCACATTAATACGATCTAGGTTTGGGACGAATTCATATTCTACTCAAGTAGCACAATTGCAATTT
Organism: Dactylis glomerata; assembly: GCA_007115705.1. Classification (NCBI taxonomy): domain Eukaryota; kingdom Viridiplantae; phylum Streptophyta; class Magnoliopsida; order Poales; family Poaceae; genus Dactylis; species Dactylis glomerata. The sequence goes on along the minus strand of QXEO01000121.1, from coordinate 2,862,180 downwards.
GAATATATATGAATTAGACAAGTATAATGAGTGAGATCTTTATGCTTTATCAAAGCATATTGAATCTTGGAATATCTCATGTGGGTAAATCACATAAGAGACAAAATAGTGTAATAGTAATACTATGGAATAAGTGTAACAACAATTATTCTTAAATAGTACATATTACACTTAAACTTAGGCTGGGATTCTTATAACATTGAAGTACTCAATTAACTCAAATGCAAATTGAATAGTTCAATGCAAGGCTAAGATTGAGTAGACCTGAATAAATGGCCATAGGTAAAGGATATGGTTTAGGAATGACTTATGTGAATAGATTCACAAAAGTATTGAATAATGCAACATAACACTACTGAATAAAGTGTGATAACACTTACTCAAAATAGTACACGTTACACATAGGCTTGGGGTTGAATAAGATTGGATGTAATTTAGTATGATGGTGATGGATAGGTATGATCATGAGCTATGGTAGTAGAATTGAATCAACACCACAATAGCAAAATAGAATTCTATGATTGGGATGTATCACACTTCACTCAAACAACACAATTGAAATTTGAATATGCGTGAACTAGATATGATGTACCTAGATGGATATGACATTGGATCAAGGTGATCTCAAGATGATATTTGATAGCTAGGTATGATCATAGGGTTTTCTAAAGTAGAAGGAATCATTGATTGAAATAGAAATACGATTAATCTATATAGAAATACTCAAATTCTCATATTAGAATTTGAATAATTGTGATCTGGTTCAAGAAAATATGGGAGTGGTGCTACTGGATAGCTTGCAGTAATACAAAGTCACTGCAATTGGAATCACTCAAAAATAAGTTATAGAAATTGAATTATCACCAAAATAGTGATTTGGACAAATTTGAATGCACAAAGTGTGTGCACGTATCAAATTTGGATTTTCTTGATCCTATGATGTTCTACAAGTTGAGAGGATTCCAAAGACTACAAATTTGTAATTTTTGGATTAACAGAACTAAAGATATGAATTGATCAAGCTAACATAAGGTTTGATTCAATTCTGCAAATAGATTCAAATTTAACCCATAAAATATAAGATTTTATGGTACTGATGGATTCTACACTTCCTAAGGATTCCAACGGTATATTATTTGTAAATTTATGAGTTACAGATCAAAAGATATGATTTCCTGAAGATTTGGATCAAATCTGATTTCAAATACTAATTCGAAATTCTGTTTAACCCGGAAGCGGCCACGTGCTCTTTTCTGATTGGCTGATACCCTTTCGGGTGGATCACAACTTGAAGCCGTTGGATTAAAGCAGATCTGAACGGTCTAGATCGACCGTACCGGTTCGTTTTAAGTGGATCTGTCCGATCCACTGGATCTCGATCGGATGGTTCTGATTGGATCTGGGGAAGGTCCTCACCTAGGGTTTGACCTCCGGCCACCGGCGGCGAGGTACGGCACTGGACTGGGTGACAGCGTCGAAGCTGAGGCTCCCGAAGGCGATGGAGAGGTCGACGAGGCGCGTCTGGATGCGGGGAAGTCGATGGTGTCCTTTAATAGCTCGATTTTGTCCCCGAGAGTTTGCAGGGCCTAAACGGAGGGTTCCAGGCGGCGGTATCCTCCTGGCCACGTTGAGGTCGTCAATCTGCCTCGGAATAAAAGGGGAAACAAGGTCAGGGAGATGCTACAGGTCTTGGGGAAAGGTTTGGGAGAAGGAGGAGGGCGCGGACCTTCTGGGGAGCGTCGGATTCGACCGGGACGTCCGCAGGAGTGGCGGAATTCCGACGAGCAATTTCGTCGCTCTGGGGCGATTTGAGCAGGGGGGAAAAGAGGGGGAAGAGAGAGGAGCGTGGGGGCTTTATAGACCGGGGTCTTGATGGCCATTACTGTGAGATATTACCGGGGGGGAGTAACGCCGGCGGTTACTGGCGTGGATTCGGGCTGGAGGTGGAAGAAGGCGTCGGTGCTGACACACGGGTCCCGTCCGTCGGTGAGAGAGAGGGGAAGAGGTAGGGGAGCTGGGCTGCCGGGCTGGCTCTTGCCTTGCTGGGCTGGATTGGGTCCCGGGCACGGCCCAAGTTGGGCTGCTGGCTTTCTCTTCTTATTTTTTTGTGCTGTTTCTTTTCTTATTTTCTGTTTTCTTATTTCTTTCATAGATTTTGCATATTGAATCCAAATCAAGCCAAACCAATTTGTAAAATTTTCTAAAAATCAGAGGAACAAACTAGGGCAGTAATAAACAGGTTTTCAGAACAAGATTTTTAATAAAAGATCTCAATTAAGCCTAAAGGCTTTGCTTGCATAGAAGGATAGAAATAGAGTTTGAACTCGATTCTTTCTAAAATAGTAAAATAATAGTTTATAAAATAATGATTGAGAAACACACTCAAATATGGTTTGAAAAATCAACCTTTATTGAATAAAGTAAACTTTGTAAAACAATCTTTTGCAAGCAAGCTTGCATAAAGCTGAATAGGGTTTGAATAAAGGAGAATGAAAATAACATTTTAATACTTGTTCTTTCTCAAAGAAGTTCTTCAAGAAAAATAATAGAAGTTTAAAATAGTTTTCTAATAAAGCCTTCAAATAGACTCAAAAGTTTTAAATCCCTGTGAAATTCCAATCATCTCAAGCAAAACAAAAGCAAAAAATTTCCCCCAAAATTTGATAAAATCTTGGGTCGTTACAGACTACCACCCTTAAAAGAAATCTCGTCCCCGAGATTGGAGAGGCTAGAAAGAAAGTAGGTATTAGGTTATCTGGGTTTAGGTATCTGGGTTTAGGTATCTGGGTGGCTACCACCCTTAAAAGAAAATTCCTCTTGGTGGTATCTTGATGTTTCCTCGAGTACTTGCATTTTGTTCCTAGCTTGCATTCACCGTTGTGTCATTTTCCTTGAATCGCTCTTCTCAGAAGTTTTGATATCCACAACTATGTTCAAAAGTGGGCACACCAAGGGTTCCATCCAATTCTGGTGATAAGCAGATATCATCCATCGCGTTGTCATCAACAAGGTAGTCCACATCTTCATTTACAATAGGTGGGTGTCTATTCACAAATCCGGGCACCAACCTTCCTTATGGGGTTGCTTGAGGTAACCTTACTCTATTGTAGAGCTTTCTATCCAACGGGGTAGTTGTTGAACTACTTTGGACACTGAGGAGTCACTCTTTGGTTCAATCAGAGGACCAAGCTGAGTTGTCTCCTCTTTGGGTCATTCAGAAGACCAAGCTGAGAGGGTATCCTCTCATCATCTCAACTTTCTTATCATCATCCTTAGAGGTTCTTTATCTTATGGTTGCTTCCTTATACCATTCTGATCTTCAATTTTCCACGATACCATTCTGTTCTGGTAACCTTCCTGGTTGTTGTACATCTTCCAAGAATATGTATCTAGCCTTTTCTTGGTCGGTCCTCACCAAGGCCAAGACAGTATACAGGCTATCACCATACTCCTTGTTGCTTTTTAGCTGATTTTCATTGCAGAATCTCAAAATATGACTCAGTGTCAAGTACTGCATGCTTGCCCCACGAACATGATGAGACCACACATCCCAAGGAATTGGGATGGCATCCCTCTGCAGTCCTTTCAAGCATTTCATAGGGGTAAACAAGGTGAACTCTGTAGGAGGTACTGGCACCTTTAAGGGTCGGAAGGTCGCCTTATAACCAGCATTGTTGAACCCATTCAAGTAACTGGAGCAAGTCGTGCCACTTGCCACAGGTACCAGATGGTCCTTAAGAATTCCTTTAGCAACCGTCTTCATAGTTGTTGAAAAGCGCTGAACAACTTGATCATATCTCGAAGGTGAATTTCTTTGCAGGAAAAAGGGATCTAACGAAGCTCTCATGGGCAGGAAAGTAGTTTCAGGGACTCGGAGAGTTGCTTCGTAACATCTCAGGTCGGAATGGGGTAGACTTCGGTGGCGTAGGGATCTGGAATCAGGAGGAAATCTCATAGTTGGTGGTGGCGGTCTCTATTGTGATTCTCTAGAGAGGGGTGAACTCTCTCTTATAGGCTCGTGGAAGTAGCCGATCAGGCCACGTGGGGAGTCGAATCGAAGAGTCGGGGAGGTAAATCGAACAGGCAGCAGCCGAAACTGAACAGTCTTCGTATTCAAGTCCACTGAGAAAAACGTTTCTGATTCGTGTAGGCGTTCAAAAACCAAATTCTCACTGTATTCCTACGTTTTGGCCACTGGCTCACTATAAGGGATGTAACATATTATCCTTCTAAGGTTATGGTTTTAACGACGTCGTCTCTTAGGTAGGTATGTCTCTCTAGATTCACCATTCCTCATACAAGAGCGAATAATATGAGTAGTCATCATGGGCGCGAATCCATGTCGCACTCAATCATTACCTTGTATTTGGTTTGGTGCATCTCGCATCCTAACTCTTGGTCAACCTCACTAGCTTTTAAACAAAAGTTTTGTTGAAATTGGAACCAAGTTCCCAAATTCTATTTGAAATTTGAAAACAAAATCTATCGTTCCTAGCTAGAGGTTTTCAACAAAGCTCATGGCAATGATCCTTAAGTTGTAGATCCTTTGGTTTGCCATTTAAGAGGAAATAAAATCCTTCCCATTGCTCTGTTTGCTCTTTACATTGCTCTGTTTGTCCTTTCCACCTTTCTTGCATGAGGTGGTTGAATAGTTTTACTTACACATTAACTACACCTTGGGGTGTCTTCTTATTGTTTGCGAGGTATCCTTCAGCTATCCTAGCTTTACTGGAGTCTTGGGGTATCATCCTTTGTGCAACCTCTTGCGTAATGTTCCAGTCTCTTGTACTTGAAACACTACCTCTTGTTGTTGTACTCTGTATCCTTATCGCCAAATGAGGGTCATTGTAGTTGTTCTGTCGTTGAGAACTTCGGTTTGGGTTTTAGGACAAGTTTAGGTCTTAGCATAGATGAGAATTAGATAGAAGGGATCTAAAGAAGAAAATCTTACCCAAAACAATAGATCAAAACAATTTATCCTACAAGCAATATTTAACAAACATTCATCGTATCAAGCAAACTAGTTTTCAAACAAACGGGTAGGTACGATCATCCACAAGTCGGTATGACCATAACGTTTATTACACGTCGTTGCTTATTAAAATTTCCTAAATGGAGGTCCAACTAAAGCTTCTTGGTACTATTCTAAGCATATCCATTGTTCTGGTCCAGCTGCTTCAGTAGATTGGTAATTTGCTCATCCTTGGTTTTGATAAGGTCTCCTTGATCACCAAGTTCAGATACCATCTTTTCCATGTCACCTTGAAATTGGCTTATGGTTTCCTTCAATGTAGTAGTGTCTTCCTTTTCTTCTTTGAGGTCTTGCTGAGTATTATGAAGTCTCCACTTGAGTCTTTCTCTAGGTTCTTCGTTTGGCCTTCAATGTAGTTCTTCATGTTGAGTCAAGAAAAATATATGGAGTATCAGTCTCACACTTCTGGCACATTGTGATCTTCTATCCTTTGTTGATGATTTCAGGGTAGGGTCAGCTATAGTATTAGGAAACATTTGGAGAGGAAGTAGGAGAGAATACAAGGATTTCAAAATGCAAACATTTTTCTTTAATAAATAGAAGTAAGATGAGATAGAGAATTTTATCCTAGGGTCTTCCTATTTCTAATTCCAAACCTAGGGTCTCGATCCTACAGGCAACACTATGCTCTGATACCATTTGTAACGACCCGCCTTTTACTAAAGGCAAATCTCCTGTGTATCTGTGCCATTCCCTGGATCAGTAGATAGCACCACAGTACAAAATATAGTAATCATTGCAATAGCATCAATATTACATCGTAAATCCAGTTACATAGGTCTTCTACCTTATGAGTACACAGCATAAAGCATAGTTGCAGTGAGCTTCCATCTTCATCAAGTGCCACAGGCAGACGTGTTGGAATGTAAGCTCGAGATCCTACTCCTGGTTCCTTACTCGAAATAAAACCTGCACGTTTGAATATGCAGCCCCAGAGGGGTCAGTACAATGATGTACTGGCAAATGACACATATTTGGTGGCATTTTTGTGGAAAGACTATACTACAATGACATTTGGCTGGTGGATCTCAAAGGCTGATTTGCATAAAGCCAATTTTATCCTATAATCCATCTTAATACTTTCTTTCAACAAATTTTATTTTTCAAGGGTCAAGACAACCCCCATACACTACATACTGGCCGGTATGTAGTTCTGGGCGCAACTCAACAAAGTTTGGAACCTCAGGCACCACCACCCCTTCGGAGTGTATGGTCCTTAGTTCCTACCTAGGGGTTTCTAGACAAGATTTTAATAATTCAGAATCGGTGATGAGATTATTCCGTACATTCCATGTCTAGAGACTCAATTGTCCATAACCGAGGACACGGCTAATCGATTAGATTTAAACACCTTGCAAGGGTTGTGCACTTTCACCTTACGATTCATTTTATGCCCATACATAAAATGAAACGAGACCTTTTAGAAGGAGAGGGCAACTAACTGGCAAGATCCGTTCCCAACCTATAATTTTTCTACCACCGTCTTCTTGCACCTAGTTGCACTCCCACATCAAATCAGTCAAGACAGAGCCCATAATGTCATAAGGCTGCACTGGAAGTACGCTAAGCATGGAAGACATAGCCATCTCTTTATTCCTGGGTGGCCATCCACAAGTGTACGCCCAGGCAGCAACTACACGTAGTGTAGCCCCAGGTCGCCACTCAACTCCACCTCCATCAACATACCAATCCACCCAGGTGTTTCATTTTAGTTGATGTTATTAACTTTTCACAAAACACTTTCAAGTGATCTTAGCATGGCATCAATATTAACAAAGTACTTAGCATCCTATCAGGTGGGGTTTGAGGGATAGCTACACACTACTAGGATCTAAGCATTTGATAAAACAGTTGAGTAAAACACCTATCATGCATACTACAAGAGGTGAATTTACTAATGCATAAGTAAAAATGGGTAGGGGAACATGTGTGTCACTTGCCTTTTCGAAGATCACGACGTTCCACTTCTCTCAACTAAGCACGTAGCTCTTCGCACCAACTATAGCACAAGAAATAGCATAACATAAACACCTCATCCAAACACAAGCAAACAATTCAAAACAATTGAAAAGGGTTTGTTTAACAATTTAGGTTTATTGAGATGTTATGACAAGAAAGATATGGCAAAGGATCATGAATTGTGAGATATGAATTTGAGAGCTTAGCTGGGGAAGATCAATATGATTTGAGAGAGAATTGGATTAGGCATAATATAATTGATGGAGTGTTTATGCTTTATTAAAGCATACAAGAGTTTTAGGAATAGCTCATGTGAAATAGATCACATAGGTGTGGGATAGTGCAACCACAATACTATTTTGAATAAGTGTAACAACATTTATTCTTTAAATAGCATGTATCACACTTAGGCAGTAGGCTAGGTTTTAAGAATGCTTGAACTACTCAATTAGCACATTTGCAAGTTGAATAGTTCAACACATATGAACAGAACTAGGTAGGCAATTGATTGGGTATGAATGATTGATATTTGAGGACATGGCTCAGATGGTTCATTGATCAACATGGTGTATAACACATACTATGGTACGGGTTATAACAACTCCACATTAATACGATCTAGGTTTGGGACGAATTCATATTCTACTCAAGTAGCACAATTGCAATTTGAATATATATGAATTAGACAAGTATAATGAGTGAGATCTTTATGCTTTATCAAAGCATATTGAATCTTGGAATATCTCATGTGGGTAAATCACATAAGAGACAAAATAGTGTAATAGTAATACTATGGAATAAGTGTAACAACAATTATTCTTAAATAGTACATATTACACTTAAACTTAGGCTGGGATTCTTATAACATTGAAGTACTCAATTAACTCAAATGCAAATTGAATAGTTCAATGCAAGGCTAAGATTGAGTAGACCTGAATAAATGGCCATAGGTAAAGGATATGGTTTAGGAATGACTTATGTGAATAGATTCACAAAAGTATTGAATAATGCAACATAACACTACTGAATAAAGTGTGATAACACTTACTCAAAATAGTACACGTTACACATAGGCTTGGGGTTGAATAAGATTGGATGTAATTTAGTATGATGGTGATGGATAGGTATGATCATGAGCTATGGTAGTAGAATTGAATCAACACCACAATAGCAAAATAGAATTCTATGATTGGGATGTATCACACTTCACTCAAACAACACAATTGAAATTTGAATATGCGTGAACTAGATATGATGTACCTAGATGGATATGACATTGGATCAAGGTGATCTCAAGATGATATTTGATAGCTAGGTATGATCATAGGGTTTTCTAAAGTAGAAGGAATCATTGATTGAAATAGAAATACGATTAATCTATATAGAAATACTCAAATTCTCATATTAGAATTTGAATAATTGTGATCTGGTTCAAGAAAATATGGGAGTGGTGCTACTGGATAGCTTGCAGTAATACAAAGTCACTGCAATTGGAATCACTCAAAAATAAGTTATAGAAATTGAATTATCACCAAAATAGTGATTTGGACAAATTTGAATGCACAAAGTGTGTGCACGTATCAAATTTGGATTTTCTTGATCCTATGATGTTCTACAAGTTGAGAGGATTCCAAAGACTACAAATTTGTAATTTTTGGATTAACAGAACTAAAGATATGAATTGATCAAGCTAACATAAGGTTTGATTCAATTCTGCAAATAGATTCAAATTTAACCCATAAAATATAAGATTTTATGGTACTGATGGATTCTACACTTCCTAAGGATTCCAACGGTATATTATTTGTAAATTTATGAGTTACAGATCAAAAGATATGATTTCCTGAAGATTTGGATCAAATCTGATTTCAAATACTAATTCGAAATTCTGTTTAACCCGGAAGCGGCCACGTGCTCTTTTCTGATTGGCTGATACCCTTTTGGGTGGATCACGACTTGAAGCCGTTGGATTAAAGCAGATCTGAACGGTCTAGATCGACCGTACCGGTTCATTTTAAGTGGATCTGTCCGATCCACTGGATCTCGATCGGATGGTTCTGATTGGATCTGGGGAAGGTCCTCACCTAGGGTTTGACCTCCGGCCACCGGCGGCGAGGTACGGCACTGGACTGGGTGACAGCGTCGAAGCTGAGGCTCCCAAAGGCGATGGAGAGGTCGACGAGGCGCGTCTGGATGCGGGGAAGTCGATGGTGTCCTTTAATAGCTCGATTTTGTCCCCGAGAGTTTGCAAGGCCTAAACGGAGGGTTCCAGGCGGCGGTATCCTCCTGGCCACGTTGAGGTCGTCAATCTGCCTCGGAATAAAAGGGGAAACAAGGTCAGGGAGATGCTACAGGTCTTGGGGAAAGGTTTGGGAGAAGGAGGAGGGCGCGGACCTTCTGGGGAGCGTCGGATTCGACCGGGACGTCCGCAGGAGTGGCGGAATTCCGACGAGCAATTTTGTCGCTCTGGGGCGATTTGAGCAGGGGGGAAAAGAGGGGGAAGAGAGAGGAGCGTGGGGGCTTTATAGACCGGGGTCTTGATGGCCATTACTGTGAGATATTACCGGGGGGAGTAACGCCGGCGGTTACTGGCGTGGATTCGGGCTGGAGGTGGAAGAAGGCGTCGGTGCTGACACACGGGTCCCGTCCGTCGGTGAGAGAGAGGGGAAGAGGTAGGGGAGCTGGGCTGCCGGGCTGGCTCTTGCCTTGCTGGGCTGGATTGGGTCCCGGGCACGGCCCAAGTTGGGCTGCTGGCTTTCTCTTCTTATTTTTTTGTGCTGTTTCTTTTCTTATTTTCTGTTTTCTTATTTCTTTCATAGATTTTGCATATTGAATCCAAATCAAGCCAAACCAATTTGTAAAATTTTCTAAAAATCAGAGGAACAAACTAGGGCAGTAATAAACAGGTTTTCAGAACCAAAACAAGATTTTTAATAAAAGATCTCAATTAAGCCTAAAGGCTTTGCTTGCATAGAAGGATAGAAATAGAGTTTGAACTCGATTCTTTCTAAAATAGTAAAATAATAGTTTATAAAATAATGATTGAGAAACACACTCAAATATGGTTTGAAAAATCAACCTTTATTGAATAAAGTAAACTTTGTAAAACAATCTTTTGCAAGCAAGCTTGCATAAAGCTGAATAGGGTTTGAATAAAGGAGAATGAAAATAACATTTTAATACTTGTTCTTTCTCAAAGAAGTTCTTCAAGAAAAATAATAGAAGTTTAAAATAGTTTTCTAATAAAGCCTTCAAATAGACTCAAAAGTTTTAAATCCCTGTGAAATTCCAATCATCTCAAGCAAAACAAAAGCAAAAAATTTCCCCCAAAATTTGATAAAATCTTGGGTCGTTACAGACTACCACCCTTAAAAGAAATCTCGTCCCCGAGATTGGAGAGGCTAGAAAGAAAGTAGGTATTAGGTTATCTGGGTTTAGGTATCTGGGTTTAGGTATCTGGGTGGCTACCACCCTTAAAAGAAAATTCCTCTTGGTGGTATCTTGATGTTTCCTCGAGTACTTGCATTTTGTTCCTAGCTTGCATTCACCGTTGTGTCATTTTCCTTGAATCGCTCTTCTCAGAAGTTTTGATATCCACAACTATGTTCAAAAGTGGGCACACCAAGGGTTCCATCCAATTCTGGTGATAAGCAGATATCATCCATCGCGTTGTCATCAACAAGGTAGTCCACATCTTCATTTACAATAGGTGGGTGTCTATTCACAAATCCGGGCACCAACCTTCCTTATGGGGTTGCTTGAGGTAACCTTACTCTATTGTAGAGCTTTCTATCCAACGGGGTAGTTGTTGAACTACTTTGGACACTGAGGAGTCACTCTTTGGTTCAATCAGAGGACCAAGCTGAGTTGTCTCCTCTTTGGGTCATTCAGAAGACCAAGCTGAGAGGGTATCCTCTCATCATCTCAACTTTCTTATCATCATCCTTAGAGGTTCTTTATCTTATGGTTGCTTCCTTATACCATTCTGATCTTCAATTTTCCACGATACCATTCTGTTCTGGTAACCTTCCTGGTTGTTGTACATCTTCCAAGAATATGTATCTAGCCTTTTCTTGGTCGGTCCTCACCAAGGCCAAGACAGTATACAGGCTATCACCATACTCCTTGTTGCTTTTTAGCTGATTTTCATTGCAGAATCTCAAAATATGACTCAGTGTCAAGTACTGCATGCTTGCCCCACGAACATGATGAGACCACACATCCCAAGGAATTGGGATGGCATCCCTCTGCAGTCCTTTCAAGCATTTCATAGGGGTAAACAAGGTGAACTCTGTAGGAGGTACTGGCACCTTTAAGGGTCGGAAGGTCGCCTTATAACCAGCATTGTTGAACCCATTCAAGTAACTGGAGCAAGTCGTGCCACTTGCCACAGGTACCAGATGGTCCTTAAGAATTCCTTTAGCAACCGTCTTCATAGTTGTTGAAAAGCGCTGAACAACTTGATCATATCTCGAAGGTGAATTTCTTTGCAGGAAAAAGGGATCTAACGAAGCTCTCATGGGCAGGAAAGTAGTTTCAGGGACTCGGAGAGTTGCTTCGTAACATCTCAGGTCGGAATGGGGTAGACTTCGGTGGCGTAGGGATCTGGAATCAGGAGGAAATCTCATAGTTGGTGGTGGCGGTCTCTATTGTGATTCTCTAGAGAGGGGTGAACTCTCTCTTATAGGCTCGTGGAAGTAGCCGATCAGGCCACGTGGGGAGTCGAATCGAAGAGTCGGGGAGGTAAATCGAACAGGCAGCAGCCGAAACTGAACAGTCTTCGTATTCAAGTCCACTGAGAAAAACGTTTCTGATTCGTGTAGGCGTTCAAAAACCAAATTCTCACCGTATTCCTACGTTTTGGCCACTGGCTCACTATAAGGGATGTAACATATTATCCTTCTAAGGTTATGGTTTTAACGACGTCGTCTCTTAGGTAGGTATGTCTCTCTAGATTCACCATTCCTCATACAAGAGCGAATAATATGAGTAGTCGTCATGGGCGCGAATCCATGTCGCACTCAATCATTACCTTGTATTTGGTTTGGTGCATCTCGCATCCTAACTCTTGGTCAACCTCACTAGCTTTTAAACAAAAGTTTTGTTGAAATTGGAACCAAGTTCCCAAATTCTATTTGAAATTTGAAAACAAAATCTATCGTTCCTAGCTAGAGGTTTTCAACAAAGCTCATGGCAATGATCCTTAAGTTGTAGATCCTTTGGTTTGCCATTTAAGAGGAAATAAAATCCTTCCCATTGCTCTGTTTGCTCTTTACATTGCTCTGTTTGTCCTTTCCACCTTTCTTGCATGAGGTGGTTGAATAGTTTTACTTACACATTAACTACACCTTGGGGTGTCTTCTTATTGTTTGCGAGGTATCCTTCAGCTATCCTAGCTTTACTGGAGTCTTGGGGTATCATCCTTTGTGCAACCTCTTGCGTAATGTTCCAGTCTCTTGTACTTGAAACACTACCTCTTGTTGTTGTACTCTGTATCCTTATCGCCAAATGAGAGTCATTGTAGTTGTTCTGTCGTTGAGAACTTCGGTTTGGGTTTTAGGACAAGTTTAGGTCTTAGCATAGATGAGAATTAGATAGAAGGGATCTAAAGAAGAAAATCTTACCCAAAACAATAGATCAAAACAATTTATCCTACAGGCAATATTTAACAAACATTCATCGTATCAAGCAAACTAGTTTTCAAACAAACGGGTAGGTACGATCATCCACAAGTCGGTATGACCATAACGTTTATTACACGTCGTTGCTTATTAAAATTTCCTAAATGGAGGTCCAACTAAAGCTTCTTGGTACTATTCTAAGCATATCCATTGTTCTGGTCCAGCTGCTTCAGTAGATTGGTAATTTGCTCATCCTTGGTTTTGATAAGGTCTCCTTGATCACCAAGTTCAGATACCATCTTTTCCATGTCACCTTGAAATTGGCTTATGGTTTCCTTCAATGTAGTAGTGTCTTCCTTTTCTTCTTTGAGGTCTTGCTGAGTATTATGAAGTCTCCACTTGAGTCTTTCTCTAGGTTCTTCGTTTGGCCTTCAATGTAGTTCTTCATGTTGAGTCAAGAAAAATATATGGAGTATCAGTCTCACACTTCTGGCACATTGTGATCTTCTATCCTTTGTTGATGATTTCAGGGTAGGGTCAGCTATAGTATTAGGAAACATTTGGAGAGGAAGTAGGAGAGAATACAAGGATTTCAAAATGCAAACATTTTTCTTTAATAAATAGAAGTAAGATGAGATAGAGAATTTTATCCTAGGGTCTTCCTATTTCTAATTCCAAACCTAGGGTCTCGATCCTACAGGCAACACTATGCTCTGATACCATTTGTAACGACCCGCCTTTTACTAAAGGCAAATCTCCTGTGTATCTGTGCCATTCCCTGGATCAGTAGATAGCACCACAGTACAAAATATAGTAATCATTGCAATAGCATCAATATTACATCGTAAATCCAGTTACATAGGTCTTCTACCTTATGAGTACACAGCATAAAGCATAGTTGCAGTGAGCTTCCATCTTCATCAAGTGCCACAGGCAGACGTGTTGGAATGTAAGCTCGAGATCCTACTCCTGGTTCCTTACTCGAAATAAAACCTGCACGTTTGAATATGCAGCCCCAGAGGGGTCAGTACAATGATGTACTGGCAAATGACACATATTTGGTGGCATTTTTGTGGAAAGACTATACTACAATGACATTTGGCTGGTGGATCTCAAAGGCTGATTTGCATAAAGCCAATTTTATCCTATAATCCATCTTAATACTTTCTTTCAACAAATTTTATTTTTCAAGGGTCAAGACAACCCCCATACACTACATACTGGCCGGTATGTAGTTCTGGGCGCAACTCAACAAAGTTTGGAACCTCAGGCACCACCACCCCTTCGGAGTGTATGGTCCTTAGTTCCTACCTAGGGGTTTCTAGACAAGATTTTAATAATTCAGAATCGGTGATGAGATTATTCCGTACATTCCATGTCTAGAGACTCAATTGTCCATAACCGAGGACACGGCTAATCGATTAGATTTAAACACCTTGCAAGGGTTGTGCACTTTCACCTTACGATTCATTTTATGCCCACACATAAAATGAAACGAGACCTTTTAGAAGGAGAGGGCAACTAACTGGCAAGATCCGTTCCCAACCTATAATTTTTCTACCACCGTCTTCTTGCACCTAGTTGCACTCCCACATCAAATCAGTCAAGACAGAGCCCATAATGTCATAAGGCTGCACTGGAAGTACGCTAAGCATGGAAGACATAGCCATCTCTTTATTCCTGGGTGGCCATCCACAAGTGTACGCCCAGGCAGCAACTACACGTAGTGTAGCCCCAGGTCGCCACTCAACTCCACCTCCATCAACATACCAATCCACCCAGGTGTTTCATTTTAGTTGATGTTATTAACTTTTCACAAAACACTTTCAAGTGATCTTAGCATGGCATCAATATTAACAAAGTACTTAGCATCCTATCAGGTGGGGTTTGAGGGATAGCTACACACTACTAGGATCTAAGCATTTGATAAAACAGTTGAGTAAAACACCTATCATGCATACTACAAGAGGTGAATTTACTAATGCATAAGTAAAAATGGGTAGGGGAACATGTGTGTCACTTGCCTTTTCGAATATCACGACGTTCCACTTCTCTCAACTAAGCACGTAGCTCTTCGCACCAACTATAGCACAAGAAATAGCATAACATAAACACCTCATCCAAACACAAGCAAACAATTCAAAACAATTGAAAAGGGTTTGTTTAACAATTTAGGTTTATTGAGATGTTATGACAAGAAAGATATGGCAAAGGATCATGAATTGTGAGATATGAATTTGAGAGCTTAGCTGGGGAAGATCAATATGATTTGAGAGAGAATTGGATTAGGCATAATATAATTGATGGAGTGTTTATGCTTTATTAAAGCATACAAGAGTTTTAGGAATAGCTCATGTGAAATAGATCACATAGGTGTGGGATAGTGCAACCACAATACTATTTTGAATAAGTGTAACAACATTTATTCTTTAAATAGCATGTATCACACTTAGGCAGTAGGCTAGGTTTTAAGAATGCTTGAACTACTCAATTAGCACATTTGCAAGTTGAATAGTTCAACACATATGAACAGAACTAGGTAGGCAATTGATTGGGTATGAATGATTGATATTTGAGGACATGGCTCAGATGGTTCATTGATCAACATGGTGTATAACACATACTATGGTACGGGTTATAACAACTCCACATTAATACGATCTAGGTTTGGGACGAATTCATATTCTACTCAAGTAGCACAATTGCAATTTGAATATATATGAATTAGACAAGTATAATGAGTGAGATCTTTATGCTTTATCAAAGCATATTGAATCTTGGAATATCTCATGTGGGTAAATCACATAAGAGACAAAATAGTGTAATAGTAATACTATGGAATAAGTGTAACAACAATTATTCTTAAATAGTACATATTACACTTAAACTTAGGCTGGGATTCTTATAACATTGAAGTACTCAATTAACTCAAATGCAAATTGAATAGTTCAATGCAAGGCTAAGATTGAGTAGACCTGAATAAATGGCCATAGGTAAAGGATATGGTTTAGGAATGACTTATGTGAATAGATTCACAAAAGTATTGAATAATGCAACATAACACTACTGAATAAAGTGTGATAACACTTACTCAAAATAGTACACGTTACACATAGGCTTGGGGTTGAATAAGATTGGATGTAATTTAGTATGATGGTGATGGATAGGTATGATCATGAGCTATGGTAGTAGAATTGAATCAACACCACAATAGCAAAATAGAATTCTATGATTGGGATGTATCACACTTCACTCAAACAACACAATTGAAATTTGAATATGCGTGAACTAGATATGATGTACCTAGATGGATATGACATTGGATCAAGGTGATCTCAAGATGATATTTGATAGCTAGGTATGATCATAGGGTTTTCTAAAGTAGAAGGAATCATTGATTGAAATAGAAATAGGATTAATCTATATAGAAATACTCAAATTCTCATATTAGAATTTGAATAATTGTGATCTGGTTCAAGAAAATATGGGAGTGGTGCTACTGGATAGCTTGCAGTAATACAAAGTCACTGCAATTGGAATCACTCAAAAATAAGTTATAGAAATTGAATTATCACCGAAATAGTGATTTGGACAAATTTGAATGCACAAAGTGTGTGCACGTATCAAATTTGGATTTTCTTGATCCTATGATGTTCTACAAGTTGAGAGGATTCCAAAGACTACAAATTTGTAATTTTTGGATTAACAGAACTAAAGATATGAATTGATCAAGCTAACATAAGGTTTGATTCAATTCTGCAAATAGATTCAAATTTAACCCATAAAATATAAGATTTTATGGTACTGATGGATTCTACACTTCCTAAGGATTCCAACGGTATATTATTTGTAAATTTATGAGTTACAGATCAAAAGATATGATTTCCTGAAGATTTGGATCAAATCTGATTTCAAATACTAATTCGAAATTCTGTTTAACCCGGAAGCGGCCACGTGCTCTTTTCTGATTGGCTGATACCCTTTCGGGTGGATCACGACTTGAAGCCGTTGGATTAAAGCAGATCTGAACGGTCTAGATCGACCGTACCGGTTCGTTTTAAGTGGATCTGTCCGATCCACTGGATCTCGATCGGATGGTTCTGATTGGATCTGGGGAAGGTCCTCACCTAGGGTTTGACCTCCGGCCACCGGCGGCGAGGTACGGCACTGGACTGGGCGACGGCGTCGAAGCAGAGGCTCCCGGAGGCGATGGAGAGGTCGACGAGGCGCGTCTGGATGCGGGGAAGTCGATGGTGTCCTTTAATAGCTCGATTTTGTCCCCGAGAGTTTGCAGGGCCTAAACGGAGGGTTCCAGGCGGCGGTATCCTCCTGGCCACGTTGAGGTCGTCAATCTGCCTCGGAATAAAAGGGGAAACAAGGTCAGGGAGATGCTACAGGTCTTGGGGAAAGGTTTGGGAGAAGGAGGAGGGCGCGGACCTTCTGGGGAGCGTCGGATTCGACCGGGACGTCCGCAGGAGTGGCGGAATTCCGACGAGCAATTTCGTCGCTCTGGGGCGATTTGAGCAGGGGGGAAAAGAGGGGGAAGAGAGAGGAGCGTGGGGGCTTTATAGACCGGGGTCTTGATGGCCATTACTGTGAGATATTACCGGGGGGGAGTAACGCCGGCGGTTACTGGCGTGGATTCGGGCTGGAGGTGGAAGAAGGCGTCGGTGCTGACACACGGGTCCCGTCCGTCGGTGAGAGAGAGGGGAAGAGGTAGGGGAGCTGGGCTGCCGGGCTGGCTCTTGCCTTGCTGGGCTGGATTGGGTCCCGGGCACGGCCCAAGTTGGGCTGCTGGCTTTCTCTTCTTATTTTTTTGTGCTGTTTCTTTTCTTATTTTCTGTTTTCTTATTTCTTTCATAGATTTTGCATATTGAATCCAAATCAAGCCAAACCAATTTGTAAAATTTTCTAAAAATCAGAGGAACAAACTAGGGCAGTAATAAACAGGTTTTCAGAACCAAAACAAGATTTTTAATAAAAGATCTCAATTAAGCCTAAAGGCTTTGCTTGCATAGAAGGATAGAAATAGAGTTTGAACTCGATTCTTTCTAAAATAGTAAAATAATAGTTTATAAAATAATGATTGAGAAACACACTCAAATATGGTTTGAAAAATCAACCTTTATTGAATAAAGTAAACTTTGTAAAACAATCTTTTGCAAGCAAGCTTGCATAAAGCTGAATAGGGTTTGAATAAAGGAGAATGAAAATAACATTTTAATACTTGTTCTTTCTCAAAGAAGTTCTTCAAGAAAAATAATAGAAGTTTAAAATAGTTTTCTAATAAAGCCTTCAAATAGACTCAAAAGTTTTAAATCCCTGTGAAATTCCAATCATCTCAAGCAAAACAAAAGCAAAAAATTTCCCCCAAAATTTGATAAAATCTTGGGTCGTTACATGATATGACCTCGTTATTAACAACATCCAATGTTCATGATCAGGAAACCTTGATCATCAGTTAATCAACGAGCTAGTATGAAAGAAAGGCTTTACTAGGAACCTTTTTAGTTTATTAATCACACAAGTATTAATGTTTCTGATTAATACAATTCTAGCATGAGAAATAAACATTTATCATAAACATGGAATATGATAATAACCACTTTATTATTGCTTCTTAGGCATATTCCCTTCAATGGTTTGAGAAAGGAAAAAAGGTGGGGAGGAGTGCCAAGTTTTATAAAAAGAGCACAAAAAGTGCCAATCTCTCTCTCAAAAACTTGCTTCATTTTTGTATGGAAGATAGTAAGAACCCCATTGCCAGTCGTTGACAAAAGCAACCACCTCTCAAAACCCAAGTTTTATCTCTGTTTTACAAATGAAAAGCTCTAGCACATGTTTAATCACTGCTTCCCTCCATGAAGGGCCTTTCTTTTACTTTTATGTTGAGTCACCACCTTCTATCTTTATGCACCATTAAGAGAGCATAGTTATCATTCTGAGTATAATGTGCATTGTCCCAAAGTTTTCATTGATTGATTCATATTGTTGGTTTCACTTGTTCTTAAATTATTTGTATCTAGTTGCCCTCTTAAACTTGAAGGTGTCCTATGCATTTATGTTTTGCTCTCTCATTAAGGACAAGCTGAAAACCATTTGTATGTTTTTCCTTATGATTTGAACACACATTTGACTTTCATTGTTTCGTTTTCATGATCTTTTGTTTGTGCTCATTTTCATGTTATAACATGGTTCCTAAGTTTCTTCTATCAAGATTATGTCTTTCATGCCCATGTTTAAGTTCTTTTCATCCCAGCGCACAACGCTTACATATATGGTCAAGATTGTGTAGGTGCATGTCACCTCAAAAATTATTTGTTTTATTATCACTTACCTACTCGAGGACGAGCAGGAGTTAAGCTTGGGGATGCTGATACGTCTCCAACGTATCCATAATTTTTGATGCTCCATGCTTGTTTTTACACCATTTGTTTAGTGTTTCGTTACACTTTGTGGCATTTTTATGCATTTCCCGGAACTAACCTATTAATGAGATGCCACAGTGCCAGTTCCCTGTTTTCTACTATTTTTGTGTTTCAGAAATGCTACACAGAAAATATTCTCAGAATTGGACGAAACAAAAGCCAGCGTCCAGATATTTCACGAAGCTTCCAGAAGACCGAAGAGGAGACGGAGCTGAGCCAGAGGGCGGTCACACCATAGGGCGGCGTGGCCTAGGGCTAGCTCGCGCCCCCTGGTGGTGTGGGTCCCCTGGTCCACCTCTGACGCTGCCCCTTCGACTATAAAGACCCCCCGATAGGAAAAACCTAAACACCCGATCACTTTTCCAGAAACACATCACGATCCGCCGCCGTCATCGACCCGAGATCGGGAGGGTCCAGAAGCTCTTCTCGGCACCCTGCCGGAGAGGGGAATCACCACCGGAGGTCTTGTTCATCGCCATGCTTGCCTCCGGCGTGATGAGTGAGTAGTCTACCTTGGACTATGGGTCCATAGCAGTAGCTAGATGGTTGTCTTCTCCACCATGTGCTTCATGTTTAGATCTCATGAGCTGCTTTACATGATCGAGACTGCCTTTATGTAATTCTACATGTTGTGTTTGTTGGGATCCGATGAATATTGGTGTTATAATTGAGTTGATGTACTGAATTTTATCTTATATTATCTCTATGTTGTTTATGATCTTGCATGCTCTCCGTTGTTAGTAGCTATCTTGGCCGAGTAGTTGCTAGTGACTCCAAGAGGGGGTATTTATGCTCGATAGTGGGTTCATGCCTCTATTTAATCTGGGGGAGTGACATAAACCTCTAAGGTTGTAGATGTGCTGTTGCTAATAGGGGGAAAACAACATTCATATGCTCGAGGGCATATGCTTTGTTTATATTACACACTTTGCTTAATGCAATTATCTGTTGTTTGCAACTTAATACTTGTGGAGTTCTCGGATTGATTCGCCACAAGTGGATTATTAGTCGTAGATGCAGTTGGATGGCGGTCTATGTATCTTGTTGTAATGCCCAGAGTAAATCTCATAGTGATCCTCTCGACATGCACGTTGTCTTTATTCTATCAATTGCCCAACTGTATTTCTTTTACCCAGCATGTGTTATTTTATCTTATGGAGAGACACCACTAGTGAACTGTGGACCCCGGTCCTATTTCCATTATATTGCTATCACCTGTTTACTTTACTCGCACTGTTTACTTTACTCGCATACTATTACTATTTTCCACTCGATACACTCATTCCTTTGTTTCAAGCAAACCGGTGAGATTGACAACCTCATCGTAAGTTGGGAGCAAAGTATTTGGTTGTGTTGTGTGCAGGTTCCGCGTTGCAGCTGGCAAAGCAAAGCTTGGACGAGGCGCCTTATAAATTGTCTGGAGCTGTCGCAAGCTAGCAAGCATCACCTTCAGTCGTATTGGCTTCTTCCTCTCCTGATCGACATACCTTGGTTTCTTACTGAGGGAAAACCTTGCTGCTATATTCATCATACCTTCCTCTTGGGGTTCCCAACTGGATGGTGATTCACATCAACCGTACCGCAAGCATCAGTAAGTAGTCTACCTTGGACTACGGGTCCATAGCAGTAGCTAGTTGGTTGTCTCCTCCGCTATGTGCTACATGTTTAGATCTTGTGAGTTGCCCTACATGATCAGGATCATCTTTATGTAATTCTACATGTTGTGTTTGTTGGGATCTAATGAGTATTGGTACTATGTTAAGTTGATGTGCTGAATTATATATCTTACGTTATCTCTGTGTTGTTTATAATCTTGCATGCTCTCCGTTGCTAGTAGATATCTTGGCCGAGTAGATGCTAGTGACTCCAAGAGGGAGTATTCATGCTCGATAGTTGGGTTCATGCCTCTAGTAATCTGGGGGAGTGACAGAAACCTCTAAGATTGTAGATATGCTATTGCCACTATGGAGAAAACAACATTCTTGTGTCCAAGGACATTTGCTTTGTTTACATTACGCACTTTGCTTAATGCAATTATCTGTTATTCGCAACTTAATACTCAAGGGGTACTCGGATGACTCCCCACGAGTGGATTTTTAGTCATAGATGCAGTTGGATGGCGGTCTATATATTTTGTCGTAATGCCCAGAGTGAATCTCATAGTGATCCTAGTGATCCTCATAACGTATGTACGCTATCTTTACTCTATCAATTACCCAACTGTAATTTGTTTACCCAGCATGTTGTTATTTATCTTATGGAGAGACACCACTAGTGAACTGTCGACACCGGTCCAATTTCCTTTACATTGCTATTACTATTTACTATTTACTTGCTTATTTAAATTCTCGCATACTATTACCTTTTACCACTCGATACGCTCAATCCTTTGTTTACAGAAAACCCGGTGAGATTGACAACCTCATCGTAAGTTGGGGAAAAGTTCATGGTTGTGTTGTGTGCAGGTTCCACGTTGCTGCTGGTGCAAAGCAAAGCCCTGGACGAGGCGCCATATAAATTATCTGGAGCTGTCGCAAAGCTAGCAAGCATCAACCTTCTAAAGTTTGGCTTTTTCCTACTGGTCCGATTAAACCTTGGGTTCACAACTGAGGGAAACTTGCTGCTGTGCTCCTCATACCTTCCTCTTGGGGTTTCCAACTGGGTGCTTAATACGCACTATCAAGCATTTTTCTAGCGCCGTTGCCGGGGAGAAAGAAGATTTCTGCAAGGGGAGTCTCTCACGCTCAACCGTTTACTTTGTTTTTGTTTTGCTTTATTTTATTTTTACTTGCATCATTTTATCAAAAATACAAAAAAATTAGCTTCCTTTATAGTTGTTACTTCATTACTCTTAGTTCATTATGTTGTTCCCTAAGTATGTTTTGGAGGACCTCTCAGTAGGTAGTGGTTCTATAATTGGGAAAGGTAACATCACGGAGTTCTTTAATCATGTTAGTATGCATAAAGATGTTGAGGATAGATCTTTGGCTGAGCTTGCTCCTAGTTATAAAGTTGCTGCTACTTATTTAGTTCACATGTTGGAGGCTAGGTTTGTTAACCTTAATCCTTTTATGCAACAAATGTTTCTTAAGCTTCATGATATCGAAGACTCCGAAAAGAAAGATTTTATTTTGGAGACTTTGCATAGAGAATTTAGAGATGTTGTTATTGAAGCTTGGAAAGTTTCTGAGCATTTTAATATGCTTGGCTTACGTGTAGAGGTTGTTGGTATAACTAAAGAAGACATCAAAGTACCAATACCTTGCAAACTTGTAGGATGGCATGAAGCTTTGGAAAAGAATTTTGATTGGATTTGTCCTAAAAATCTTTTTGATGAAAGTAGTGAACCAAAGAGTGTTCATCAGGGATCTTCAAAAACTCATTTGGATACAATTCAATTCATTGATGAAAAGACTTCTGCAATTGATCTTAATGCTTCCTTTGATAATACTTGATTTCCATTTTCTGCGCCTAGCTCAAAGGCGTTAAAGAAAAGAACTCTTGGGAGATAACTCATTGTTTTTTAGTACTTTTTCTTTTATTTGAGTCTTGGAAGTTGTTACTACTGTAATGACCTCTCCTTATTATTTTTATTTCATTGTTGCGCCAAGAAGAACCTCTAATTTGAGGGAGGTAAGATTTGGGGAAGTTGCTGTCCTAAAACAGATTTCTGTGTTGCACCGTAAAAATTTGTGAAAATTCTCAGAATATCTTTTTCATCTGCGATTTCTTGTGCATATACCCCAGGTTATATCTAAACTTTTATTAGTTTTGCACTTTTCTATTGGAGCAACAGAAGGTCCTCGAAAAAATTGACCTTTGTCAGCTGTTCTGTTTTGACAGATTTCTGCCACTATTTGTGTTTCCCTCTCGATCGCTTTCTTTTTGAGTTCTTTTGATCATGGAACTTTTGTGGAAGTTGCTACAGTAGTATATGCTTTATATGTGGTGTTTTTGAGTTGAAACCTGAACCAAAAGAGTTGATTTACTATTATGCTTATGCTAACGTTGCTAATAGAATTGTGTGAAGTTTTGTATGAAGGAAGTTTTCAAGTGTAGGGATTGGAGAGCGATGAGATGAGATGAAGTATGGACAAAAGCTCAAGCTTGGGAATGCCCATGTCACCCTAAGAAACATCCAAGAGGTACAAGCATCAAAGCTTGGGGATGCCCCCGAGGCACCCCTTCTTCATCGGTAAAAATCAGGTCACCTTTCAACACACTATATTTTTATTGCTTTATATTCTATGCATTTTTCTTAGAGCATCTTTACTTTTGCTTTCAGTTTTATTTTGTTTTGTTTGCTGCAATAAATGGTTGGACCCCAACAAATTTCTCTTAGAGAAGACACTCCGCTTTTCATTTGCCAAGAACACTCTATTTTTCACTCTTATCGTCCAACGAGTGTTCTCTTTTTCTAGAACTGCGTTTAGCTTTTGTTTTTCACCTTGATTTTTATTCAGATCTTGTTATATCTTTGCATCAAGATGTATTTAGACCTCTGGTCTATATTGGTATTCATTAAAAGAGTTGTTTCAAAAAGGTTTGAATGGTGTTGGAAAAGAGAAAAAGTTTCATGCAAAAAGTGGTACAAAAAGAAGCTTGTTTAGACTGCGGCTTAGACTTTTGTATGCCATGCTTGATGTCGTTTTGATAGTATGATTAGTGATTTTTTCTATAGCATGAGTTGTCTCAAATGACTGAGATTCCTTAATGAGCCTTTGAAAAATCATGCGTTGTTTTTATTATGTGGAAGCATTTATTTGATTTTCTTCTTGATGTTTTATTTAGGTTGACTTGGCGCATGCTTGCAATATGTTTGACTCTAACAAGTCACCATAAGACTCTATGATCATTTGGTTTTTGACTTGTGATGCCATTTTATGCTTTTTTAATGATGTTTTGTCGCTATGCATGATTATGGCCGTTATTGCTCTCTTAGTTGGTCGCTCCCAGTCTTTTGCTAGCCTTCATTTTGTACTGAGTATGAGCTCTACTCGTGCATCCTACTCCCAAAAACCAAGTTATGCCAATGTGTCCACTATAAATTCCTATACATGGTATTTACAAGCCATTCCAAGTAAATTTTCATGTGCTACCTTTCAAAAAACCTTCAAAATACTTCTCGTTTTGTGACACTATTTTCAGCTCATGGGGACGTAGTGGTCGGATTTGCTATCTTCCATATTGTTTTATTCCAAAAAGAAAAAAAGAGTAAAAAAGAAAAGAAAAAAGGCACTCCTCCTTGGTATGTGAATGTTGGTGGGCGCCCAATGGAATCGGTTAGCCATGGTTTGTGAAAGGAAAAAGGTGGGGAGGAGTGCCAAGCTTTATAAAAGAGCACCAAAGTGCCAATCTCTCTCTCAAAAACTTGCTTCATTTTTGTATGGAAGATAGTAAGAACCCCATTGCCAGTCGTTGACAAAGACTACCACCTCTCAAAATCAATTTTTATCTCTTTGTTTTACAAATGAAAAGCTCTAGCACATGTCTAATCTCTGCTTCCCTCTGCAAAGGGCCTTTCTTTTACTTTCATGTTGAGTCTCCACCTTCTACCTTTATGCACCGTCTAAGAGAGCATAGTTGCCATTCTGAGTATAATGTGCATAGTCCCAAAGTTTATCATTGATTGATTCATGATTATGGTTTTGCTTGTTCTTAAATTATTTGTATCTCGTCGCCCTTTTAAACTTGAAGGTGTCCTATGCATTTATGTTTTGCTATTCCATGAAGGACAAGCTGAAAACCACTTGATATGTTTTCCATATTATTTGAACACACGTTTGATTTTCATTGTTTCATTATTCATGATCTTTCGTTTGTGTTCCTTTTCATGTTATAACATGGTTGCTAAGTTTTATTGTCAAGATTATGTCTTTTATGCCCATGTTTTAAGTTCTTTTGTTCCCAGCACTCAATGCTTTACATAGTTGATCAAGATTGTGATGGTGCATGTCACCTCAGAAATTATTCTTTTGTTATCACTTACCTACTCAAGGACGAGCAGGAGTTAAGCTTGGGGATGCTTGATACGTCTCAAACGTATCTATAATTTTTAATGCTCCATGCTTGTTTACACACCATTTGCTTTGTGTTTTGTTACACTTCGTGGCGTTTTTATTCATTTTCTGGAACTAACCTATTAACTAGATGTCACACTGCCAGTTCCCTGTTTCTGCTATTTTTGTGTTTCAGAAAAGCTACACAGGAAATATTCTCAGAATTGGACGAAACAAAAGCCAAACCTTCTATTTTTCCCGAAGCATCACGAAGTCCGAAGATGAGACAGAGGGGGGCCAGGAGCCAGGCTCACCCTAGGGTGGCGCGGCCTACCCCTGGCCCATGCCACCAGGGGGTGAGGCCAGCCGACCCACCCTCTGACGCTGCCCTTTCGCCTATATATTCCCCTCGATGGGAAAAACCTAAGGACGGATCACTTTTCCATGAAACATACTGCAAGCCACCGCCGTCGTCGTGATGTCTACGCACTTCTATTCTTGTAGACACTTGTTGGGCCTCCAAGTGCAGAGGTTTGTAGAACAGCAGCAAGTTTCCCTTAAGTGGATCACCCAAGGTTTATCGAACTCAGGGAGGAAGAGGTCAAAGCTATCCCTCTCAAACAACCCTGCAATTACAATACAGAAAGTCTCTTGTGTCCCCAACACACCCAATACACTTGTCAGATGTATAGGTGCACTAGTTCGGCGAAGAGATAGTAAAATACAAGCGGTAGTGATGATTATAAGTAGTAACTGTAGTATGAAATAAGTATCGCTGCGAGCAAACATGTAACAAAACAGCAAATAAACGGTGTGCAAAGCTTGGAAACAAGGCCTAGGGATCATACTTTCACTAGTGGACACACTCCCAACAATATAACATGATTGAACAAATAAATAACTTCTCTCCACTATGGTACTCTAAATTACTCTCCTATTGAATAACACTAATCATTGTGTAGTGGCTACAGAAGCACCCCTTAAAGTTCATCTAGTACTTGACAAACACCGCTCATAGAGATATCCAAATCAAAGCACAACTCAAGATAGATATTATTGCAACTTAGACCAAGTACTAACATGGTGCACACACTGTCAACATTACACCATGAAAGGAGGAAAAGATCACTTCAATACTATCATAGCGGTAATTATTCTCATAATCCATAAAAGATCACAATCGTAGCCTAGACCAAGTACCACCATGATGCACGCACTATCACCGTTACAACATGGCAGGAGGAATAGATTACTTTAATAACACCACTAGAGTACACATAATATCTGAATAATAACATCTACTTGTTCAACATTATACAAAGCTCACGATCACATAAAGATCACATCATGGGAGAGAGAAGTGAACCACATAGCTACCGGTAGAGCCCTCAGTCCCGGGGATGAACTACTTCCTCCTCATCATAGGAGACAGCAAGGTTGATGGAGACGGCGGTGAGGTCGATGGAGACGGCGGAGACAGCGATGGTGACCGATGGAGATGGCTCCGGGGGAACTTCCCCGTCCCGGCAGGGTGCCGGAACAGAGACTTCTGTCCCCCGTAATTCGTCGATGGCGGCGGCAGAGCTGCGGAACTGCTTCTAGAAAATTGCCGAATCCCCTAGGGTTTTCCGTCCCGAGGCTTCTTATAGGCGAAGGGGCGATGTCAGGGGTGGCCCCAGGCCTCCTCACACTAGGGTGGCGTGGCCAGGGCCTGGGCCATGCCAGCCCTGTGTGAGGGTGGCCTGTGGCCCCTCTCCTTCCTCTCTTCGGATGCCTGGATGCTCCCGGGAAAAATAAGACTTCTGGCTTTGGTTTCATCCAATTCCGAGAATATTTCCTATGTATCACTTCTGAAACACAAAAACAGCAGAAAACAGGGAACTGGCACTGTGGCAACTCATTAGTAGGTTAGTTCCGGAAAATGCATAAAAGTGCCACGAAGTGTAACAAAACAATAGGCAAATGGTGTAAAAACAAGCATGGAGCATCAAAAATTATGGATACGTTGGAGACGTATCAGCATCCCCAAGCTTAACTCCTGCTCGTCCCCGAGTAGGTAAGTGATAACAAAAGAATAATTTTTGAGGTGACATGCACCTACACAATCTTGATCATATATGTAAGCATTTGTGAGCTGGGATCATAAGAACTTAAAACATGGGCATGAAGACATAATCTTGACAATAAGAACTTAGCAACCATGTTGTAAACATGCAAATGAACACAAACAAAAGATCATGACAATGAAACAATGAAAGTCAAATGTGTGTTCAAATCATAAGGAAAAACATACAAAAGGTTTTCAGCTTGTCCTTCAAAGAGAACAAAACATAAATGCATAGGACACCTTCAAGTTTAAGAGGGCGACTAGATAAAAATAATTTAAGAACAAGTGAAACCAACAATATGAATCAATCAATGAACTTTGGGATAATGCATATCACACTAAGAATGACAACTATGCTCTCTTAATGGTGCATAAAGAAAGAAGGTGGTGACTCAACATAAAAGTAGAAGAAAGGCCCTTCGCAGAGGGAAGCAGTGATTGCAAGTTTTATAACCTTCAAAAATTATGGTACTTACCGGCTTTGAGCTCTCATTGCCCCCATCATAAGAATCTTGAATGGTTAAAGTTAATGCGAGAACAATTATGAAGCATATGCTTGACAAATGATAAGTTGAAGACCTCGTGCCCCGTGAATACGAGTACCAAAACCTCATGCTACTTTACTTAGAGTCCCAAGCAAGGCTCTTGTCATTGTAAGTATATGCATATCATTGAGAACCGCCAATGGGGTACCTCCGTGCCCGATGACATGGAACAAGCCCACACCAAAATGACAGGACAAGCAGACAATGAACACCTCGACATCTCTTTTATTTGCCTTTTATTTAGCTTTTTATTGTGAGATGCGTCGTCGAATGTTCACCATGGGTATGCTACAAATTTCCACCATGAATTATGCATGGCTTAGATTGGCGGCCCGGCGTTTCCCTAACACATATACAAACTCCATGATCCCTACAAGATTCCCAATTCATTTCACACCGCGGGCATCCATAAACAAAAGATCACGATATCAACTCAAATAAGAAGTGCAATGTTGAAAGCTTGCCCCATGACAGCATGGATGGGCTAGAATTCAACTTACAACTTGCAAGCATAACAACTCAACATAAGAGACCACAATGTCAAATTTTTAAGAACAGGAAAAAGTAAAGTGTGCCTTCCGGTTCGTGAGAGCTTTACTGACCGAATTTCGCATAACATTGGTAAGAGTTTAATTTGAAGAGAAAATAAAAGCAAGTCAAATTTACTTGGAATAGCAAATTGCTAGTAGGTATGTATGGTGGACACTTTGGAAAACTTTGGCTTTTAGGAGTTGGATGCACGAGTAGAGCTCATACTCAGTACAAGGCGAGGGCTAGCAAAAGACTGGGAGCGACCAACTAAGAGAGCAATAATGGCCATAATCATGCAAAGCGACAAAGCGACATTAAAAGAAGCATAAGATGGCATCAAAAATCAAAAACTAAATGATCATGAAGGCTATTGGTGACTTTGTAAGAGTCAAACATGTGTGAGCATGCGCCAAGTCAACCCAAATAAACCATCAAGGAGAAAACCAAAATAATGCTTCCATACAATAAAAACAACGCATGATTTTTTCAAATGGCTCATTAAGCAATCTCAGTTATTTGAGACAAGTCATGCTACAGCAAAACCACTAAGCATACTATCAAAAAGACATCAAGCACTATATGCAAAAGCCTAGGCCGCAGTCTACACAAGCTCCTTCTTGTACCACTTTTTTTGCATAAAGCTTTTTCTCTTTTCCAACACCATTTGAAATTTTTAAAGATACCTCTTTTGTTAAAAATCAATAAAGATCAGAGGCAAAAATACACCTTGATGCAAAGATAAAACAAGATCTGAACAAAAATCAAGGTGAAAAATGCAAGCTAAACGCAGTAGCAGAAAAAGAGAACACTCATTGAACGATAAGAGTGAAAAACGGAGTGTTCTTGGCAAATGAAAAGCGAGTTCATCTCCAAAAGAAATTTGATGTGATCTAACCATTTATTGCAGCAAACAAAACAAAAGAAAACTAAAAACAAAAACAACTGACGCTCCAAGAAAAACGCATAGTGCATGAAGCAATAAAAATATAGTGTCTTGAAAGGTGACCTGATTTTTGCCGATGAAGAAGGGGTGCCTCGGGGGCATCCCCAAGCTTTGACGCTTGTACTTCTTGGATATTTCTTGGGGTGATGCATGGGCATCCCCAAGCTTGAGCTTTTGTCCATTCTTCAACTCATCTCATCATTCTCCAATCCCTACACTTGAAAACTTCGTTCATACAAAACTAAACACAAATCTATTAGCAACATTAGTATAAGCATAACATAATCAACCTCTTTTTGCTTCAGGTTTCAACTCAAAACCACCACATATATAGCAAATACTACTGTAGCAACCTCCCCAAAAGTTTCGTGATCAAAAGAACTCAAAAGAAAGCGATAAAGTGGCAAACACAAATATTGGCAGAAATCTGTCAAAACTGAACAGCTGACAAAGGCCGAATTTTTGAGGGGTTTTCTATTGCTCAAATCAAAAAGTGTTCTACTAACGAAAGTTTTGATATAACCAGGGGCATACGCACAAGAAATCACAGGTCCAAAAGATATACAGAAAATTTATACGAATTTTTACGGTGCAGCACTGAAAACAGTTTCAGGACAGCAACATCCCCAAATCTTTACCTCACTCGAATTAGAGGCTTCTCTTGGCACAACAATAAAATAAAAAGGATAAGGAGAGGTCATTACAGTAGTAATAACTTCCAAGACTCAAATAAAAGAAAAATTACTGAAAATAAACAATGGGTTATCTCCCAAGAGTGCTTTTCTTTAACGCCTTTGAGCTAGGCGCAGTAATTTGCAAGGATGCTCATGTGGGCGCCATATAAGAGCTTGAGGCAAAGGCGCCATATAGGAACTTAAAGCAATAGAGAGCATCAAAAAGCAAATGTGAAAGACATTTATATCTGAACCACTTCCTATGCATAGGAATCTTGTAAGAAAATAAATCAACGAGGCACATGCAAGCATGGATAGATAAAACAAGTGCCACTTCAAGATTTGTAACATAAAGAGGGGAAACTCAATATTGTTGAGATCCATCAAACCATGTTTCCCTCTCTCATAATAACTTTCAGTAGCATCATGAATATAACTAACAATATAACTATCACATAAAACATCCCTATCATGAGCCACTTGCATAAAAGAATTAATACTCACCACAGGAACAATAGTAGTAGGAGCAAATTCAATAGAATAATTATTCTCATCACCATAATCATCATAAATAGGAGGCATATTATAATCATAACTAATTTTATCGTCAATAGTAGGTGAACAGAAAATATTATACTCATCATCATAGCCATCATAAACTACAGACTTAGTATCATCACAAGATAGAGAACAGCTATTTCGCAAAGCATATTCTTCAAACATATCATCATAAGAAGGAACATCACATATGGGAGATAAAATATTATCAGAACAAACTTTCTCCACTAAAGCTGGGGAACTAAAAATATCATGCTTAACAAAACCAGCTTCCCCAAGCTTAGACTTTTCTATAGCATTATCAACAACGGTGTTCAAAACATTCATACTAACAACACTATTAGCATGCAAATTAAGCTCCAAAGGTTTTTCAATTTTCTCTTCAAACACTTCATATCTAAAGTCGGGAAAAAGACTAAAGAACTCTTTATTTTCCATTAAGCCTAACTAGTGAAAATAAAAACAAGAAACAAAAAGATGTAATTGCAGAATCTAAAGGAAATAACTCCGAGCACTCACACAGGAGGATGCGAGTACCTTTTACCTTACCTCCCCGGCAACGGCGCCAGAAAAGAGCTTGATGTCTACGCACTTCTATTCTTGTAGACACTTGTTGGGCCTCCAAGTGCAGAGGTTTGTAGAACATCAGCAAGTTTCCCTTAAGTGGATCACCCAAGGTTTATCGAACTCAGGGAGGAAGAGGTCAAAGCTATCCCTCTCAAACAACCCTGCAATTACGATACAGAAAGTCTCTTGTGTCCCCAACACACCCAATACACTTGTCAGATGTATAGGTGCACTAGTTCGGCGAAGAGATAGTAAAATACAAGCGGTAGTGATGATTATAAGTAGTAACTGTAGTATGAAATAAGTATCGCTGCGAGCAAACATGTAACAAAACAGCAAATAAACGGTGTGCAAAGCTTGGAAACAAGGCCTAGGGATCATACTTTCACTAGTGGACACACTCCCAACAATATAACATGATTGAACAAATAAATAACTTCTCTCCACTATGGTACTCTGAATTACTCTCCTATTGAATAACACTAATCATTGTGTAGTGGCTACAGAAGCACCCCTTAAAGTTCATCAAGTACTTGACAAACACCGCTCATAGAGATATCCAAATCAAAGCACAACTCAAGATAGATATTATTGCAACTTAGACCAAGTACTAACACGGTGCACACACTGTCAACATTACACCATGAAAGGAGGAAAAGATCACTTCAATACTATCATAGCGGTAATTATTCTCATAATCCATAAAAGATCACAATCGTAGCCTAGACCAAGTACCACCATGATGCACGCACTGTCACCGTTACACCATGGCAGGAGGAATAGATTACTTTAATAACACCACTAGAGTACACATAATATCTGAATAATAACATCTACTTGTTCAACATGATACAAAGCTCACGATCACATAAAGATCACATCATGGGAGAGAGAGGTGAACCACATAGCTACCGGTAGAGCCCTCAGCCCCGGGGATGAACTACTCCCTCCTCATCATAGGAGACAGCAAGGTTGATGGAGATGGCGGTGAGGTCGATGGAAACGGCGGAGACGGCGATGGACACCGATGGAGATGGCTCCGAGGGCACTTCCTCGTCCCGACAGGGTGCCGGAACAGAGACTTCTGTCCCCTGAAATTCGTCGACGGCGGCGGCGAAGCTACGGAACTGCTTCTGGAAAATTGCCGAATCCCCTAGGGTTTTCCGTCTCGAGGCTTCTTATAGGCGAAGGGGCGATGTCAGGGGTGGCCCCAGGCCTCCTCACACTAGGGTGGCGCGGCCAGGGCCTGGGCCGCGCCAGCCCTGTGTGAGGGTGGCCTGTGGCCCCTCTCCTTCCTCTCTTCGGATGCCTGGATGCTCCCGGGAAAAATAAGACTTCTGGCTTTGGTTTCGTCCAATGCCGAGAATATTTCCTGTGTATCACTTCTGAAACACAAAAAAAGCAGAAAATAGGGAACTGGCACTGTGGCAACTCATTAGTAGGTTAGTTCCAGGAAAATGCATAAAAGTGCCACGAAGTGTAACAAAACAATAGGCAAATGGTGTAAAAACAAGCATGGAGCATCAAAAATTATGGATACGTTGGAGACGTATCACATCGTTGCGAGATTGGGAGGATCCAGGAGCTCTTCCCAGCACCCTGCCGGAGAGGGGAATCCCTGCCGAAGGCCTTCTCCACCACCATGGTCGCCTCCGGAGTGATGTGTGAGTAGTCTACCTTGGACTACGGGTCCATAGCAGTAGCTAGTTGGTTGTCTCCTCCCCCATGTGCTTCATGTTTAGATCTTGTGAGCTGCTGCTGGCACGTGGGTGACGGCTGATACGTCTCCAACGTATCTATAATTTTTGATGCTCCATGCTTGTTTTTTACACCATTTGCCTATTATTTCGTTACACTTAGTGGCACTTTTATGCATTTTCCGGAACTAACCTATTAACAAGTTGGCACAGTGCCAGTTTCCTGTTTTCTGCTGTTTTTGTGTTTTAGAAGTGATACACAGGAAATATTCTCGGAATTGGACGAAACAAGTTCCTGAAGTCTTATTTTACCCGGAAGCTTCCAGAGATCCGAAGAGGAGTAGGGGGGGCCACCAGGGCCCCACACGCAGGGGTGGCGCGGCCAGGCCCCTGGCCGCGCGGGCCTCGCGTGAGGGAGCCTGGCTCCACCTCTGACATCGCCCCTTCGCCTATAAAGACCCCCCAACGGAAAAAACCTAAGTACCCGATCAGATTTCTAGAACACATCGTGATCCGCCGCCGCCGTCGACCCGTAGATCGGGAGGGTCCAGAAGCTCTTCTCGGCACCCTGCCGGAGAGGGGAATCGCCACCGAAGGTCTTCTTCATCGCCATGCTTGCCTCCAGAGCGATGAGTGAGTAGTCTACCTTGGAATATGGGTCCATAGCAGTAGCTAGATGGTTGTCTTCTCCACCATGTGCTTCATGTTTAGATCTCATGAGCTGCCCTACATAATTGAGATCACCGTTATGTAATTCTACATGTTTGGTTTGTTGGGATCCGATGAATATTGGTGTTTATGATTAAGTTACTGTACTGAATATTATCTTTTGTTATCTCTATGTTGTTTATGATCTTGCATGCTCTCCGTTGTTAGTAGCTGTCTTGGCCGAGTAGTTGCTAGTGACTCCAAGAGGGGGTATTTATGCTCGATAGTGGGTTCATGCCTCTATTTCACCTGGGGGAGTGACAGAAACCTCTAAGGTGGTAGATGTGCTGTTGCTACTAGGGAGAAAACAACATTCATATGCTCAAGGGCATGATGCGTGGTGAATGACCAGCCCGTTGGGAACCCCAAGAGGAAGGTATGATGAGTGTAGCGGCTAGTTTTCCCTCAGTTAAGAAACCAAGGTTTAATGTCGATCTTGAAGAGGAGAGACGGTGACGACTGAAGGTGATGCAGACTGGCTTAATAACACTCCAACAAGGGCGCCGTTTACGACACTTGTTGACTCGTCTTCGGCCAGCAGCAACGCGGAACCTGCACACACACAAACAAATACTTTGCTCCCAACTTGCGATGAGGTTGTCAATCTCACCGGTTTGCTTGAAACAAAGGTTATGAGTGTATCGAGTGGAAAACAGTAGTAATGTGCGAGTAAAGTAAACAGTGCGGGAAAAGTAAACAGGTGATTGCAATATGATTAAAATAGGACCGGGGTCCACAGTTCACTAGTGGTGTCTCTCCATAGATAGAATAACATGCTGGGTAAACAAATTACAGTTGGGCAATTGATAGAATAAAGATAACGTGATATGTCAAGAAGATCACTATGAGATTCACTCTGGGCATTACAACAAAATACATAGACCGCCATCCAACTGCATCTATGACTAATAATCCACCCCCGGGGATATCATCCGAACACCCTAGAAGTATTAAGTTGCGAACAACAGATAATTGCATTAAGCAAAGTGTGTAATGTAAACAAAGCATATGCCCTTGAGCATATGAATGTTGTTTTCTCCCTAGTAGCAATAGCACATCTACCACCTTAGAGGTTTCTGTCACTCCCCCAGGTGAAATAGAGACATGAACCCACTATCGAGCATAAATACCCCCTCTTGGAGTCACTAGCAACTACTCGGCCAAGATAGCTACTAACAACAGAGAGCATGCAAGATCATAAACAACATAGAGATAACAAAAGATATAATTCAGTACAGCAACTTAATCATAAACACCAATATTCATCGGATCCCAACAAACCAACATCATAGAATTACATAACGGTGATCTCAATCATGTAGGGCAGCTCATGAGATCTAAACATGAAGCACATGGTGGAGAAGACAACCATCTAGCTACTGCTATGGACCCATAGTCCAAGGTAGACTACTCACTCATCGCTCCGGAGGCAAGCATGGCGATGAAGAAGACCTCCGGTGGCGATTCCCCTCTCCGGCAGGGTGCTGGGAAGAGCTTCTGGACCCTCCCGATCTTCGGGTCGACGGCGGCGGCGTATCGCGATGTATTCTGGAAAACTGATCGGGCTTAGGTTTTTCTCGTCGGGGGGTACTTATAGGCGAAGGGGCGATGTCAGGAGAGGGACCAGGTGCCCTCACACAAGGGTGGCGCGGCCAGGGGCCAGGCCGCGCCGCCCCCTTGTGTGGGGCCCTGGTGGCCCCCCTCCGACACTTCTTCGGATGACTGGAAGCTTCCGGGTAAAATATGACTTCAGGAACTTGTTTCGTCCAATTCCGAGAATATTTCCTGTGTATCACTTCTGAAACACAAAAACAGCAGAAAATAGGAAACTGGCACTGTGGCACTTCATTAATAGGTTAGTTCCGGAAAATGTATAAAAGTGCCACTAAGTGTAACGAAACAATAGGCAAATGGTATAAAAACAAGCATGGAGCATCAAAAATTATAGATACGTTTGAGACGTATCAAGCATCCCCAAGCTTAACTCCTGCTCGTCCTCGAGTAGGTAAGTGATAACAAAGAATAATTTTTGAGGTGACATGCACCTACACAATCTTGATCATATATGTAAGCATTGGTGAGCTGGGATCAATAGAACTTAAAACATGGGCATGAAAGATATAATCATGACAATAAGAACTTAGCAACCATGTTGTAAACATGCAAATGAACACAAACAAAAGATCATGATAATGAAACAATGAAAGTCAAACGTGTGTTCAAATCATAAGGAAAAACATACAAATGGTTTTCAGCTTGTCCTTCAAAGAGAGCAAAACATAAATGCATAGGACACCTCAAAGTTTAAGAGGGCGACTAGATACAAATAATTTAAGAACAAGTGAAACCAACAATATGAATCAATCAATGAACTTTGGGACAATGCATATCACACTAAGAATGACAACTATGCTCTCTTAATGGTGCATAAAGAAAGAAGGTGGTGACTCAACATAAAAGTAAAAGAAAGGCCCTTCGCAGAGGGAAGCAGTGATTGCAAGTTTTATAACCTTCAAAAATTATGGTACTTACCGGCTTTGAGCTCTCATTGCCCCCATCATAAGCATCTTGAATGGTTAAAGTTAATGCGAGAACAATTATGATGCATATGCTTGACAAATCATAAGTTGAAAACCTCGTGTCCCGTGAATACGAGTACCCAAACCATGCTAATTTACTTAGAGTCCCAAGCAAGGCTCTTGTCATTGTAAGTATATGCATATCATTGAGAACCGCCAATGGGGTACCTCCGTGCCCGATGACATGGAACAAGCCCACACCAAAATGACAGGACAAGCAGACAATGAACACCTCGACATCTCTTTTATTTGCTATATTGTTTAGCGTTTTATTGTGAGATGCGTCGTCGAATGTTCACCATGGGTATGCTGCAAATTTCCACCATGAATTATGCATGGCTTAGATTGGCGGCCCGGCGTTTCCCTAACACATATACAAACTCCATGATCCCTACAAGATTCCCAATTCATTTCACACAGCGGGCATCCATAAACAAAAGATCACGATATCAACTCAAAAAGAAGCGCAATGTTGAAAGCTTGCCCCATGACAGCATGGCTGGGCTAGAATCCAACTTACAACTTGCAAGCATAACAACTCAACATAAAAGACCACAATGTCAAAATTTTAAGAACAGGAAAAAGTAAAGTGTGCCTTCCGGTTCGTGAGAGCTTTACTGACCGAATTTCGCATAACACTGGTAAGAGTTTAATTTGAAGAGAATATAAAAGCAAGTCAAATTTACTTGGAATAGAAAATTGCTAGTAGGTATGTATGGTGGACACTTTGGAAAACTTTGGCTTTTAGGAGTTGGATGCACGAGTAGAGCTCATACTCAGTACAAGGCGAGGGCTAGCAAAAGACTGGGAGCGACCAACTAAGAGAGCAATAATGGCCATAATCATGCAAAGCGACAAAGCGACATTAAAAGAAGCATACGATGGCATCAAAAGTCAAAAACTAAATGATCATGAAGGCTAATGGCGACTTTGTAAGAGTCTAACATGTGTGAGCATGCGCCAAGTCAACCCAAATAAAGCATCAAGGAGAAAACCAAAATAATGCTTCCATATAATAAAAACAACGCATGATTTTTTCAAAGGCTCATTAAGCAATCTCAGTTATTTGAGACAAGTCATGCTACAGCAAAACTACTAAGCATACTATCAAAAAGACATCAAGCATGACATGAAAAAGCCTAAGCCGTAGTCTACACAAGCTCCTTCTTGTACCACTATTTTGCACAAAGCTTTTTCTCTTTTCCAACACCATTTGAAATTTTTATAAACACCTCTTTTGATGAAAACCAATAAAGATCAGAGGCAAAAATACACCTTGATAAAAAGATATGACAAGATCTGAACGCATATCAAGGCGAAAATGAAAACCAAAAGCAGTAGTAGAAAAAGTAGAACACTCGATTTTTAATAAGAGTGAAAACTAGAGCGTTCTTTGCAAATGAAAACGAGTACATCTCCTCCAAAGGAAATTTGTTGGGGTCCAACCATTTATTGCAGCAAACAAACAAACTAAACAAACTAAGAAAACTAAAACAACTGACGCTCCAAGAAAAACACATAGTGCATGAAGCAATAAAAATATAGTGTTTTGAAAGGTGACCTGATTTTTGCCGATGAAGAAGGGGTGCCTCGGGGGCATCCCCAAGCTTTGACGCTTGTACTTCTTGGATATTTCTTGGGGTGATGCATGGGCATCCCCAAGCTTGAGCTTTTGTCCATTCTTCAACTCATCTCATCATTCTCCAATCCCTACACTTGAAAACTTCCTTCATACAAAACTAAACACAAATCTATTAGCAACATTAGTGTAAGCATAAAATATATCAACCTCTTTTAGCTTCAGGTTTTAACCCAAAACCACCACATATAAAGAATGTACTACTGTAGCAACTTCCCAAAGAGTTCCATGATCAAAAGAACTCAAAAGAAAGCGATAAAGTGGCAAAAACAAATATTGGCAGAAATCTGTCAAAACTGAACAGCTGACAAAGGACGAATTTTTGAGGGATTTTCTGTTGCTCAAATCAAAAAGTGTTCAACTAAGAAAAGTTTGGATATAACCTGGGGCATATGCACAATAAATCGCAGGTCCAAAAGATAAACAGAGAATTTTTACGAATTTTTACGGTGCAGCACCGAAAACAGTTTCAGGACAGCAATAACCCCAAATCTTTACCTCGCTCAAATTAGAGGCTTCTCTTGGCACAAAAACGAAATAAACAAGATAAGGAGCGGTCATTACAGTAGTAATGACTTCCAAGACTCAAATAAAAGAAAAAGTACTGAAAAGTAAACAATGGGTTATCTCCCAAGAGTGCT
This sequence comes from Dactylis glomerata, assembly GCA_007115705.1. Taxonomy (NCBI): domain Eukaryota; kingdom Viridiplantae; phylum Streptophyta; class Magnoliopsida; order Poales; family Poaceae; genus Dactylis; species Dactylis glomerata. The sequence goes on along the minus strand of QXEO01000121.1, from coordinate 2,823,952 downwards.
TTTCTTTAACGCCTTTGAGCTAGGCGCAGAAAAGTGCGAATCAAGTAATATCAAGAGATGAAGTGCTAGTTACCTCAATAGGCTCTTTGAAGGTTCCCAAAGATGATTCAACCTGCAAGTCACCCTTAGTGGAACTAAGAGTCTTACCAATCTTAAGAACATGTTGAGATTTAAGCGCAGAAACATTGGGAACATACATAAATGTTTGCTCTTTTCCAACAAACACTTTCTCCTTCTTAAATTTAAGAGAAGAGAAGATTAAACTAAGAGTTTCCATAGACTCCTCTAGTTTACCAATCCTTAAGTTTTGATTGTCATGAGTAGTGCTAGCCTCTAAAATGGTAATTCTCTTACCAATATTTTCTATTAATTCACTAACGTGGCTAGCATTTTCTAGGATACTTGGCAAACTTTTTTCTAAGGAGCTGAGCTTTTCTACCACCTCTTCCAAGGTGGTCTCAGTCTTAGCAATATGAATAGGTGGTACTCCCACTAAACTTTCAATTATAGTGCATGCTTCTCCCGCGGGAGTACCCAGAAAATTACCTCCTGTAAGAGTATCAAGAACATACCTATTCCAGCTAGATATACCAACATAAAAATTTCTAAGGAGGATCATGGTGGAGTGCTTTTTGGTACACCTATGATGAGCATTATTAATACGGTACCAAGCATCTTTTAAACTTTCTCCCCCTTGTTGCTTGAAACTACGAACTTCTACTTCAGGATTACTCATTGTAACAAAACTAAAAGCAGATAAGTAAAAACAACTACCAAGGATTCTAATTTTTTTTGGGTTTTTGATATAAAGCAATGCAGGTAAAATAAATAAAGTAAAGCAAAACAAATAACAAAGTAAAGAATGTGTGTGCGAAGAACTCCCCTCGCAGAAGTCTTCTCTTCCTCCCCGGCAACAGCGCCAGAAAATTAGCTTGATGCGTGGTGAATGACCAGCCCGTTGGGAACCCCAAGAGGAAGGTATGATGAGTGTAGCGGCTAGTTTTCCCTCAGTTAAGAAACCAAGGTTTAATGTCGATCTTGAAGAGGAGAGACGGTGACGACTGAAGGTGATGCAGACTGGCTTAATAACACTCCAACAAGGGCGCCGTTTACGACACTTGTTGACTCGTCTTCGGCCAGCAGCAACGCGGAACCTGCACACACACAAACAAATACTTTGCTCCCAACTTGCGATGAGGTTGTCAATCTCACCGGTTTGCTTGAAACAAAGGTTATGAGTGTATCGAGTGGAAAACAGTAGTAATGTGCGAGTAAAGTAAACAGTGCGGGAAAAGTAAACAGGTGATTGCAATATGATTAAAATAGGACCGGGTTCCACAGTTCACTAGTGGTGTCTCTCCATAGATAGAATAACATGCTGGGTAAACAAATTACAGTTGGGCAATTGATAGAATAAAGATAACGTGATATGTCAAGAAGATCACTATGAGATTCACTCTGGGCATTACAACAAAATACATAGACCGCCATCCAACTGCATCTATGACTAATAATCCACCCCCGGGGATATCATCCGAACACCCTAGAAGTATTAAGTTGCGAACAACAGATAATTGCATTAAGCAAAGTGTGTAATGTAAACAAAGCATATGCCCTTGAGCATATGAATGTTGTTTTCTCCCTAGTAGCAACAGCACATCTACCACCTTAGAGGTTTCTGTCACTCCCCCAGGTGAAATAGAGACATGAACCCACTATCGAGCATAAATACCCCCTCTTGGAGTCACTAGCAACTACTCGGCCAAGATAGCTACTAACAACGGAGAGCATGCAAGATCATAAACAACATAGAGATAACAAAAGATATAATTCAGTACAGCAACTTAATCATAAACACCAATATTCATCGGATCCCAACAAACCAACATCATAGAATTACATAACGGTGATCTCAATCATGTAGGGCAGCTCATGAGATCTAAACATGAAGCACATGGTGGAGAAGACAACCATCTAGATACTGCTATGGACCCATAGTCCAAGGTAGACTACTCACTCATCGCTCCGGAGGCAAGCATGGCGATGAAGAAGACCTCCGGTGGCGATTCCCCTCTCCGGCAGGGTGCCGGGAAGAGCTTCTGGACCCTCCCGATATTCGGGTCAACGGCGGCGGCGTATCGCGATGTATTCTGGAAAACTGATCGGGCTTAGGTTTTTCTTGTAGGGGGGTACTTATAGGCGAAGGGGCGATGTCAGGAGAGGGACCAGGTGCCCTCACACAGGGGTGGCGCGGCCAGTGGCCCCCCTCCTACACTTCTTCGGATGACTGGAAGCTTCCGGGTAAAATATGACTTCAGGAACTTGTTTCGTCCAATTCCGAGAATATTTCCTGTGTATCACTTCTGAAACACAAAAACAGCAGAAAACAGGAAACTGGCACTGTGGCACTTCGTTAATAGGTTAGTTCCGGAAAATGTATAAAAGTGCCACTAAGTGTAACGAAACAATAGGCAAATGGTGTAAAAACAAGCATGGAGCATCAAAAATTATAGATACGTTTGAGACGTATCAGGGCATATGCTTTGTTTACATTACACACTTTGCTTAATGCAATTATCTGTTGTTCACAACTTAATACTTTTGGTGTGTTCGGATTGATATCCCCGGGAGTGGATTATTAGTCATAGATGCAGTTGGATAGCGGTCTATGTATTTTGTTGTAATGCCCAGAGTAAATCTCATAGTGATCTTCTTGACATATCACGTTATCTTTATTCTATCAATTGCCCAACTATAATTTGTTTACCCAGCATGTGTTATTTTATCTATGGAGAGACACCACTAGTGAATTGTGGACCCCGGTCCTATTTACATCATATTGCTATCACCTGTTTACTTTACTCGTACTGTTTACTTTACTCGCATGTTATATTGTTTTCCACTCGATACGCTCATAACCTTTGTTTCAAGCAAACCGGTGAGATTGACAACCTCATCGCAAGTTGGGAACAATGTACTTGGTTGTGTGTGTGCAGGTTCCGTATCACCTTCAGTCGTCGCTGTCTCTCCTCTCCTGACCGATATTAAACCTTGGTTTAACAGAGGGAAAACTAGCCGCTATATTCATCATACCTTCCTCTTGGGGTTCCCAACGGGCTGGTTATCCACCACGCACAAGGACCGTCTGCTCCCACGTCAACTACACGCCAGCAGCCTCTTTTCTGGCGCCATCAACCAGTAGCAGCTTCTTTTCTAGCGCCGTTGCCGGGGAGGAAGAGAAGACTTCTGCGAGGGGAGTTTTTCGCACACACATCCTTTACTTTGTTTTATTGTTTTGATTTACTTTATTTATTTTACCTGCATTGCTTTTTATCAAAAACCCAAAAAAATTAGAATCCTTGGTAGTTGTTTTTACTTGTTTACTTTCGTTTTGCTGAAATGGCCAATCCTGAAAACACCAAGTTGTGTGACTTTACTAGCACAAACAATAGTGATTTTATCTACACTCCTATTAAGCCTCCTGCTACTGATGCAAACTTTTATGAGATTAAGCCTGCTTTATTGAACCTTGTTATGAAAGAGCAATTTTCTAGTGCTAGTACTGAAGATGCTGCAGCTCATCTCAACAATTTTGTTGAGCTATGTGAGATGCAGAAATATAAGGATGTTGATAGTGATATTATTAAGCTCAAGTTGTTTCCTTTTTCTTTGAGAGGAAAAGCTAAAGATTGGTTGCTGTCTTTGACTAAGAATAGTATTGATTCATGGGCTAAGTGTAAGGATGCTTTTATTGGTAGATACTATCCTCCTGCTAAGATTATATCCTTGCGTAGCAATATTATGAAGTTTACTCAGTTTGATAATGAACATGTTGCTCAAGCTTGGGAAAGAATGAAATCTATGAGAAAGAATTGCCCCACTCATGGACTGACTACTTGGATGATTATCCAAACTTTTATGCAGGACTGAATTTTTCTTCAAGGAACCTACTTGATTCAGCTGCTGGAGGCACTTTTATCTCCCTTACCTTGGGCGCCGCATCAAAGCTACTCGACAACATGATGGTAAATTATTCCGAATGGCACACCGAGAGAGCTCCATAAGGTAAGAAGGTAAATTCTGTTGAGGAAACCTCTTCCTTGAATGATAAGATTGATACCATTATGGCTATGCTTGCTAATGATAGGACTCATGTTGATCCTAATAATGTTCCTTTAGCCTCTCTGGTTGCTCAAGAAGAGCATGTTGATGTGAATTTCATTAGAAACAATAATTTTAACAACAATGCTTATAGGAATAATTTTGCTAGTAACAATTATAGGCCGTATCCTTCTACCAATGGTAATGGTTATGGTAATTCTTATGGTAATTCCTACAACAACACTAGGGCCGCGCCCTCCGAGCTTGAGGTAATGCTCAAGGACTTCATCGGTAAGCAAACTGCTTTTAGCAAGTCTGTTGAGGAAAAGTTAGGCAAAATTGATATTCTTGCTTCTAAAGTTGATAGCCTTACTCATGATGTTGAACTTCTGAAATTAAAAGTGTTACCTAATGATGTGAAAGAGAACAATGTTTTTGCTACCGCTAATGCTATCCAAGTTGGAATTGATGAAAATATTAGATTGTTAGCAGAATTGCATGCCAGGTGGGAAAGAGAAGATGAGATGGCTAGAGAGATGAAGGTATGTACCATTACTACCTCTAATGATGTTGCTCCTAATGCTAGCAATCCTCTTACTTTGATTGGTGTAGAGAAAACTCCCACTCCTTGTGTTAAAAAGCCTAAAACTGCCAAAACTTTTTCTCAAAAGAGTGCTGAAATTTTTCGGAGTGTGGGAGATGATAGCTCTACTTATTTTAATGATTTTGATGTTGATGGCTGCAATATATCTGAAGTTATTTTGTTCTTTCAAAAGCTTGCTTTGACTCCCAATGCTAGTTCTTTAAATATTGCTTTTACTAAGCATATTACCATTGCTCTCATAAAAATTAGGGATGAAAAGTTGAAGCAAAAAGCCTTTGTTCCCAAGAAGTTAGAAGATGGTTGGGAACCCATCATTGATATGCATGTTAATGGTTATGATTGCCATGCTTTATGTGATCTAGGTGTTAGTATTTCTATCATGCCTAGAAAGATTTATGACATGCTTGATTTACCACCGCTTGAAAAGTGTTATTTTGATGTTCCTATTGCTGATGTTGCTAAGAAGAAACCTTTGGGAAGGATTAATGATGTTCTTATTGTGGTTAACAATAACCTTGTTCCCGTTGATTTTCTTGTTATGGACATTGAATGCCATGCTTCATGTCCTATTATTTTGGGAAGACCCTTTCTTCGAACTGTAGGTGCTATCATTGATATGAGGGAAGGCACTATCAAGTATCAATTCCCACTAAAGAAAGGTATGGAACACTTCCCTAGGAAAAGAAAGAAATTACTTTTTGACTCTATTCTTAGAGCAAATTATGAGCTTGATGCTTCATCACTTGATATTACTTGATTCGCAATTTTCTGCGCCTAGCTCAAAGGCGTTAAAGAAAAGCACTCTTGGGAGATAACCCAATGTTTTCTTTTCAGTACTTTTTCTTTTATTTGAGTCTTGGTAGTCATTACTACTGTAATGACCGCTCCTTATCTTGTTTATTTCGTTTTTGTGCCAAGAGAAGCCTCTAATTTGAGTGAGGTAAAGATTTGGGGATGTTGCTGTCCTGAAACTGTTTTCGGTACTGCACCGTAAAAATTCGTGAAAATTCTATGTTTATCGTTTGGACCTGCGATTTCTTGTGCATATTTCCCAGGTTATATCCAAACTTTTGTTAGTTGAACACTTTTTGATTTGAACAACAGAAAATCCCTCAAAAATTCGACCTTTGTCAGCTGTTCAGTTTTGACAGATTTCTGCCAATATTTGTTTTTGCCACTTTATCGCTTTCTTTTGAGTTCTTTTGATCATGGAACTTTTGGGGAGGTTGATACAGTAGTATTTTCTATATATATGGTGGTTTTGAGTTGAAACCTGAAGCAAAAAGAGATTGATTATATGTTATGCTTGCACAAATGTTGCTAATAGATTTGTGTTTAGTTTTGTATGAAGGAAGTTTTCAAGTGTAGGGATTGGAGAATGATGAGATGAGTTGAAGAATGGACAAAAGCTCAAGCTTGGGGATGCCCATGCATCACCCCAAGAAATATCCAAGAAGTACAAGCGTCAAAGCTTGGGGATGCCCCCGAGGCACCCCTTCTTCATCGGCAAAAATCAGGTCACCTTTCAAAACACTATATTTTTATTGCTTCATGCACTATGTGTTTTTCTTGGAGCGTCAGTTGTTTTAGTTTTCTTAGTTTGTTTAGTTTGTTTGTTTGCTGCAATAAATGGTTGGACCCCTCCAAATTTCTTTTGAAGGAGTTGTACTCGTTTTCATTTGCCAAGAACGCTCTAGTTTTCACTCTTATCGTTCATCGAGCGTTTTCTTTTTCTGCTACTTCTTTTGGTTTTCATTTTTGCCTTGATTTGCGTTCAGACCTTGTCATATCTTTTCATCAAGGTGTATTTTTGCCTCTGATCTTTATTGGTTTTCATCAAAAGAGGTGTTTATAAAAATTTCAAATGGTGTTGGAAAAGAGAAAAAGCTTTGTGCAAAATAGTGGTACAAGAAGGAGCTTGTGTAGACTGCGGCTTAGGCTTTTTCATGTCATGCTTGATGTTGTTTTGATAGTATGCTTAGTGGTTTTTCTGTAGCATGACTTGTCTCAAATAACTGAGATTGCTTAATGAGCCTTTGAAAAAATCATGCGTTGTTTTTATTGTATGGAAGCATTATTTTGGTTTTCTCCTTGATGCTTTATTTGGGTTGACTTGGCGCATGCTCACACATGTTAGACTCTTACAAAGTCGCCAATAGCCTTCATGATCATTTAGTTTTTGACTTTTGATGCTATCTTATGCTTCTTTTAATGTCGCTTTGTCGCTTTGCATGATCATGGCCATTATTGCTCTCTTAGTTGGTCGCTCCCAGTCTTTTGCTAGCCCTCGCCTTGTACTGAGTATGAGCTCTACTCGTGCATCCAACTCCTAAAAGCCAAAGTTTTCCAAAGTGTCCACCATACATACCTACTAGCAATTTTCTATTCCAAGTAAATTTGACTTGCTTTTATTTTCTCTTCAAATTAAACTCTTACCAGTGTTATGCGAAATTCGGTCAGTAAAGCTCTCACGAACCGGAAGGCACACTTTACTTTTTCCTGTTCTTAAAAATTTGACATTGTGGTCTCTTATGTTGAGTTGTTATGCTTGCAAGTTGTAAGTTGGATTCTAGCCCATCCATGCTGTCATGGGGCAAGCTTTCAACATTGCACTTCTTATATGAGTTGATATCGTGATCTTTTGTTTATGGATGCCCGCAATGTGAAATGAATTGGGAATCTTGTAGGGATCATGGAGTTTGTATATGTGTTAGGGAAACGCCGGGCCGCCAATCTAAGCCATGCATAATTCATGGTGGAAATTTGCAGCATACCCATGGTGTACATTCGACGACGCATCTCACAATAAAAAGCTAAACAAAAGGCAAATAAAAGAGATGTCGAGGTGTTCATTGTCTGCTTGTCCTGTCATTTTGGTGTGGGCTTGTTCCATGTCATCGGGCACGGAGGTACCCCATTGGCAGGTTCTCAATGATATGCATATACTTACAATGACAAGAGCCTTGCTTGGGACTCTAAGTAAAGTAGCATGAGGTTTGGGTACTCGTATTCATGGGGCACGAGGTCTTCAACTTATGATTTGTCAAGCATATGCATCATAATTGTTCTCACATTAACTTTAACCATTCAAGATGCTTATGATGGGGGCAATGAGAGCTCAAAGCCGGTAAGTACCATAATTTTTGAAGGTTATAAAACTTGCAATCACTGCTTCCCTCTGCGAAGGGCCTTTCTTTTACTTTTATGTTGAGTCACCACCTTCTTTCTTTATGCACCATTGAGAGAGCATAGTTATCATTCTTAGTGTGATATGCATTGTCCCAAAGTTCATTGATTGATTCATATTGTTGGTTTCACTTGTTCTTAAATTATTTGTATCTAGTCGCCCTCTTAAATTTGAAGGTGTCCTATGCATTTATGTTTTGCTCTCTTTGAAGGACAAGCTAAAAACCTTTTGTATGTTTTTCCTTATGATTTGAACACACGTTTGACTTTCATTGTTTCATTATCATGATCTTTTGTTTGTGTTCATTTGCATGTTTACAACATGGTTGCTAAGTTTCTTATTGTCATTATTATATCTTCATGCCCATGTTTTAAGTTCTTATGATCCCAGCTCACAAATGCTTACATATATGATCAAGATTGTGTAGGTGCATGTCACCTAAAAAATTATTCTTTTGTTATCACTTACCTACTCGAGGACGAGCAGGAGTTAAGCTTGGGGATGCTTGATACGTCTCCAACGTATCTATAATTTTTGATGCTCCATGCTTGTTTTTACACCATTTGCCTATTGTTTCGTTATACTTAGTGGCACTTTTATGCATTTTCTGGAACTAACCTATTAACAAGTTGCCACAGTGCCAGTTTCCTGTTTTCTGCTGTTTTTGTGTTTCAGAAGTGATACACAGGAAATATTCTCGGAATTGGATGAAACAAGTTCCTGAAGTCTTATTTTACCCGGAAGCTTCCAGAGATCCGAAGAGGAGTAGGAGGGGGGCCACCAGGGTCCCACACGCAGGGTGGCGTGGCCAGGCCCCTGGCCGCGCGGGCCCCGCGTGAGGGAGCCTGGCTCCACCTCCGACATCGCCCCTTCGCCTATAAAGACCCCCCGACGGGAAAAACCTAAGTACCCGATCAGATTTCCAGAACACATCGCGATCCGCCGCCGCCGTCGACCCGAAGATCGGGAGGGTCCAGAAGCTCTTCCTGACACCCTGCCGGAGAGGGGAATCACCACCGGAGGTCTTCTTCATCGCCATGCTTGCCTCCGGAGCGATGAGTGAGTAGTCTACCTTGGACTATGGGTCCATAGCAGTAGCTAGATGGTTGTCTTCTCCACCATGTGCTTCATGTTTAGATCTCATGAGCTGCCCTACATGATTGAGATCACCGTTATGTAATTCTACATGTTTGGTTTGTTGGGATCCGATGAATATTGGTGTTTATGATTAAGTTGCTGTACTGAATAATATCTTTTGTTATCTCTATGTTGTTTATGATCTTGCATGCTCTCCGTTGTTAGTAGCTATCTTGGCCGAGTAGTTGCTACTGACTCCAAGAGGGGGTATTTATGCTCGATAGTAGGTTCATGCCTCTATTTCACCTGGGGGAGTGACAGAAACCTCTAAGGTGGTAGATGTGCTGTTGCTACTAGGGAGAAAACAACATTCATATGCTCAAGGGCATATGCTTTGTTTACATTACACACTTTGCTTAATGCAATTATCTGTTGTTCGCAACTTAATACTTTTGGGGTGTTCGGATTGGTATCCCTGGGAGTGGATTATTAGTCATAGATGCAGTTGGATGGCGGTCTATGTATTTTGTTGTAATGCCCAGAGTAAATCTCATAGTGATCTTCTTGACATATCACGTTATCTTTATTCTATCAATTGCCCAACTGTAATTTGTTTACCCAGCATGTGTTATTTTATCTATGGAGAGACACCACTAGTGAACTATGGACCCCGGTCCTATTTACATCATATTGCTATCACCTGTTTACTTTACTCGTACTGTTTACTTTACTCGCATATTATATTGTTTTCCACTCGATACGCTCATAACCTTTGTTTCAAGCAAACCGGTGAGATTGACAACCTCATCGCAAGTTGGGAACAAAGTACTTGGTTGTGTGTGTGCAGGTTCCGCATCACCTTCAGTCATCGCTGTCTCTCCTCTCCTGACCGATATTAAACCTTGGTTTCTTAACTGAGGGAAAACTAGCCGCTATATTCATCATACCTTCCTCTTGGGGTTCCCAACGGGCTGGTTATCCATCACGCACAAGGACCGTCTGCTCCCACGTCAACTACACACCAGCAGCCTCTTTTCTGGCGCCATCAACCAGTAGCAACAGCACCAGAAGATTCCTTGTGCGTGGTGAATGACCAGCCCGTTGGGAACCCCAAGAGGAAGGTATGATGAGTATAGCAGCTAGTTTTCCCTCAGTTAAGAAACCAAGGTTTATCGTTCTTGGAGAGGAGAGACAAACGACTGAAGGTGATGCTTGCTAGCTTGCGACAGCTTAGGACAATTTATATATGGCGCCTCATCCAAGCTTTGCTTTGCGAGCAGCAATGTGGAACCTGCACACAACACAACCAAGTACTTCGTTCCCAACTTGCGATGAGGTTGTCAATCTCACCGGTTTGCTTGAAACAAAGGTTATGAGCGTATCGAGTGGAAAACAATAGAGTATGCGAATAAAGTAAACAGTGCGAGTAAAGTAAACAGGTGATAGCAATATGATGGAAATAGGACCGGGGTCCACAGTTCACTAGTGGTGTCTCTCCATAAGATAAATAACACATGCTGGGTAAACAAATTACAGTTGGGCAATTGATAGAATAAAGATAAACGTGATATGTCAAGAAGATCACTATGAGATTTACTCTGGGCATTACAACAAAATACATAGACCGCCATCCAACTGCATCTATGACTAATAATCCACTTGTGGCGAATCAATCCGAGAACTCCACAAGTATTAAGTTGCGAACAACAGATAATTGCATTAAGCAAAGTGTGTAATGTAAACAAAGCATATGCCCTTGAGCATATGAATGTTGTTTTCTCCCTAGTAGCAACAGCACATCTACAACCTTAGAGGTTTCTGTCACTCCCCAAGGTTAAATAGAGGCATGAACCCACTATCGAGCATAAATACCCCCTCTTGGAGTCACTAGCAACTACTCAGCCAAGATAGCTACTAACAACGGAGAGCATGCAAGATAACAAACAACATAGAGATAACAAAAGATAATATTCAGTACAGCAACTCAATCATAAACACCAATATTCATCGGATCCCAACAAACCAAACATGTAGAATTACATAACGGTGATCTCAATCATGTAGGGCAGCTCATGAGATCTAAACATGAAGCACATGGTGGAGAAGACAACCATCTAGCTACTGCTATGGACCCATAGTCCAAGGTAGACTACTCACTCATCGCTCCGGAGGCAAGCATGGCGATGAAGAAGACCTCCGGTGGCGATTCCCCTCTCCGGCAGGGTGCCGGGAAGAGCTTCTGGACCCTCCCGATCTTCGGGTCGGCGGCGGCGGTGGATCGCGATGTGTTCTGGAAAATTGATCGGGTACTTAGGTTTTTTCCATCGGGGGGTCTTTATAGGCGAAGGGGCGATGTCAGGAGTGGGGCCAAGCGGCCTCACACCATGGTGGCGCGGGCCAGGGGCTGGCCGCGCCACCCCTGTGTGTGGGCCCCCCTCCTACTCTCCTTCGGATCTCTGGAAGCTTCCGGGTAAAATAAGACTTCAGGAACTTGTTTCGTCCAATTCCGAGAATATTTCCTGTGTATCACTTCTGAAACACAAAAACAGCAGAAAATAGGGAACTGGCACTGTGGCATCTCGTTAGTAGGTTAGTTCCGAAAAATGCGTAAAAGTGCCACGAAGTGTAGCAAAACAGTAGGCAAATGGTGTAAAAACAAGCATGGAGCATCAAAAATTATAGATACGTTGGAGACGTATCAGCTGCCCTACATGATCAGGATCATCTTTATGTAATTCTACATATTGTGTTTGTTGGGATCTGATGAGTATTGGTACTATGTTAAGTTGATGTGCTGAATTATATATCTTATGTTATCTCTATGTTGTTTGTGATCTTGCATGCTCTCCGTTGCTAGTAGATATCTTGGCCGAGTAGATGCTAGTGACTCCAAGAGGGAATATTCATGCTCGATAGTTGGGTTCATGCCTCTAGTAATCTGGGGGAGTGACAGAAACCTCTAAGGTTGTAGATGTGCTGTTGCCACTAGGGAGAAAACAACATTCTTGTGTCCAAAGACATTTGCTTTGTTTACATTACGCACTTTGCTTAATGCACTTATCTGTTATTCATAACTTAATACTCAAGGGGTACTCGGATGACTCCCCGCGAGTGGATTTTTAGTCATAGATGCAGTTGGATGGCGGTCTATGTATTTTGTTGTAATGCCCAGAGTGAATCTCATAGTGATCCTCATGACATATGTACGCTATCTTTACTCTATCAATTGCCCAACTGTAATTTGTTTACCCAGCATGTTGTAATTTATCTTATGGAGAGACACCACTAGTGAACTGTGGACCCCGGTCCAATTTCCTTTACATTACTATTACCATTTACTATTTACTTGCTTATTTATATTCCTGCATACTATTGCCTATTACCACTCGATACGCTCAATCCTTTGTTTACAGCAAACCGGTGAGATTGACAACCTCATCGTAAGTTGGGGTAAAGTTCTTGGTTGTGTTGTGTGCAGGTTCCACGTTGCTGCTAGTGCAAAGCAAAGCCCTGGACGAGGCGCCATATAAATTATCCGGAGCTGTCGCGGAGCTAGCAAGCATCAACCTTCTGAAGTTTGGCTTTCTCCTACTGGTCTGATTAAACCTTGGTTTTACAAATGAGGGAAATTTGCTGTTGTGCTCCTCATACCTTCCTCTTGGGGTTCACAACTGGGTTCTTAAAACGCACTATCTGGCCGCGATAAATAGGCGGCCACGCATTAACTTGCCTCGCCGCGTGGCTGCACGTCCGTCAGCGGCAGGCTTTTACAGCGCACGGAAGACGATACGCGGGAAGACGATGATGCACGGAAGACGATGCGATGAGGATGACGACCGCCCTTTCTCACCGACAGGTCGGAGCCACCAGACGCGCGGAAACTTTCCTCGCCACTTCCCGTGCATTTGTTTCGTCCGGAGTCCCCGAGTGCGCCCCGAGGGGCCGGGGATGGCCTGGGCTCGCCGGATGGATGAAGGCCCAAATCCGGGCGAAAACGAGGAACCGGGGGCGCGACTGGCAGTTTTTCGCCGTCTGGATGAAAAAAAGGCTGTCGGGGGCCTCGTCGGGTTCATGGCTGGAGATGCTCTTAGCGTGAATTACCAAGTCCGATGACAATTCACAGCTTGAAGCCATGAACTTCAGTCTGAAAAACCCTTGATAAGATTAAAGTGGATAACTTGCCGGAAATCACAAATGTAGCCCAACCTACATGGCTCATGTGTTTTTTTAAAATATATCTGATATTTTCCTAGATGTAGTCAATGGCATACTCTATGAATCTGCAAAATCTCAATTTAAAATACTTAATATTTTAGGCTACACAAAACTGACAAAATCTCACAAATTATGAGATTTAAAAGTTGCACTATTTTACATCTACAATTTTATTAATTTTGCACAGCCCATAATACTTGTTATTTCACATATTTTTTGCACACTGCTAGAATAAATTGTTGTCTATGTCTAGATTTTTTTTCTATTTTTTTTGAAACTTCAAATTGTTATTTTTGTTTTTTGTCAAAAAAAGCTACATTTTGTCTGAGGAGCTATAGTTAGCCACATCAAAACTTGCTGGTCCGGATAACTTCCGTGCTTATCCACTTTGTACGCCACCATGACCCCTTCATCCTCATCTCCCACTTGAGCTCTCTCCTCTCCCCATGGTTCCCCACCCCTCCTCATCCCTTCTCCTTCCTTCAACCCCCAACCTGCACCACTTCATCCCCCCAGGTGCATCCTAGGCCTGATGTAGAGAAAGAATAAGAATAGACAAGAAAAGGAGCAAGATGAGGTGAAGAAAGAAGAGGAGAAGATCCCCACCCTCCCCATGTGCGATTTCCCTTCTTCAAGCCTTAAGGATGAGATACTCACACTCTAAGGATTCCTCTTATGTTGGATGGAGGGATTTTAGGGGTTTAGGACAAGGGATAGGAAGTTCTTTGTTGAATTAGGGCAAGATCTTGATTTTTTCAATATTATTTTATTGCTTTTTAAGAAATAATATAGAGATTTTAAAAATTACAGAAATAATACAACTGAACCATTAAATCTGACTGGCCTCTACAGACAAAATAAATGAATTGTTACAAGATAAAATCTAACATGTTTTTTGCACACATAAAACAACCTGAACTAATATAGCAACTGAACTTCGGAGAGTTTTTAGTAGGGGTTGTGGCAGTTTTTCCTCAAACCTTAGAAAATTCTCTGAACTCCTCAACATGTGTAGTGTCAGGCTTTGGTCGACTACTTTGCATTTCTACTCTTCTTCACGTAATCAACTGAACCCTCAAATCTGACTAGCTTCTATAGACAAAATACATAAATTGTTACAAGATAAAATATAACATATTCTTTGCACACAGATAACAACTTGAACTTCAATATAGCTCTATTGTGAACTCTTTTTCCTGCAATCATATAGCAACTGAACTTCATAGAGTTTTTAGTTTCACAAACCTTAGAAAATTCTATTAACTCCTACCAGATTCTGCACTGCATATCTGTACTAGACTTCTTCAGGTAATCTACTGAACACTCAAGTCTGACTGGCTGCTGTAGAAAAATAAATACATGAATTACAAGTCCAAATCTCACATTGTTTTTTATCACAAAAAACAACATGAACTGCGATAATTGTCTTGTGAACTTTTTTCTTGCAATCATATAGCAACTGAAATACAGTGAGTTTTTACTTTCGCAAACCTTAGAAAATTGTGTGAACTCCTCAAATGTGTAGTACCTGATTCTGACGAACTACACTGCATATCTATACTGGACTTCTTCAGATAATCTACTGAACTATCAAATTTGACTGTCAACCTAGGGCGCTTAGTGTTAGGCCCCTGCAGGCAAAATACATGGATTATTACCCGACAAACCAACTGAAGTTCTGCAGGATAAAATCAAGCGTTTGGTTTTGCACAAAACAAAGAACATGAAATCCTAGAGTGTGGACTTGTGAACCTTTTTTTGGGAAAATCATATAGCAAATGAACTACATATTTTTTATCACGGACCTGAGCAAAATTTATGGATATCTGTTTCCTCTTCCCGCTTGAATCACTATCCATGGATCATGTTTTTTTCCGGATTGGATCCATGTGTTTTTATGCAGAGACAAGATGATTACTGTTAGCGAGATTGTGAAGAGGTGGACGCGTCGGATCTCGTCGCTGCTCGTTCGTCGGAGCCGGGAACAGGGTTGGTGAAGGAGGTGGTTGTGGTGGAGCCGAGGGCACCGGTTTCCGTCTTTGGCTTCCTCACGTTGGCTCCTGTCGCCGCTCGCTGAATCCAAAGTTGCGAAGGATGAAGGAGGTGGTCGTGGTGGGGCCGAGGGTGCCGGTTTCTATCTCGGGCTCCCTCGCATTGGCTCGCACCGCCGCTCGCTCGTTGGAGCCAGAACAGGGGGTGGGGAGATCAGTGAAGAAGGTCTTGGTGTTGGCGAAGTTGTCGGTTTCCATCTCCGTCTCCCTCTTGTCGGCTTCCGCCGCCACTCGCTTGCCGGAGCCGGAACGGGAGGTGCTCCTACTAGGGTGGAGTCACTGCACCGTGGTCGGTACGAGGCGGGGGGGAGGGGGAGCATATTATATGGGTGGGTCGGGGTTGGTGTCTGGTCCGCTCGGGGATAGTAGTAGTCTCCTAGTATAGGGGGGTCGTGAATAGTTATTTAGGAATCTCTTGAGGGGGGTTCTGAATAGTGCTACTCATGTTTAGAGTTTAAAATAGAATAATTTATATATTTTGTTGTTGAATTTTTGAACAAATTTAAAATGTAAAAAGGATAAAAGAATGAATAAAGAAAAGAAAATTAGCCATGCTGATGTACGACCTCCTAGTGGGCCATGTAGGCTTAATTTAGGGTTAAATTGATTTTTTTGAAAGGAAATGCGGTAGAGGAGCCCTGATACGTTTCAAACGTATCTATAATTTTTGATGCTACATACTTGTTTACATACCATTTGCTTTGAGTTTTTTTACACTTCGTGGCATTTTTATGCATTTTCCGGAACTAACCTATTAACAAGATGCCATAGTGCTAGTTTCCTGTTTTCTGTTGTTTTTATGTTTCAGAAAAGTTACACAGGAAATATTCTCGGAATTGGACGAAACAAAAGTCGAACCTCCTATTTTTACCAAAGCTTTGCGAAGACCGAAGATGAGACGGAGGGGGGCCAGGGGCCAGCCTCACCACCAGGGGGCGCGGCCTAGCCCCTGGCCGCGCCCACCTGTGGTGAGACCACCTGGTCCCAGTTCTGACGCTGCCCTTTCACCTATAAAGTCCCCTCGACGGGAAAAACCTAAGGGGCGGATCTCTTTTCCATGAAACATACTGCAAGCCACCGCCGTCGCCGTCGCAAGATCGGAAGGATCCAAGAGCTCTTCCCGGCACCCTGTCGGAGAGGGGAATTCCTGCCGGAGGCCTTCTACACCACCATGGTCGCCTCTGGAGTGATGTGTGAGTAGTCTACCATGGACAATGGGTCCATAGCAGTAGCTAGATGGTTGTCTCCTCCACCATGTGCTTCAAGTTTAGATCTTGTGAGCTGCCCTACATGATCAGGATCATCTTTATGTAATCATACATGTTGTGTTTGTTGGGATCCGATGAGTATTGGTACTATGTGATGTTGATGTGCTGAATTATATATCTTATGTTATCTCTATGTTATTTATGATCTTGCATGCTTTCCGTTGCTAGTAGCTATCGTGGCCGAGTAGATGCTAGTAACTCTAAGAGGGAGTATTTATACCTGATAGTTGGGTTCATGCCTCTATTTAATCTGGGGGAGTGACAGATACCTCTCAGGTTGTAGATGTGCTATTGCCACTAGGGAGAAAACAACATTCTTGTGTCCAAGGATATTTGCTTTGTTTACATTAAGCATTTTGCTTAATGCGATTATCTGTTATTCGCAACTTAATACTCAAGGGGTCCTCGGATGATTCCCCGAGAGTAGATTTTTAGTCATAGATGCAGTTGGATTACGGTCTATGTATTTTGTCATAATGCCCAGAGTGAATCTCATAGTGATCCTCATGACATATGTACGTTATCTTTACTCCATCAATTGCCCAGCTGTAATTTGTTTACCCAGCATGTGTTATTTATCTTATGGAGAGACACCACTAGTGAACTATGGACCCCGGTCCAATTTCCTTTACATTGCTATACCGTTTTACTTTACTCACACTGTTTACTTTCTTGCATTACTATTATCCTATTACCACTCGATATGCTCAATCCTTTGTTTACAGCAAACCGGTGAGATTGACAACCTCATCGTAAGTTGGGAGCAAAGTTCTTGGTTGTGTTGTGTGCAGGTTTCACGTTGCTGCTGGGTGAAGACACACCAACAATATTCCTGGCGCCATTGTCTGGAGTGTCGCAAAGCTAGCAAGCATCACCTTCTGAAGTTTGGCTTTCTCCTACTGGTTCGATAAACCTTGGTTTCACAACTGAGGGAAGACTTGCTACTGTGCTCATCCTACCTTCCTCTTAGGGTTCCCAACGGGCTGTTACTACACGCCATCAAGCCCCTACAACAATTTTTTTTAAAAATAAGAATCCAAATTCGCGTATATGGGAACTTGAACCTGGATGGCTGGGTTGTACATCCACTTCCCTAACCAAGTGAGCTAGGCTCTCTCCTTAGGGTTAAATTGTTTAACAAACTTATTTATGTTTTACATAACAATTATGAAACATTCATATTTTATGCAACAAAAATGAATAGTTATGGTTCTATATAAAATACGCCTCAACAAGTGTTGTGATCTGCTATTTTTCTCTCCAAAAGTGCAATGTTATTTACAAGGTGCTGTCAAAACGTTCGGTCAATAGATTAAGGCCTCTGCTGCAAGAAATTATTTCCCCTACCCAAAGTGCTTTCATTCCGGGTAGACTAATTACGGACAATGCTCTGATTGTGTTTGAATGCATTCACTCCTTACATAATAGTTCAGACGGAAAAGTAAAGTTTTGTGGTTGTAAGCTTGATCAAGCTAAAGCATACGGTAGAGTGGATTGGGCATACCTCGAAGGAATCCTAACTAAACTAGGTTTTGCAAGACCATGGATTGTCTGGATCATGGCTTATGTAAAATTAGTGACTTATTCAGTACGCTTCAATGGTGAACTGTTGGAGAAATTCACTCCATCGAGAGGACATAGACAGGGCGACCCATTGTCACCCTATTTATTCTTATTTGTGGCTGATAGACTATCACAACTGCTACAAAAAGAAATTGATGCGGGGTCAGATAAAAGAATTAAAGGTATGTCGGCGGAGTCCAGGTATATCTCATCTCCTTTTTTGCGGACGACATCCTACTATTTTTTGAAGCCAATTCAGATCAGGTGAACAAAATTAAATCAGTACTGAACAATTATGAAAATGCCACCGGGTAGTTGCATAGCCAAGAGAAATGCTCTCTGTTATTGGGAAATAAGTGTACAGAAGAAGATGGCCGGATTGTAGCTTCTATCCTAGATATTCGAACTGTTGGGTTCAAGGAGAAATATCTTGGACTTCCGGTACCCGACAGACGTATGAAAGACGGGAAATTTTAGCCAGTTAAAGAGAAGTTAAAAAAGAAATTCTCTGACTATGCTGAAAAATATTCGTCGAGTGGTGCTAAAGAGGCTCTAATAAAGTCTGTAATACATGCTATCCCTACTTGTCCCATGAACGTATTCAAATTCATCGAAGGTTGTTTGATGAGCCCATGAAACTAACTAGAGATTTCTGGTGGGGGATGAGAACGAGAGGAGACGGATGCGCTGAATGAGTTGGGAAAAGGTAACTATAAGGAAGGGACAGGGAGACATGGGTTTTCGAGGCCTGTGAATTTTTAATCAAGCTCTTTTAGCAAGATAAGCCTGGAGGTTAATTGCATACCCGGAGATTTTATTTGCGAGACTTCTAAAAGCAAAATACTTTCCTTTAGGGGAGTTAACTGATATCGCCTTCATCCAAAATACTTCTCCTGGATGGCAAGGAATAATGCACCGTCTGGAGCTGCTAAAAAAGGGCAGAATTCGACAAATTGGTAATGAAAGTAAAATAAGGATCCGGAGAGATAACTGGATTCCAAGAGGTGATATGAAAATCACAAACAATGTAAACAACTCAAGACTCTGTAGAGTAGACTAGCTTCATGATAACCAAACCTGGAAGGAGCACTTAGTCAAAAGTGTGTTCTCATCCTTTGATGTTGAGGAAATTCTCAAAATCCGCTTACCAAAATATGAGCAAGAAGACTTTGTTTCTTGGACTCCTGAAAAGCACGGTATGTTTACCATGTGTAGTGCATATAATCTGGATTTGGATTTGAGAAATACGAGTCTACCAAATTCTAGTACTAATCTGAACGGGGATAGAAGTTTGTGGAAAACTATTTAGAATAATATTGTTCCACCAAAGGTAAAGATTTTTATCTGGAAACTTGCTACTCCCTCCGACCCATAATACTCTTCGCTAATATGGATGTATCTAGACACATTTTAGTGTCTAGATACATCCGTATTGGCGAAGAGTATTATGGGTCGGAGGGAGTACTAATAGCCTTGTTGTCTGATGTCTACGAACGCTTCTATTCTTGTAAAGAATGTTGGGCCTCCAAGTGTAGAGGTTTGTAGAATAACAACATGTTTCCCTTAAGTGGATCACCCAAGGTTTATCAAACTCAGGGAGGAAGAGGTCAAAGATATCCCTCTCAAGCAACCCTGCAATTAAGATACAAGAAGTCACTTGTGTCCCCAACACACCCAATACACTTGTCAGATGTATAGGTGCACTAGTTCGGCAAAGAGATAGTGAAATACAAGTAATATGGATGATTATAAGTGGTAATTGCAATCTGAAATAAAAATCACTACAAGCAAACATGTAGCAGAACTGGTTATAAACGGTGTTTCAATGCTTAGAAACAAGGCCTAGGGATCATACTTTCACTAGTGGATACTCTCAACAATGATAACATAATTGAACACATAAATATCTATCTTCACTATGCTACACTGAACTACTCTCTAGTTGGATAACGAACACTAATCATGAGTAGGACTACAAAGCACTCCTTAAAGTTCGCATTCCCCAATCTAGATTATCCCACACTGTCACTTTGAGTGCACTAGACGGTTCCAGACAAATACCACAATTTCATAGAGACATCCAACTCAAATCATAATTCATGATAAGTATTACTGTAAACTTTAGCCTAAGACACACACAATGCGCACACTGTCACCTTCACATCATGGGACAAGGTGTCTCCGGAGATTACAAGAATATAAGCACTTGAGTAGCATAATAGATGAAGAGCAACAGCTACCAATTCAACTAGATTACAAAGCTCATGATCACATATAGATCACATCATGGGAGAGAGAGATGAACACATAGCTACCGGTAGAGCTCTCAGCCCCGGGGGAGAACTACCCCCTCCTCATCATGGAAGTCAGCAACGTCGATGGAGATGGCGATGGAGTCGATGGAGATGGCTCCGGGGGCAATTCCCCGTCCCGGCAGGGTGCCGGAACAGAGACTTTCGTCCCCTGAAATTGGTCTACGATGGCGGCAGCGCTGCGGAACTTTTCATGGACGGATGCCAGACTCTTTAGGGTTTTCGCCTCGAAGAGAATATATAGGCGGAAGGGCAATGTCAGAGGGTGGCCCAAGGGCCCACACCACCAGGTGGCGAGGCCAGGGGGTGACCCGCGCCACCCTATGGTGTGGCCAGCCCTTGGCCCTCCTCCGTCTCTGCTTTGGACTCCGTCTTTGTGTCGGGAAAAATAGGAGGTTTGGCTTTCGTTTCGTCCAATTCCGAGAATATTTCCTGTGTAACTTTTCTGAAATATAAAAACAGCAGAAAACAGAAACTGACACTATGGCATCTTGTTAATAGGTTAGTTTCGGAAAATGCATAAAAATGCCACGAAGTGTAAACAAAACATGAAGCAATTGGTGTAAAATAAGCATGGAGCATAAAAAATTATAGATATATTTGCAACGTATCATTGTCCAGGTTAATCAAAGTCGCAGACCGCCACATGTGCTACCTACTTGTTCCATTTGTGGTATGGAGGAGGAGACGGGATACCATGCAACTATGCAATGTACCAAACCGAAGGCTTTGAGACAAGGTTTGGGTGTTATTTGGAACCTCCCTCCAGAAAATAAATTAACTTATAAGACTGGGTACTTGTTCTTCTGGATAGCCTAAATCAAGAGATGAGAATTAAATTGATATTTATTTGGTGGAGGGCTTGGCATCATCGAAACAACATAATCTTTAATAAAGGTGATGCTCCTGTTGATAATTCCATTAGATTTTTACATAACTATTTAGACACTTTGTAGGAATTATCCTCTAGAAGATACACAGTTGACAGTTGGCAGAAAGGGGAAAGCTCCAGCTCTTCAAACAAATGTACTGAAGAACCAAAATGACAAAGTTGAGGAGAAGCATGAAAATCAATGGAAGTAGCCTCAAGAAGGTTGGCTTAAATGTAATGTTGGCATAAGCTTTATACAAGATGAGCAAAGAGGAGGTCGGGGAGCGGTCCTTCGTGATCATAACAACCGAGTAATTTGCTCGGGTTGGGGAGTCATTGACCATTGTAGTTTAGCTGCTATGGGTGAAGGCATCGCCTGTCTACATGGTTTATCTTTGGCTCTGCAAAATTTTATTGAGAACCTGATCATTGAAATAGACTATGCAGATGTGCTGGAAGCGTTTAGAGATGACAGTACAAACAGATCTAAGCTATGTATTGTTGCGCGTGAATTTAAGGGGAAAAAACCTCCTGATCGCCAAGTAAAGGTTGACATATGTTGCAACAAGGTTGCCCATGAGTTATGTCAATTTAGTCGTAGAGAGTGGTGTAGTGGTGTGCTACTAAGTGCGATTTTGACCTGCACGTCGAAATCGGCTTAGGAAGATTGTAATTAAAACTTTATTGCTTAATTAATATAATACCACTTTTCAGAAAAAAAAAAGGAACAAACAGAATCTCAGAAACATTTCCTCTCGTAGGAAAGAATCTAGCAGCAAGATGCCAACGCCGAACGCCGCGGCTGCACCCGACCGGGCGAGCCCAGCTTCCCGCCAAGCGACCGGACCGAGACAGCAGGAGGGAGGGGGTTGCTTGCCGCCGTGGGTTGCACCGTGGCACGGTGGTCACGTTTCGGTCTTCTCAGCCCTCGCCTATTTAAGACCGCGGCCCGGCCACTACCACTCCCGCACCTCACTTGCGCAGAAGCTCCCCTCCGTCCCTCGCACGCTCTCTCCCTCCTCAGCTATGAGGCTACCCCCAGTCCCCACCGCCCCCGAGGAGCCTCCCGTCGCAGCGCAGCCCAGCCGGGCGCCCATGGCAGGGTAAGCCGCGTTCTTGTTCTGGGTACATCTGTTGCGCCTGACTTTTCTTTCTGCTGGGATTCTTTCTTGTTATATTTTCTGCTCGTTCTGGGTTTATTATCTGCTTTGAAATCGAGAGGGGATTGGGGATTCCCATGGAGGGTTTTGGTCTGATCCAGAGGAGTGCTGCGATTGATTGGCCCGCGGTCGGTTCCGGTTCGTCCGTGGCTTCGAGGGAGAAATCGGATGCTGATAACATTCCACCGGAGCCTTCAGGGCGCGTGCAAGAGCAGATGTCGGTCTGAAGGAGCAAATGCGCGCGAGATCGTCAGGGAGATGGCCGCGGCCGACGAGATTCCGGCCAGGTTCCTCTCGTCGATACAGTAGCAGTGCTTTTTTTGTGACAGCTGTGTTGGAGAGGAGGTTGCCTTCCTCTCGAAGGAAGCAGGGAAGTTCTGAAAAAAAAAGATGGAAGCAGATAAGGGTCCAGTTCTGCTCTGTTTTGTGGAGACTGATTGATCTCCGGTCGCAGCTGTGCGTCTCCGTTCCTCTGTTTCCAGATGGTCACGAAGCAGAGTAGAGAATCGGAGGTTTGTGCGGTCGGATCGTCGATTTGCTGCCTGCTACTGCAAGTATATGATGGTGCAGGTTCAGGGGTTCGTTCAGTTCAGTATTGGTGGATCGATTCCGTCTCTCTCGTGGCGCTCGCTGATCGCAGCTTGTCCGTCCCGTCGATTGCTGCTGGTACGAGATGGTCCATCGTCAGCAGGGGATGCTCGGTGTAACGCCGGCGGCGTGATTCCGGCCGGGTTCCTCTCGTCGCTGCAGTGGAAGTGCTTGGGTTTTAGCACTGCTATGGGCTATGGTGCAGGAGGTAACCGAGGTCTAAAAAAAACCAGGCGCATCAGAGAAAGGTAAGTAGGTAACGCCCCGCGCCGTCGCCGTGAATCCGGCCCGGTTCTACTCGTTCTCGCAGTTGCAGTGCAGGGGTTTCACGATCTGCCGAGGTGGTGATGGTGACAAGGGCACTGTTCTGTTCCGTTCTCTTCTGATTGGTGGAGACTGATCTCGCTCGCAGCTGTCCGTCCGTGTCTGTTTCTCTCAGACTATCGCAGCGGTCAGACTCAGCAAGCAGAGATCGCCGATTTGTACTGTTGGATTGTCGATTGCTGCCTGGTACTGCTAGAATGTGAGGGTGCAGGTTCGGCGTTCGTTCAGTATTTCTGGATCGATCCCATCTCGTGGTGCGCTCTGATCGTAGCTTGTCCGTCCCTGTGTGTTCGTTTTGAGATGGCCAGGTTGGTGCCGCTTGATTGGATCTTCGGCTACTGCTAGTCCGAGATGGTCAGATGTCCCAGGTCCGGCGTTCAGTATCGATGGATCACAGAGAACGTTTACTTACGCTATCTCGAAGACTCGAACATGGTCGCTGTTGGTCTCTCTATCTGCTTAGCCTCTCAGATTTCAGTTTGCTTGTAGTGGCACGCAAACGACAGCTGCTGGTTCGAGAGGAGCGTAGCTGGTCACACAACTCACTGGGTGCCTGTTGTTCAGATCATTGGCTGCTTAGATCAATGGGCATGGCCTAGATTAGTCTTTTCTTTCTTCTGAAACAGAGGAAGAAACAGAGCTCTATGGTTATAATTTGTCTTGTATATATTTTACTTGGACTTGCAAAAGTACCAATGCAAGGCTAACGATCTGCAAACCAAATTGGTGCCGGTAGGCCTTAGTTGGCTTATTGGCTACCCACAAATATGGATGATCTGTATAAACAATCTAGTTATATCAGGATTATTAAATGGCAGTAATTTATTATGTTCAGTCCAAGCTTAGTTGCTCTATTGTGTATCTAGATAGAAACGGTCTGTTGTTTAACCTTCTAGTTAAGTCTGTTAGGATCTCTGTTATGAATCATTAGTTGAATTTTAATATCTGTTAGTGCCAGCAGATGCTTCCTAAGATAGACTGATCTCACATTCTCACATATTGCCCTGCAGGTCACTGATTACTACTGGGAAGATAATTGCTGCGTTAATTAGAAACACGCCTAATGAAATTGAGGAATTGGTTGCAGCAGCATCGAAGCAGTGCCCAAATTGCAAAGATCACATTGATAACAGTGATGTAAGTGGTGTTAACTGTTTAATATGATAGCTAGATTTACTTTTATGCTCAGTGTGTACTGATTTTCCCCATTACAGTCTGGTGTAGAAAGCTCAACAGTGATAAAGGAAGCTAGTTCCAATGAAAGTATCAGATGAAACACTAGTACTTTGAGTTGTTTTATGAAAAATATGTTATTAAATTGATGAGTTGGTGTTACACCGTATATGCATGGTAATGACATGTAGTAAGTAACAATTTCATTGCAATCGTTTTCGCACTTGATACCTAACTCCACACAATCACTATTCTATTATACCTTGAATATGGATTGGTTTACTCTTTTCTCAAGCACATATCAATTATGCGTGTTCTTTTCTATGGCAAGAAGAACACCGGAAGGTGCGAAAGTTTACAACGCGAGAAACAAATTAAAATCCTATGCTAGCAAAACCTATGAAAGCTATTAAAACCAAAAAAAAAGGAACAAGGCAAAACTCTACACCTTCTGGTTCTAGATATTGCCCTGTACACCTTCTGTTCCTGAATACATGTCATTTTGGATTTCAAAATTTGTGCATAAATATTTTTTATAGATGAAGGGCGTTTTATTAGGCTACCCATAGTGGGTGTATCATAGCTAGTATTATACATTACATGCATGCAAAAAGCTGATGTGTCACTGTAATTAATTATGAGAGAGATTGCAGTGGTATCATAGATAGATAGTGTAGCATAGCACATGGAACTACAAAATTTAATTTTAAGAAGATTTTGTACACAATTTTATATTGAGATTCTACAAAATAATTAATACAATGAGACTATGATACTATTACATGATACAGTGCATTATAGAGATAGTATCGTATGCCTGATACTAGCATATGATACTCCCCACTATAACCAGCCTTACTCATAAGAGAGTAGTGTGCATAAATACATGCCATTTTAGAATTCAAGATAACTCTTCATTGCCTTGTTTCATTGTATATCCTCCTTCCTTACTTCCAATGCATTTAGTACCAAGAAATTGGACTAATACACCATCCCAACAATAATATGTGGCCTATTGTATAGTGGTATCATGGTATTTTCACTGTGCCACGGTTTGAGTGTAGAAAGCAAAAATGTCATGCATTATGTTGTTGGAAAAACTGGGTACTCCGGTTAACCCTTAATAGAAGATAAGAACAATTAAACGTGAGCGGAATCAAAATAAACTTCAGCACCAGTCGTGTAATAACTCAAGGATCGTTGCTCATGTCGGAAGGAAACATGTATGGAGGAAACAAGACACTTCACAGTTTTCTCCTAACCATAGCGTCTTACTTTGGGATATAAGCTCTCTCATGACCATAGAGAGTGTCCATAGAGAGTGTCCGTAGCAGTAGAAAATCAACATATAGGGACACTATCCTTTCTATACAAGGAAAATCTCTCACTTGAGAGGAAAAACCATCGGCCGAAGCCACCCAAATCTTGTTCCACTATTATGAATGTGTCGGCACAAGAAGTTCTTTTTTAAAGAGTACTAGAGGATCTCATACATCAAGATATCACAGATCTTGGATGCTACAACAAGATTTGAGACACAGGAGGTGGAGATTGGAACAATCTCATTAAAGATGGGGGGACCGTAGCTTGAAGGTGGGGAACCTCTCCCCCCCCCGGTGACCATTCAAAAAAAAACATAGTGGATATGTACTTCACAAACTTCCGGGGAGTAGCCGGTGCTTGATCACAAGCTCTTCCTTCAACTTCTTCTTTTCAATGGAGGCTATCCTAGATTTTCATCATTCCACCTAGTGGTAGCTATTTGAGAGGCTTAACATCCCCTTTCTTCATGTGAAAATTTTAAAATAACATTCGGACATGACCCTAATGAGTAAGTGGGCTCTTGCACCTATTTGAGCCGCCTAAAATGCTTCATAAGGCCATCTTTTCACAACACACATGAGGAGGATAACCAACACATCTTACATGGTCCTGATTTCTAGTTGCACTTCATGCCTTGTGTTGCAGGTATTGTCACAGTGGTCAGGACTCCCTGATGGTGTTAACTTTGAACCAACTGATCTGCAACTGCTTGGACATTTAGAAGGAAAAGTTGGCAAGGCAGCATCGCATGTTCTAATAGATGACTTTATTCCAACCATAGAGGAGGTGGAAGGAATCTGCTATACACACCCTGAAAATCTCCTTGGTACATGATTTTCATATTTCATTTTATATCAGGACCTTCTGAATGAATTGGCAGAGTTTGCTAATTTTCATATGTCCATGTAGGTATCAAGATGGATGGGAGTAGCAATTATTTTTTCCATAGAATATCGAATGCTTATGATGTTGGCCAGCGCAAGCGTCGCAAGATCAGTAACAGTAATGACACTTGTTGTGATGAGCGGATCACATGGCACCAAACTGGAAAAAGTAAAGCCATCTTAGATAATGGCGTCATAAAAGGCTGGAAAAAAATACTGGTTCTTCAAAAATGTTACAAGGGGAAGAAAGTTAGAACTAACTGGATCATGCATCAATGTCACCTTGGGTCAGAGGTTAGTGAAAAGCACGGGGAGCTTGTTGTTTCGAGAATCTTTTGGCAGGTGAAAAACAACACTGGGAAGTATGCTTCGGATGTAGAGTCTGGTTCAATTACTGTGGAAATCGATCCTACAACCCCAAATATGTACCCTCCACAGCCTCGTCGCCTAAGCAGTAGCCCATTGGAAACGGCGCAGAATCAGGTAATCATCATGTTTGGCTTTCCTGTTACCGCGCTGCCATCAACTACAAGTTCATGTTACTAACTGCATTTGCTGAAACTGTCAGGATGAGGAAGAGCCCGGCTCATCTGCTGCGCAGGACTGTGGAGAGCTGCCTCCGCTGTGCAGCACCGACACCGATGAGAATCCGGTGCCTCTCGACTGCCATGGCATGGACACATTCCCCGAATTGCCTGACCTGGATTCTACATTCTATGTAACGTTTCCAGAGTTGTTCAATTTCACTGTAAGTGTACCGTGTGCCGCATTGCTGCTTGTTTCCCGGCGTATTTGTCGCGGCAAATCTCCTCATCATGCGTTTCTTTCTTGTGTTGGTTCGCAGGATAGTCTCGAGCCCTCTACTGGCTTAACGGAAATGTAGCATAGCGCAGAGAGGAGGAGCACCGTCGGAAGAGGGGTTCTGATTCTGAAGTAGCCGCATGACGCAGAGAAACAACCTTTCCTCGTGATGTATGAGCAATCCATCTCCCGGGGAAAATTTTGTATATGATGTTTCGGTCTGCGAATTGGCGTGCCCCAGCTATGTTTCCAGTGTAGTAGTTACTGATGTGTTGTACTTGTAATTTCTGAGCCATGCTTTGTATCATGTATTCTAGTTTGTGTAAGTGCAAAATTCTGCTGCACTCCTTGTTGGTTCGGCATAAAATGTAGGATATGTCATGTTAATTAACTCGGTTCCCTTCAGATGTACTAATTTGTATTGCATCTTTGAATTCACCACAACAGTTGATAGTCTGAAGAAGAAGAAGTGTGGCGACCCTAAGGTCAACTTTACTGTGAAATCGTGGAATAGATGCTGTTGTGTAACCATAAGTTCAGAACATATTTGCAACTTAAACCATCCTAGGAAGCCTACAAGCTTACAGATCAAGAAGTACGGAGTAGGAAGTTTCAACTAGATACAGTATGCTTAGAAGAAATTGGCGTTGATGCACACTATATCTTTTGCCTAGAAAGATCATCAAAAATCAAGGCTCTAAATGTACATCATTTTGAGTTACCTGTTGTGAAAGCTATGTTGAGTTTTGCTCCTGTCATGCCTTGGGGCTTTATCCCAGGATGCAGTGCAGAGACCTCGCACGGTCTGAATTTCATCCCAGTTTGGTCTGGTCTTCATCAGGTCTTCTGAATGTCGTGTGCGTTCTGAACCTCCATACTCCACACAAAAAGCCTCACGAAACCCCTCGCGCCTAGCAGCGACCTCCGTCTCCATGGCCCCGCCCACCTCCCCCGCCGCCGTCGCCGCGGCCGCGCGCGCGGCTCCCACGCCTGCCGCGGCGCTCGCACTCTTCAAATCGGCGCTGTCCGCCAACCCGACGCTCTCCCCGCTCGCCGTGCTCCCGCACCTGACCGCCGCCGCCCCCTCGCTGCCCCACCTGCTCCTCAGCGCCTCCATCGCCGGCCGCCCACACACCACCTCCCTCAGAGTCTACGCGCGGCTCAAGTCCCTCTCCTTCCCCATCCCCACCGCCACGCTCCACCCGCTCCTCTCCTCCCTCCCCACCAAATCCGCCTTCGCCCTCTTCGCCGACATCTTCCGCCTCCGCCTCCCGCTCTGCACCGTCACCTTCAACATCATGCTGCGCCACCTCTGCGCCGACGCAAAGCCCGTCCGCGCGCTCCAGCTCCTCCGGCAGATGCCCCACCGCAACGCCGTCACCTACAACACCGTCATCGCCGGGTTCTGCGCCCGCGGCCGCGTCCAGGCGGGGCTGGAGGTCATGCGGGAGATGAGGGAGCGCGGCGGTCTCGCCCCTGACAAGTACACCTACGCCACGGTGATCTCTGGGTGGTGCAAGGTCGGCAAGGTCGAGGAAGCAGCCAAGGTGTTTGAGGAAATGCTGACCGCGGGAAAAGTCGAGCCAACTGCCGTCATGTACAACACATTGATAGGCGCGTACTGTGACAATGGGAATCTGGAGACCGCGCTGAGGTACCGGGAGGAAATGGTAGAGAAGGGGGTTGCCATGACAGTTTCGACATACAATCAGTTTGTGCATGCGCTGTTCATGGAAGGGCGTGCCATGGAGGCGAATGCATTGGTTGAGGAGATGCGCGGAAAGGGGCTTTCACCCGATCTGTTCACCTACAATATATTGATCAACGGGTACTGCAAAGAGGGCAAGGAGAAGAAAGCTCTGAAGATATTTCAAGATATGGCTGAGAAAGGGATCCGTGCAACAGTGGTGACCTATACGTCATTGATATACGTCTTGTCCAAGAAGGGGATGGTTAAGGAGGCAGATCTGCTGTTTGACGAGGCTGTGAGGAGAGGCATCAGGCCTGACCTCTTCATGTACAATGCCCTTATCAATAGCCACTGCACTGCTGGAGATATGGACCGGGCATTTGAGATCATGGGACAAATGGAGAAGAAGAGGATCACACCGGACGATGTGACATACAATACTCTTATGAGGGGGTTGTGCTTGCTGGGGCGTCTTGATGAAGCACGTGAGCTCATTGAGAAGATGACAAAGAGGGGGATCAAGCCAGACCTTGTCAGTTACAACACGCTGATCAGCGGCTATAGCATGAAGGGTGACATCAAGGATGCTGTGAAGGTTCGGGATGAGATGATAAATAAGGGGTTCAACCCAACGCTTTTGACGTATAATGCAATGATACGAGGGCTCTGCAAGAATGGCCAGGGAGAGGATGCCGAGGAGCTGGTGAAAGAAATGGTGGGCAATGGCATCACCCCTGATGACAGCACATATATTTCACTGATTGAAGGACTTACCACCGAGGACGAGCGACTGGTTGCAGGAGAGGCTGTAAAAGCATGAACTTTTTAGGAAGCAGAAGCACGAGTCTTTGTAGGAAGCAGAGATGCATGTTCTGTGCAGATCAGATCAATTCGAAAATGCGCATAACAGTTGCTTTTCAGCCGGCACCAGCGTGCAATACTTGTAGGAGTTTGAAATGACCATTTTGAAGCTGACTGGCGTGGGACTGTTGGCAATGTGGAGCAGTTAACTCCTTGGTCAAGTTATAGCTTTGCTAACGGTTGAATGTTTTCTCAACTACAAACACAGGGGTGATGCAATATGTGAAGACATGATTTTTTTTTTTAAAGATGGAAAGCAGAATGGCCTGAGGTTTTTTGAACATTACAAAGTAGTAAGAAAAGGGGAGACTCGATCTGGCAACTTTGTTTGATGATGACTCCTTTGTGTTTGTGTTTGTGTTTGTTTTTTGGATGCTATGGTGCCCTTGTGCTTGATAGACTTAGGAGTGTTATCTGTGAGGATAACTGAATTTTGTAGTACATTAATATGTCATACTACCAAAACGCAATCTCAGATCTACGTGTAAATGAATTTCATAGAACTTATTGCTAATGAAATGAGATGATTCTCAGGTTGTAATTCATACATGAATGAGATTTATTCCAGAAGATAGTGGCGGTGTTAACGGGTGCAGTTGACGGTGAAGCAGTGGTGACTGGTGACACTGACATCAAGTCCTTCTAGATCACCATTTTCATAAGTGGTCCAAATTCAGATGATTATGCTGCGCTGCACCTAGTCCTCTTTAGTTTTGGCAAAATTAAGACCCTCCAGTTGTGACAGGCGGTTAAGGACGGGCCAAGTGACAGCAGCATCGCAATAGTGTCTGCACTTCATGCCATACATCTGCTCCAGCGAGGAGGCCTCTCGGACTAGTCGTCGGAGCTCGACGTCTCCTCGTCATCAAGTGGTTCGTCCCCGGTGGCTTGGAGACGGCCAACGGCTAAAGTTTTTCGCCAGAAGGGAGCCAGCGAGCACCTTGCTCTTGTTCCTCGGCAGCAACGCCTAGAGGACGCCGGCGAGCGGTGGCAGCAACACCCAGGGCTGATTGCTTAGAAAATATTTGTATTAGGGTGTTTTCTATAAAGTGGAATTCAGTTTCTTTAAATACTAGCTGAATGCCCGTGCGTTGCCACGGATTCTACTCCCTTTCGACTATAGGGATATCGTGATAATGGTGGGTTTTTTACTCACACCTAAATTTTAAAATTTTAAAATATCTAGCAGTTTTCAAAATAATTCATAAGTTTATAAAGCCCTATTGTCCTCTCGGTTTTTTGAAAGCAAAAAGAGCCAACAGTTCAATTTATAAGAAACATCCTATTTCAGCATTAAACTAACACATAACAGGAAGAATAATATACCACAATCTTTTCTCTTATAATTGCTCCTTCATAACCCTCTAAACAGCCAAATACAATATTAGATTAGTTTCACAAAAATAACTTTATTAGCTCAAATATTTTTACAAAGTTCATCAATACAAACAAAAGGAAAAACTGAAGGATCGAGGATTTGAGGCGGACATCGCAACCTCTTTCCCCGTCGCCAGGCGCACATTGTGTGTGAGAAAATGATGGGAAGCGGAGCAGGCAGAGGACCGAGGATTTGAGGCGGACGGGTAGCATGGGGTAGACCTGTTCGGGTGTTGTTGGGGGGGGGGGGAGGGAGCGGTTCGATCGATCGTACCGATTATTTATGTGCGAAGCATAGGAACACCGAGCGATTTGTTATTGGAGGATGTTGAGCCGCCCCGGGAGGATGGAAATCACCGATCCTCCCTCTTTCGGACGTACGATCAGAATCACAGAACCATAGAATTTCTTATACATATGCCATGTCTCCGTCCTTGCCTCTCCCGCACGGAAAAATTCCCCACACCCTTGTTTTCCTGTTCCATCACGAGCATTGATGTCTACGCACGCTTCTATTCCTGTAGACAGTGTTGGGCCTCCAAGTGCAGAGGTTCGTAGAACAGCAGCAAGTTTCCCTTAAGTGGATCATCCAAGGTTTATCGAACTCAGGGAGAAAGAGGTCAAAGCTATCCCTCTCAAACAACCCTACAATTATGATACAGAAAGTCTCTTGTGTCTCCAACACACCTAATACACTTGTCAGATGTATAGGTGCACTAGTTCGGTGAAGAGATAGTGAAATACAAGTAGTAGTGATGATTATAAGTAGTAAATGTAATCTAAAATAAATATCGCTGCGAGCAAACATGTAACAAAACTGAAAGGAAACGGTATGCAAAGCTTGGAAACAAGGCCTAGGGATCATACTTTTACTAGTGTACACACTCTCAACAAATATAACATAATGGAACCAATAGATACTATCATCAATATGCAACTCAAACTAATTCTCCAATGAAAAATGAACACTAATCATGCATAGGGCTACGAAGCACTCATCAAAGTCCGTATGTATCCAAACTAGATTGTCCCACACTATCACCATGAACGCACTAGATGGTTCCAACAAACACCAACAATTCATAGAGACATTAACCAAAAAGATACATATGATGCGCACACTAGTCACCTTCACACCATGATACAAGGTATCTCCAGAGATTACAATAATAAAGCACGGGAGTAGCATAATATCTGAATAATAGCATCTACCAATTCAACTAGATACAAAGATCACGATCACATAAAGATCACATCACGGGAGAGAGAGGTAAACCACATAGCTACCGGCAGAGCCCTCAGCCCTAGGGAGAACTACTCCCTCCTCATCATAAGAGGCAGCAACGGCGATGGAGATGGCGGTGAGGTCGATGGAGACGGCGGAGACGGCGATGGAGACCAATGGAGATGGCTCCGGGGGCACTTCCCCGTCCCGGCAGAGTGCCAGAACAGAGACTTCTGTCCCCCTAAATTCATCGGCGGCGGTGGAGCTGCGGAACTCTTTCTGGAAATTTACCGATTGTTTTAGGGTTTTTCGTCCTGAGGCTTCTTATAGGCGAAGGGGCGTCGTCAGGAGTGGACCAGGGTGGCCTCATCATAGGTGGGCGCGGCCAGGGGCTGGGCCGCGCCCCCCTATGGTGTGGCCAGCCTCTGGCCCCTCTCCGGCTCCTATTTGGTCCGCGTCCTCCGTCCGGGAAAAATAGGAGTTTCCGAACTTAATTCGTCCAATTCTGAGAATATTTCCTGTGTAGCTTTTCTAAAACATAAAAACAACATAAAACAGGGAACTGGAACTGTGGCATCTTGTCAATAGGTTAGTTCTGGAAATCGCATAAAAACGCCACGAAGTGTAACGAAACATAAGGCAAATGGTGTAAAAACAAGCATGGAGCATCAAAAATTATAGATACGTTTGAGACGTATTAAGCATCCCCAAGCTTAACTCCTGCTCGTCCTTGAGTAGGTAAGTGATAACAAAAGAATAATTTTTGAGGTGACATGCACCATCACAATCTTGATCATCTATGTAAAGCATTGAGTGCTGGGATCAAAAGAACTTGAAACATGGGTATGAAAGACATAATCTTGATAGAAGAAACTTAGCAACCATGTTATAACATGAAAAAGAACACAAACGAAAGATCATGAAAAATAAAACAATGAAAGTCAAACGTGTGTTCAAATTATATGGAAAAACATAGCAAATAGTTTTTAGCTTGTCCTTCATGGAATAGCAAAACATAAATGCATAGAACACCTTCAAGTTTAAGAGGGCGACTAGATACAAATAATTTAAGAACAAGTGAAACCAAAATCATGAATCAATCAATGATAACTTTGAGACAATGCATATTAAACTCAGAATGGCAACTATGCTCTCTTAGACGGTGCATAAAGGTAGAAGGTGAAGACTCAACATAAAAGTAAAAGAAAGACCCTTCGCAGAGGGAAGCAGTGATTGCAAGTTTTATAAACCTTCAAAAATTATGGTACTTACTAGCTTTGAGCTCTCATTGCCCCGATCATAGGCATCTTGAATGGTTAAAGTAAATGCGAGTACAATTAGGAAGCATATGCTTGATAAATCATAAGTTGAAAACCTCGTGTCCCGTGAAGTACGAATACCCAAACCTCATGCTACTCGACTTAGAGTCCCAAGCAAGCTCTTGTCATTGTAAGTATACACGTATCATCGAGAACCACCAACGGAGTACCTCCGTTCCCGATGACATGGAACAAGCCCACATCAAAATGACAGGACAAACAGACAATGAACACCTCAGCATCTCTTTTATTTACTATTGGTATAGCTTTTTATTTTGAGATGCGTCATCGAATATTCACTATGGGCATGCTGTAAATTTCCACCATGAATTATGCATGGCTTAGATTAGCGGCCCAGGCATTTCTCTAACACGTATACAAACTCCATGATCCCGCAAGATTCCCAACTTATTTCACATCGCGAGTATCCATAAATAAAAGATCACGATATCAACTCAAATAAGAAGTGCAATGTTGAAAGCTT
This sequence comes from Dactylis glomerata, assembly GCA_007115705.1. NCBI lineage: Eukaryota > Viridiplantae > Streptophyta > Magnoliopsida > Poales > Poaceae > Dactylis > Dactylis glomerata. The sequence goes on along the minus strand of QXEO01000121.1, from coordinate 2,789,494 downwards.
ACCCCATGACGGCATGGTTTGGCTAATTTTCAACTTACAACTTGCAAGCATAACAACTCAACATAAGAGAGCCACAATGTCAAATTTTTTAAAGCGAGAAAAGTAAAGTGTGCCATCAGGTTCGTGAGAGCTTTACTAACCAATTTTCGCATAACACAAAAAGAGTTTAATTTGAAGGATAGATAAAAGCAAGTCAAATGTACTTTGGAATAGCAAATTGCTAATAGGTATGTATGGTGGACACATTGGAACAACTTGGTTTTTGGGAGTTAGATGCACGAGTAGAGCTCATACTCAGTACAAAATGAGGGCTAGCAAAAGACTAGGAGCGACCAACTAAGAGAGCAATAACGGCCATAATCATGCATAGCGACAAAATATCATTCAGATAAGCATAAAATGACATCAAAAGTCAAAAACTAAATAATCATAGAGGCTTATGGCGACTTTGTATGAGTCAAACATGTTGTAAGCATGCGCCAAGTTAACCCAAATAAAGCATCAAAGAGAAAACCAAATTAATGCTTCCAAATAATAAAAACAACGCATGATTTTTTTCAAAGGCTCATTAAGCAATCCCAGTCATTTGAGATAAGTCATGCTACAGCAAAACCACTAAGCATACTATCAAAACGATATCAAGCACGACATGCAAAAAGTCTAAGCCGCAGTCTAAACAAGCTCCTTTTTGTATCACTTTTTTGCATGAAACTTTTTCTCTTTTTCAACACCATTCAAACCTTTTTGAAACAACCCTTTTGATGAAAACCAACATAGACCAGAGGTCTAAATAAACCTTGATGCAAAAATAAAACAAGATCTGAACAAAAATTAAGGCGAAAAACAAAAGGTAAATGTAGTTCTAGAAAAAGAGAACACTCGTTGAACGATAAGAGTGAAAAATAGAGTGTTCTTGGCAAATGAAAAACGAATCAAGTCTCTCTCCAAATACATGATGTGATCCAAACATTTATTACATCAACCAAAACAAAAGAAAACTTAAAGCAAAAGTAAAGACGATCCAAGAAAAACGCATAGTGCATGAAGCAATAAAAATATAGTGTGTTGAAAGGTGACCTGATTTTTGCCAATGAAGAAGGAGTGCCTCGGTGGCATCCCCAAGCTTTGACGCTTGTACCTCTTGGATATTTCTTGGGGTGCATGGGCATCCCCAAGCTTGAGCTTTTGTCCATTCTTCATATCATCTCATCACTCTCCAATCCCTACACTTGAAAACTTCCTTCATACAAAACTCAACACAATTCTATTAGCAACATTAGTGTAAACATAATAATGAATCAACCCTTTTTGTTCAGATTTCAACTCAAAACCACCACATATAAAGCATATACTACTGTAGCAACTTCCCCAAAAGTTCCATGATCAAAAGAACTCAAAAAGGAAGCGATCGAGAGGCAAACACAAATAGTGGTAGAAATCTATCAAAACAGAACAGCTGACAAAGGTCAATTTTTTCGAGGGTTTTCTGTTACTCAAATCAAAAAGTGTAAAACTAATGAAAGTTTGGATATAACCTGAGGCATATGCACAAGAAATCGTAGGTCAAAAAGATATTCTGAGAATTTTCACAAATTTTTACGGTGCAGCACCGAAATCTGTTTCAGGACAACAACATCCCCAAATCTTACCTCACTCAAATTAGAGGTTTATCTTGGCACAACAACAAAATAAAAAGGATAAGGAGCAGTTATTATAGTAGTAATAACTTCCAAGACTCAAATAAAAGAAAAAGAACTGGAAATAAAACAATGGGTTATCTTCCAAGAGTGCTTTTCTTTAACGCCTTTGAGCTAGGCGCAGTAATTTCCGAAAATGCTCACATAGGCGCTCGAAAAGAACTTAAGGCAAAGGTGCCATAAAGGAACTTGAAGCAAGAGAGAGCATTAAAAAGCAAATATGAAACACATTTAAATCTAAACCACTTCCTATGCATAGGAATCTTGTAAGATAATAAATCAACGAGGCACATAGTAGCAAACATGGATAGATAAAACAAGTGCCAGCTTCAAGATTTGCAACATAGAGAGGGGAAACTTAATATTGTTAAGATCCATCAAACCATGTTTCCCTCTCTCATAGTAACTTTTAGTAGCATCATGAATAGAACTAACATAACTATCACATAAAACATCCCTTTCATGAGCCACATGCATAAAAGAATTAATACTCCCTACATGAACAATCGTAGTAGGAGCAGATTCAACAGAATAATTATTCTCATCACCATAATAATCAAAAATAGGAGGCATATTGTAATCATAACTAATTTTCTCCTCAAAAGTAGGTGAACTAAAAATATTATACTCATCATCATAGCCATCATAAACTAGAGGTTTAGTATCATCATAAGCGAGAGAACAGCTATTTTGCAAAGCATATTAATCAAACATATCATCATAAGAAGGAACATGAATAGTACTAATGGTACAACAATTATTAACCTTATAATTTTCAGAATTGGTACCAAAAATATTTTCAATATCAAAAGTAGAGTGCTTTTCCCAATCATGATCACTAACATAGGTAATAGGCATGGGAACATCATCAAGATCAGAATTATCATAATCTATAATAGGAGCAACATGCTTAGGTGAAGATACAGTTTCCTCTCTCCTTTTACTCCTCTTCTTCTTCTTCTTACTCTTCTTACTCTCTCCTTTAGGAGGGAGAGACTTGAAAGGCATTTTCTCCACATAATCTGGTTTGCTGACAGAAACAACAGAAGAAACTTTGAAGGATTTCTCCTTTTTGTTAATAAGATAGAAACAAAAATCATCCCTGTCAAATTTGAGTAAAGCATCCTCTTTTATAACATTTTGTATGTAAGTATTTGCGAGGCAATCTTTAACACAATAGAGACGAACCGAGGTGCTATTAATATCAAGAGCACTCATATCTACCAAAGAAGTCTTTCTAGATAACTCTTAATACCCCAAAAACAAAGTAAGCTCATCATGCTGATTGAGAGTGATCTTGTCATCACAATACAAACTTGCGGTACTCATTCGATTAGAAAGGACACTATTAGGGCCTGAGCATTGAAAATTAAAATGACCCTTTTCATGGCAAAGCTCACAAAGAAAAGGATAAAGCTCACAAACCTTTTCACCAAGCTTATCTAGAGCCTTGAGCCACATTCGGGTTTCTTTATTCCTGTGGTGGATACAATAATCTTCTTTGTCGTGACTCTGTTCACAAGGTCTAAGTACTCCACAAAAAGTAACATGCTTATAAGAAATAGTACTTTCAGAAATTTGAGCATGTTTATTGCAATCATCAATAACAATATCACTTTCTATGCAAGTGTCTTTATAAGGTTCATGATACACGTCCCCATTTCCTTTGGGAACATTAATATGGGAAGCAAAGGCTCTAAAACAATCAACCATAATTTGAGGATCAAGACCATATTTAGCACTAAATTCTTAAAAATTAGCAGTTTTAGCAAAAGACTTAATGCAATCATACTCATAATTTATACCTGATCCTTTACCTTTGTCGCTATCCCAATCTTCAATATTGTTTTGAATTGTTTCAAGCAGATTCCACTTGACGTCAACATCCTTGCTTGTGAAAGACCCATCAAAGCATGCATCTAGATAGTCCTTGTAATATCCTGAAAGCCTTGCATAAAAATTATTAATAACAATATTACATGGAAGATCATGAATATGATATTTGAGCATTAGTGACTTCAATCTTCCCCACTCTTGGGCAATGCTTTCTCCCTCATGCGGATGAAAATTATAAATATAATTCCTATCTTTATAAACCTCACTAGAAGGATAGAATTTAGAATAAAAGAGAGGTACAATTTCCTCCCAGTTAACAGGTCGGCCATCCTTCAGTGTTTTATACCATTCCGCAGCTCTGCCCTTCAGTGATAAAGAAAATAGCTTCCTCTTAACTTGGTTCATCAAAATACCTACACACTTGAACAACTCGCATGATTCATGTATAAAGAGCAAATGATCACCGGGATAGACAGTTCCATCTCCAAAATAGCAGTTATTCATAGCACGTTCAACAATTTTCATAGGTATTTTAAAAGGATGAGGAGCACAATCATCATTAGAAACATCACATATGGGAGATAAAATATCATCAGAGCAAACTTTCACCACTAAAGCTGGGGAACTAAAAATATCATGCTTAACAAAACTAGCTTCCCCAAGAATAGATTTTTCTATAGCATTAGCAATAACGGTGTTCAAAGCATTCATACTAACAACACTATTAGCATGCAAATTAAGCTCCAAAGGTTTTTCAATTTTCTCTTCAAACACTTCATATCCTAACGTAGGAAAAATACTAAAGAACTCTTTGTTTTCCATTAAGCCCAACTAGTGAAAATAAAAATAAGAAACAAAAATATATAATTGCAGAATCTAAAGGAAATAACTTCTAGCACTCACATAGGAGGATGCGAGTACCTTTTACCTTACCTCCCCGGCAACTGCGCCAGAAAAGAGCTTGATGTCTACGCACGCTTCTATTCGTGTAGATAGTGTTGGGCCTCCAAGTGCAGATGTTTGTAGAACAACAGCAAGTTTCCCTTAAATGGATCACCCAAGGTTTATCAAACTCAGGGAGGAAGAGGTCAAAGCTATCCCTCTCAAACAACCCTACAATTACGATACAAAAAGTCTCTTGTATCCCCAACACACCCAATACACTTGTCAGATGTATAGGTGTACAAGTTTGGCGAAGAGATAGTGAAATACAAGTAGTAGTGATATTATAAGTAGTAAATGTAATCTAAAATAAATATCGCTGCGAGCAAACATGTAACAAAACTGAAAGGAAATGGTGTGCAAAGCTTAGAAACAAGGCCTATGGATCATACTTTCACTAGTGGACACACTCTCAACAAATATAACATAATTGAACCAATAGATACTATCATCAATATGCAACTCAAAACAATTCTCAAATAATCGCAGGTCCAAAAGATATACAGAGAATTTATACGAATTTTTACGATGCAGCACCGAAAACAGTTTCAGGACAGCAACATCCCCAAATCTTTACCTCACTCGAATTAGAGGCTTCTCTTGGCACACAAACGAAATAAACAAGATAAGGAGCGGTCATTACAGTAGTAATGACTTCCAAGACTCAAATAAAAGAAAAATTACTGAGAAAAAAATATTGGGTTATCTCCCAAGAGTGCTTTTCTTTAACGCCTTTGAGCTAGGCGCAGAAAATTGCGAATCAAGTAACATCAAGTGATGAAGCATCAAGCTCATAATTTGCTTGAAGAATAGAGTCAAAAAGTAATTTCTTCCTTTTCCTAGGGAAGTGTTCCATACCTTTCTTTAGTGGGAATTGATATTTGATAGTGCCTTCCCTCATATCAATGATAGCACCTACAGTTCAAAGAAAGGGTCTTCCCAAAATAATAGGACATGAAGCATGGCATTCAACGTCCATAACAAGAAAATTAACGGGAACAAGGTTATTGTTAACCACAATAAGAACATCATTAATCCTTCCCAAAGGTTTCTTCTTAGCAACATCAGCAATAGGAACATCAAAATAACATTTTTCAAGCGGTGGTAAATCAAGCATGTCATAAATCTTTCTAGGCATGATAGAAATACTAGCACCTAGATCACATAAAGCATGGCAATCAAAACCATTAACATGCATATCAATGATGGGTTCCCAACCATCTTCTAACTTCTTGGGAACAGAAGCTTTTTGCTTCAACTTTTCATCCCTAATTTTTATGAGAGCATTGGTAATATGCTTAGTAAAAGAAATATTTAAAGAACTAGCATTGGGAGTCAAAGCAAGCTTTTGCAAGAACAAAATTACTTCAGATATATTGCAGCCATCAACATCAAAATCATTAAAAGAAGTAGAGCTATCATCTCCCACACTCCAAAAAATTTCAGCACTCTTTTGAGAAAAAGTTTTGGCAGTTTTAGGCTTTTTAGCACAAGGAGTGGGAGTTTTCTCTACACCAATCAAAGTAGGAGGATTGCTAGCATTAGGAGCAATATCATTAGAGGTAGTAATGGTACATACCTTCATTTCTCTAGCCATCTCATCTTCTCTTTCCCACCTGGCATGCAATTCCGCTAACAATCTAATATTTTCATCAATTCCAACTTGAATAGCATTAGCGGTAGCAAAACATTGTTCTCTTTCACATCATTAGGCAACACTTTTAATTTCAGAAGTTCAACATCATGAGCAAGGCTATCAACTTTAGAAGCAAGAATATCAATTTTGCCTAACTTTTCCTCAACAGACTTGTTAAAAGTAGTTTGCTTACCGATGAAGTCCTTGAGCATTACCTCAAGCTCGGAGGGCGCGGCCCTAGTGTTGTTGTAGGAATTACCATAATAATTACCATAACCATTACCACTGGTAGAAGGATACGGCCTATAATTGTTACTAGCAAAATTGTTCCTATAAGCATTGTTGTTAAAATTATTATTTCTAATAAAATTCCATTCAACATGCTCTTCTTGAGCAACCAGAGAGGCTAAAGGAACATTATTAGGATCAACATGAGTCCTATCATTAGCAAGCATAGCCATAATGGTATCAATCTTATCATTCAAGGAAGAGGTTTCCTCAACAGAATTTACCTTCTTACCTTGTGGAGCTCTCTCGGTGTGCCATTCAGAATAATTTACCATCATGTTGTCGAGTAGCTTTGTTGCGGCGCCCAAGGTAAGGGACATAAAAGTGCCTCCAGCAGCTGAATCAAGTAGGTTCCTTGAAGAAAAATTCAGTCCTGCATAAAAAGTTTGGACAATCATCCAAGTAGTCAGTCCATGTGTGGGGCAATTCTTTATCATAGATTTCATTCTTTCCCAAGCTTGAGCAACATGTTCATTATCAAACTGAGTAAACTTCATAATATTGCTACGCAAAGATATAATCTTAGCAGGAGGATAGTATCTACCAATAAAAGCATCCTTACACTTAGCCCATGAATCAATACTATTCTTAGTCAAAGACAGCAACCAATCTTTAGCTTTTCCTCTGAAAGAAAAAGGAAACAACTTGAGCTTAATAATATCACTATCAACATCCTTATATTTCTGCATCTCACATAGCTCAACAAAATTGCTGAGATGAGCTGCAGCATCTTCAGTACTAGCACCAGAAAATTGCTCTTTCATAACAAGGTTCAATAAAGCAGGCTTAATCTCATAAAAGTTTGCAGCAGGAGCAGGTGGTTTAATAGGAGTGCAGATAAAATCACTATTGTTTGTGCTAGTAAAGTCACACAACTTGGTGTTTTCAGGATTGGCCATTTCAGCAAGACGAAAGTAAACAAGTAAAAACAACTACCAAGGATTCTAATTTTTTTTGGGTTTTTGATATAAAATGATGCAGGTAAAATAAATAAAGTAAGGCAAAACAATAAAACAAAGTAAAGGATGTGCGTGCGAAAACTCCCCTCGCAGAAGTCTTCTACTTCCTCCCCGGCAACAGCGCCAGAAAATTAGCTGCTGGCGCGTGGTTGACGGCACCAGAAGATTCCTTGTGCGTGGTGAATAACCAGCCAGTTGGGAACCCCAAGAGGAAGGTATGATGAGTATAGCAGCTAGTTTTCCCTCAGTTAAGAAACCAAGGTTTATCGTTCTTGGAGAGGAGAGACAAACGACTGAAGGTGATGCTTGCTAGCTTGCGACAGCTTTGGACAATTTATATATGGTGCCTCGTCCAAGCTTTGCTTGCTGGCTGCAATGCGGAACCTGCACACAACACAACCAAGTACTTCGTTCCCAACTTGCGATGAGGTTGTCAATCTCACCGGTTTGCTTGAAACAAAGGTTATGAGCATATCGAGTGGAAAACAATAGAGTGTGCGAGTAAAGTAAACAGGTGATAGCAATATGATGGAGATAGGACCGGGATCCACAGTTCACTAGTGGTGTCTCTCCATAAGATAAATAACACATGCTGGGTAAACAAATTACAGTTGGGCAATTGATAGAATAAAGATAAACATGATATGTCAAGAAGATCACTATGAGATTTACTCTGGGCATTACAACAAAATACATAGACCGCCATCCAACTGCATCTATGACTAATAATCCACTTGTGGTGAATCAATCCGAGAACTCCATAAGTATTAAGTTGCGAACAACAGATAATTGCATTAAGCAAAGTGTGTAATGTAAACAAAGCATATGCCCTTGAGCATATGAATGTTGTTTTCTCCCTAGTAGCAATAACACATCTACAACCTTAGAGGTTTTTGTCACTCCCCCAGGTTAAATAGAGGCATGAACCCACTATCGAGCATAAATACCCCCTCCTGGAGTCACTAGCAACTACTCGGCCAAGATAGCTACTAACAACGGAGAGCATGCAAGATCATAAACAACATAGAGATAACAAAAGATAATATTCAGTACAGCAACTTAATCATAAACACCAATATTCATCGGATCCCAACAAACCAAACATGTAGAATTACATAACGGTGATCTCAATCATGTAGGGCAGCTCATGAGATCTAAACATGAAGCACATGGTGGAGGAGACAAGCATCTAGCTACTGCTATGGACCCATAGTCCAAGGTAGACTACTCACTCATCGCTCCGGAGGCAAGCATGGCGATGAAGAAGACCTCTGGTGGCGATTCCCTCTCCGGCAGGGTGCCGGGAAGAGCTTCTGGACCCTCCCGATCTTCGGGTCGACGGCGGTGGCGGATCGCGATGTGTTCTGGAAAATTGATCGGGTACTTAGCTTTTTTCTGTCGGGGGGTCTTTATAGGCGAAGGGGCGATGTCAGAGGAGGAGCCAGGCTCCCTCACGCCAGGGTGGCGCGGCCTAGGGCCTGGCCGCGCCAGCCCTGTGTGTGGGGCCCTGGTGGCCCCCCTCCTACTCTCCTTCGGATCTCTGGAAGCTTCCGGGTAAAATAAGACTTCAGGAACTTATTTCGTCCAATTCCGAGAATATTTCCTGTGTATCACTTCTGAAACACAAAAACAGCAGAAAACAGGGAACTGGCACTGTGGCAACTCGTTAATAGGTTAGTTCCGTAAAATGCATAAAAGTGCCACTAAGTGTAACGAAACGGTAGGCAAATAGTGTAAAAACAAGCATGGAGCATCAAAAATTATAGATACGTTGGAGACGTATCAGCGCCCGATGAATAAAGTCCAGCGGAAGCGCACAAGAGAAGTGTTTCACGCCGAACACGCGCCACCGGCCACCCCCAAATATCTGAACTGGTCCAAACATCCCATCGGCTTCGACCGATCAGATCATCCACCGAAGATCCCACGCCTGGGACACCATGCCTTGGTTCTCGAAGCGCAGATAGGGGGTTTCACCTCGAAAAAAGTGTTCATGGACGGAGGCAGCAGCTTGAACCTCATCTACACATATACACTGCGAAAGATCAAGATCCCGTTGAATAATCTCCTTCCAACAGAGACTTCCTTCCATGGAATCGTCCTAGGGAAGTCGACATACCCACTGGGGGTGATACATCTCGACATTATCTTCGGCACGCCAGCAAACTTCAGAAAGGGGAAGATCGAATTCGAGGTCGTTGACTGGCCCTCGCAGTACCACGCCATCCTCGAACGACCAGCGTTCGCCCGATTCATGGCGGTACCGCACTACGCTTACCTCAAGCTGCGGATGCCCACAAATAGAGGACCACTGACGATCAGCGGTAGCTTCGCCCGATCCGAAAATTACGACAAGGACTTCAACAGCATGTCCCAAACCTTCAGGGTGCATGAGGAGCTCCATCATATTCGGGAAGCCACTGTCATGGACATCGATCCACCCGCGCAGCAGAACGCCCCAGAGCTCTCATTTGATGCCACCAAAGACACTCGAGAGCACCAGATCCACCCGACGGATCCTACGAAGACGACGCGGGTGTCGAATTCCCTCTCTCCCACATAGGAAAGCGCGCTCATCGGGTTCTTCCGTGAGCACTAGAGGATGTTTGCCTGGTGTCCAGCAGATATGCCAGGCATCCCCAGGGAACTCGCCGAGCATGAACTTAAAATCTTTCCCAACGCGAAACCGGTCAAGCAATCTAAGCGCCGGTATAATCCGGAGAAGGCCAAGTCGATGGGCGAGGAAATCAATCGCCTGCTCGAGGCCAAGTTCATCAGAGAAATCAAGGAAGCCACGTGGCTCTCACCGCCAGTCATGGTGGAGAAGAAAGAGACCAAGATCTACAGGATGTGCATCGACTTCACGGCACTGAACAAACATTGCCTGAAGGATTACTTCCCACTGCCCCGAATCGACCAGATCATCAATTCCACGGCAGGCTGCGAGCGCCTTTCTTTCCTCGACGCCTACTCCGGATACAACTAGATAAGATTGAAAGTCGAAGACGAAGACAAGACAGCATTTATCACCCCACATGGGGTGTACTGCTATATGACAATGCCCTTTGGGCTCAAGAACGCCGGAGCCACCTATCAACGGTGCATGCAGGCATGCCTGAAGGAACAGATCGGTCACAACATCAAGGTCTACGTTGACGATATCATCATCAAAACGGCGAAAGCAGGCAGCTTACTCAACGATCTACGAGAAACCTTCGCCAACCTCGACCGCTACAACATCAAGCTTAACCCGAAGAAGTGCTCCTTCGGGGTACCCACCGGCCAACTGCTGGGCTACCTCATCTCTGAGAGAGGGATCGAAGGCAACCCAGAGAAGATACATGCCATCATCAATATGCAGCCTCCAAAGACACTTCGACACATCCAATAGTTGACAGGTCGACTCGCAGCGCTTAGCCGCTTCATCAGCAAGCTCGGCGAAAAAGCGCTCCCTTTTTATCGGCTGCTTCGGAAGACAGACAACTTTACGTGGACCGAAGAGGCGCAAGCCGCATTCGACGACCTCAAGCGTCGTCTGTCGACCTCCCCGGTTCTTGTCACACCCCGTGAGAAAGAGCCGATGTTGCTATACATCGCCGCTACAAATCAAGTCGTCAGCTCGGTACTTGTGGTTGAACGCGCGGAGGAAGGCAAGGAGCACGGAGTACAGAGGCCCGTGTACTACCTGAGCGAAGTTTTATCTCTGACCAAGCAAAGATACCCCCATTATCAGAAGCTAGCATACACCATCTACATGACGGGGAAGAAATTGCCACACTACTTCGAATGCCACTCCATAATAGTGGTGGCCTCGAATCCAGTTTCCAGCATCCTCAACAACCCAGACGCTACAGGGCGTGTGTCGCTATGGGGAATCACGCTAGGACCCTGGGAGATCACGTAACAGCGTCAGTCTGCAATCAAGTCCCAAGTCCTACCAGATTTTATAGCCGAATGGACGGAAGCTCAGATGCCCGAACTCCCAGACCTGTCGAATAGCTGGACCATATTCATCGATGGGTCCAAGCGGGTTTCGGGGGTAGGAGCAAGAGTGGTTCTCGTATCACCACAGGGGGACAGAATGCGCAATGTTCTCCGCATGCGCTTCTCAAACCCCTCGAACAACGAGGCAGAGTACGAAGCCATCCTCCATGGCATGCGCATGGCGAAAGCCTGCGGGGCCACCCGTATTAAGATCCATGGAGATTCAAACCTCATCGCCCAGCAAGTCATGAAGGAGTGTGACGCAACCTGCGCAAACATGATCGCATATCGCGTCATGTACGACAAGCTCGAAGGCAAATTCGAGAGCTGCGAAGTGACGCACATCGGCAGGGAAAGCAACGAAGAGGCAGACAACCTGGCCAACATCGGGTCAAGGTGCCTCCCAATACCGACCGGAGTTTTCTTCGAGGAGATATTTGAGCGCTCTGTCAAGATCAAATCAGTGACCGACCCGGCGTTATCAACACGCTCGAGGGCTCAGCAAGGCAGCATCACCCCAGCAGTGGGAACAGAAGACCTCCCCATGGACGCAGCAGCAGTTATGCTCGTTGAAGCGGTTTAGATGAAGCCGTATTTGGCTTACCTGATTCGGGGCGATCTTCCAGAAGACCCCATCCATCAGCGACAAGTCATGAGGCGCTCTAAAGCCTTCACCATAATCAATGGGGAGCTCTACAAGCATAGCACCACAGGGGTACTCCAGCGGTGCATAGCGCAGGAAGATGGAATCGCCCTCCTCCGAGAAATCCATGAGGGAACCTACGGGCATCATGCCAGCAGTCGAACCCTTGTGGCTAAAGCTTTTCGGTCAGGGTTCTACTGGCTTTCTGCCCTTTATGATGCCAGAAACATCGTCCAGTACTGCGAGGCATGCCAACACTTTGCCACCAAGCCTCACGTGCCCGCGTCTGAGCTACATACTATACCCGTCGCCTGGCCCTTCGCGCAATGGGGCCTCAATCAGGTGGGACCTCTGCCCAAGTCATCTCGAGGAGGGCACACATACCTGCTGGTCGCGGTGGATAAATTCTCCAAATGGATCAAAGTTGTCCCGGTCACTGATGTCTACGCACTTCTATTCTTGTAGACACTTGTTGGGCCTCCAAGTGCAGAGGTTTGTAGAACAGCAGCAAGTTTCCCTTAAGTGGATCACCCAAGGTTTATCGAACTCAGGGAGGTTAGAGGTCAAAGCTATCCCTCTCAAGCAACCCTGCAATTACGATGCAGAAAGTCTCTTGTGTCCCCAACACACCCAATACACTTGTCAGATGTATAGGTGCACTAGTTCGGCGAAGAGATAGTGAAATACAAGTGGTATAGATGATTATAAGTAGCAAACGTGATGTGAAATAAATATCGCTGCGAGCAAACAAGTAACAAAATAGCAAGTAAACGGTATGCAAAGCTTGGAAACAAGGCCTAGGGATCATACTTTCACTAGTGGACACACTCCCAACAATATAACATGACTGAACAAATAACTTCTCTTTGCTAAGGCACTCTGAATTACTCTCCTATTGAATAACACTAATCATTGTGTAGTGGCTACAGAAGCACCCCTTAAAGTTCATCAAGTACTTGACAAACACCACTCATAGAGATATCCAAATCAAATCACAATTCAAGATAGAAATCATTGCAACTTAAACCAAGTACTAACACGGTGCACACACTGTCAACATTACACCATGAAAGGAGGAATAGATCACTCAAACTATCATAGCAATAATTATTCTCATAATCCACAAGAGATCACAATCATAGCCTAAACCAAGTACCACCATGATGCACGCACTATCACCGTTACACCAAGGCAGGAGGAATAGATTACTTTAATAACATCACTAGAGTACACAAAATATCTGAATAATAACATGTACTTGTTCAATATGATACAAAGCTCACGATCACATAAAGATCACATCATGGGAGAGAGAGGTGAACCACATAGCTACCGGTAGAGCCCTTAGCCCCGGGGATGAACTACTCCCTCCTCATTATAGGAGACAGCAAGGTTGATGGAGATGGCGGTGAGGTCGATGGAGACGGCGGAGACGGCGATGGAGACCGATGGAGATGGCTCCGGGGGCACTTCCCCGTCCTGGCAGGGTGCCGGAACAGAGACTTCTGTCCCCCGAAATTCGTCGGCGATGGCGGCGGAGCTGCGGAACTCTTTCTGGAAAATTGCCGAGTCCCCTAGGGTTTTCCGTCCCGAGGCTTCTTATAGGCGAAGGGGCGATGTCAGAGGAGGGCCAGGGCCTCCTCACACATGGCTGGCACGGCCAGGGGCCTGGCCACGCCACCTGTGTGTGTGGGGCCCCTGTGGCCCCACTCCTTCTCTCCTTCGGATCTCTGGAAGCTTCCGGGTAAAATATGACTTCAGGAACTTGTTTCGTCCAATTCCGAGAATATTTCCTGTGTATCACTTCTGAAACACAAAAACAGCAGAAAACAGGAAACTGGCACTGTGGCACTTCGTTAATAGGTTAGTTCCGGAAAATGCATAAAAGTGCCACTAAGTGTAACGAAACAATAGGCAAATGGTGTAAAAACAAGCATGGAGCATCAAAAATTATAGATACGTTTGAGACGTATCAAGCATCCCCAAGCTTAACTCCTGCTCGTCCTCGAGTAGGTAAGTGATAACAAAAGAATAATTTTTGAGGTGACATGCACCTACACAATCTTGATCATATATGTAAGCATTGGTGAGCTGGGATCAATAGAACTTAAAGCATGGGCCTGAAAGATATAATCATGACAATAAGAAACTTAGCAACCATGTTGTAAACATGCAATTGAACACAAACAAAAGATCATGATAATGAAACAATGAAAGTCAAATGTGTGTTCAAATCATAAGGAAAAACATACAAAAGGTTTTCAGCTTGTCCTTCAAAGAGAGCAAAACATAAATGCATAGGACACCTTCAAGTTTAAGAGGGCGACTAGATACAAGTAATTTAAGAACAAGTGAAACCAACAATATGAGTCAATCAATGAACTTTGGGACAATGCATATCACACTAAGAATGACAACTATGCTCTCTTAATGGTGCATAAAGAAAGAAGGTGGTGACTCAACATAAAAGTAAAAGAAAGGCCCTTCGCAGAGGGAAGCAGTGATTGCTCATGTGCTAGAGCTTTTCATTTGTAAAACAGAGAGATAAAAATTGGTTTTGAGAGGTGGTTGTCTTTGTCAACGACTGGCAATGGGGTTCTTACTATCTTCCATACAAAAATGAAGCAAGTTTTTGAGAGAGAGATTGGCACTTTGGTGCTCTTTTTATAAAACTTGGCACTCCTCCCCACCTTTTCCTTTCACATACCATGGCTAACCGATTCCATCGGGTGCCCACCAACATTCACATTCTTTGGAGGAGTGCCTTTTTTTCTTTTTTTTCTTTTTTTTTCTTTTTGGAATAAGCAATATGGAAGATAGCAAATCCGACCACTACGTCCCCATGAGCTGAAAACAGTGTCACAAAACAAGAAGTATTTTGAAGGTTTTGAAAGGTAGCACATGGAAATTTTACTTTGGAATGGCTTACAAATACCATGTATAGGAATTTATAGTGGACACTTTGGAAAAACTTTGGCTTTTAGGAGTTGGATGCACGAGTAGAGCTCATACTCAGTACAAGGTGAGGGCTAGCAAAAGACTGGGAGCGACCAACTAAGAGAGCAATAATGGCCATAATCATGCAAAGCGACAAAGCGACACTAAAAGAAGCATAAGATGGCATCAAAAGTCAAAAACTAAATGATCATGAAGGCTAATGGCGACTTTGTAAGAGTCTAACATGTGTGAGCATGCGCCAAGTCAACCCAAATAAAGCATCAAGGAGAAAACCAAAATAATGCTTCCATACAATAAAAACAACGCATGATTTTTTCAAAGGCTCATTAAGCAATCTCAGTTATTTGAGACAAGTCATGCTACAGCAAAACCACTAAGCATACTATCAAAAAGACATCAAGCATGACATGAAAAAGCCTAAGCCGCAGTCTACACAAGCTCCTTCTTGTACCACTATTTTGCACAAAGCTTTTTCTCTTTTCCAACACCATTTGAAATTTTTAAAGACACCTCTTTTGATGAAAACCAATAAAGATCAGAGGCAAAAATACACCTTGATGAAAAGATATGACAAGATCTGAACGCAAATCAAGGCGAAAACGAAAACCAAAAGCAGTAGCAGAAAAAGAAGAACACTCGGTGAACGATAAGAGTGAAAAACTGAGTGTTCTTAGCAAATGAAAACGAGTTCATCTCCTCCAAAAGAAACATGATGTGATCTAACCATTTATTGCAGCAAACAAACAAACCTAACCAACTAAGAAAACTAAAACAACTGACGCTCCAAGAAAAACACATAGTGCATGAAGCAATAAAAATATAGTGTTTTGAAAGGTGACCTGATTTTTGCCGATGAAGAAGGGGTGCCTCGGGGGCATCCCCAAGCTTTGACGCTTGTACTTCTTGGATATTTCTTGGGGTGATGCATGGGCATCCCCAAGCTTGAGCTTTTGTCCATTCTTCAACTCATCTCATCATTCTCCAATCCCTACACTTGAAAACTTTTTTCATACAAAACTAAACACAATTCTATTAGCAACATTAGTGTAGGCATAAAATATATTCAACCTCTTTTAGCTTCAGGTTTCAACTCAAAACCACCACATATATAGGAAATACTACTGTATCAACTCCCCAAAAAGTTCCATGATCAAAAGAACTCAAAAGAAAGCGATAAAGTGGCAAACACAAATATTGGCAGAAATCTGTCAAAACTGAACAGCTGACAAAGGTCGAATTTTTGAGGGATTTTCTGTTGCTCAAATCAAAAAGTGTTCAACTAAGAAAAGTTTGGATATAACCTGGGGCATATGCACAAGAAATCGCAGGTCCAAAAGATAAACAGAGAATTTTCATGAATTTTTACGGTGTAGCACCGAAAACAGTTTCAGGACAGCAACATCCCCAAATCTTTACCTCACTCAAATTAGAGGCTTCTCTTGGCACAAAAACGAAATAAACAAGATAAGGAGCGGTCATTACAGTAGTAATGACTTCCAAGACTCAAATAAAAGAAAAAGTACTGAAAGTAAAAACATTGGGTTATCTCCCAAGAGTGCTTTTCTTTAACGCCTTTGAGCTAGGCGCAATAATTTGCAAAGATGCTCATGTGGGCGCCATATAAAAGCTTGAGGCAAAGGCGCCATATAGGAACTTAAAGCAAAAGAGAGCATCAAAAAGCAAATGTGTAACACATTTAAATCTAAACCACTTCCTATGAAAAATAGTCTTGTAAAGAGACAAGTCATGAAAGCGCAAAGCAAAAAGCATAGGAAGGCAAAACAAGTACAACTTCAAGAATTGCAACATAAAGAGGGGAAACTCAATATTGTTGAGATCCATCAAACCATGTTTCCCTCTCTCATAGTAACTTTCAGTAGCATCATGAATAGAATTAACAATGTAACTATCACATAAAGCATCCCTATCATGAGCCACATGCATAAAAGGATTAATACTCCCCACATGAACAATAGTAGTAGGAGCAGAATCAATAGAATAATTATTCTCATCACCATAATCATCAAAAACAGGAGGCATATTGCAATCATAACTAATTTTCTCCTCAAAAGTAGGTGAACTGAAAATATTATACCCATCATCACAAGCTAGAGAACTACTATGTCGCAAAGCATACTCATCAAACATATCATCATAAGAAGGAACATGGATAGCACTAATGGTACAACAATTATTAACCTTAGAATTGGTACCAAAAAGATTTTCAATATCAAAAGTAGAGTGCTTTTCCCAATCATGATCACTAACATAGGTAATAGGCATAGGAACATCATCCCAATCAGAATTATCATAATCTATAGCAGGATCATAACGCTTAGGGGAAGATACCATGTCCTCTCACCTTTTACTCCTCTTCTTCTTCTTCTTCTTCTTCTTACTCTTCTTACTCTCTCCTTTAGGAGGGAGAGACTTGAAGGGCATCTTCTCCACATATTCTTTAGGAGGGAAAGGCATCTTCTCTACATAATCTGGCTTGCTGACAGAAACAACAGAAGAAACTTTGGAGGATTCCTCCTCTCTATTAATAAGATCGAAACATCTATTAGTCCTATCATAGCTTGGCAAATTATCATGTTTAATAAGATCTTGTAAGTAAGTATTTGCGAGGCAATCTTTAGCACAATAGAGATGACAACCAAGAAGGGTGCTATTAATATCAACATCATTCATGTCAACCAAAGAAAGCTTTCTAGATATCTCTTCACAATTCAAAAACAAGGTAAGCTCATCATGCTGATTGAGAGTAATCTTATCATCACAATACAAATCTGCGGTACTCGTTCGATTAATTGGGCATTGAAAATTAAAGTGACCTTTTTCACCACAAAATTCACAAAGAAAAGGATAAAGCTCACAAACCCATTCACCAAGCACATCTAGATCCTTGAGCCACATGCTGGTTTCTTCATTTGCGTGGGTGATGCAATAATCTTCCTTGTTGTAACTCTGTTCACAAGGTCTATGTATTCCACAAAAATTAACATGCTTATAAGAAATAGTACTTTTAGAAGTTTGAGCATGTTTATTGCAATCATCAATAACAATATCAGTTTCTATGCAAGTATCCTTAAAAGGTTCATGATACACATCCCCATTTCCTTTAGGAACATTCATATGGGAAGCAAAGGCTTTAAAGCAATCAACCATAATTTGAGGATCAAGACCATATTTAGCACTAAGCTCTTGAAAATTAGCAGTTTCAGCGAAAGACTTAATGCAATCAAACTCATAATTCATACCTGATCCTTTACCTTTGTCGCTATCCCAACCTTCAATATTGTTTTGAATTGTCTCAAGCAGACCCCACTTGGTGTCTACATCCTTGCTTGTGAAAGACCCATCAAAGCATGCATCTAGATAGTCCTTGTAATATCCTGAAAGCCTTGCATAAAAATTATTAATAACAATATTACGGGGAAGATCATGAATAGGACATTTATGCATTAGTAACTTCAATCTTCCCCATGCTTGGGCAATGCTTTCTCCCTCATGAGGCCAAAAATTATATATCTGATTACGATCTTTATGAATCTCACTTGGAGGATAGAATTTAGAATAAAAGAGAGGTACAATTTCCTCCCAGCCAACAGATGGACCATCTTCAAGCAGCCGATACCATTCCTCAGCGCTGCCTTTCAGTGACAAAGAGAATAGCTTCTTCTTAACTTGGTTCATTGAAATACCTGCACACTGGAACAACTCGCATAATTCATGTATAAAGAGCAAATGATCACCAGGATGGACAGTTCCATCTCCTAAATTGCAGTTATCCCTAACACGTTCAACAATCTTCGTAGGTATTTTAAAAGGATGGGGAGCACAAGCATCACTAGAAACATCACATATGGGAGATAAAATATTATCAGAACAAACCTTCTCCACTAAAGCTGGGGGACTAAAAATATCATACTCAACAAAACCAGCTTCCCTAAGCTTAGACTTTTCTATAGAATTAGCATTAACAGTATTCAAAGCATTCGTACTAATAACATTGCTATGCGAAATAAGCTCCAAAGGATTTTCAATTTTCTCTTCAAATCTAAAATCAGGAAAAAGACTAAAGAACTCTTTATTTTCCATTAAGCCTAACTAGTGAAGATAAAAACAAGAAACAAAAAGATATAATTGCAGAATCTAAAGGAAATAACTCCGAGCACTCACACAGGAGGATGCGAGTACCTTTTACCTTACCTCCCCGGCAACGGCGCCAGAAAATAGCTTGATGTCTACGCACTTCTATTCTTGTAGACACTTGTTGGGCCTCCAAGTGCGGAGGTTTGTAGAACAGCAGCAAGTTTCCCTTTAGTGGATCACCCAAGGTTTATCGAACTCAGGGAGGTTAGAGGTCAAAGCTATCCCTCTCAAGCAACCCTGCAATGACGATGCAGAAAGTCTCTTG
The DNA here is from genome assembly GCA_007115705.1 of Dactylis glomerata. Classification (NCBI taxonomy): domain Eukaryota; kingdom Viridiplantae; phylum Streptophyta; class Magnoliopsida; order Poales; family Poaceae; genus Dactylis; species Dactylis glomerata. The sequence goes on along the minus strand of QXEO01000121.1, from coordinate 2,770,131 downwards.
TGTCCCCAACACACCCAATACACTTGTCAGATGTATAGGTGCACTAGTTCGGCGAAGAGATAGTGAAATACAAGTGGTATAGATGATTATAAGTAGCAAACGTGATGTGAAATAAATATCGCTGTGAGCAAACAAGTAACAAAATAGCAAGTAAACGGTATGCAAAGCTTGGAAACAAGGCCTAGGGATCATACTTTCACTAGTGGACACACTCCCAACAATATAACATGACTGAACAAATAACTTCTCTTTGCTAAGGCACTCTGAATTACTCTCCTATTGAATAACACTAATCATTGTGTAGTGGCTACAGAAGCACCCCTTAAAGTTCATCAAATACTTGACAAACACCACTCATAGAGATATCCAAATCAAATCACAATTCAAGATAGAAATCATTGCAACTTAAACCAAGTACTAACACGGTGCACACACTGTCAACATTACACCATGAAAGGAGGAATAGATCACTCAAACTATCATAGCAATAATTATTCTCATAATCCACAAGAGATCACAATCATAGCCTAAACCAAGTACCACCATGATGCACGCACTGTCACCGTTACACCAAGGCAGGAGGAATAGATTACTTTAATAACATCACTAGAGTACACAAAATATCTGAATAATAACATGTACTTGTTCAACATGATACAAAGCTCACGATCACATAAAGATCACATCATGGGAGAGAGAGGTGAACCACATAGCTACCGGTAGAGCCCTTAGCCCCAGGGATGAACTACTCCCTCCTCATCATAGGAGATAGCAAGGTTGATGGAGATGGCGGTGAGGTCGATGGAGACGGCGGAGACGGCGATGGAGACCGATGGAGATGGCTCCGGGGGCACTTCCCCGTCCCGGCAGGGTGCCGGAACAGAGACTTCTGTCCCCCGAAATTCGTCGGCGATCACGGCGGAGCTGCGGAACTCTTTCTGGAAAATTGCCGAGTCCCCTAGGGTTTTCCGTCCCGAGGCTTCTTATAGGCGAAGGGGCGATGTCAGAGGAGGGCCAGGGCCTCCTCACACATGGCTGGCGCGGCCAGGGGCCTGGCCGCGCCACCTGTGTGTGTGGGGCCCCTGTGGCCCCACTCCTTCTCTCCTTCGGATCTTTGGAAGCTTCCGGGTAAAATATGACTTCAGGAACTTGTTTCGTCCAATTCCGAGAATATTTCCCGTGTATCACTTCTGAAACACAAAAACAGCAGAAAATAGGAAACTGGCACTGTGGCACTTCGTTAATAGGTTAGTTCCGGAAAATGCATAAAAGTGCCACTAAGTGTAACGAAACAATAGGCAAATGGTGTAAAAACAAGCATGGAGCATCAAAAATTATAGATACGTTTGAGACGTATCAGTCACCAACCAAGAAGCAACCACAGCAGTCAAGTTCTTTGAGTCCATCGTCTACCGATACGGTGTGCCGAATAGCATCATCACCGACAACGGCACCAACTTCACCTCAGGCGAGTTTTAGGAGTTTGCCAAAAACCTCGGCATCAAGGTCAAGTACGCCTCGGTCGCACATCCCAAGTCCAACGGCCAGGTCGAAAAAGCCAATGGGCTCGTCTGCGCGGGCCTGAAGAAGCGACTCCTTTGACCCCTCAAACGCGCGGCAGGCGCTTGGGTCGAAGAACTGCCTTCGGTTCTGTGGAGCCTACGAACCACGCCGAATTCTTCCACCGGCTACACACCTTTCTTCTTGCTCTTCGGGGCAGAAGCAGTGCTACCTATGGATGTGCGCTATTGCGCACCCCGCGTGGTGGCCTACATTGAAGAAGACGCCGAAAAGGCACTGGCGGACGCACAAGACCTGCTGGACGAGGCCCGGGATGTCACCCTCATACGCTCGGCAGTTTACCAGCAAAGCCTCCGTAATTACCACAGCAGACGGGTACACGGACGGTCCTTCGAGCTTGGCAACCTCGTCCTTCGACTCAAGCAAACAAGCACGTCGAAGCTAGAACCGCCATGGGAGGGCCCATACCTTGTCCACGAAGCAATCCCAGGAGGTGCATATCGGCTACGCGACCCCAAGACGGGGAAAGATATCGACAATCCATGGAACGCACAGCAGCTGCGTCGGTTCTATCCTTAGAGCCAGGACGTCTTCCCCCCCATCTCTATGTAACTAAGCGTCGGCAGCAGACCACGCTCAACCATTGCGCCTTCGGCACCAAATAATAAAGTTTATTCCCCCCACATCATTTTTCGACCTATGCTCGGGGGCTTCACCCTCTCGCCCCACGCTCGGGGGCCTCGCCCTCTCGACCTACGCTCGGGGCTTTGCCCCATGCTCGGGGGCTTTGGCCTCTTGACCTATGCTCGGGGGCTTCGCCCTCTCGACCTACGCTCGGGGGCTTCGCCCTCTCGCCCCACGCTCGGGGGCCTCGCCCTCTTGACCTACACTCGGGGGCTTTGCCCTCTCGACCTACGCTCGGGGGCCTCGCCCTCTCGACCTACGCTTGGGGGCTTCGCCCCATGCTCGGGGCTTCGTCCTCTCGACCTACGCTCGGGGGCTTCGCCCTCTTGACCTATGCTCGGGGGCTTCGCCCTCTCAACCTACGCTCGGGGGCTTCGCCCTCTCGCCCTACGCTCGAGGGCCTCGCCCTCTCGCCCCACGCTCGGGGGCCTCGCCCTCTCGATCTACGCTCGGGGGCTTCAATCTTTCGCCCCAGACAAACAAGAAAAAAGACACACATATACAATATATACACAAGGCACAGGTACATGTACAGTCACAGGGCTAGCTCATTGCACCGCGACACCCTGGTTTGCTCTTTGACGATCACTTTCGGTGATAATCTGTTGAGCGATACAGTCGGCTGTGCCTCTGCAAGCAGCATAATGGTGCTCCATGTCAATGCGACCACTGGGGGATGGAGGAAGCATCTTCAGAAGCTCTAGGTCGACCTCAGGATAATGAGCACGCACGAAAGCAAGGGCGACCATGGCTCCGCAGCGCAAATGCTCTCGGGCAAAGGAGTACACATCATTTCATTCTCGAATCGGTCAAGCAGCGCCGGCAGACCTTCGGGCTGGTTGTTCAAAGGGAACATCGCCTCGTGCACCAGAGCAAGGGCGCTTCGGCTCATCTCAGCCAACACTCCAGCTTGGGCGATCCTGTCCTAAAGAAGTGTCAGCTTCATTGCTTTCGACCGATCTGCCCAGAAGTTGTCGGCAACCGAATTGGCGTGTGTTTGAGCAGCAAGAAGGTGCACATTCACATGTCGGGCTTCAGCGGCACTGTCGAGGCACACATCTGCAGAAAGAGGTAGAAAATCAAATTCTATGGGCTCAAATCACAAGGTACAACGAAAAGAGCTTGAAAGACTTACACTTTAGGGATTCCCCAAGATTTTTGATCTCCTCGAGAAGGAATTTTTCGCCATCCTGCGCATGTGATGCCTTGGACAGAGCGACGTCGACCTTCGCGGTAACTGCCTTCAGTTGTTGCTGCGTATTCCTAAGTTGATCGCGCAAGGACCGAATCAAGGTCAATTCGCCTGCGGAAGGCGCTCGCCTCTCAATGGCACTGGAAGAACCAGCAACTGTCTCGTAAGAAATAGGCCAGGCACTCAAAGGCATGGACGTGTCCTGCAGAAGGCGATCTCGGTCACGTATAGTCATCGGTAATCAAGGAAGCAGACACAGAATGCGATAGCAAAATAAGTGCAGCAAAGTTACAGCAGATGGTGCACCTGCATTAAAACGACATGGTTCAACATAGCATCACGATACTAATTACAGATGCACAACAGGCATCACCGGCACTACGCTGAGCTACCAGGGGCTTTGCTAGATTGGGCGCCAGAAGTTCCGCGCCTTCGAGCCCGCGCTGCCGCCCGCTGATCGTTTCTTTTGGCCAGGAAGCTAGTCAACCGAGCAGCCAAGTCGCGTGCTCGAGCAGCATAGCCCTTGGCCGACTTGTCACGTCCGTCAGCATCCTTCGGGTATGTGCTGGTGACCTTCTCGGCGTCGAACTACACCTCGTGCATCATCATCAGAGAGAAGACAAACTTAGAACCGATAGTTACCTATCGGCACACCGCAGCAACTAACGGATCTTTGCCATCTGGCTTCACCGCCAGGGCTTCGAGGATCCCAGCCATGGTATCACTGACCGAGTCAGGGATGGATGTATCCGGAACGTGAATAAGCGTAGACCGCACCTTCGCCAGGAAGCTGCAGACTTCCCGACTTAGGCGCTCGGCGGTACCAACACTGGACTTCAGTCCAGTAGGCTCCTTCATAGCCCTGGCATCCAACTCCGCGGCATCTGCAAGACATCACAAGTTCTTCAGTTAAGAGAGGCAATTCTTCACCATTGCAAAGCCCAATCAAGCGATATCAAAGATTCACCGCGCAGAGCATCGAGCGAGGTCTGCAGCCGCTGCTACAAGTCCTTCTCCCTAGATTCGGCATCCAGGCGACTCTTCTTCGCGCGCTCTTGAGCTTCGGACGATTCGGCCTTTAAACGGGTGATTTCGTCGGCCAGCTCGGCGGCCTTAGCCTTCAAGCTCGAATTTTCCACGGCAAGATCGTCCAGCTTAGTCTTCAGGGACGTCTTGTCAGCGGCAGCCTGTGATCCGATCCCTGATCATTTAAAGATGTCGTAAGGATGCGAAGCAAAATAGCCCACAGAGCAAGAGGCTACAAGTTAATAAATAGTACTCACGTCAAAAGTCGTCGACCTGGGCGCTCAGTCGTACTATTTTCTTCCTCTAAGTCCCTAACAAATCGAAAGTTCTTGCACACCTTCGATAAGTCCCTAACAACGGGCTGCGCAAAAGGATGCAAGGATAAACTCTAAGAAATATTGTTAGGAGGGCGAGCCCAAGTGTAAACACTTCGACTCACCCTCGGGGGCTACTGAACAGGAAAAGCATACGAGCTAGAGATCTTAGACTTACATGGCTTTTGGAACTAGAAGGTTCGCCGGAGGAAGAAATCAGGACGAATTCAGGTTCGCCCACCTTTTTCTTCGAAGGAGACGGAGGGTTCGGGGGGTCGACCTCAGGAGCGATGTCTCTAGCTGCCCTCTCTTGTGAATCCGCGGTGTGCTCGAGGGAGTCATCGTGAGGCCGAATACGGTATTGATCGCGGTCCCCTTGGCTAGCCGAAGTTTCTTCAGTGGACGAGCTGAAGCAAGCATCGAAGTCAATACATCACAGCCATTTCGAAGCAAAGTTATATGATGCAAAGGAAACTTACGATGCATCGATTCCAAATTTCGGAAGGACCTTTCTTCCCACTCGAAGAGGAGGACGGCTGCTCAAAGGCATTGCGGGGATCACACTGTCGACGTCATCACCCGAGGAGAGATGGGCATCATCGAGATCTTCTGAGTCCTCGACGACATCCGCGATCAGTTGTTTCTTCGGGGCTCTCGATGGTGATGGAGCGGTAGAGGTCGATCCCTCTGGCACTTTGGTGAAATCGCGCCCTAGATATTCACCCATTTCGGGCTGGGGCGGATAGCATCGGGCTACCTCCAGTACCTATACAAGAATTTCAAATGCATTCAATACTAATCAACACAGTTGTGGAACAAAAGTAATACTCGACCAAGATAAGAAGCATACCTCGGTGCGGGGAAAGGCCTTGCTGAAGGCCACCGCGCCAAAGACTTTCGGCATGGGTGACTTCTTCTTGATATTTGTGACGGCACGTACGCACTTGTCGATCTCGGCTTCGCGCAGCTCGTCTGAAGAAATACGGGTCAAATCCCGTCGGTCGCTGTAGTCCCACATGCAGTGGGCTCGAGCAGCGAGAGGCTAGATTCGACGCTCGATGAAGGTCCGAATAAGTTGGAGGCCCGAAAGCTCCTTCTTCGGAGTGGCTCGAAGCTGCTCGATTTTCTTCATCAGCGGCTCCGTAATCTTCATCTCCTCCTCCGAAAGATCATGCCTCTAGGACACTCGGGATCGAAGTACGGAGGTGGTCTGGAACTCCTCAAGCCCGAAAGTTTCGCCGTCGGAGCACTTATCCTTGGCATAGAACCACTTTGTCCTCCAGCCGGGATTGTTTTTGGGCGTTTGGAGGGAGAAGTAGGAGACATCCGGTCGCACCTGACAGCTGAAGCCGCCGGTCTGAAATTGCAAAGGGCGCCGAATAACGAAAATTTGGCGCCACAGCGCCCAGTGGGGTTCAATCCCCAGGAAACATTCACAAAGCGTGATGAAGCACGCAATGTGTAGGATGGTGTTGGGATTCAGATCGTGGAGCTGAATCCCATAAGCAAAAAGAAGACCGCGGAGGAAAGGATGCGGGGGAAGGGACAAACACCGCAGCAAGAAGGCAATGAAGATTACCCGGAATCCAGGAGGAGGCCGGGGAATGATCTCAGGGCCGGCGGCGAGCGATTCCGCCAGCGTGTTCTTCAGGAGGCCCATCTTCTCGGCCTGGGACAGCTCCTTGTCCCCGACCTTGGTCTGGACCCAACGGCCGACGACGGAGCCGTCGGCATCAGCCATCTTGGCCTTCTTGGCGATGGCGCCGGCGGCGACGTCAGTGGCGGAGGAGTTCCTCTTGCCCATGGGCTCGGTGCGCAGCAAGAGCTATGGAAATGGGTGCAGGCGGAGGAAGCAACTGCTGTGAGACGCAAGGAGGAAGACGGTGGCGGCAGAGTGGGGTGAATTGTTACCCTTCCGCTGCTGTTTTATTCTTAATCTTGGAAATTACAGTCGATCTGGGCCGTACGTTATGAAGTGGAAACGGCGGAGCAGATCTGGCCGCCCATGTGTCAACACCACAGGAGCCAAGGCACTCCACTACGCACGGTAATCAAGGGAACCGTGCGGACTTTTTTCACCCACACGCGGGACGTGCGGTCAAATACGGTCAACAGCCGGGACGTGCGGCTGCTGAACCCACAGTGCGTCTAGTCTTGTCAGAGTCAGGCCATCCCAGCAGAGGATGGTGTGACAACTCGAGGAAATCTGGCGTCAGCACTGACGTGGCCCTTAGGGAAAGTTGATCTTGTTCGGCCCAAGGGGCAAGGTTGACGAGGGTCTCTTCGAATTTCAGAGGTATGTGCATCTAGCGACCAGAACATTTTTGGTGTTGAGTTTTTCTTCGAGGTTTTCGTGCTTTCCTTGCACTGCCCGAACGTGTGCGATGTTCTCTGGGCGATTTTGGTTTTTTGCTTGATGCTTTGAGTGGACTTCGGTCCCTCGAACTGTCTTCTTCGGGCCAGCAGTGCCTTCAAGCTACTCGAGCCTGGACTTCAGTCCCTCGAATTGTCTTCTTCGGGCCAGCAGTGCCTTCAAGCTACTCGAGCCTGGACTTCGGTCCCTCGAATTGTCTTCTTTGGGCCAGCAGAGCCCTCAAGCTATTCGAGGCTGGGCTCCGGTCCTTCGAATTATCATTTTCGGGTTAACAGAGCCCTCAAGCTATTCAAGAGTGGGCTCCGGACCCTCGAATTATCGTATTCGGGTCAGCAGAGCCCTCAAATTATTCGAGATCGGGTTCCGTTCCCTCGAATTATCCCCTTCGGGCCGGCAGTGCCTTCAAGTTTTTCGAGCTTGGACTTTGGTCCCTCGAATTCTTTTCTTTGGGCCAGCAGTGCACCTGCCTTATTCGAGTAGGGATTCTAGTCCTTCGAATCTTTGTTTCACAACACTCTTTATACCCGAATTTTGGTGGCAATATACCAATTCGGATGCCGTATGTCAAATACGAAGGTAAGTCCACGGTTCTCAACACCAGATGGCCCGGTATTCGTATCAAGCGCGCTCTGCCGAGAAATTTTCCATACCTACGGTATGAAGTTTGCACCGATGAACGCATCGGGTGCCGCACAATGAACTGGGCTTCGACCTGGTAAGTCCAATGCGGCTCAGGTCGGGGTAGCGCCAGCCCACGCGGGTTCGAGTCGGGGGACTCGAATCTGAGTAAGCTAACCGAATATCTTTGCGGCTATGCAATTAACTGAGACCCGGCATGCGTCTCAGGCCGGTTATGCGCATCCCCCTGCAAACCAAGCTAAACACATTTTCGAGGCTCAGTATGAGCATTGCTCGAATTAATCGCGTCTGTTGGATGCGTCATTTGCCTACTTGCTGTGAATCTATGATTTTCAGGAAGGGCGAAAATAGTCTCGGGCGATGAAAGGGAGCTTGAGTTAGAGTTCCTGCCATAGTCTTCGACTATCCCAGGCACTCGGGGGCTACTGACGAAGGAATGACAAATGGGCCCTCGACTTTTGCCTACCTGGCTTTCCGGTCCAGGAGGGATGCCGTCGAAGGAATCTCAAAGCCCACGAAGATGATAGCTTGGCGCGGCCCAAGGATTTGACTTGACATGCAAGATAGAGACTCGAAGAGAAGACCTAGTCGAATAGGACTCGCTTAGGGTTTTTTCTTAACTGATCCGATCTGTAATCAACTTGGAGAACAATCCTGAGACCCAGCCTTCGCATATAAAAGGCTGGGAGGGAGGTCTCGAAACTTTAGATACACTTCCACCCACCTCACGCCGGAGCGCTCGATAACTTAGAGCCCTCTGTCTCGGCTAGATCCAATCTACGCCACCATTGTAACTCATCCATCAAAGCCACCCCATCAATATAAAGTCAGACAAGCAGGACGTAGGCCTTTTACCTTCCAAGGGGGCCAAACCTGGGTAAACTCTCATGTTCCTCTGCTTTCGTCTGATAGCCGTCGAGTTCGCCAGGTCCCCAATGCGCTCCTTAGATCGAAAGCCCTTAAACATGGGCATTGCCGGGGATAAACCTCGTCAGTCATGTTCAGGGATTTCAGCCAAAAATAAAATTAGAAGTTCATCAGCTAGAAGAGGTTAAATCTACACTAAATCCTACAAATTCATCAGCTATAGAAGACAGCTACACGAAGTTGAATCAACAAAATTATACAAATTGAATCTGCACAGGAGGTTAGAGGGGATTAGGGTTTCAGCCAGAGGTTGAAGAAGCAGGGGCGCAAGCTTAGGTTGGAAGAGGCGGGGGCGCTCGCTCGCGTTGGAAGAGGCAGGCCTGCTAGCTCCTGTAATCGATGGATGGCGGCGCTGCTCTCTCGCATAGGATACTTACAGCGACACAGACAAGGGAGAGAAGGGAGAGAGGGGAGGCCAGAGGAGGACGACCATAGATAGAGGCGAGAGGGTTGGTGGATGGCCGGAGCCGAGGAGTCACCTGTGCTGCCGCCGCCGTGGGTAATCTGCGCCACCGCCCCCTCCTCCCGCTCAGACTCGACGCCTGTGTGTTCTTTTCGGCGCGGAGATGTCGAGGACTCGAGGCCTACACGCCTTTTCCAGAGAATTCGGTGCCCTTCCGCTCGGAAATTGGAAAGGGCCCGCGCCGTGCACGCAATTTCCGCGCGGGATTTCGGTCAGTTTCCAAGCGACGATTCCATAACCATCCAAACACCTGAATTCGACCCGGCCAATTCTGAATTCCGATTTCCAAGCTGAAATTACGACATCCAAACGGCCCCTTAATGCAATCTCAGCACACTTACTCACTTGTAGAATGCCTATTTTGTGTGATGAATATAGGCCCTGCATCCCCTGAAACCTTTTTGTCCAGTTTTGACTTACCTGCACGCCAAAATGGCACAGTTGATAAAGATGTACAATATGAAAGGTCCTATTTGTATTCACTAGAGATAGAGAGGATTTTTCATACGAGCTCAACAAACTGTTCTGGGGTCTTTTCATGACAACGGAAATAGCCCGAATTTCCAGCCATCATCTTTAGAATTATGACTCCCAAACTGAATACGTCAAACTTATTTGATATAGAGCCATTGTCTAAGTATTCCGGTGGCATGTACCCGCTGTATGATATCATACGAATAACTCATTGATATGGTTTCAATACAAGAAAACTTTGTTTAGAAACCACTAGAAATAAATGGCCAGTCAACTTACTGTGTTCCATTGAGAATCTCTGTTTTATGTGTTTTTGACGAAGCAAAAACTCTTGATAAACCAAGATCTCCAATTTTAGGTATCATGCTCTTATCCAATAATATATTTTCCGGCTTTAAGTCCAGAGGAAAAATAGGGTTTTCCAGAGCACTGTGAAGGTGATTTAAGCCCTCAGAAGTCCCTCTGATAATTTTGTAGCATGTAGGCCAGTCAATCCCACAAGATTCATCTGCAATTAAAAGGAAAATAAAGATTGAAAATCATACGCAATCAATACATTTTCGATCATATACATAAATACCTGCAATATGTTTTTCGAGGCTTCCGCCCTGCATATATTCAAAGCAGAGAACTCGTTCCACTGATTTTGCCCAAATAGTCTCCCCGTTGTGCGTAAGGTATTTATGCCGACCTTCGTAGCAGTATCCAATTAACCGCACAACATTTTTGTGAGAGACCTTGGTAAGATTAAGGAGTTCACTGTGAAATTGCTTATCATCAAGTCCTTGCAAGGGATGAAGCTTCTTCACAGCAATGTCTTCCCCCTTATACACCGCCTGCTAAAATCGCTTGTTAGCACGACCGAGCTTGTAGCAACCCGTGGCATTAATAATTTGATAAAACCATACCTTGTAAACATCTCCATACCCACCACTGCCAACTTTCAGATTCTCTGAAAAATTATTCGTAATGGTTTCAATGTCATTGAGTTTCAAATCCATGCTGCTTTTATCTGCCATCTGGGTTATCTTAGACGATGGATGATCTTCTTCTTCTTCCTGAGACAGAAGCAATCATGCAACCTAAGTCGAGAGAATATGCTTAACCATTCACAAATATTTTTCACAATACTTAACTTCTTCTTTGGAAGGAGCAAAGACTGAAAATATGCCAACCAAATGTAGATAAATAGGACAATGATTTGTACAAACAGTTACTTATTCCCCATTCCTCCCCACGCATGATTTACTTCGTAGAAAGAGTAAGTACGCTGAATAAAGATTGCGTATGTACCACTAACCTGCAGGAGAAACTCAGATGGAAGGCGATGATGGAGTAGCTCGGCGAATAAAGATTGCTGCTAGCTCGGCGATGAGCAGATCCGGTCTAGCAGCTTCAACATTTAGAGCATCTCCAGCCGTTGGCGTCCCCCACGGCTAAATTCGGCGATAAATCACGCCGGATTGGACAAAAAATATGTGTGGAGAGCGCCGAACTTCCAGCCGGCACCCCAGCAAGACGCCCGGAAATCAGCGTTTTTGGTTTATTTTTACAAATAGACGTTCCAGTTCGGCGAATTTCATACAGTTTGTCAACATTTGGCTCAAATAAACATTACAGTTCGGTGAATCTCATACAGTTTAACAAAACAAGCAAATAAATTGACAAGTTTTCAAACAAATCAAATGGAAACTAGTGGGTGTTGCCTTGAAACCTCCATATGTGCTCCACCAGATCATCCTGCAGTAGTTTATGCATAGTGAAGTCTCGAATCTCCTGACGCATAGCGATAAACGCAGCCCACGATGCCGGCACCTGGTAGGCTGTGCAAGAGGACCCTCTCTCTCATATGGTAGAGCTTGTTCGCTCGCCGGGATCGGATGCTTCCGCTCATCCTCAACAATCATGTTGTGTAGAGTATGGATTGTCGTAGTCTCGAAATAGGAGTCGTAGTCTCGAAGGGCATAGACAATTTTCAGGAAAAGCTTCCGGCTCATCCTGAAACGACGCCTAAAAACAGTCTCACCGTGCAATAGATTGTCGGCGAAGTAGTCAGCGTGGAGTATGCAGTAGCCCTCCATTCGTTGCCTCGGCTTGCACTTCTTGCGACCTGGTGCCGACCCACCACGACGACCAATGGCCGCCTCCACGTACAAGCCCGACAGGCAAGCTAGAATCAGCATATGTTCCTCGTCTTGGGCGGCGGCTGCCATCTCTTCTTCAAACATCTCGGCGAATATCTGCTCCACCTCGTCGTCGGAGTCCATTTTCGGCCAGGCAAATGGACGAACACCTGCCGGGCGTGTCGACGAGGCGCGACGGGAGGAGTTCCCCGATAGCGGAATATGGCCAGACGGCACGCCGGACGGCGGAATATAGGCAGGTGGGGGCAGGTGGGAGGAGGGACGGCGAAGTTCAGGCAACCAGCCGACGGATTGGCGAGGGGTGGTGCCGGCGGTGACAGAGCAACGACGGGAGGGAGAGGGGGATTTGCGACCAGATTGTAGGGTTTGCGTGTTCTCTCGCCAACAGAGCGGCCCGTTCCCGCTTTTCTCTCGTCCGGAGTCCCCAAGCGCGCTCCGGGGGACCGGGGATGGTCTGGGCTCACCGGATGGATTAAGGCCCAAATCCGAGGGGAAACGAGGAACTGGGGTCGCGACTGGACCGAATACCGCCGTCCGGATATAAAAAACGGCCGCCGGGGGCCGAGTCGGGAGACGGCTGGAGATGCTCTTAAGTCCGATGATGTGGAAGAGAAGTGGAGGTAACGCGTTATTGCGCAAACAACAACGCGTTGTTGACTTGACTCCAAACCACTACACATGTTTTTTGTTTGCTTGCTGTATTTTAGAACACTTTTGTAAGCTGGTTTTCTTCGGCCGAACTTGGGGCTTTCAATCAAACGCGGGTCGTTGCGCCTTTCCTTGAAAAAAAAATTAAATATGAAAGAGGTGTCACTACTAAATATGTCAGGCTGGTCATAGTGGGGAGTATCATATAGTAGTATCATGCATATGATACTTGTGTATAATACTACCTTCATAATGCATGGTATCATAAAGTAGTATCATATATTCATCGTATTTATTTTTTGTAGTATCTCAATACAAATATGTGTACAAGATTTATTTAAGCTTAATATTTCTCATAATATGCGCTATGATATAGTATCTATCTATGATATTCTAATCTTCTCTTTTTTCATTAATTAACTGCCACATCAGCATTTTTGTGGGCCTAGTTTGCATGATATTAACTAAGATACTAGCACTATGGCTAGCCTCATACTCCCTCTGATCGGAAATAACTGTCGGAAACTTAGTAAAAATTTTGTACTAAGTTAGTACAAAATCACCGACAGTTATTTCCGACCGGAGGGAGTAGCAGACTGCAAGCTTTGTGTATGCCAGTAATATTGTTTTGAGAGAGAGAACTATTTTTAGGATGAAACCCTAAGATTTTTTATCGGACGACGACATCGCTTATGCACTATTTTCTTTTTGAAGACGTCGTCTTTGGAGAGCCTGGAGTTCAGGTATTATCTTGATGGTGGATGTATTGTTGCTGCTAGGGCTAGAATACCATAGTGGATCTTTTGTTTTTCTTAGTCTTTTTTCCTTTTTTTAGCTGTGTGCATCCATACTGCTATCAGGGTATTGCGTTGTTGTAGAGGCTAGATATAATTGGTATCTCTTGATATTAATATATTCCCTTTATCGAAAAAAGTTCTCCTACCCTTTAAAAAATAGGACAAGAGCTGTCAGGGCATCTCCACCCGGAGACCCACCAGCTCCGTCTGTTTGCGGCCACATAGCCACGACCTCCCTCGCCTGGACGGCAGCGCCGGCGACAGAGACTGACCACTGGCCTGTAGGATAGGCCTTTTTTGTTTTGTGGGCCCTTATTGTGATGGGCGTATCAACTTGTAATAAATTAATATTAGTATTATGCCCTACTAATGTATCGCTGCCAAGCGGGCCCGCGGTAAACTAGGGAAGACGCGCGCGTCATCCGGCAGCGTCCGCGTCGACGCAAACTTGGACCAAATTTGTGCCAAGGATGGGTCGGGCCGGACGCGTTGGTCCGGATGCGTCGCATCGCTAGGACGTGCGCAACCGATGCGCCGGTCCGGTCGGACTGATTCAGACGGGTGCGGGCGCGATGCATCGAACCTCTGGAGATGCCTTAAAAGATTTAGGAAGAATCTGGCCAAATCGGCTACCCTTTGTTTGGGAACAACCAAATTGTCACTATTGACCGGGAACAACAAGCTTAGGGTGCTGGTTTCTGGAATTTAGAGTTCAGGGTTTGATTCCAACACCACCTACGAGTACAAGGTTTTTTCAGACTTTACTTTAACAAACACATAAGGCCCCACTTGTAAGTGACTCAAAGTCCCACTGATTATGGCAAATTTCAATATGTTTTGATTAGACGGAAAGGAAAATAAAGGATACCATTTCCTACGGCCATGGAATACTTGCTAAGACGACACATGACTGCCATATTGGCAATACAGTTGTTGTTTTTTTTTGAAACAGGGGAGGGGTCTCGAAGACCCAGAGCATTCATTTCATTAACTATGGCAGGTACAATATTTGCAAGGAAGTCCTTTGGTCTCTCTCGTCATAAGGAACCTAATCTTCTTACCTATAAGATTGAAGTTGGTGGTGAATGCATTTTTCAATATACATCATTTGATTTCCTATTCTACCCCTGAACGCAAAAAGTGGAAAGCAAATAACCAATTACAATAGAAAATTACGTCAAACTATCAGCCATAAGGATAGCCATAATTGTCGGTAATCAAATCAATCGATCCAGAGTACTACAGTATAATTTCGCCGGCGATCACGCGCTCCAAATCGTCAACACCTTCCGTCTGATACGTGTTCAGGCAGCGTGGCAAACAGAAGTCAACCATCGCTATGCTCATAGGCCCACCACGATCTTATTCTTGCTTAATTTTAGCTACATGTATCTCCACCGAGTTTATTCACATGGAGCACCGCACCATGCTGCCGTTTCTTAGCGCCCCCACGCGCTGCCATTGCTTAGCGCCGCCACACCGTTGTTGTCCCAGATTTGAGGCCCTCCCGATGGAGGCTCTCGAGAGTGCAATCGTAGCACCTCTCTGCTCTACAGTTGCAAATCCGGCCACCAGAGCACACCCTGCTGCAAGCCCGCCGCCATTGGCCGCCTCCGTCGCAGCGAGATGCTGTAATTGTTCAGTGCATCTGCTTCAAGCCGGACTTCATGTTGCTTCAAGCCATTTTCCGCTGCCAAGCAGATGTCGTGCTGCTCCAAGGTTGCTCGCCGAGGCCGCCCATGTAAAAGCTTGACACCAACATTGTGACCGGCACATGGTTGTGTTACAAAGGGTGATGGATGATGCTGGAAGCCGCACACACCGCTACTGCAAGGATGCATCCCCTCCCGTCGGCGTGTTGGAAGCGCAAACACCGCTCTTGCAAGGACGCATGTCCACGTGCTGGCTGTGCTGCAAGGCAGCGACGACAGTGCTGAATGTGGCAACACACGATGCTGGAAGGCGGCGCAGCCATCCTGCTAGCGTTGGTCTCCTTCCTGCCGGTGGTGCTGCAAACAACGACGCATGCAGCTACAAATGGCAAGGCTCGCTGCTACAAAAGGCGACGTGCGGTGCTGGGAGGTAGCGCCACCGTGCTGCAAGCGTTGGCTCCTCCCAACGTTGGTGCTGCAAGCTGGTCGCCATCACGTTACGTTTCTTTCATGGACGAGGCGTGCGCTCATGCTTGATACGTCTCAAACGTATCTATAATTTTTGATGCTTCATGCTTGTTTTTACACCATTTGTCTTGTGTTTCGTTACACTTCGTGGCGTTTTTATGCGATTTCTGAAACTAACCTATTGACAAGATGCCACAGTGACAGTTCCCTGTTTTTTGCTGTTTTTGTGTTTCAGAAAAGCTACATAGGAAATATTCTCAGAATTGGACGAAACAAGTTCGGAAACTCCTATTTTTCCCGGACAGAGGACTGATGTCTACGCACTTCTATTCTTGTAGACACTTGTTGGGCCTCCAAGTGCAGAGGTTTGTAGAGCAGCAGCAAGTTTCCCTTAAGTGGATCACCCAAGGTTTATCGAACTCAGGGAGGAAGAGGTCAAAGCTATCCCTCTCAAGCAACCCTGCAATTACGATACAGAAAGTCTCTTGTGTCCCCAACACACCCAATACACTTGTCAGATGTATAGGTGCACTAGTTCGGCGAAGAGATAGTGAAATACAAGCGGTAGTGATGATTATAAGTAGTAACTATGATATGAAATAAGTATCGCTGCGAGCAAACATGTAACAAAATAGGAAGTAAACGGTGTGCAATGCTTGGAAACAAGGCCTAGGGATCATACTTTCACTAGTGGACACACTCCCAACAATATAACATGATTGAACAAATAAACAACTTCTCTCCACTATGGTACTCTGAATTACTCTCCTATTGAAGAACACTAATCATTGTGTAGTGGCTACAGAAGCACCCCTTAAAGTTCATCAAGTACTTGACAAACACCACTCATAGAGATATCCAAATCAAAGCACAACTCAAGATAGATATTATTGCAACTTAGACCAAGTACTAACACGGTGCACACACTGTCAACATTACACCATGAAAGGAGGAATAGATCACTTCAATACTATCATAGCAATAATTATTCTCATAATCCATAAGAGATCACAATCATAGCCTAAACCAAGTACCACCATGATGCACGCACTGTCGCCGTTACACCATGGCAGGAGGAATAGATTACTTTAATAATACCACTAGAGTACACATAATATCTGAATAATAACATCTACTTGTTCAACATGATACAAAGCTCACGATCACATAAAGATCACATCATGGGAGAGAGAGGTGAACCACATAGCTACCGGTAGAGCCCTCAGCCCCGGGGATGAACTACTCCCTCCTCATCATAGGAGACAGCAAAGTTGATGGAGATGGCGGTGAGGTCGATGGAGATGGTGGAGACGGCGATGGAGACCGATGGAGATGGCTCCGGGGGCACTTCCCCATCCCGGCAGGGTGCCAGAACAGAGACTTCTGTCCCCCGAAATTTGTCTTCGACGGCGGCGGAGCTGCGGAACTGTTCTGGAAAAATCGTCGACTCCCCTAGGGTTTTCCGTCCCGAGGCTTCTTATAGGCAAAGGGGCGATGTCAGAGGAGGACCCAGGCGTCCTCACACCAGGGTGGCGCGGGCCAGGCCCTGGCCGTGCCACCACTGTGTGTGGGGCCCTGGTGGCCCTTCTCCTTCTCTCCTTCGGATCTCTGGAAGCTTCCGGGTAAAATAAGACTTCAGGAATTTGTTTCGTCCAATTCCAAGAATATTTCCTGTGTAGCTTTTCTGAAACACAAAAACAGCAGAAAACAGGGAACTGGCACTGTGGCATCTTGTCAATAGGTTAGTTCCAGAAATCGCATAAAAACGCCACGAAGTGTAACGAAACACAAGGCAAATGGTGTAAAAACAAGCATGGAGCATCAAAAATTATAGATACGTTTGAGACGTATCAAGGACGAGGACCAAACGGGAGCCGGAGAGGGGCCAGAGGCTGGCCACACCACAGGGGGGCGCGGCCCGGCCCCTGGCCGCGCCCACCTATGGTGAGGCCACCCTGGTCCACTCCTGACGATGCCCCTTCGCCTATAAGAAGCCTCGGGACGGAAAACCCTAAAACAATCGGCAAATTTCTAGAAAGAGTTCCGCAGCTCCGCCGCCGCTGCCGATGAATTTTGGGGGACAGAATTCTCTGTTTTGGCACTCTGCTGGGATGGGGAAGTGCCCCCGGAGCCATCTCCATCGGTCTCCATCGCCATCTCCGCCGTCTCCATCGACCTCACCGCCATCTCCATCGTCGTGGCTGCCTCCTATGATGAGGAGGGAGTAGTTCTCCCCCGGGGTTGAGGGTTCTGCCGGTAGCTATGCGGTTCACCTCTCTCTCCCATGATGTGATCTTTATGTGATCGTGAGCTTTGTATCTAGTTGAATTGGTAGATGCTATTATTCAGATATTATGCTACTCCCGTGCTTTATTATTGTAATCTCCGGAGATACCTTGTATCATGGTGTGAAGGTGACTAGTGTGCGCATCATGTGTATCTTTTTGGTTAATGTCTCTATGAATTGTTGGTGTTTGTTGGAACCATCTAGTGCGTTTATGGTGATAGTGTGGGACAATCTAGTTTCGGTATATACGGACTTTGAGGAGTGCTTCGTAGCCCTACGCATGATTAGTGTTCATTTTCCTCTTGTGCATATGCCCCTAGGTTATATCCAAACTTTCGTTAGTTGAACACTTTTTGATTTGAGCAACAGAAAACCCCTCAAAAATTCAACCTTTGTCAGCTGTTCAGTTTTGACAGATTTCTGCCAATATTTGTGTTTGCCACTTTATCGCTTTCTTTTGAGTTCTTTTGATCACGGAACTTTTAGAGAAGATGCTACAGTAGTATTTGCTATATATGTGGTGGTTTTGAGTTGAAACCTGAAGCAAAAAGAGGATTGATTATATGTTATGCTTGCACTAATGTTGCTAATAGATTTGTGTTTAGTTTTGTATGAAGGAAGTTTTCAAGTGTAGGGATTGGAGAATGATGAGATGAGTTGAAGAATGGACAAAAGCTCAAGCTTGGGGATGCCCATGCATCACCCCAAGAAATATCCAAGAAGTACAAGCGTCAAAGCTTGGGGATGCCCCCGAGGCACCCCTTCTTCATCGGCAAAAATCAGGTCACCTTTCAAAACACTATATTTTTATTGCTTCATGCACTATGTGTTTTTCTTGGAGCGTCAGTTGTTTTAGTTTTCTTAGTTAGTTTAGTTTTTTTGTTTGCTGCAATAAATGGTTGGACCCCAACAAATTTCCTTTGGAGGAGATGTACTCGTTTTCATTTGCCAAGAACGCTCTAGCTTTCACTCTTATTAAAAATCGAGTGTTCTTCTTTTTCTGCTACTGCTTTTGGTTTTCATTTTTGCCTTGATTTGCGTTCAGACCTTGTCATATCTTTTCATCAAGGTGTATTTTTGCCTCTGATCTTTATTGGTTTTCATCAAAAGAGGTGTTTATAAAATTTTCAAATGGTGTTGGAAAAGAGAAAAGCTTTGTGCAAAATAGTGGTACAAGAAGGAGCTTGTGTAGACTGCGGCTTAGGCTTTTTCATGTCATGCTTGATGTCTTTTTGATAGTATGCTTAGTGGTTTTGCTGTAGCATGACTTGTCTCAAATAACTGAGATTGCTTAATGAGCCTTTGAAAAAATCATGCGTTGTTTTTATTGTATGAAAGCATTATTTTGGTTTTCTCCTTGATGCTTTATTTGGGTTGACTTGGCGCATGTTCACACATGTTAGACTCTTACAAAGTCACCAATAGCCTCTATGATCATTTAGTTTTTGACTTTTGATGCCATCTTATGCTTCTTTTAATGTCGCTTTGTCGCTTTGCATGATTATGGCCATTATTGCTCTCTTAGTTGGTCGCTCCCAGTCTTTTGCTAGCCCTCGCCTTGTACTGAGTATGAGCTCTACTCGTGTATCCAACTCCTAAAAGCCAAAGTTTTCCATTATGTCCACCATACATACCTACTAGCAATTTGCTATTCTAAGTAAATTTGACTTGCTTTTATTTTCTCTTCAAATTAAACTCTTACCAGTGTTATGCGAAATTCGGTCAGTAAAGCTCTCACGAACTGGAAGGCACCCTTTACTTTTTCCTGTACTTAAAAATTTGACATTGTGGTCTCTTATGTTGAGTTGTTATTCTTGCAAGTTGCAAGTTGGAGACTAGCCCAGCCATGCAGTCATGAGCAAGCTTTCAACATTGCACTTCTTATTTGAGTTGATATCGTGATCTTTTGTTTATGGATGCCCGCGGTGTGAATGAATTGGGAATCTTGTGGGGATCATGGAGTTTGTATATGTGTTAGGGAAATGCCGGGCCGCTAATCTAAGCCATGCATAATTCATGGTGGAAATTTGCAGCATACCCATGGTGAACATTCGACGACGCATCTCACAATAAAAAGCTAAACAAAAGGTAAATAAAAGAGATGTCGAGGTGTTCATTGTCTGCTTGTCCTGTCATTTTGGTGTGGGCTTGTTCCATGTCATCAGGCACGGAGGTACCCCATTGGCGGTTCTCAATGATATGCATATACTTACAATGACAAGAGCCTTGCTTGGGACTCTAAGTAAAGTAGCATGAGGTTTGGGTACTCGTATTCACGGGGCACGAGGTTTTCAACTTATGATTTGTCAAGCATATGCATCATAATTGTTCTCGCATTAACTTTAACCATTCAAGATGCTTATGATGGGGGCAATGAGAGCTCAAAGCCGGTAAGTACCATAATTTTTGAAGGTTATAAAACTTGCAATCACTGCTTCCCTCTGCGAAGGGCCTTTCTTCTACTTTTATGTTGAGTCACCACCTTCTTTCTTTATGCACCATTAAGAGAGCATAGTTGTCATTCTTAGTATAATGTGCGTTGTCCCAAAGTTTTCATTGATTGATTCATATTGTTGGTTTCACTTGTTCTTAAATTATTTGTATCTAGTCGCTCTCTTAAACTTGAAGGTGTCCTATGCATTTATGTTTTGCTCTCTTTGAAGGACAAGCTGAAAACCATTTGTATGTTTTTCCTTATGATTTGAACACACATTTGACTTTCATTGTTTCATTTTCATGATCTTTTGTTTGTGTTCATTTGCATATTTACAACATGGTTGCTAAGTTCTTATTGTCAAGATTATATCTTTCATGCCCATGTTTTAAGTTCTTATGATCCCAGCTCACAAATACTTACATATATGATCAAGATTATGTAGGTGCATGTCACCTAAAAAATTATTCTTTTGTTATCACTTACCTAATCGAGGACGAGCAGGAGTTAAGCTTGGGGATGCTTGATACGTCTCCAATGTATCTATAATTTTTGATGCTCCATGCTTGTTTTTACACCATTTGCCTACTGTTTCGTTATACTTAGTGGCACTTTTATGCATTTTCCGGAACTAACCTATTAATGAGTTGCCACAGTTCCAGTTCCCTGTTTTCTGCTGTTTTTGTGTTTCAGAAGTGATACACAGGAAATATTCTCGGAATTGGACGAAACAAGTTCCTGAAGTCTTATTTTACCCGGAAGCTTCCAGAGATCCTAAGGAGAGTAGGAGGGGGGCCACCAGGGCCCTACACACAGGGCTGGCACGGCCAGGCCCTGGGCGTGAGGGAGCCTGGCTCCTCCTCTGACATCGCCCCTTCGCCTATAAAGATCTCCCAACGGAAAAAACCTAAGTACCCGATCAATTTTCCAGAACACATCGCGATCCGCCGCCGCCATCGACCCGAAGATCGGGAGGGTCCAGAAGCTCTTCCCGGCACCCTGCCGGAGAGGGGAATCGCCACCGGAGGTCTTCTTCATCATCATGCTTGTCTCCAGAGCGATGAGTGAGTAGTGTACCTTGGACTATGGGTCCATAGCAGTAGCTAGATGGTTGTCTCCTCCACCATGTGCTTCATGTTTAGATCTCATGAGCTGCCCTACATGATTGAGATCACCGTTATGTAATTCTACATGTTTGGTTTGTTGGGATCCGATGAATATTGGTGTTTATGATTAAGTTGCTGTACTGAATATTATCTTTTGTTATCTCTATGTTGTTTATGATCTTGCATGCTCTCCGTTGTTAGTAGCTATCTTGGCCGAGTAGTTGCTAGTGACTCCAAGAGGGGGTATTTATGCTCGATAGTGGGTTCATGCCTCTATTTAACCTGGGGGAGTGACAGAAACCTCTAAGGTTGTAGATGTGCTGTTGCTACTAGGGAGAAAACAACATTCATATGCTCAAGGGCATATGCTTTGTTTACATTACACACTTTTCTTAATGCAATTATCTGTTGTTCGCAACTTAATACTTGTGGAGTTCTCGGATTGATTCACCACAAGTGGATTATTAGTCATAGATGCAGTTGGATGGTGGTCTACGTATTTTGTTGTAATGCCCAGAGTAAATCTCATAGTGATCTTCTTGACATATCACATTTATCTTTATTCTATCAATTGCCCAACTGTAATTTGTTTACCCAGCATGCGTTATTTATCTTATGGAGAGACACCACTAGTGAACAGTGGATCCCGGTCCTATCTCCATCATATTGCTATCACCTGTTTACTTTACTCGCACTGTTTACTTTACTCGCATACTCTATTGTTTTCCACTCGATACGCTCATAACCTTTGTTTCAAGCAAACCGGTGAGATTGACAACCTCATCGCAAGTTGGGAACGAAGTACTTGGTTGTGTTGTGTGCAGGTTCCGCGTTGCAGCCAGCAAGCAAAGCTTGGACGAGGCGCCATATATAAATTGTCCGAAGCTGTCGCAAGCTAACAAGCATCACCTTCAGTCGTTTGTCTCTCCTCTCCAAGAACGATAAACCTTGGTTTCTTAACTGAGGGAAAACTAGCTGCTATACTCATCATACCTTCCTCTTGGGGTTCCCAACTTGCTGGTTATTCACCACGCACAAGGAATCTTCTGGTGCCGTCAACCACGCGCCAGCAGGCGCCCTCTCTGAATCATGGGCACGAAACCTCTTGGTGGCGGAAACTCTTCTTCCTCGTTAGCCGGCTGCCGTGGCTCGCCATGCTGGATTGTAGTGGCTTGGTGACCCTATTGGACCACGTTCGCCGGCGGATTGGGCAGCGGCGGTGGAGCGCTGTAAGCTACTGCACCGGCTACTGGTTGCTCTGTCTGCATCCTCTCTTGAAGCGCTCGACTGAGACAGAGGAATTCCCTGCACTCGATGAGGAGATGCACAGGTCTTTGGATGCCATCTTTGTCGAGGTAAGTGTGCCTTGTGCACCCTCCATCGAGCATCTCTTCTGCTAACAGTTGTGGCTGGTCGCATCGTCGGCGCCACTCTGTTCTTGGCTTCGAATCACGGCTAGCGCTTCTGCTACTGCTGCCATAATAACAGTTCCCTCATCACGGTAAGTCGCGATTATCATCGCGGTCTTCGTGTATGTAGCCTGTTGCTACCATGTCTATGTTTTCCGCATCATCGAAGCAGTTTCGGCGGCCTTTCTTTTGGGAGCCGGAATGGAACTGGTCTTTTGCGTCGACGTCGCGCTCTGCTGATCGGCGACGGCTTTTGGGTGCTGCGATGGAGTCTTCGCCATCGGCCCATTCGTTCGCTAGGCTCATGAGGTGGTCGACGGTCTTTGGCTTGCAGTGCCCGAGTTCCTCCTTGAAGTCTCGTCGGAGGAGACCATCCCAGAAGGCGTCGATGGCCCTTTCGGGCGAAATATTTTCCGTCGTGTTGCAGAGGCTGATCCATCGTGAGATATATGACCTCAAGGTTTCTCCGGTCTTCTGCACGCACAAGCGCAACTCTTCGAACGAAGTAGGTCGGCGTGAAGTGCCTCGAAAGTTAGCGATGAACGCTTGCTGGAATTCCTCCCAAGAGCGGATGCTATCTGGGGCAAGATTATTCAGCCAAGCCCTTGCATTGTCCTTCAAGTGCAGCGACAACAACTGGAGGGCGTTATCCCTGGACCCGCCACTGATTTTGATGGCGGTTACGAAGTCGTCGAGCCAAATTCGAGGGTCCTGCTGCCCGTTGAACTTGACTATAACATCGCTGAGCTTGATGCCCCTCGGCAATGGTGTGGAACGGATTAGGAGGCTAAAGCACTCTGCCCTGCAGAGTCCGTCATTAGCGCCGCCGAACGCATCACGTTCTTCCTCGAAACGGCGCGCATCGCGTCGTGCTCGCCCTTGGTCGACTCTGTTCTGGGCTAGACCATGCCGCAGCTCCCCGATGATGGGTTAGACCACTTGCGTTCTGGGTGCCGCGACTGGCACCGCTGCTGGGTGCCTGGCTTGCTCTGCCGGTGGGGCAGTTACCCTTGGTGTCGCATCGTGCCCTGAATTAGGCGTGCCTTGAAGCACCCTTACCCCTTCGAGTGCCAGGTTTCGCAGGTGCCTCATGTGCTTGTCGCCGTTGGATGCGTTTGCGGCAATATATGCTGTCCGCAGCCATGATCGCAGCCTCCTTGGTCTTGGGCATCAGTTCGGCCTCGTTGAACTCTGCCTCTAGATTTCGGGTTATATTGTGCACATCGGCCCCGGGCTGGGTGCGTGACCTCGACCTATGCTGGACGCTTGATGAGTAGTGGGACGATCTTTCGGCCCATCTTCTGCTGGACGCATCAGCCTCTTCTCTTCATCGTTCCAGTATTCGCCTATCGGCGCTGATCTGGTCTTTTTTGCTCCTGGACGACAAATCAGAGCGTAGCCATGTCGCTTGGGCTTGGATTGGGACCGAAGTTTGCCTCTCCCGTGTAAACCCTTCTTGCGAGCCGAATCTGATCGTGCGTGACCACCTGGCGGCCGCTGTTCATCCGATTTCGGCCGTCGTTGGCTCTGTTTTCGTTCCCGTCGTCATGCGATGATGTCTACGCACTTCTATTCTTATAGACACTTGTTGGCCCTCCAAGTGCAGAGGTTTGTAGAACAGCAGCAAGTTTCCCTTAAGTGGATCACCCAAGGTTTATCGAACTCAGGGAGGAAGAGGTCAAAGCTATCCCTCTCAAACAACCCTGCAATTACGATACAGAAAGTCTCTTGTGTCCCCAACACACCCAATACACTTGTCAGATGTATAGGTGCACTAGTTCGGCGAAGAGATAGTGAAATACAAGCGGTATGGATGATTATAAGTAGCAAACGTGATGTGAAATAAATATCGCTGCAAGCAAACAAGTAACAAAACGGGAAGTAAACGGTGTGCAATGCTTGGAAACAAGGCCTAGGAATCATACTTTCACTAGTGGACACACTCCCAACAATATAACATGATTGAACAAATAAACAACTTCTCTCCACTATGGTACTCTGAATTACTCTCCTATTGAATAACACTAATCATTGTGTAGTGGCTACAGAAGCACCCCTTAAAGTTCATCAAGTACTTGACAAACACCACTCATAGAGATATCCAAATCAAAGCACAACTCAAGATAGATATCATTGCAACTTAGACCAAGTACTAACACGGTGCACACACTGTCAACATTACACCATGAAAGGAGGAATAGATCACTCAAACTATCATAGCAATAATTATTCTCATAATCCACAAGAGATCACAATCATAGCCTAAACCAAGTACCACCATGATGCACGCACTGTCACCGTTACACCAAGGCAGGAGGAATAGATTACTTTAACAATCACCACTAGAGTTCACATAACATCTGAATAATAACATCTACTTGTTCAACATGATACAAAGCTCACGATCACATAAAGATCACATCATGGGAGAGAGAGGTGAACAACATAGCTACCGGTAGAGCCCTCAGCCCCGGGGATGAACTACTCCCTCCTCATCATAGGAGACAGCAAGGTTGATGGAGATGGCGGTGAGGTCGATGGAGACGGCGGAGACGGCGATGGAGACCGATGAAGATGGCTCCGGGGGCACTTCCCCGTCCCGGCAGGGTGCCGGAACAGAGACTTATGTCCCCCGAAATTCGTCGGTGGTGGCGGCGGAACTGCGGAACTCTTTCTGGAAATTTGCCGAATCCCTTAGGGTTTTCCGTCCCGAGGCTTTATATAGGCAAAGGGGCGATGTCAGAGGTGGCCCCAGGCCTCCTCACACCAGGGTGGCGTGGCCAGGGCCTGGGCCGCGCCAGCCCTGTGTGAGGGAGGCCCGTGGCCCCTCTCCTTCCTCTCTTCGGATGTCTGGATGCTCCCGGGAAAAATAAGACTTCTGGCTTTGGTTTTGTCCAATTCCGAGAATATTTCCTGTGTATCACTTCTGAAACACAAAAATAGCAGAAAACAGGGAACTGTCACTGTGGCATCTTGTCAATAGGTTAGTTCCGGAAATCGCATAAAAACGCCACGAAGTGTAACGAAACAATAAGCAAATGGTGTAAAAACAAGCATGGAGCATCAAAAATTATAGATACGTTGGAGACATATCAGCATCCCCAAGCTTAACTCCTGCTCGTCCTCGAGTAGGTAAGTGATAACAAAAGAAATAATTTTTGAGGTGACATGCACCTACACAATCTTGATCATATAAGTAAGCATTTGTGAGCTGGGATCATAAGAACTTAAAACATGGGCATGAAAGATATAATCTTTGACAATAAGAACTTAGCAACCATGTTATAACATGCAAATGAACACAAACAAAAGATCATGAAAATGAAACAATGAAAGTCAAATGTGTGTTCAAATCATAAGGAAAAACATACAAAAGGCTTTCAGCTTGTCCTTCAAAGAGAGCAAAACATAAATGCATAGGGCACCTTCAAGTTTAAGAGGGCGACTAGATACAAATAACTTGAGAACAAGTGAAACCATGATCATGAATCAATCAATGAAAACTTTGGGACAATGCACATTATACTCAGAATGACAACTATGCTCTCTTAATGGTGCATCAAGGTAGAAGGTGGTGACTCAACATAAAAGTAAAAGAAAGGCCCTTCGCAGAGGGAATGCAGTGATTAAATATGTGCTAGAGCTTTTCATTTGTAAAACAGAGAGATAAAAATTGGTTTTGAGAGGTGGTTGTCTTTGTCAACGACTGGCAATGGGGTTCTTACTATCTTCCATACAAAAATGAAGCAAGTTTTTGAGAGAGAGATTGGCACTTTTGTGCTCTTTTATTAAGCTTGACACTCCTCCCCACCTTTTTTTCCTTTCACAAACCATGGCTAACCGATTCATCGGGTGCCCACCAACATTCACTTTCCATGGAGGAGTGCCTTTTTTTTCTTTTTTTTTCTTTTTGGAATAAGCAATATGGAAGATAGCAAATCCGACCACTATGTCCACATGAGCTGAAAACAGTGTCACAAAACGAGAAGTGTTTTGAAGCTTTTTTTGAAAGGTAGCACATGAAAATTTACTTGGAATGGCTTACAAATACCATGCATAGGAATTTATAGTGGACACAATGGCAAACTTGGTTTTTAGGAGTTGGATGCACGAGTAGAGCTCATACTTAGTACAAAATGAGGGCTAGCAAAAGACTGGGAGCGACCAACTAAGAGAGCAATAACGGCTATAATCATGCATAGCGACAAAGCGGCATTAAAAGAAGCATAAGATGGCATCAAAAGTCAAAAACTAAATGATCATAGAGGCTATTGGTGACTTTGGATGAGTCTAACATGTGTGAGCATGCGCCAAGTCAACCCAAATAAAGCATCAAGGAGAAAACCAAAATAATGCTTCCATACAATAAAAACAACGCATGATTTTTTCAAAGGCTCATTAAGCAATCTCAGTCATTTGAGACAAGTCATGCTACAGCAAAACCACTAAGCATACTATCAAAAAGACATCAAGCACGACATGCAAAAGCCTAGGCCGCAGTCTACACAAGCTCCTTCTTGTACCACTTTTTTGCATAAAGCTTTTTCTCTTTTCCAACACCATTCGAACTTTTTATAAACACCTCTTTTGATGAAAACCAATAAAGACCAGAGGCAAAAATACACCTTGATTTAAAGACAAAACAATATCTGAACAAAAATCAAGGCAAAAAATGCAAGCTAAACCCAGTAGCAGAAAAAGAGAACACTCATTGAACGATAAGAGTGAAAACTAGAGTGTTATCGGCAAATGAAAAGCGAGTTCATCTCCTCCAAAAGAAACACGATGTGATCTAACCACTTATTGCAGCAAACAAAACTAAACTAACTAAGAAAACTAAACCAACTGACGCTCCAAGAAAAACACATAGTGCATGAAGCAATAAAAATATAGTGTCTTGAAAGGTGACCTAATTTTTGCCGATGAAGAAGGGGTGCCTCGGGGGCATCCCCAAGCTTTGACGCTTGTACTTCTTGGATATTTCTTGGGGTGATGCATGGGCATCCCCAAGCTTGAGCTTTTGTCCATTCTTCAACTCATCTCATTATTCTCCAATCCCTACACTTGAAAACTTCCTTCATACAAAACTAAACACAATTCTATTAGCAACATTAGTGTAAGCATAACATATAATCAATCCTCTTTTTGCTTCAGGTTTCAACTCAAAACCACCACATATATAGCAAATACTACTGTAGCAACTTCCCAAAAAGTTCCATGATAAAAAGAACTCAAAAGAAAGCGATAAAGTGGCAAACACAAATATTGGCAGAAATCTGTCAAAACTAAACAGCTGACAAAGGTCGAATTTTTGAGGGATTTTCTGTTGCTCAAATCAGAAAGTGTTCAACTAACGAAAGTTTGGATATAACCTGGGTCATATGCACAAGAAATCGCAGGTCCAAAAGATATACAGAGAATTTATACGAATTTTTACGGTGCAGCACCGAAAACAGTTTCAGGACAGCAACATCCGCAAATCTTACCACACTCGAATTTGAGGCTTCTCTTGGCACAAAAACAAAATAAAAAGGATAAGGAGTGGTCATTACAGTAGTAATGACTTCCAAGACTCAAATAAAAGAAAAAGTACTGAAAGTAAAACATTGGGTTATCTCCCAAGAGTGCTTTTCTTTAACGCTTTTGAGCTAGGCGCAGTAATTTGCAAAGATGCTCATGTGGGCGCCATATAAGAGCTTGAGGCAAATGCGCCATATAGGAACTTAAAGCAATAGAGAGCATCAAAAAGCAAGTGTGAAAGACATTTATATCTGAACCACTTCCTATGCATAGGAATCTTGTAAGAAAATAAATCAATGAGGCACATAGTAGCAAGCATGGATAGATAAAACAAGTGCCACTTCAAGATTTGCAACATAAAGAGGGGAAACTTAATATTGTTGAGATCCATCAAACTATGTTTCCCTCTCTCATAATAATTTTCAGTAGCATCATGAATAGAACTAACAATATAACTATCACATAAAGCATCCCTATCATGAGCCACATGCATAAAAGGATTAATACTCACCACATGAACAATAGTAGTAGGAGCAAATTCAACAGAATAATTATTCTCATCACCATAATCATCATAAATAGGAGGCATATTGTAATCATAACTAATTTTATCCTCAATAGTAGGTGAACTGAAAATATTATACTTATCATCACAAGCTAGAGAACTACTATGTCGCAAAGCATACTCATCAAACATATCATCATAAGAAGGAACATCACATATGGGAGATAAAATATCATCAGAGCAAACTTTCTCCACTAAAGCTGGGGAACTAAAAATATCATGCTTAACAAAACTAGCTTCCCCAAGCTTAAACTTTTCTATAGCATTAGTAATAACAGAGTTCAAAGCATTCATACTAACAACACTATTAGCATGCAAATTAAGCTCCAAAGGTTTTTTAATTTTCTCTTCAAACACTTCATATCTAAACTCAGGAAAAAGACTAGAGAACTCTTTATTTTCCATTAAGCCTAACTAGTGAAAATAAAAACAAGAAACAAAAAGATGTAATTATAGAATCTAAAGGAAATAACTCCGAGCACTCACACAGGAGGATGCGAGTACCTTTTACCTTACCTCCCCGGCAATGGCGCCAGAAAAGAGCTTGATGTCTACGCACTTCTATTCTTGTAGACACTTATTGGGCCTCCAAGTGCAGAGGTTTATAGAACAGCAGCAAGTTTCCCTTAAGTGGATCACCCAAGGTTTATTGAACTCAGGGAGGAAGAGGTCAAAGCTATCCCTCTCAAACAACCCTGCAATTACGATACAGAAAGTCTCTTGTGTCCCCAACACACCCAATACACTTGTCAGATGTATAGGTGCACTAGTTCGGTGAAGAGATAGTGAAATACAAGCGGTATGGATGATTATAAGTAGCAAACGTGATGTGAAATAAATATCGCTGCAAGCAAACAAGTAACAAAACAGGAAGTAAACGGTGTGCAATGCTTGGAAACAAGGCCTAGGAATCATACTTTCACTAGTGGACACACTCTCAACAATATAACATAATTGAACAAATAAACAACTTCTCCCCACTATGGTACTCTGAATTACTCTCCTATTGAATAACACTAATCATTGTGTAGTGGCTACAGAAGCACCCCTTAAAGTTCATCAAGTACTTGACAAACACCACTCATAGAGATATCCAAATCAAAGCACAACTCAAGATAGATATCATTGCAACTTAGACCAAGTACTAACATGGTGCACACACTGTCAACATTACACCATGAAAGGAGGAATAGATCAGTCAAACTATCATAGCAATAATTATTCTCATAATCCACAAGAGATCACAATCATAGCCTAAACCAAGTACCACCATGATGCACGCACTGTCACCATTACACCAAGGCAGGAGGAATAGATTACTTTAACAATCACCACTAGAGTACACATAACATCTGAATAATAACATCTACTTGTTCAACATGATACAAAGCTCACGATCACATAAAGATCACATCATGGGAGAGAGAGGTGAACCACATAGCTACCGGTAGAGCCCTCAGCCCCGGGGATGAACTACTCCCTCCTCATCATAGGAGACAGCAAGGTTGATGGAGATGGCGGTGAGGTCGATGGAGACGGCGATGGAGACCGATGGAGATGGCTCCGGGGGCACTTCCCTGTCCCGGCAGGGTGCCGGAACAGAGACTTCTGTCCCCCGAAATTCGTCGGCGGTGGCGGCGGAACTGCGGAACTCTTTCTGGAAATTTGCCGAATCCCTTAGGGTTTTCTGTCCCGAGGCTTTATATAGGCGAAGGGGCGATGTCAGAGGTGGCCCCAGGCCTCCTCACACCAGGGTGGTGCAGCCAGGGCCTGGGCCGCACCAGCCCTGTGTGAGGGAGGCCTGTGGCCCCTCTCCTTCCTCTCTTCGGATGTCTGGATGCTCCCGGGAAAAATAAGACTTCTGGCTTTGGTTTCGTCCAATTCCGAGAATATTTCCTGTGTATCACTTCTGAAACACAAAAACAACAGAAAACAGGGAACTGGCACTGTGGCATCTTGTCAATAGGTTAGTTCCGGAAATCGCCTAAAAACGCCACGAAGTGTAACGAAACAATAAGCAAATGGTGTAAAAACAAGCATGGAGCATCAAAAATTATAGATACGTTGGAGACGTATCATGCGACGCCATCATGCAGTGGCCTCCGGACCACGAGGTCGAATCATCGCTGATTTCGCCCAGCGCTGGAGGGTAGACGTCATCGTTTTCGGTGTAAGATCCGACCTCGATCATGAAATCAGAGTCATAATCGGTCGCGTAGTCGTCGCTTGATGTGACAGATTCGCTTGGTGAGCAGGAGCTTGCTGAATTGCCGATTTTCCCCTTAGCTTCGGGGTAGATGTCATCGTCGTCGTCTGAGCATGTGTAGTCCGAGTATAACCCTTCGACGTAGTTGGGGTCGTACGGTGCAGTGCGGAGCGTGAGGGCGTTGAGAGCCCGATCGCACTCAGATATCGTCGGGTAGACAGCTGCCTTGCCTCCCCGAGGATCTTCACAGCCGGCGATCTCATGGGATGAGAAATCTCCGGCGCCCACGTAGTAGTATGCGTCGGAATCGACGCAGTATGCGGTGGTCGGGGATGGAGGTGGATCTTCAAAATCGTTCGACCCGGCTGATGGGGTCGAAGTTTTCAGGTTCAGTTCCTCCTCCAATGGCGCTAGTAGTGCGCTTGTCGAGGGTTTGCCCCCGACGGCTGGTGGTGTTGTCATTTCAGCCATGAGCGGGGCCAAATCGCCGATGGAGAGCAATTCCATCACCCCGTTACTATCCACGTGGAAGTTGAACAGTCCGAAGGCCATATCATAGCCTCCGAGCGCTGTTCCTGTCGTGCCTGAGGTGGGGTCGATGACGTTCGTCGCCGAAATGAGGTTGGCGGTGCTTGGTGAAACATTGTCGATGACGGTCGAGTCGACGGCGTCGACCTCCGGTTCCGCCGGGTTGACATCGACGACGGCCGGCACAGCGATGCCGACAATGGTGTCGATGTCGATGTTGGTGGTAGTGTCGACGTTGGTCGGCGTAGCGATGCCGGTGACGGTGTCGATCTTGGCGGTGGTGTCGACGTTGGTCGGCGTAGCGATGCCGATGACGGTGTCGATGTCGATCTTGGCGGTGGTTGGTGATGGAGTCGGCGAATCCGTAGATCCAGATCCCGTCGTCCCCATGGTCGGAATTGACGAGGTTTATCCCCGGCAATGCCCATGTTTAAGGGCTTTCGATCTAAGGAGCGCACTGGGGACCTGGCGAACTCGACGGCTATCAGACGAAAGCAGAGGAACACGAGAGTTTACCCAGGTTTGGCCCCCTTGGAAGGTAAAAGGCCTACGTCCTGCTTGTCTGACTTTGTATTGATGGGGTGGCTTTGATGGATGAGTTACAATGGTGGCGTAGATTGGATCTAACCGAGACAGAGGGCTCTAAGTTATCGAGCACTCTAGCGTGAGGTGGGTGGAAGTGTATCTAAAGTTTTGAGACCTCCCTCCCAGCCTTTTATATGCGAAGGCTGGGTCTCAGGATTATTCTCCAAGTTGATTACAGATCGGATCAGTTAAGAAAAAACCCTAAGCGAGTCCTATTCGACTAGGTCTTCTCTTCGAGTCTCTATCTTGCATGTCAAGTCAAATCCTTGGGCCGCGCCAAGCTATCATCTTCGTGGGCTTTGAGATTCCTTCGACGGCATCCCTCCTGGACCGGAAAGCCAGGTAGGCAAAAGTCGAGGGCCCATTTTTCATTCCTTCGTCAATGACCATGTCACACTTCTTTTTGTTCAGGTCAGCTGTTCTGCAGTTCTGCTAAACAGGTAAAAATAACAGTACAACTAATCTTCTGCTTGTGTGATGTTCTGTTCATGTGTAGTATAATCTTACAAGTAATTTTCTGCATCATAGCAGCTCAATGGCATCTGATCATCTAGAGTTAGTAGCTTGTATTAATGAAGAAAATAAAAGAAGGAAGAGGAGGAGGATTATATTGACAGAGATGTATTTTGAATCATGTGTTCTTGCTATGGCTTATCTAAGTACACAAAGGGGGCCAAGGGATTTAGGACACTTTAGCGATGATGAGCGCAAACATAGTGTCAGGAAGTACTTGCTTAAAGAGATGTATGATAGTACTGAAGTGGCTTGCTATGATCAATTGCGCTTGACTAAGCGGAACTTCCATGATTTGTGCGCAATGTTGCGGGAGAAGTGTGGCCTCCGTGACAGTGTGTATGTAAGTGTTGAAGAAAAAGTTGCTATGTTCTTGCTGATAGTGGGTCATGGTCTTAAAATGAGGTTGCTACGTGGTACTTACAAGCGATCTTTAGAGACTATTAGTAGGCATTTCTCTGATGTGTTGCTAGGTGTGGTTGATTGGAACATGAAGTTTCTGTGTGTTCTTCCTGGTTGGGAGGGGTGAGCTTCCGACTTGAGAGTATTGCGTGATGCAATGCGATTGAGACGCCAAGATGGATTTGTTGTACCTAGTGGTATGGCACACTCTCTCTTGGATTTGTAATTCTGGTAGTTTTTATTCCTAGCTAACTAACTTGCTGAACAATAGGGAAATATTATCTAGTTGATGCTAGTTATATGAATGGGCCAGGATTTTATGCCCCGTTCAGATCTACCCGGTATCATTTGAAAGAGTGGGCCGCAAGTGAGCAACAACCAAGCACTTACCAAGAGCTGTATAACTTGCGCCACTCTCGTGCTAGGAATGTTGTAGAGAGGACGTTTGGTTTATTGAAGAAAAAATGGGCTATTCTATGTACTCAAACCTTCTTTGACATAGAGGACCAGGTATGGTAACGGTTGTTCATATGGTCTTCATAAAACATTTGTAAATAAACAATAGTTGACATGAATTAATTAATATTGCAGATTCGAATTATTAATGCATGTTGTGTGTTACACAATTTTGCAAGAGATAGACAGTACCAAATGGATGATTTACTATTGCAAGAAGTGGATGCTGAACTACATGCGATGCCAAATGAACCTGCAGATGATGCTGACCTGATTAGAAGTGTGACCCTTAGTACCGCATGGAACAATTCGAGGGTGCAGCTAGCTCAGGACATGTTTGCTGAGTACATTGAGGGCCATGACGAACCGCGGCTTCTTTTGTGAATATATAGCTAGCTATCTGTAGCTTTTGTAGGAATATAGCTAGCTGTCTGTGGCTTCTTTTGTGGATATATAGCTAGTTGGCCGTGGCTTCTTTTGTAGCTAGCTTATTGCACCTTCTTGAGAGCTAGCTGATTGTGCCTTTTTTGTGAATTGCTAGCTCATCAAGTCCTTTTGTGTATGCATCGACTAATTTGCTGAATATATGATGAAGTATTATTACATCTTTTGTACTCTTGTTGCTACTGTCTTAGTATGTCTCTTGTAGCACCATGGCTGAGCAAAAGACAAAGAAAGCTGGCAGCCGCACTTACCTTACATGGACTGATGACATGGATACTGCTTTGCTGGAAGTTCTTGTTGAGCATCACAACAACGGAGATCATGCCCAGAATGGATGGAAGCCTCATGTATACAATGCTGCTATACAAAATGTGCGGGAGAAATGCCAAAAGGAGGTCACAAAGGATAACATTACTGTAAGAATTAAAACTTTTGATAAGCATTATGAGGTAATAAGCAAGATACTTGCGCAAAGTGGGTTTGGGTGGGATTGGGTCAACAATAGGCTCTCAATGGACAGTGATGATGGTCCAGATATGTCGAGGTATGTAAATACATAACTATCTTGTAACGTATGTGCTGATTACAGAAATGCTTCCTCACGACATTACTTGTGTGTATACTATTTAGGGAAACAAGGCAGCAGCTTCTTACAAGACAAAGGTGGTAAAAAATTGGGAGCATATCTGCGCCATTCTAAAACTTAAAGGGCGCTAGCCTACCCGGCCAACCACGCCATCTGCGCTCGCGCACGAATGTGAGACGTTCCTTTTAGCGATTGGACAGTGATTTTACTGCGTGGTCGTTTTCCATCCGTTGGATGAGGTAATTTCGTTTTTCACTTATTAGTTCAATGATAAGGTCCATGACAATTGGGCCCGTCTATGTATGGGACCGACAGTTCAGAGAGTCACGCTTCTGCATCCAGAGTGATAGATTCCTAGGCTTCTTGGTAAATGGTATATAAACAGCCCGTGAAAACCTAGATCAAAAATATCTACCCAGCCCCATTCTCTCCTCTCCCGCACGAGCTCCCCTGCGCTCCTCACCGGCCGCCGCCAGTGTCTACACGGCCGTCGCTGCCACCAGCTCCTCCTCCAAGGCCGCCGCCACCGCACCTCCTTCAAGGCTGCCGCCACCGCACCTCCTTCAAGGCTGCCGACGCCACCAACCGCCGCCGCCGCCACCAACCGTCGCCACCGCCACCAGCTGCCGCCATATCCTCTCATCCATGTCCGCTGCCAGCCGCTCCAGCGCCTCCACACGACAGAGAGGAGGCAGGAGGAGGAGCTACTTTGCCTCCAACAGAGCAGCACGTCTTTTCCCCTTTGGCTTGACCTCCCTGTGCGAGTTTCTTCATCTTAATCCTTCATCTCTCATTTAATTTTGATTTTGCAGCAGGATTTGGTGTCCAGATACTCAACGACAATCCTCCTCCTCGTCATCTCTTAAGATTTTTTGTTTGTGCTGCTTAGCTGTAGCCAATAGAAGTGCAGAGCAGATGTTTGATAAAATGCCAGTGTGAAAAATCAAGTTAAGGAAAGGTTATGAGAGCGTGTAGACACCGACTCGAGCGAAATCGAGCTTGTCGGTGGTGGCTCGGGTGATGGCGAGCACCAGTGAGTGCAACATGCAGAGCAGCAGCCTTTCGGCGTAAGTGTCATTCAAGAATAGGAGCATCTTGAGAAGCACGTCCGAGACGGGATGGTGAGCTTCTCCCAGTTATTCTCTTTCTATCAGCTGATGCAATGTGCTATGCTTCCTTGTCTTTATCTTGCATTTTATATGTATGCATGGTTTTTATGATTAGGAGTTTCGTGTCTGGCTATTTCTTGGGATTTTCAACTTCTTATGCTTGTGGAGTGCTTTATTGATTTTTTTGCAGGAGGTATTGTATAGATTTGGAGAGCTCGGGGTGCGCCATGGAGGAAGAACTTCTTGCAGTGCCTTTGGCCGATGAGCCTCCGCCGCCGAGCTGTGCCTGCATGGGGATGAGGGGGTTGGGAGGGGCTGCCAAAATAGGGAAAACGAGAGGAGGCGCCGCCATAGGGAGTTCGGCCGATTGGGGAGGAAGAGGAGAGTCAGCGGCGGCGAGCATTGAGAGACGCGCCGTGCTTCAGGCTGCATCTCCTTGAGTGAGTTCCCCCTTCCTATGCCAGTCCATGGTTCCTCCTATGCCAATGTCTTTTAGTTCTTCAGCAAGGTGATGTTTGTGTGATTGATTTTATGTTTTCGATGGGAAGTCTCTGATAGTGAATTCAAAATTTTATTTAGTGCAGTCAACTTGGTTTACTCTGTTGATGGCTGTTATGGGACTGATGTTTCCTGCAGTTCTTCATTTCACACATTCAGAAGTGACGCAAGGAACTTCAGAGGTTGCTCTTTCAAGGTTCAGTAGTTGTATCATGTTTGTGGCACATGCAAGCTAATCTTTATTTCAACTAAGTGGACGGAACAACGGTCATAGTTTGGCATTGTAAGTGTGGTACGTCCATTGTTTATTCAGTGCTGATGATAAGACTATAAATTCTATTATTGGTTTGTCTACGTTAGTTCAATCATAACACAAATCATCATGGTTCTTTCAGTTTGCAACACCATACGATAAACTAAACTTATACTTGATAAAAGAACTATTTAGATCATGTAAAAATAAAGTTGCAAACCATGCTTCACCATTTTCTGAAAGTTTCACCAATATTATTAATACTACAGGAAGAGGTGTTGATTGATGGTACCTCATAATAGTTTATGCACTTTCTTTTCTCTGCTACAGGACATAACTATAGGTTGCAAGTGGATCATCAACACATATATCAATGCTTGAGGTACGCTTATATCCGGATATGATATATGTGTGAATGTTAGTTGATTAAGAAATTCTTCTGTAAAATATTTACCTGGGGTTTTAAGGTGTTTCTGTAATTTGGTTATTAATTGTACCCCTTGAGAACATATCTTTACCTTATCCTTTAAGCGGATGTAAAATACAAACATCTTATCTTGGTCGAAGCTTTTTTCAAGGTAATCAGGTTTTAAGCAATTTATGATAAAAGCACTTACTTTTGATTATAGAAAAGGAGACTTTCATTAGCAAATAAATTCAAGCCTAGACCTGGTTCTTGCGCCAGTTATGCAACGTGAAATAAGCTTACTCAATTACTTTTTCCTGTAGTTGGCTTGCAATTTTCGTGGCCCAGCTGCAAATGTGGCGAGTTGCTTTATATTTAACCAGAGAGCAATGTGGCGAGTTTCCCGGCATCCTCTTCTGGTCAGTTTAGATGTGGTAGCAAAATATCAGTAAAAGTAGTCGAATTTACACGGAAAACAGTCAGTCACTATTGAATATTGACATTGTACTATACTGTGTTTGATTCTAAAATTTTGAGTTGTATGTGAGAATTATTCATTATATTCTTCTCCCTGTTTATTAGGCTCCTTTGAGTTCAGTTCAGGCTTCTTGTTTAAAACTAACCCACAATCCCAATTGTTGGTCAATTCAGTCATTCTTAACAATCTCATTACATCTTCTCTCTTTCTTTAGTTAAGGAATTCCTTGATTCTTGCGGTCTTGCATGAAAAATGTATTTCCAAAAGTTTTGCCACAAACTTGTTTAATAGTTTCATGCTATGTGCTTTTCTCCAGCCTTTTTTACTAGCACCTGGCACATATCATATTGGTTAGCTTTCCTTTAATTTGCGGTCGTCTTGTGCTTGATGGGCATGGAACCAGGTAGAGTAATGAGGCGGAAAAAAACTTCAGAAGAGAGGAATAGGAAAAAGGCCATCTGCTTGAAATAAATAAGATAAGCTACACAGATGTTTGTTTGCATTTTTTTGAGGAAGGAAAATATCTAACTGCTCAGAACACTAATTTATTTCAGATACAGTGGTCAGTTATGTTATCGATTGCAATTCAGGAAATTTTGTTAGAGCAAGATAATTCCCTCCGTTGTTGCAGAGTTATCTGTTAGTTTTCAATTTGAAATTATTTATGGTGGTTCATCCTGGCTAATCATGTATAACTAATCTATATATGTATTGTATTTGCATCCTGCCTTTTCTGAAGACTCCAAATAGTATGCATAAATGTAACACTTCAGGCAGTATGATTGTATTTAACGACTTCGAATCAAAATCTCCAAATAGTATTTTCTATTGTATGAAGCTGGTAATGTAATTTGGGCATTTAAGAACAATATGTTTTTATAAATTACTGATGTTCTATTTGTATAGGTTTTAAAAAATTGTATTGTAAAAGCTGCTAATTTGATGTCAGGTCATAACAGCTGATGTTTGTTCATACTTGATAATTACAGAGATACTTAAAGTATCTCTCCCTGGGGGTTAAATATACAGGCAAATAGTGTTGTAGGCCAACTTATTCTTTATTCTTTATTATATTTGTACGGTGTTTTTGCTCTCATATATTTGGTTTGTGGGAAAATGACTCCTTCAGCTATTAATTCTTGTTTAGCAATATTTGGTCTGCATATTTCAGGTGGGGCAAACCTACTAGGACCGAACATTTATAGGAGAGGGGAGCATACTTTGAGTTATGTTTGCGTACATATCCCATGGTACTCTTTTCCTTTGCATCAGGATACTTTGAGTCGGGTTCATGACGAGGCCATGAAGAAAAAGGACATACGTTGAACATGTGTGAACAGATTATCTCTAGGTATCTAAATAGATTGCATATATGAAAGCCAATTCAGGACCGTAACTATTATCTTTCCATTACATCAGCGGTTTCAAATATTGAACATTTCTCTGTCAGAATTTATGAAGTGTTTTTGATGGAGTAACAATTATAAATTTAGTATGCAATTTTTCCTCTTATGGTGCTTCATTTAAAAAATAAGCCACACCCTTAGATCTATTTTATGTAAGTGTAATTTTCCATTGGCTGTGTATCATGCTTGCTCTTACTTTTGTTATTGTAGAGCACATCCTTTGACTTCATCTTGCCAATGGGACAAAGAGGTGACGAATAATACACCCTATTAGCACACTTATTTAATGCAAAGTGAGTATACAACTAAATAGAACTCCTAAAATACAATGAGTTATTTTCAGTAATTTGCGTTACTGGAAAGATGCAGCTCAGATTTGCTTTCACCCATTAACATGCCCTCTCTATGAAAGAAATTGTTCATTGTCTTTGTACCTAGCCTCCCTTTTCTCGCAATGTTTTACAACATGATCTTATACAATAGTATTTTATATCTGCTTTGCAATACAACATGGTTAGATCTTTCTTTGTAAAATATATTGTTTTCTACATCTGTAGGAAAATTGAATTTACTTGTTTTTTGTTTCCTTTAATAGAAAAAAGAACAAAGGAGCATTGAGTATAGGCATGCTGGCATGGCGAGTAGATCTGTAATGTGTACCAGTTTTGGTGGAATAGGATAACATGCTTTAAACCTCAAACCCAAATTTGGTGATGTTGTTTTTCATGTGACTCCTGTTACAATAACCATAGTTTAGTGGGTGCGCTTAGATAGAAGCATAAAAGCTATAAAAAAAGTGTGGAGTTGTACTAAATCATGTCTTACTGCAGAACCTCGATGAACCTGATATTTTTTGGTGGACTCTTGATACTAAAGTGATTTTGTCAGAATTACTATTTTTATTTGAATTAGAATAATTTACTTTTTGTGGCTTCAGTGCCGCTTTGGATTTGCTTTTGCGCCAGTGGCGCAACGGGTCATCTAGTATACTCAAAGGATCATGCAAATGGTGAAGGTGCAAAGACAGGTGTTGAGGCGGCTCTAGAAGATATAGCCGAACCAAATGAATTGTCTCCAGACTTGCCCCAAAAGAGGCAGAGAACTGGTGAAGCTATTCTGTGTATGCTTGGAGATATGAGAACAACCTTCCAAGATGCTTTGAAGAGTACCGAGCCGATACCATTGCCAAAGGCTACTCCGCCTTCAGAAATCTTTGGCGTACTTAAGTTGATTCCAGATTTGGCTCACGATGACCTACTACGAGCCTATGCTAAACTGACGGTGAATGAACGCCTTGTTGAAGCCCTTATGGAGCTGCCTGTAGAATTTAGGAAAGATTGGCTCTTGATGTTGCCTTGATGGCTTTGCCGTTGCATGTTGTAAGACACATGACAATATCTTCATGTTAGGCTGCTTTTGAAACTATCTATGTTTGTTGGAAAAGACTGGGAACTATGATGTTCAAAACTACATGTTGTTATGAGAATTAAGTTGTTGCATGTGTTTTTTGTATTTCATAATTCCTATTTTTAATGGTTATTACATATGGATATGCTGTGTAGATATCATTTTAGTTATGTACTGGAAGGTAAAAGCTTCATACTCATGTATTTCAATTCCACACTTGACCATCCAAACAGCATTTTGAATTGGTACTTCACTAGGATTCCATGAAGGCATTTCAGAGAACAACCAAACAGCAGAATTTGAATTCAGGCAAGATTCAGATTCTTTGCTGATTTGGAAATCTGCCACATTTCAATTCCAAGCCTCTAAATTCCGACATCCAAACAGACCCTAAGGTGTGTTGACAAGGACCGAGAAAAAAGGCCCTGTATTAAGGATATTGTTCAAGAACTGGAGGAACTAGAAGCTGAGATTAAGAAAATGTCACTGACTTCTATTCTGTCAAAAGACTTAGCTGTCCAGGTATGTGTAAAACTTCTGTTTACTCTGTTAAGTTTCTGTAATTTTTGTTGGTGTGTCGTTCACAACAGTTAAATTTGTTCTGTTTCTTTGCAGAGAAGCTGTGACTCCAATGTGGTCTCGGTGGATCCGACACTGGAGCTTCGCTTCTACTTCCAAGAGGGGAAGGAGGCGTCAAGCTGCCTGCAGATAACCAACAAGACAGATGGCCTCATCGCGTTCAACGTGAAGATCAACCCGGACAAGTACCGTGTAGAGCCAAGCACAGGGACCATGCCACTGCTCTCCAAGCGTTACATCGTCGTGACGATGGAAGCGCAGGCGAATGCACCACCCAATATGTGGTGCCAAGACATGCTCCTGGTGCAGAGCACCGGCGTCATCGAAGAACAGGCATGTAAAGGGACCGATTATCGTAAATTGTTCGAGGAGGCCATGGCACAGAAGGTGGTGGATGTGGTAACACTACCCATCGTGTATGTTGAACCGTTTGCCAATAGTATCCGCGGCTCTTATAGGCTTCAGTAATAATTGAGCCAAGGGGTTTCTCTCCGTAAGATTGGATACAAATATGTGGTGTGCATCTAAGTGCACTGCAACTGATTGATATTTCATTAACACCTGTACAGTACTCACACGATATGACCTATTAAAGAACTGTATGCGTGAGTATCTTACTAAGTAGTAGCATTGAAACTTGAATTCAGTTACATCGGTCTAACCATCCTAGATAAGTACTCCCTTCATTTTAAAATATAAGATGTTTTAGGTTTGTGAAGCAAATGTATGTAAATATGTTTTAGTGTGTACATTCGAGTGAACCTACACACTAAAAAATGTCTAAATACATTTACTACACAAAGCTAAAACATCTTATATTTTAAAACGGAGGGAGTACAAAACAAAGAAGAGCAGCAGATAGGAAATGATGGCTGTCAGGCTCAATACTCGTTCTTGCTAATTTGTTGGATAGCACAAAACTGATCCTTTGCGTCCTCAGCCTGGAAATATGCAATGTTGTGCCAATGCTTGTGAAAATAAAGCAACTTTAAAGACCTGAAGAAATGCCTTAAGATAAAACACCTTAAAACTAATGCATCGCTGCACGATAACAGTAAAACGAAGAAAAATGTAAGTGACGAGTTCAGAACGAGCATAAAGAATATTCCAAGCTCAGAATACCGCAGATTTTGGTTACTTCTGGGGAGACAGAAAGACATCAAGGTAAGTATGAATTTCAGCCGCCATTACTGCCAGTCCCGTTTCAAGGAGCTCCCATGTCCCGTTTCAAGGAGCTCCTATTTAGGAAGGCCAAAGGCAAGTGTTTCAAGTGTCTTTCCCCGGAGCACCGCATCATCCACTGTCGGAACCCTCCCAAGTATCTCCTGTGCGGCGAGGTTGGTCACAAGGCGTGGTGGTGCAAAGCCGAGCGGGGAGAACATGGGAGTGGCGCTGCTCCTCCGGCTTCGCAGGCCTCTCAGGCTTCGTCTGCTCGTCCAGCCGCTGCCCCCCCCCCCTCCCGCCCTGTCGTTGTTCGTCCGGCTGCGCCCGTGCCTCGGTCGGTGGCTGCTGCTGGTGCGGTGACGGGCCGGGCCAGGAAGGTGGGTGGCATGGAGGCTCCGGCGGGCGACGCGGGCTTGCGGCCGGCTCTGGTGTGTGCGGCCGCGCCGCGTACTGCGGCCATCGCGGAAGAAGAGAGAAGGCTGGCGAGGCTGGGGGTGGTGGCGGTGGCCGTCGGCAGGTGCCCGGATCTGGAGTTGGCGGACGTGGGGCGGATCAAGGCTCGTCACTTCCGTCTCGAGGAGGGCTCCGTCCAGGTCGCCATGAGGGCGGTGGGGGAGTACCTTCTCGTCTTCGACAACGTGGAGGCGTGTAACGCGGCGGTGGGGTGGCAAGGCGTGGTGGCGGCGGGGGCTGCCTCGTTCATGCTCTCGCCTTGGACGAGTTTCAGGGGAGCGCGCGCTGGGAAGCTCTACTACAAGGTTCGTGTCTGCATCGAGGGCGTGCCGCCAGACGCTCATCAGGTGGAGACGATCAGGGGGCTCTTTGGGGCCACGGACATCATCGACGGCATCAACCCCGCCATCAACTGCAAGGAAGAATCGGCTTGCTGCAGGGTTTGGGTGTGGATGGCAAACGTTGCTACCCTTGCGCGCCGTGGCAAGCTCGACTTGGAGGAGCCTTTGGAGATCGACTCGCCTCTCTTCCACTTCCCGAAGATTGGAGTGGAGGCGGACATGCCGGTGCGCTCTGGGCTGCTCAAGACGCTCAGCTACGACGTGATCCTGCACCTGGACCGGGTGCTGGACTACTCAGGGTCGCCGGCGTCCAGCCCGGAGAGCCATGTGTCGTTCCATAGCGACGTGAGCGGCATGCCTTCGGATGTCTCCATGTCATCGGCGTGCCCAACTACCTGGGGGTACCGGTGGTTCTTGGGGCTGGAGGCTGGCACGTTCCCTCCTCCGCCGCCAAGGGCATCGGTGCAGTCCAGGCTTCGTTTCCCAGGGAGGAGAGACGGTGATGGAGGCGGGGATGGTGCGGCTGGCGACGTGGCTGGCCGGAGGAGCGGGGGCAACAGCGGGGACGGGAGGCGCTCGCGCTGGGACCAGCAGGAGTGGAACCAGTTCTTGTCTTCCCCGGCGGCGGGTGGCAGAGCCGGTGGCTACCAGCGCCAGCTGGCTGATCTGCAGGGAGCTGGTGGGACTCCGGAGGAGTCACGGGCGGCCGAGCCCACTGGGCAGCCTGTGGCCGCAGAGCTACAGGAGTCAAAATAGGAGATGCCATGCATGCCAAACCTTTTAGATGTGGACCACCAGCCGGGTCAAACAAGAGAGATGCCGACCAGCCCAAAGGAGAAGGAGGCAGAAGGGTTGGACGACGTCCCCATGGACGTGCATGGCCATGCAGGGCAAACATGGCTAGGGTGGGGCACGCTCCCTGAGGATGGCGTGCATGATGTGAGCGCAGGAAGCCAGGAGGAGGGGGCCGCAGACTGACGGGCTGCCCCCGAGCGACGATGGGCTCTTGTTTGGGCCGCACTCGCCAAGGTCACCTCTGGGCCAAGATGATGGGCCGGCCACCAAGACGAAGATGCGCGCAGGCAAGGAGAATGGGCCTGTTCTAATGGAGGCCGATGAAGCGGCAAGGGAGATGGAGCGTGGCAGCACCGCGACTGATCTAGAACCGCTTGATGTGTTCCTGGTCAACCTTTCGAGGCCGGCTGTGGGAGGCCTCCTTCCTCCTCCTCCGCCCCCCACAAAGCAGAGCAAGGGAGAGGAGATCGACGGCAGCAAGAGGAGCGCGAGGCTCGCAGCCAAGCCTACCGCTGGACTGAGCATCATGGAGAAGGTCAACATCGTCCTCCTCAAGAAGAGTGGGGTGGTGGCAGAGGATGCGGTTCCGCATGCGGCGGATCTGCAGAAGTACAGGAACTGCTACAAGAAGCCGCTACCTGCCCATTTTATCGAAGCGGTGACTTCCCTCGTCCAGGCTGGAGATGGTGGCAAGGCAAAGACGGTGGATTCGGGCCTCACTGCGGTCTGAATCTCGCCGCCAGGTTCTGTCTGTGTTCAACAATGTTTCTCATGTATCTGTCCCTTTCTTTCTGTCAGTGGGTGTTAGTCGGTCTGCTCAGTGTTCTGTGCTGTGTGTTGGCGCCGTGTCCGGCGATGTCGTTTATGAGTTTTTTAGTTTCCTTATGGAGCTTGCTATTATGAACTGGAATGTGAGAGGGGCCAACAGCCTGGCCAAGAGGCGTGCTCTGCAGCTGTTCTTCTCTGACAAGCCATGCAATGTCGTTTGTTTGCAAGAGACCAAGATTGAGGTCATGACTCGCTCGCTCGTGATGGAGATGCTAGGGCCTCGGTTCGGTGACAATTTTATCACCTTGCCGGCGGATGGCACCAGGGGAGGGGTGCTTATTGCTTGCATTGCTGATTTCCAGATAACCACGTAGCCGCTGCTTGCTGCTTGCACCTACTCCATCACTGGGAATATTTTGCACAGAGCTGATCTCTCGAGCTGGGCTATCACAGGGGTTTATGGGCCACAGGAGGATGACCTGAAGCATGAGTTCATGCAGGAGGTAAGGCATGTCAAGGGTCTGGTGCAGGATAGGTGGATGGTTGACGAGGTTCAACCCCAGCAATGCCCATGTTCGAGGGCTTTCGATCTAAGGAGCGCATTGGGGACCTGGCGAACTCGACGGCTTCAGACAGAAACAGGGAGTGCACATGAATTTACCCAGGTTCGCCCCCCCAGAGGGTAAAGACCTACATCCTGCTTGTCTGATCTTGTATTGCTTGTATAGTTGGAGCTATTACAATGGTGCGCAGATGCAATCTGGTGGAGGT
Source organism: Dactylis glomerata (assembly GCA_007115705.1). NCBI lineage: Eukaryota > Viridiplantae > Streptophyta > Magnoliopsida > Poales > Poaceae > Dactylis > Dactylis glomerata. Next base: position 2,725,339 of record QXEO01000121.1, on the reverse strand, counting down.
GGAAGGAGATGGCGTGGCTAGCCTATGCGAGTTCGCTTGTCTAAGGGGCGCCCTTGGTGGCTTTATATATGCAGCCAGTTAGGGTTTACAAGTATTTCTTGCCTTCTACTCCAAGTCGAAGTGTTGGGCCTTGCGGGCTTCGTGTATCCTTCGAACGGGCTTCTTCCTTGACAGGAACCAGGTAGGCAAATATCGAGGACCGAGGGGTCATACCCTCGTCAGTAGCCCCCGAGTGCCTGGGATAATCGAAGACTATGGCAGGGACTCTAATCCGAGATTCTCCTTGATGTCGTAGTCTTGTATGTCGCGTATGAGGGCACCAAATAAAGCTCTTGCATGTTGTGGTCGGTGGAGTCGCACGGTGGCCGAATCATGGTGATGATGTTGTCGAAGGCTTGCTGCAGGCGATGTCGTTGTTGAATGCTTGCTGTAGGCAATGTCGTTGTCGAGTTGGAATATATCGAACCGAAGTTGACGTAGCAGACGGAGCGCCGTTGATGATTTAGAAGGCCGCTAAAGTTAATAGCGTAGGGCGCAGCCCCCGAGCATGTTGCTAACACCGGGCGAATAGATGCCAATGCGAGGCGAAGCCCCCGAGCGTGTTGCCAACGCTGGGCGAATAGATGCCAATTCGAGTAGTACTCATTCCGAGCCTCGAAAATGCTTAGCTTGGTTTGCAGGGGGATAGGCATAACCGGCCTGAGACTCACGCCGGGTCTCAGTTAATTGCATAGCCGCAAAAACATTCGGTTAGCTTACTCAGATTCGAGTCCCCCGACTCGAACCCACGTGGGCTGGCGCTACCTCGACCCGAGCCGCGTTGGACTTACCAGGTCGAAGCCCAGTTCAATATGAGGCACCCGATGCGTCCATCGGTGCAAACTTCATACCGTAGGTATAGAAAGTTACTCGGCAGAGCGCGCTTGATACGAATACCGGGCCATCTGGTATTGCAAACCGTGGACTTACCTTCGTATTTGACATATGGCATCCAAATTGGTATATTGCCACCAGAATTCGGGCATTAAGTGTAGCCCCCGAGCATGTCGCTAATACTGGGACGAATGAATGCCAATTCGAGGCGCGGCCCCCGAGCGTGTTGTCAACGCCGGGGCGAAGGAGTGTCAATTCGAGGCACAGCCCCTGAGCGTGTTGTCAACACCGGGGCGAAGGAGTGTCAATTCGAGGCACAGCCCCCGAGCGTGTTGCCAACGCCGGGGTAAATGAATGCCGACTCGAGGCGTCGAAGTATGTCAGGATGGAGTGTCGATGAATTTGATCCCTGCAGTCGAGGAGGTAGATACCTCGCACTCGACGGCCTGTCAGAGAAGTCATCGAAGTGTCGGCTCCGAAGGGTCAAAGAATCTTGACGTGGAGGTCGAATGTCTTTGATGACGGCACAGTCGAATTTTTTGTTGCCAGCAGGGTCGAAGATCATGGCGACGATAGGGTCAAAGATCATGGCGATGAAGGGTCGAAGATCACAGCGACAGCGAGGTCGAAGATCATGGCGACAGCGAGGTCAAATTTCTTGACGATGTAGAGGTCAAATTTCTTGACGATGAAGGGGTCGAATTTTTTGACGATGCAGAGGTCGAATTTCCTGGTGATGTAGAGGTCGAATTTCTTGACGATGAAGGGGTCGAATTTCTTGACGATGCAGAGGTCGAATTTCCTGGGCGATGTAGTGGTCGAATTCCCTGGCGATGCAGAGGTCGAATTTCTCAAAGATCTTGATGGCGAACTCGAAGATCATGTCGGTGGCAGCGTCGAAGACCATGTCGGCGGAGTCAAAGATCTTGACGATGAGCTCCCGCACACAAAGGCTAGGTGATGCCGAGCCCCCGAGCGAGGCGAGTGTGCAATGGAGAGTCCCAATGTCGAGCCCCCGAGCGCGGCGGCGGCGAGGTCGCTCGGACCGCAGTCGATGAAGTAGCAGCGGCGGACTAGGCGCAGATGGAGTTACGATGCAGAGGATTATACTCGACGAGGCGGAACAAAGTCGACGACCTGTAAAGTTAGCTTGCATAGCGGAGCCCCCGAGTATCGGGTGCGATGAAGGTAAAACAAAAATCAATTCGTGGTATAAGAGCACTTAGCTTTATAGACGAAGTAGACGTAATTGTGGTCGACGTGGATGTAGTCGATGCAGACAGGGTCGACGACAACAAGAGCGCGATGGCGAGCCCCCGAGCATCGTTGGGATCTCCGAAGTGTGTTGCTGATGTCGACAAAATTGCAGGTCTTGAGCGTAAGCTTCCGCACACAGAGGCGAGATAATGTCGAGCCTCCGAGCGGTGCTGAGTGCACGACAGCGAGCCCCAAGTATGGCGAGTCCGCGACAGGACAGTTCACGATGGCGAGTCCGCGGTGGCGAGTTATACGGGGATGAAACCACTTGCCTCCGAGCCAACGAAAGCCGCGGCAGCCGACCTCTGAAGGGGCCTCCGAATGGAGGTTGAACTCGTGCCGGATTCCTTCACCGGCATCTTGATGGGCCTAATGGCCTTATCATCTAGACGGCGTGCTCTCGCCGTCGCACAAAGGCTCGATAGATTGATCTTCCAGCTCCCAGTCCAACGGACGGGAACAACAGGAGCAGATTCTTCACCGACGCCGCCGAGAAGGGGCATCCCTCCGTCAAACTCCCAGAACCTGCCACGGACGGGAGGAGGCAGGCAAAGGATGGCAGCACGGAGGAGAAACATACTCACAGGTAAGTGCTCGGGCATCCCGCCCAGGTGGGAAACGCCCTCCCAGACCCGGGCAGCAGGTAGCACCGGCCCTCTTGTCGGCGAGGTGACAGCACCAGGGGGAGGGATTCCCTCGACAGCTCTCTCCCGAGAACTCCACCAAGTTTGAAGCATGTCATCGCCGTTCTTCTCCTCGCCGCCACGGCCGGTCAGAAGAACTTGGACAACACACAGCAGTACTTGAGGAGTACTCGGAGAGGGCGTCACCGACGATCCAAGACCGAGGTCCAGAATCCAACCAGTCTTGAGCTTATTTGAAGATGGCGCTTCAAGGTCTGGGCCCGGTAGACCACGGCACCACCCCGGAGTTACCTTGCCAGACGTCTCCACGACTCCTCCGTCGTTGCTCGAAGACGACTGAGGGTTACCGCCTGCCGCTGTGGCACCCATCCTCACCTCGAGCCCCTCGCCGCCACGGCCGGCCAGCAGGAGGGTGAGAAACAGGGGCAGAGCAGCACCAATGGAGCGAAAGTGGAGGCTTCTTCTCCCTCTCCAACCACCGAGGCCGGCAGAAGCAGAGAAGAAACGCCACCATGCCCTCCACCAGCCGAGAGGCCCCCCAGCTGCAGGGGACACCAGATCAAGTCCACCAGAGAGAGGATCGAGCGGGGTCCCGCCAATCCCGCCGCCATGGCGAGCTCGGGAGGGGAAGGCTCAATCCCGCAGCTGGCGACTTCGACCAAGCCTAGCGGGCTTATTCTGAGAGAAGAGGCTAGCTCCGGCTCCGTCCGCCACCCGCCATGGGCATCGGAGAGGAGAGGGAACTCACCGGCCATCAGCGCCGCCCGATGACGCCGACGAAAGTCTCGTCCACGGCATACCGCCGAACCTAGGAGCTACTTCTACTCTAATGGCTGTACAGGGGGGCCGGGCGCCCCTCTCCCGGTCACTCCGGCTGGCGAGGCCGCCGGAGGAGAGGGAGAGAGGCGCCGGAGAGACTCCTGGAAGCTCCGAGAAGCGCGTGGAAGGGGAGAGGATAAGACCGGCCTCGGTCACCACTTTTGGTCTCTTCCTCTCTAGATTGTTTGTTCCTTGATTTCTTCTTGAAACTTGATCCATGATGGCCTTGTCGCTGTTTACTACCCTCAAGAGAATCACTCTGTCTTGCTGGTCGCGTGCGCAGGCGCAGCTATTTTTGGATCAAGGTACACCCGATGAGAACAGGCGTAGATGTGATGCCGATAAATTCGATCCGATCAGGAACGGATCTGCGCAAGGGCGGTGCTGGCGCTGAACCTGCGCTATTCGAGGAACGGTGTCGATGCTGAAGAGGTCGGTCAGGATGGAGGTGAAACAGGCCGTGACAAACACAGAAAATGCACTCGACCGAGTTTCTTGTTCTCGAAGACTGTTGCACAAAGCGATCTTGAATTTCGTGGGAACCCCAGTCGAAACAGAGCGCTGCGCATGGTGCGCCGCCAACAATCCCGATCCAATTTGATGATCAATGAAAGAGAAAAAGTAGCCTGTGGCATTATCCGGCATCATGGAGTCAATGGCGTTTGTCGGAGGCCGCGACACGCGGTCGAACATCGTCATTGTATCGCCAAGCTACAGATCTGACCGATGATTTGACTCGGTAGTACACCGATTGATGCTCAGCTCTACTCTGTTCAATGCGGATAGGGTGCTTGGTTGGTGAAGTATCTTTTCTTAACCTTTGGTCTTTGATTCATTGCTTGACTGCTTGCTCTTGTTTTTCACGTGCGATAGTCTCAGCTCTGATTTTCCTCCTCTGATTCAAAGCCGACCGAGGTCTTCACGTGCGGTAGCTTCTTGCTCCTTGCAACTTGGACCGGTTTCGATTTGTTTTCCTACAACCGATTCAGATACAGCAACGCGGACTTACCACGAGCCGCTCGAGACAGCTTGCCGCAAAGAAAAGGATTTGGCGATGGTCTTGAGACGGCGATGTAGCTGCTCACACGTCCGCGTCCAGGACTCGCTTGGTCGATCGCCGTGGAAGATGTCACCGAGCCCGCCTGACCCGGATGCAGCGAAAGTTTTCTTGATGAAATCATAGATGCGATCTGGCCGCTGTGTTGACTGCGCCGAATTGCGAAGGTTGCCGATCTTGTTGATGAAGAAGTTGAGGGAGTCGGTGAGTCCGTAGATCTAGATCCTGTCGTCCCCACGGTCGGCGTTAATTGATGAGGTTCAATCCTGGCAATGCCCATGTTCGAGGGCTTTCGATCTAGGGAGCGCATTGGGGACCTGACGAACTCGACGGCTTCAGACAGAAATAGGGGGCGCACACGAATTTACCCAGGTTCGGCCCCCGGAGGGTAAAGACCTACATCCTGCTTGTCTGATCTTGTATTGCTTGTATAGTTGGAGCTATTACAATAGTGCGCAGATGCAATCTGGTGGAGGTGGAAGGAGATGGCGTGGCTAGCCTATGCGAGTTCGCTTGTCTAAGGGGCGCCCTTGGTGGCTTTATATATGCAGTCAGTTAGGGTTTACAAGTATTTCTTGCCTTCTACTCCAAGTCGAAGTGTTGGGCCTTGCGGGCTTCGTGTATCCTTCGAACGGGCTTCTTCCTTGACAGGAACCAGGTAGGCAAATATCGAGGACCGAGGGGTCATACCCTCGTCAATGGTCCTTGGAGATTTCAACCTAATCTCTTCTGCTGCTGATAAGAGTAACTCCAATATCAATTTGCGTCTAATGGGGCAGTTCAGAGACTTGATCCAAGACCTAGAACTGATTGACTACCCTCTCATTGGAAGGAAATTCACTTGGTCAAGTACGAGAGATATCTCCACCCACACTAGGATTGATAGAGTGTTGGTCTCAAGGGATTGGGACCTTGCCTTCCCACAGTTTTAGCTAACTCCTGCATCCTCGAATGTATCTGATCATTGTCCTATGTTGCTTTCCAAGATGGAACGCAAGCATTACCCGGGATTCAGGTTTGAAGCCCACTGGTTGCAACATGATGATTTTATGTCGATTGTCTCCACGGCTTGGGAGAAGTCTGTCCGATCGACGAATGCAATCAGGGTTTTGCATACCAAGCTCTGCAGAACAGCAAAAGCTCTGAGAAAGTGGAATAGAGGCCTAGTCAGGTGGGCAAAGATGGTGTCCGGGATTGTAGACGAGGTAATATTCAGTCTTGATGTTTCACAAGAGGACAGAGAGCTTTCGGGAGAGGAGAAGCAGCTGCGGTCTTTTCTCAAGAGCAAGTTGCTGGGGATTGCGGCCATTGACAGAATAAAGTGGAGACAACGATCCATGATCACTTGGATCCGTGAAGGCGACGCAAATACTAGACTGTTTCACCTCAGAGCCAATGGGCGTCGATGGAAGAACCACATTCCCTCTCTGTTGGGGCATGCAGGCTTAGTAACCGGTCATGAAGAGAAAGAGCAAATTTTGCTAAATCATTTTAACAACCTGATGGGCACTGGAGGAGCTGCTGCGGTTGATCTGAACTGGGAAGCCCTGAATGTTAACTCCACTGAGCTGTCTCATCTTGAGGTGGCTTTTTCCATGACTGAGCTGAAGACGGCGATCGATGATATGCATGCCGAGAAGGCGCCGGGGCCAGATGGCTTCATCGGGGGTTTTCACAAGAAGTGTTGGGCCATTGTAAACCATGATCTGCTAGCTGCAATGAATCAGATGCATTGTTTGAAGGGTGACCATTGGAGACTTCTGAACACAGCCTCTATTGTGTTGTTGCCAAAGAGGAACGAAGCAGTGGATGCCAAGGACTATAGACCTGTAAGTCTGATGCACAGTGCCGCTAAAATCTTATGCAAGCTTCTAGCGAACAGGCTTGCACCTGAGTTGAGAAATCTGGTTTCATCTGGGCAAAGTGCTTTCATCAAGGGAAGATCTATACAGGACAATTTTCTGTATGTCAGAAATGTCATCAAGAAAGCACATAAAAGGAAAGCACCCCTGCTGTTTTTGAAGTTGGACATTGCAAAGGCTTTTGATTCTCTGAAGTGGGGCTTCCTTCTCCAAGTGTTGTCGCAGATGGGGTTTGGGCAGCATTGGCGCAACTTGTTATCTTTGATTTTGGGCTCTTCCTCTTCTAGAATCTTGCTCAATGGCAGCCGTTTTACCACAAGAGAGGCCTGCGCCAGGGCGACCCCCTTTCGCCCATGCTTTTTTATCCTGGCAATGGAGCGCTGCAGCGTCTGTTTGAGCTCGCCACCCAGCAGGAAGTTTTAACCCCTCTCAACACCAGAATTGCTCGTTTGAGAGCTAGTTTCTACGCCGACGACGCTGCCTTGTTCGTCAACCCTCTCAAGAGTGACATAACTGCTGTACAAAGGATCCTGCAGCTGTTTGGGGATGCTTCAGGTCTCAAGACCAATATTGCCAAATGTGTGGCCTATTCGGTGGCTTGTGAGGGCGAGGACCTTGGGAACATCTTGCAGGATTTTGGTGGAACACATGGAATTTTTCCATGTAAATATTTGGGTCTGCCACTGGGATTCAGGAAACCAAAGAAAATTGATGTGCAACCATTATTTGACAGTGCTGTCAGCAGGCTTAGAGGCTGGAAAGGAAAGTTAATGAATAAGAAAGGAAGGCTAACTTTGATAAACAGCGTGATTACATCTACAGCTACATACTTCTTGACAATCTTCAAAGCTGAGCCATGGATGATCAAAGAGTTCAACAAACTCAGGAGAAATTTCCTCTGGGCCCCCGAGGAAGAGGCTTCCGGAGGAAGATGCCTAGTTGGCTGGCAAAAGATTTGTGCCCCAATTGAGTATGGGGGTCTCGGGATCAAAGACATACAGGCGTTCGGCAGGGCTCTACGCCTTCGCTGGGAATGGTTCAGGTGGACTGATGCGAACCGGCCTTGGGCAGGCATGGAGACACCGTGCGATCAATCTGATAGGGACCTTTTCGCATCTTGCACGTCGATCTCCATCGGTAATGGTGAAACGGCTCACTTCTGGGATGATCGGTGGTTAAACGGAAAAGCTCCTAAACAATTGGCTCCGCTATGCTACAAGCTAGCCGCGAGGAAGATGTTGACCGTGAAAGAGGCCATGGCCAATGGGCGATGGATGCGGGGGTTGCGACGCATGGACAATGAAGCTCAGTTGGATCTATTTCTGGAGCTGTGGGCTCAGCTGCAGAATGTGTCCCTATCTAATGAAACGGATTGCATAACTTGGTGCGTTTCGGCTGATGGAAAGTACTATGCAAAATCAGCTTACGATGTGCAATTCCATGGAAGGATCAAGCAGCCACACCTGGAGCATGTTTGGCGCATCAAGGCCGAAGGAAATGTGAAGTTCTTTCTGTGGCTCAACCTGCAGAATAAAAACTGGACGGCCGAGAGACGTCGCGCTCGTGGGCTGACTCATGATGACAAGTGCAGCCTGTGTGATCAGGAGTTTGAAACTGCGGCACACCTAGCTCTAAACTGCTCATTCTCTAAGCAGGTCTGGGCGCTGTTCCAAGGAGACAGCCCAAGGGCTTTCCTCATGGCGTCTCGCTCGCAAACACTTGCGGCCTGGTGGAAGAAGCTCGGGCAGGGGGCGAAAGGACGATCGGCACAAGCGCGATATCTCGCTCTCAGTTTACATTATTTGGCATATCTGGAAAGAAAGAGGGCGCAGGGTTTTTCAGAAGGTCTCCATGCCTCCGGTGGCGGTGGCCGGGTTGATTAGAGCGGACATGGACCTGCTACAGCTTGCAACGGCCAGGGCCGCGAGTTAGACCAATTATGTAATTGAGTTTATGTTTTCTTAGGGTTTTCGGCCAAAGGGCCTGAGTTTGCTCAAACTTTGTACATGTTATTCCCCCTCTCTTTAATGCAATAAGCAGAGCTCCTGCTAGTTTCGTAAAAAAAAAGGTATGAATTTCAAGGAAATACAATATGTATTGGGAACAATCAGGAAAGGAAACAATTGTAAAGTAAATTAAGTCCATATATAGCAGGGGACTGAAATGCTGAACAATATAGGTTGGCGTACTCTAATAGCAGGTGGCCTGCCTAGTAAAAAAAAAAGGATAGATAGAGCACTAAGGCATAGCATTCCATCGACATTGTGTAATAAAATTATCTACATTCATGCAAAAACTAATAAAGAGGGATACAAAATGAATAAATCAACACATAAGATAAATCACGCACTAAAGCATAGCATTTCATCAACATCGTGTAATAAATTATCAACATCCATGCAAAAGCTGATAAAGGGATAGACAACATGCACACAAAGTGAATATCCAATTCACATTACAATTTGTGTATGGGCCTATGGAATGGGAAACTGATTGGAAACTCAGAACAATGTTAGCACAAAATAGAAATGGTTTTATCATTATTACCATAGCATAAAGTAAACATTGTTCATTAGTAACAAACAACAGGTGTTAAAAGAAAAACAGTAGGATTTCAACAGATGGAAGGTAAATATAAATTAAATATACAACCCAGGGTTGCAAAATAACCGTTCTAGTTATTTCTTTTGGTTTTGGACCAATTTTTTTTTTCTTACTCACTGGAGTTCAAATTATAATGTTCCATTTTCTAGGGAGCTCCCTGAATGTGTTGAGCCAGTATCCTGTCGTATACTGTTTTTTCCCGGGTTACAAGTTAAATACAGGAAAGCCTTAACAAGGATTAACATTTAATCCACAGTCACAAGAGAATTAGGATTGCACCTTCATGATCATCGGTCAGGCTAGCGATGATTTCTCTGTAACCTTACCTGCCCCAGCTCCACCACCACCAAGATTAAGCCGACTGCTATAACAGCATCAAATGCAACTGGGTCACATAGTGGATCCTAGAGCTTGAAATTCACAGTAGAGAATTTTATAATTATGTAACTGCAGAGACTCTAAACTGGAATTTTCATCCAACATACAGTGACGCAACAAGCCACATATCACAGCTAGATCATACTGTACTGATAAAACACTGGTAAATTTCTGATCTACGGAGATTTCAATCATTCAGTGTATTCTACAATCTATAGATCACCATGTGATATTTTCCTAATTTAGTATGTGAAGACTGAAGAATAAGGCAGGGCATAATATACATACTCCAGTGCTAATAGTCTGAGAATTTCACTTTTTTCAGGGTGAGAGTTTCACGGTTACCAGTACATTCTGTAATCCAGATAATAACAAATTACCTAACAACTGAACGAAAGTAGTGACAGGGGGTAGTAAAAAATTGGAACACTCACGTCTGTACTGTAAGCTTAGTAGACTCCTCAAGCGGTTCCGTGTACCTCTCCTCAACTTGGCATAACTCTTCTGCCGTTGGTTTCACCCAATCATGTTCACCGAGAAGCGGAAGTATTGGGGCAGTAAAGCAGCTTCATCAAAATCTTCATGCCACACTTGTCCTTTATCTATTGCTACTTTCTTCATATTGTTAACCACCTCCTTCATTTCCTTACGCAGGGAGTCATACTTCTTTTTGTCATCCCTTCTCCTCTTCAGGATTTCCAATTTGTTCCTCTTCTGGGCCTCTAGTTTAAGCATCAGTTCCTCCTGCTGGCACATCAGCTCCACTGTCTCCTGATTATCTTGTTTCTCCTGTATTTTCTTTTTATCTTGCTCCTCTAGCTCGTACATCTGGTAAAGCTTCTTGATCAGATTCTCAACAGGTACCGTAATGTCTATGAAATCAAGATCAGCCTTGGCGTGCAATGGCTCCTCCTTAAACTCGGAAGAGACATAGAAGTCCCACTCGGTGAAGCTCAGGGCCGCAGTGATGCACCAACCGTGCAACAGAAAGAGATTATCACCAAGCTTGACACCTAGGCCCCCTTATGTAAGACATAATAGAAATCCCCTTGCCACCGGGCAGCCTCTTCATAACAGCAACCTCCCTGAGAGGCACAGAGGAGCCCTCCTTGAAGATGCCTTCTTTGAGAGGTGGCCACCCGATGTATCTCACGTTGTTGTGGTAGGAGAGAGCACCCCGGTGCCCACCCTCCCCTGCATGTTCCAGACGAAATCCGTCTGGTCCGAGCACTAGGCGGGAACAGATCATACTTCTTCTGCCACCAGCATACCTGAGCTTTCTTGGCGGACGCGCCTTCATCTTGAAGAGAAAGAAGGGGAACTTGGGGGCTGCTCTGGGCCTGTCGCTGGGTGTATCCATTGCTCCAGATCGGTGTCCCCCTTTCGCTTATCGAAGGACGCCAGCAGCTGCTCGAGCAGGCTAGCATATATCTCCTCCTCGGTCTTCAGGCATGTGCGGATGGCGACGGTGAGGGTCTCCTCCGCATTAAAGCCGCTCCGGACGGCGAGGTAGAGGATCTTCTCCGCCTCCTCGGCCTCCAAATATATTCTTTCCAACCGAAAATAAGTGTCGATAACTTAGTACTTATACCTGTCATCCAATCAGAGGGAGTACATCAACTACGAGTACTTATCTAAAAAAACTGCTTATAGATTGTAGCTCCTAACCTCTAGTGAGATTGGTTTTTAATGAAAACCAAAAGGTTCCTTTTAGGTATCTTTTTTTAGTTCAAAAAAGTATTTCTTTAACATAAATTACATATATATACATGTCTAATAAATTTACATCAAAATATATTTTCATATGTGATCTGCATTAAAGACAACTGTTGGAAGCCACACTATTTTTTTTACTTTTTAGGACCACGATTTTGCGATTTGTGTGAACCCGGCAATATAATACATTATCTAATAAAAATTTGCATATATGTAGATAAATTTTGTATGTATCCATGTAAAATTTTCAATTTTTAAAACTAAAAAATATCAGTTCTAATTTATCACTAGTGAGAACGATCCGGTATACACACGGACCTGTTGTGCAACCGGTGCACGAGTGGTAAGAGACAGATTATATGAGTTGCCAAAAAACTAAAAATAAATCTCAACATAAAAAACATATACTCTATCGAGTACAAGATATCAAATTGAAATTTGATACACAGTTTTATGAATAAAAATGACAATTTCATAACTATCAAGTTAATGGGGCACATTTTGGTCTGCTTCCAAAGAACTAGTATCCATTACATGATTTGACATTTTTATTTCACGAGTCTTATGTTGAAATTGAAAATGAAATTTTGTGACATGACACATGTATACTGTATCTATATGCTAAACTTATTTTACGAGTTTTTTTACTACTCTTATATTGTATTTTTTTTCCTCTATGGCCTATGGTTGCACCAATTTGTCGGGTGTAGCAGAAAATATCCTCAATGAATGGTTCATGCAGTTCAATATGGTAATATGCCTCGACTTCAAGACATGGTCAAACACACCATTAGTAAAAACAATTACCCCCATAAAATGTTCCTACATCTAAGGCGTGGTGGTAACTTTGGACATGTGGAGAGACATATATTACACTCCTTTGTCTACTAGTTTAGACTTTCAATGATTTGTTGGTGCTTGACTGATTTAGCCGTGGTGGAACCTTTGAAACACAGTATAGACATAGATGTTAATGAATCATTCACTCATCTTTGCGAACGCACGCAAACCCTTGTCCATGTGAGCTTGAGAAACTCAATCATAGAGTTTTAAGATTGACAAAATCAGCACTTTCGCTATAGATGGAAACGCCGTATCCCACTAGAGAAAAACTGCGCCTTTATGAGACATCAAAGTATCAAATCTAGATTTTAATCTCTAGCGGGGTCGGGTATCACTCTGCTCCTAACTATCCAGTCAACGAGTTTGAATTGAAGCGGGGGCAAATACCTCGGAATAAAGAAAATATGAAAGTGTTTCAAATCAGACGGCTGAAAAATGACATTGTTTTGGAGAGGAAAAAACATGGTACTATCTGCTTTCGATGTCATCCCTCTGTGTAGCCACCTAAGATACTTAGACATATCACATATGACATTCTTGCGATCTTGTAAAGCCCGCTCGCCCATTCAAGCTCGGTCCGGCTAACTTTTTTATATGCATTTCTTGGTTTTGCCGCACCCCGAGCTTACCAGCTTGCACAAATTTATTTACTCGGATGGGATCATAGGAGGCAGTGTCTCGTCTTTATATACTCTATCCACTTCAGCATTTTTGCCTGCACGAATTTGCGGGCGCGACAAGAACCATTGGCATTGTGCGCGCGTACGTGATGGGAGCCAGATCAGAGACAGACAGGTCGGATCCCGACATGGAGAAGCAGCAGCCGCTGCTGCTGGTGCTTCCCTCGGCGGCGGATCACGAGACGCCGTTGGTCTGCTGCAAGGCCAAGGGGTGCTCCTGCGCGTCGCCCACGGCGGCGCGGACGCTGGCTTTGGTCGTCCTCGCCACCGGCGCCCTGTTCGCCGCGCAGCTGGTAGCGCGGGAGGAGTACCTCCTCCTGGCCGTGTCCGCGTCGCAGCTGCTGAGCTTCGTCGTGCTTACTTCGCTGCTGGCGCTGTGCGCGCTCCCGGACGCGGAGGAGGTGGACGGCGCCGCGGCCGGATGGCGGCGGCTCGCGTGGGCGCGCGCGGCGGGAGGACAGGTGCTGCTGTGGTCGTTCGCCATGGCGCTTTTGGTGAGCATGGCGCTGTGGGTGGCGGGGACAACGCCGGTGGCCGTTGGGGCGGCGCTGTTCGGGCTGGCGCTGGCCGTCATCTTCGCCTGCTACGCCGAGCTCGTGCAATCGCTGTGGCCCGATGAGTGAACTGCAGACCTCTTTGCGTTTTTTCTTGCTAGCTGGGCTTCTCTGATGAATGTAGCAAGCCTATTACGAGCCCGGCATCTCTATCGGCCTTGAGTGAACTGCAGACCTCTTTGCGTTTTTTCTTGCTAGCTGGACTTTGAGACCTTTGGGTTGCGTTTGTGGGCTACTCTTAAGTTTTTACAACTTGAGGCATGTTGATTTACTAAAGAAAAAAGGTTAAGGCATGTTGATTTATTTAGTAAAGAAAAGGTTAAGAGTAAAAAATTGAATTTGAGTTGCTTACTCGTCATGGTCATCATAAATAGTAATACAGCGATCATCGAATACGTATCAGAGATTCATCAGAGATCACCCTATAGTGCTCCGTATTTGCTCATGTACAAAGTAATTATTTTGTGGATATTTGTAAAATAAAATTTGGCTAGAACATGAATCCAACTCAGTGCCACATCAACATATACAGAGCTTTAAAGACTCCGGTGACCTCTGATAAAATTTTGATGCCTATTCGGTGACCAAAAATTGTGCCACATCAACAAGTGCATGTTTTCTAGGTGTGGTCTTCCGCTCACAATGCATTTCGGGCTATGGTGCTGGCTGTTTTGTTTTACCCGTGTTCCACCTCTGTCCCCCTACATTTCAAATTTGTTTTTTTTGCAGGGACCTCCATGGGCTTATTTCTAGCGCTCTTTTATTTTGGCCTCTTTTTGCAAAGTTTTTTTTACACCTCTTATGTCTGATCTTTCTAGATGTTTTTTGTGTGTTTGTTCAGTTGTACACTCTTTTAAACTTTTAATGGTTAAAGACCTGTCTAAAATGTCGTGTAGTGCATGCTGGTTTGGCGCGAATACAAGGCGACTTGCCCTCTTGCGACGAACCTGTGAGCGAGCAGTGAGGCACTACAATAATCCTACAAATGCGGAATGAATGCTACGGGCTGCTCTTACGGTCTGACGTGGAGCCATGCGGTTGGTGACTTGGTGGTGATTTTTATCATTCCTTGAATTGTGGAGCACTCTCTTGTTTTTTCCCAATCTGTTGTACCATATAGGTGTCTTTAAGATTTATTTAATAAACTTGTTTGTAGCATTACTCCTGTTGGCACGATAAATGCACATCCGATTTTGCATGATGAATGAAGAGAACCATATGAGTACATGTACAATAGGGTGATGTCAACCTTATCTTGGAGGTGCCATTTAAGATTTTACTTAGTCGGAGAAGACAAAAATAAGAAAGAGAAGGTTATCTTATATTAGCTAAGAGATAATCTCTTAGAAAATATGAGAAAATTATTTTATATTTTCTACCATTTGTCTTTCCGTAGCAAATTAAATTTTTATAAAAAATAATTAATTCTTATTAATTGCTAAGTGCATTGTATAAGTAATTTTGAAAGCTTTCTCTAGATAACATGAAGGACAAAGAGAAATCATAACTTCTCAACCATTGTATATGCTTTCATGGCCTACTTGCATGTAAAACCATCGTTCCATCAGCTGTGGTAAAAAAAAACCCGTAGTAGTGGTAATTTGTTTTGGGGGAATAATTAGTACGACTAGTTAGTTTTACTAGTTTTGTAACTTTTTTGAACTTAATAGTTTTGTAACTTAAAAGGATCGTCATCCTAAAGAACAAAGCAGCTCTTTATCCGATGATCGGAGCCACTGCGCGACGCACGTTCACAGTGGGGCCCACGACTACACGTTTCTCCTTATCCCTTTCGTTTACCTCTCTTCTTCCTTAACCGAGTACTCTCCTCAACCACTCGAATACATATGTTCGTCTTGTACCGCCTCCAGTCCTAGCACAAATTCCTCCGCCGCCCGCCTACCTCACAGCACAAGCACCCCGACTGCCCAACAACCGAGCCGTTGTTGACGACGCCGCTACGACCGCCAGGGAGGCGCGACGGAGAAGGCACCGGCGAGAATAGAGCGAGCCACGACGAGCAATGGAACTTAGGGGTGTGGGGTGGGGCTTGTCGACCATGGAGAAGAAAATGGCGGCGGAGAGGCTTAGAGGGGATGCCGGGGGCGTCGGCGGATCGACGGAGGCTGAGATTGGAGAGGGCGGTGCGGCGAGGCAGCCACGGGAGCGCCGCCGGCCGCGGGCGGCGTTGGCAGGCGGCCCGACCGGCGGTGGCTGTGGGGTGGAGCTGGTCTGGAGTTTCCCAACAGATTTGAACTGTGGCACGACGGTTCCCCCTTCCCTCTTCTTCCCTCTTCTTCCCTCACTTCGGTGCAATCGATTCTGACAAGCACGACTGCTACAATGACAATCGAAAAATTAATCGAAAGAACGGGTGACCATCAGCTAGCCCTACCCCCTAAAAAATAACTAGTGTTACAAAGCGCATGAGAGCATCTCCAGCCATGGTCCAGGCGAGGCCCCCGACAGCTTTTTTTTCATCCGGATGGCGAAAAACGACCCAGTCGCGCCCCCAGTTCCTCGTTTTCGCCCGGATTTGGACCTTCATCCATCCACCGAGCCCAGGCCATCCCCGGCCTCCCGGGGCGCGCTCGGGGACTCCGGATGAAAGAAATGCACGCGAAACGGCGAGGAAATTTCCCACGCGTCTGGTGGCCCCGAGTTGTCGGCGAGAGACGGCGTTCGTCGTCCTCATCGCATCGTCTTCCGTGCACTGTAAAAGCCTGCCGCTGATGGACGTGCAGCCACGCGGCGAGGCTAGTTAATGCACGGCCGCCTATTTATCGCGGCCTACCGGGCGTCTGGCCGGCCGCATTCACCCCTTCTCCCCAATCCACTCTCCATCTCCTCCCGTCGAGCAATGGCGGGCTACGGCTCCGACGACGGCGCGACCAACAATGGCTTCGGTCGGCGCTCTCTGCACTAGTGGGAGGGCCGCCTTCTCTATGCGGAGGGCTACCCGGCGCCGCCCGACTTCCGCGCGCCCGGAGGCTGTCGCCTGAGCACGGGAGGCGTCCCGATCCCTCCGCCGCCAGTGGGCGCCGCCCTCGACGCCGCCATCGACGAGGTTCTGGAGGGGATGAGCGACGAGCAGCGCGCCGAGCCGCGCTTCTACTCGGACAACTACACGGCATGGACGGCGTTCTTCCGGCGCAGGTATGCATGGGAACAACGCCGCCGGCCGCCGCCGCTGGTGGAGCGCGCCCGGCCACACCCTCGAGGTCGTCCTCGCGCACATCGAGTGCGAGAACTCGCCCGTCCTCGGGATGCCGCCGCCACATCCACCGACGTTGTCGCGCCGCCGCGGGAGCTCGTGGATGCCATGGCGGATGGCATCCCAATCCTCCGGATCGGCGTCCTCTGGGTCGGCGTCAAGATCGGCATCACGATCGTCGGCATTGACGCCGAGGATCATGAAGCAGGAGCCGCCGTCCGCGCCGCCGAGACGCAGCAGCGGCGCCCTCGTCATCCGCGAGGGGGCGCGCACCTCGTCGCCGCCGATGCGTGGCCACAAGCGGAAGCCGAGGAAGGACGACGCAGCGGCCGCGTCTGACATCGCCGATGCGGAGGCCGCGCGCGCCGAGGACGTGGCGCTTCGCGAGGCGATCTCCAAGTCCCTCGCCGATCTCATCCCCGCCGACAACTCCATGCCGATGGACGCGGCGCTCGCCTGGTCCAGGCAGGACTGGGAGAGGGAGCAGGCGGAGCAGCGGCGGCGGCTGCTAGACCTGGCGCAGGTGCGGCGCCGCGCCGAAGCCGCCGCTCAACCGGCCAGAGGCGCGCCGGTCGTCAAGCTCGAAGACTCCAGCGACGACGACCTGTACCGGCCTATGCCGCCGCGCTTCGGCGACACTGGACAGGGGTCCAGCCGTTGGACCCCCGGCCAGAGCAGCCAGCAGGCACCGCCGCAGACGACAGCGGCGATTCCCGCGACGACGACGACGGCAACTCCAACGACGACAACGACGGCGACTACATGCGTTTGTACCGCCATTTGGGCATGTAGAACACGTGTTTTAGTTTAGGTTAGGCCAAATTCTTGAATTCGACCTATATATGTAAAAACTCGCCTATATATATTAAATATCTCTAAATTTTGCCTAAATTTACATGTTTTTCGTATAGTTCTGTTTAATTTTGAAATTTTCCCTGGACTTGCCGCTGGAAATATGGGCCTCCTTGTTGAGTTGTATTGTTCAGTTTGTAACGTTAACTTCATGTAATAGACTTTCCTAGTCCTAGGCTGGTCCGACTCTTCTGGATCCCAGCGACGTGCGCCTGTGCACGATCTCTCGCTGCTATTTATGTAACCGATTCCCTGATTGAATGGTTAAGCAATTCTCACAATTCAACTTGGTATCAGAGCTCAGGCTCAATCCCTCACCCCCATGGCCGACCCCAACCTCTCTTCTGCTCCGGCAACGGCGGCGGCCACAGCTACCTCCTCTTCTTCCTCTCCACTAGACACCGACCCCCACACCCCCTTCCTCCAGCGGCAGCCCGCTATGCCGCGCGCAAACCTAACCCCAACCCACACCGATCTGTTTGGCGGTGAAGATCTCCCCATCGTCAACAACAACGCCCACGCCCTTCCCACCCTGCCCGCTCTCGCTTCTTCTCGCCTCTGCATCCACGACGTCGACATCGCCACGCACATCGACTTCAAGGTCACCACCAGCGGCGCCAACCTCTCCCGCTGGAAGCAGGTCCTCACCTTCCTCCTCACCATGTACAAGTGCTTGGATCATGTCACGGAGGGCGCCGCGCCGGCCGCCCCCTCTGATGAATGGCTCGCGGATGACATCCACATCTCCTTGTGGTTCCTTCGCACGCTCGCCGACGATCTTCTTCGCCTCGTCCAGGGCTCCGACGGCCGCGCGTGCACCACCTGGACACGTCTCCACGGCTTCTTCTACGCAAACCGCGCGTCCCAGTACGTCTTCCTCAGCAAAAAAGTTCCGCAACACGTCTCGCGGGGACATGTCGATCTCCGTCTATGCCGCTCGTCTGCAAACGATCGCCGATGACCTCGCCAACATCGGCTATCCTGTCGCCGATTCTGACCTCACCCTGACCATGCTGGCTGGTCTCGGGAAAAAGTTTCGGTTCCACTCCACCATCATCCAGCAGACGGTGCCCCTCCCTCTGTTCGCTGACGCCTGCTCACGCCTCCAGCTGGCGGAGGACTCCATCGACCACGAGCAGGAGGAGGAGAGCTCCCACGCCATGGTGGTACATGGGCAAGATCGCGGCGGACGCGGTGGCGGTCACTCTGGCGGCCAAGGCCCTTCGCGTCCTTCCTTCCCGGACCACAGCGGCACTGGTGGTACCGGCCGCGGGGGCATGCCTCCTGGCGGGTGGCCCGGGGGCGTAAGCCCTAACTACCGGGGGAAAACTCCCATCCCCGGTTACTAGCATCCGGGCACGCGCGGCGGCGGTCAGCAGGGCGGCTCCCAGACCAACGCGCAAGGACGTGGCCGTGGCGGCGGCCACACAGGTCCATCTGGTGGATCCTTCCAGGGGGGCAGGTGGCCCCTCTCAACTGCCGTGGCTTGGCTATTTCGCTCCCATGGGGGCGCCCTTCCCGCCGATCCGGGTGCCCTGGATACCGCCGAACGCCGGCGGGGTGCTTGGGCCACGCCCTAGTGTGCCCACGCAGGCCTACCCCGTCATGACGTACACCGGACCGCCTGCGCCAACCTACCAGTACCCCGCCCTCCCTGCACCAGCGGCGTCCTAGCCCGCCTCGCCCTACTCCTTCGACCACGCTGCAATGATCCATGGAGCCTACAGCAACTCGTACAACATGCAGCCTCATGGCGATGAACCTTGGGTCATGGATTCAGGAGCTTCATCACACGTCACTGGTAAGACGGGTAACCTGACCTCTTCTCACTCCCATTTAGGTAGTTGTTCTTCTCATATCGTTTTCGGTAATGGGTCCAAACTTCCCATCCTTGTTGTCGGCTCGGTTCAAATTTCTTCCTTGCCTCTGTACTTACAAAACATCCTAGTTTCTCCTGGCATTGTCAAGAATCTCATTTCCGTTCGTCAATTCACTCGTGACAATTATGTATCTGTTGAATTTGACCCATTTGGTTTCTCCGTGAAGGATCTAGCTACCAAGACTCTTCTTCTTCGCTCAAATAGTGTCGGCGATCTCTACCCCTTCGGCGGCTCCACGACCACCACTCCACCCTCGGCACTCTCCACAACGGGCGGCTCCTTGTGGCATCAACGGCTCGGGCATCCGAGCTCCACATTGCATTTTCCTGCAGATTTTCTTTCTTCCTCATGTAATAAAGATTCCTCTAGTAGTTCCCATCTTTGCGATGCATGTCAACTAGGCCATCATACTCGTCTCCCTTTCCCCACATCTCAAACCTGTACTACTGCACCTTTTCAACTTATTCATTGTGATTTATGGACATCCCCAGTTGTTAGCTTTTCTGGTTATAAATATTATTTGGTTGTGCTAGATGATTTCACTCACTACTCTTGGACATTCCCATTGCGCAACAAATCCGACACATGCATCACTCTTCAAAGATTTTTCACCTTTGTGCATACTCAGTACCACATTATTATACAATGCCTCCAATGTGACAATGGCGGAGAATTCCTCTCCACCGCCCTTCAGGACTTCTTTGCCACTTTAGGTGTTAGCTTCCGCCTCTCCTGCCCTCACACTTCGCCCCAAAATGGCAAAGCCGAACGAATGATCCGCACCACTAATGATGTTCTCCGCACCCTCCTTCTTCACGCCAAACTACCACCTCCATTTTGGGCCGAGGCTCTCCACACCGCCACCCACCTCCTCAATATTCGACCATCCCGTGCCATCGATTTTCACACACCTCACTTTCGTCTATACGGCCAACACCCATCCTATGACCACCTTCGAGTTTTCGGGTGCCTATGCTACCCAAACCTCCATGCCACCACCGCCCACAAGTTGTCCCCACGTTCCACATGGTGTATTTTTCTAGGGTACCCACGCGAGCACAAAGGTTATAGATGCTTTGATCTTGAATCCCGACGCGTCATCATTTCTAGGCATGTCACATTCGACGAAACCTGTTTTCCTTACACTCCCGTGCCACAAATGCCCTCCGCCACAGAGAATCCCAACCCTCCAGCTGCGTCTCCGCCTGGGATCAACCGCCCACCTGGTCGGCCTAGGCCCGCCTGCCTCGCCTCCCGTTCCCACCACTCACCACAACTACCGCCCAGCTCCTGGCCCACCACTACCGCTCCCACCGATCACCCACCAGCCGCCCAGGCACGTGCTCCCGCCCCACTCGCCCAGCTCCACCCCGGCCCACAACTCCACCACACCTGGTCGCTCCCCACTGCTACTCGGTGATGACGCCAGAAAAGAGCTGTGGCGTGTAGTTGACGTGGGAGCAGTAAGTCCTTGTGCGTGGTGATGACCAGCCCGTTGGGAACCCCAAGAGGAAGGTATGATGAGTGTAGCGGCTAGTTTTCCCTCAGTTTAGAAACCAAGGTTTATCGATTAGGAGAGGAGAGACAATGACGACTGAAGGTGCTTGTGGAACCTGCACACACACAAACAAATACTTTGTTCCCAACTTGCGATGAGGTTGTCAATCTCACCGGTTTGCTTGAAACAAAGGTTATGAGTGTATCGAGTGGAAAACAGTAATAATATGCGAGTAAAGTAAACAGTGCGGGAAAAGTAAACAGGTGATTGCAATATGATTAAAATATGACCGGGGTACACAGTTCACTAGTGGTGTCTCTCCATAGATAAAATAACATGCTGGGTAAACAAATTACAGTTGGGCAATTGATAGAATAGAGATAACGTGATATGTCAAGAAGATCACTATGAGATTTACTCTGGGCATTACAACAAAATACATAGACCGCCATCCAACTGCATCTATGACTAATAATCCACTCCCGGGGATATCAATTCGAACACCCTAGAAGTATTAAGTTGCGAACAACAGATAATTGCATTAAGCAAAGTGTGTAATGTAAACAAAGCATATGCCCTTGAGCATATGAATGTTGTTTTTTCCCTAGTAGCAACAGCATATCTACCACCTTAGAGGTTTCTGTCACTCCCCCAGGTGAAATAGAGACATGAACCCACTATCGAGCATAAATACCCCCTCTTGGAGTCACTAGCAACTACTCGGCCAAGATAGCTACTAACAACGGAGAGCATGCAAGATCATAAACAACATAGAGATAACAAAAGATATAATTCAGTACAGCAACTTAATCATAAACACCAATATTCATCGGATCCCAACAAACCAACATCATAGAATTACATAACGGTGATCTCAATCATGTATGGCAGCTCATGAGATCTAAACATGAAGCACATGGTGGAGAAGACAACCATCTAGCTACTGCTATGGACCCATAGTCCAAGGTAGACTACTCACTCATCGCTCCGGAGGCAAGCATGGCGATGAAGAAGACCTCCGGTGGCGATTCCCCTCTCCGGTAGGGTGCCGGGAAGAGCTTCTGGACCCTCCCGATCTTCGGGTCGACGGCGGCGGCGGATCGCGATGTGTTCTGGAAATCTGATCGGGTACTTAGGTTTTTCTCGTCGGGGGGTCTTTATAGGCGAAGGGGCGATGTCAGAGGTGGAGCCAGGGGCTCTCACGTGGGCCCGGCGCGGCCTGGGGCCTGGCCGCGCCACCCGCTTGTGTGGGGCCCTGGTGGCCCCCCTCCGACACTTCTTCGGATCTCTGGAAGCTTCCGGGTAAAATAAGACTTCAGGAACTTGTTTCGTCCAATTCCGAGAATATTTCCTGTGTATCACTTCTGAAACACAAAAACAGCAGAAAACAGGAAACTGGCACTATGGCGCTTGTTAATAGGTTAGTTCCGGAAAATGCATAAAAGTGCCACTAAGTGTAACGAAACAATAGGCAAATGGTGTAAAACAAGCATGGCGCATCAAAAATTATAGATACGTTTGAGATGTATCAAGCATCCCCAAGCTTAACTCCTGCTCGTCCTCGAGTAGGTAAGTGATAACAAAAGAATAATTTTTGAGGTGACATGCACCTACACAATCTTGATCATATATGTAAGCATTGGTGAGCTGGGATCAATAGAACTTAAAACATGGGCATGAAAGATATAATCATGACAATAAGAACTTAGCAACCATGTTGTAAACAT
The DNA here is from genome assembly GCA_007115705.1 of Dactylis glomerata. Taxonomy (NCBI): domain Eukaryota; kingdom Viridiplantae; phylum Streptophyta; class Magnoliopsida; order Poales; family Poaceae; genus Dactylis; species Dactylis glomerata. The sequence goes on along the minus strand of QXEO01000121.1, from coordinate 2,702,881 downwards.
GTAAATGAACACAAACAAAAGATCATGATAATGAAACAATGAAAGTCAAACGTGTGTTCAAATCATAAGGAAAAACATACACATGGTTTTCAGCTTGTCCTTCAAATAGAGCAAAACATAAATGCATAGGACACCTCAAAGTTTAAGAGGGCGACTAGATACAAATAATTTAAGAAGAAGTGAAACCAATCATCATGAATCAATCAATGAACTTTGGGACAATGCATATCACACTAAGAATGACAACTATGCTCTCTTAATGGTGCATAAAGAAAGAAGGTGGTGACTCAACATAAAAGTAAAAGAAAGGCCCTTCGCAGAGGGAAGCAGTGATTGCAAGTTTTATAACCTTCAAAAATTATGGTACTTACCGGCTTTGAGCTCTCATTGCCCCCATCATAAGCATCTTGAATGGTTAAAGTTAATGCGAGAACAATTATGATGCATATGCTTGACAAATCATAAGTTGAAAATCTCGTGCCCCGTGAATACGAGTACCCAAACCTCATGCTACTTTACTTAGAGTCCCAAGCAAGGCTCTTGTCATTGTAAATATATGCATATCATTGAGAACCGCCAATGGGGTACCTCCGTGCCCGATGACATGGAACAAGCCCACATCAAAATGACAGGACAAGCAGACAATGAACACCTCGACATCTCTTTTATTTGCTATATTGTTTAGCTTTTTATTGTGAGATGCGTCGTCGAATGTTCACCATGGGTATGCTGCAAATTTCCACCATGAATTATGCATGGCTTAGATTGGCGGCCCGGCGTTTCCCTAACACATATAAAAACTCCATGATCCTCACAAGATTCCCAATTCATTTCACACCGCGGGCATCCATAAACAAAAGATCACGATATCAACTAAAATAGGAGTGCAATGTTGAAAGCTTGCCCCATGACAGCATGGCTGGGCTAGAATCCAACTTACAACTTGCAAGCATAACAACTCAACATAAGAGACCACAATGTCAAATTTTTAAGAACAGGAAAAAGTAAAGTGTGCCTTCCGGTTCGTGAGAGCTTTACTAACCGAATTTTGCATAACACTGGTAAGAGTTTAATTTGAAGAGAAAATAAAAGCAAGTCAAATTTACTTGGAATAGCAAATTGCTAGTAGGTATGTATGGTGGACACTTTGGAAAACTTTGGCTTTTAGGAGTTGGATGCACGAGTAGAGCTCATACTCAGTACAAGGTGAGGGCTAGCAAAAGACTGGGAGCGACCAACTAAGAGAGCAATAATGGCCATAATCATGCAAAGCGACAAAGCGACATTAAAAGAAGCATAAGATGGCATCAAAAGTCAAAAACTAAATGATCATGAAGGCTATTGGCGACTTTGTAAGAGTCTAACATGTGTGAGCATGCGCCAAGTCAACCCAAATAAAGCATCAAGGAGAAAACCAAAATAATGCTTCCATACAATAAAAACAACGCATGATTTTTTCAAAGGCTCATTAAGCAATCTCAGTTATTTGAGACAAGTCATGCTACAGCAAAACCACTAAGCATACTATCAAAAATACATCAAGCATGACATGAAAAAGCCTAAGCCGCAGTCTACACAAGCTCCTTCTTGTACCACTATTTTAAACAAAGCTTTTTCTCTTTTCCAACACCATTTGAAATTTTTATAAACACCTCTTTTGATGAAAACCAATAAAGATCAGAGGCAAAAATACACCTTGATGAAAAGATATGGCAAGGTCTGAACGCAAATCAAGGTGAAAACGAAAACCAAAAGCAGTAGCGGAAAAAGTAGAACACTCGATTTTATATAAGAGTGAAAAACTGAGCGTTCTTTGCAAATGAAAACGAGTAACTTCTCCAAAAGAAAATTTGTTGGGGTCCAACCATTTATTGCAGCAAACAAACTAACTAAACAAACTAAGAAAACTAAAACAACTGACGCTCCAAGAAAAAACACATAGTGCATGAAGCAATAAAAATATAGTGTTTTGAAAGGTGACCTGATTTTTGCCGATGAAGAAGGGGTGCCTCGGGGGCATCCCAAGCTTTGACGCTTGTACTTCTTGGATATTTCTTGGGGTGATGCATGGGCATCCCCAAGCTTGAGCTTTTGTCCATTCTTCAACTCATCTCATCATTCTCCAATCCCTACACTTGAAAACTTCCTTCATACAAAACTAAACACAATTCTATTAGCAACATTAGTGTAAGCATAAAATATATTCAACCCTCTTTTTGCTTCAGGTTTCAACTCAAAACCACCACATATATAGCAAATACTACTGTAGCAACTCTCCAAAAAGTTCCATGATCAAAAGAACTCAAAAGAAAGCGATAAAGTGGCAAAAACAAATATTGGCAGAAATCTGTCAAAACTGAACAGCTGACAAAGGACGAATTTTTGAGGGATTTTCTGTTGCTCAAATCAAAAAGTGTTCAACTAAGAAAAGTTTGGATATAACCTGGGGCATATGCACAAGAAATCGCAGGTCCAAAAGATAAACAGAGAATTTTCACGAATTTTTACTGGTGTAGCACCGAAAATAGTTTCAGGACAGCAACATCCCCAAATCTTTACCTCACTCAAATTAGAGGCTTCTCTTGGCACAAAAACGAAATAAACAAGATAAGGAGCGGTCATTACAGTAGTAATGACTTCCAAGACTCAAATAAAAGAAAAAGTACTGAAAAGAAAACATTGGGTTATCTCCCAATAGTGCTTTTCTTTAACGCCTTTGAGCTAGGCGCAGAAAATTGCGAATCAAGTAATATCAATAGATGAAGTGCTAGTTACCTCAGTAGGCTCTTTGAAGGTTCCCGAAGATGATTCAACCTGCAAGTCACCCTTAGTGGAACTAAGAGTCTTACCAATCTTAAGAACATGTTGAGATTTAAGCGCAGAAACCTTGGGAACATACATAAATTTTTGCTCTTTTCCAACAAACACTTTCTCCTTCTTAAATTTAAGAGAAGAGAAGATTAAACTAAGAGTTTCCATAGACTCCTCTAGTTTACCAATCCTTAAGTTTTGATTGTCATGAGTAGTGCTAGCCTCTAAAATGGTAATTCTCTTACCAATATTTTCTATTAATTCACTAACGCGGCTAGCATTTTCTAGGATACTTGGCAAACTTTTTTCTAAGGAGCTGAGCTTTTCTACCACCTCTTCCAAGGTGGTCTCAGTCTTAGCAACATGAATAGGTGGTACTCCCACTAAACTTTCAATTATAGTGCATGCTTCTCCTGCGGGAGTACCCAGAAAATTACCTCCTGTAAGAGTATCAAGAACATACCTATTCCAACTGGATATACCAACATAAAAAATTTCTAAGGAGGATCGTGGTAGAGTGATTTTTGGTACACCTATGATGAGCATTGTTAATACGGTACCAAGCATCTTTTAAACTTTCTCCCCCTTGTTGCTTAAAACTACGAACTTCTATTTCAGGATTACTCATTTTAACAAAACTAAAAGCAGATAAGTAAAAACAACTACCAAGGATTCTAATTTTTTTGGGTTTTTGATATAAAAGCAATGCAGATAAAATAAATAAAGTAAAGCAAAACAAATAACAAAGTAAAGAATGTGTGTGCGAAGAACTCCCCTCGCAGAAGTCTTCTCTTCCTCCCCGGCAACGGCGCCAGAAAAGAAGCTGCTACTCGGTGATGACGCCAGAAAAGAGCTGTGGCGTGTAGTTGACGTGGGAGCAGTAAGTCCTTGTGCGTGGTGATGACCAGCCCGTTGGGAACCCCAAGAGGAAGGTATGATGAGTGTAGCGGCTAGTTTTCCATCAGTTTAGAAACCAAGGTTTATCGATCAGGAGAGGAGAGACAATGACGACTGAAGGTGCTTGTGGAACCTGCACACACACAAACAAATACTTTGTTCCCAACTTGCGATGAGGTTGTCAATCTCACCGGTTTGCTTGAAACAAAGGTTATGAGTGTATCGAGTGGAAAACAGTAATAATATGCGAGTAAAGTAAACAGTGCGGGAAAAGTAAACAGGTGATTGCAATATGATTAAAATAGGACCGGGGTCCACAGTTCACTAGTGGTGTCTCTCCATAGATAAAATAACATGCTGGGTAAACAAATTACAGTTGGGCAATTGATAGAATAGAGATAACGTGATATGTCAAGAAGATCACTATGAGATTTACTCTGGGCATTACAATAAAATACATAGACCGCCATCCAACTGCATCTATGACTAATAATCCACTCCCGGGGGATATCAATCCGAACACCCTAGAAGTATTAAGTTGCGAACAACAGATAATTGCATTAAGCAAAGTGTGTAATGTAAACAAAGCATATGCCCTTGAGCATATGAATGTTGTTTTCTCCCTAGTAGCAACAGCACATCTACCACCTTAGAGGTTTATGTCACTCCCCCAGGTGAAATAGAGACATGAACCCACTATCGAGCATAAATACCCCCTCTTGGAGTCACTAGCAACTACTCGGCCAAGATAGCTACTAACAACGGAGAGCATGCAAGATCATAAACAACATAGAGATAACAAAAGATATAATTCAGTACAGCAACTTAATCATAAACACCAATATTCATCGGATCCCAACAAACCAACATCATAGAATTACATAACGGTGATCTCAATCATGTATGGCAGCTCATGAGATCTAAACATGAAGCACATGGTGGAGAAGACAACCATCTAGCTACTGCTATGGACCCATAGTCCAACGTAGACTACTCACTCATCGCTCCGGAGGCAAGCATGGCGATGAAGAAGACCTCCGGTGGCGATTCCCCTCTCCGGTAGGGTGCCGGGAAGAGCTTCTGGACCCTCCCGATCTTCGGGTCGACGGCGGCGGCGGATCGCGATGTGTTCTGGAAATCTGATTGGCTACTTAGGTTTTTCTCGTCGGGGGGTCTTTATAGGCGAAGGAGCGATGTCAGAGGTGGAGCCAGGGGCTCTCACGTGGGCCCGGCGCGGCCAGGGGCCTGGCCGCGCCACCCCCTTGTGTGGGGCCCTGGTGGCCCCCCTCCGACACTTCTTCGGATCTCTGGAAGCTTCCGGGTAAAATAAGACTTCAGGAACTTGTTTCGTCCAATTCCGAGAATATTTCCTGTGTATCACTTCTGAAACACAAAAACAGCAGAAAACAGGAAACTGGCACTGTGGCGCTTGTTAATAGGTTAGTTCCGGAAAATGCATAAAAATGCCACTAAGTGTAACGAAACAATAGGCAAATGGTGTAAAACAAGCATGGAGCATCAAAAATTATAGATACATTTGAGACGTATCACCCACCCGACACACCTGGCCTGGACCCCTCGCCCGGAACCCAACCCAACGACCGCTACCCCACCGAATCCCCCTCACTTTCCCCAGCTCCCAATCCCGACTTGCCACCTCAGCCCCACCTGCCTACCAACACCATTCCGATACAGCCACCCCATAACACACACAAGATGGTCACCCGGGGGAAGTCTGGCTATTTCATGCCAAAACAAAATTTATCTCTTAATGCCGATTCCACAACCCTCATCTCTCCCATCCCTGCCACCTATCGTTCCACTCTCAAGGACCCTAACTGGTACAATGCTATGCTTGAAGAATATACTGCCCTAATGCGGAATGACACGTGGTCTTTAGTTGCTCGTCCTGCAGGTGTGAATGTTGTGACAGGCAAATGGATCTTCAGGCACAAGTTCAACACCGATGGCTCGCTCGCCCGGTACAAAGCTCGATGGGTTGTTCGCGGCTTCACCCAACAACATGGTGTCGACTATGGTGAGAATTTCAGTCCCGTAGTAAAACCGGCCACCATTCGCCTTGTTCTGAGCATCGTGTGACGACCTCAAATTTGATAACAAATTCGAAGTGCCCGTTATGTATTCCACCGCAATCCCAGGGTCATTGTTGCGATATACATAACGTAGTTGATATCACAGTCATAGACATTAATAGTAAATAAAGGGGATTACATAGGTGGTCGCACAAACCAAACCTTACATTACATCAACATGCAGCGGAATAACACTTTGGGTCCATATTGTCAAGCTTCAACCGCACAGGCAAAGCAGACAGTAGGAAACGAGCCTAATTCGCAAAGTCGTCAATGAGTCCTTCCTTCTTGATCTTGCTCCTTCAAGTCTGGCCAAGTTGATAGCCAGGGACACAGCCGTGAGTACATTGGATGCACTCGCAAACCATCTTATAAACAAAGTGATGAGATAGATATGCATGGTTGATATGGTGGACTAAGCACTAAGTTTATTTGCCAAAAAGCTAGTTTTATTTCCCAAGAATGTTCATTGGTAGAAAAGAGGTTTAGTTCTCTAAGTTCAATCTAAAGGAACTTCAAGTGTCTCAACATCATGGTCAAGTCAAGTCATTCACCAAGTTCACCATTGTGATTTTTATCTTTGACAAAAGTCAAGTAGAGTTAGCCAACTGTCCATGACCGCGGACGCGGCTATTCGAATAGTTTGAAAACCTCTGCAGAGGGGTACACTTTACCCACAAGATTCGATACATCTGCCGGGAGAAATCCACGGATCGTCATACACAAGTATGCGGGGTTCAGATAATCAAACAAACTCTTTCACTTGTCTACTCTAGTATGGGATCCTTCCCTAGAGCCCGAGACACGGATTTCCCCGTTCCGGCGCCTCTAGTTTTGCCCACTCCGGGATGCCGGACGGATGGAAATCTTCAGGAAGGAAAATTTCCAATAACCACTTGGTTCGGAAGCACCCAAGCATGGAATACTTCTATAAAGGATGAAACAAGACCTCCCATACTAAAATAAACAAGCTAGGAATAAGCCCCTTCCCATTCAGGGGTAATGTGGTCGTACGGTATGGTTGGCTCCCATGTACATCACTCGTTGTCATTTGAGAAAGACATTTCATAGTTCTTAGTCAAGCTTAATGTCTTTCATAAAGCCCTTATGTAGGAGCAATCTCCCATTTCAAGTTCAAGTTCAAGTCACCACATTTCAAACGGGGTTCCTCCAGAGATAGCATCAACTTTTATTAGCGACTAAGCAACTACAATGAGTGATGATACTACTAAATAGGGTTGGATAAACTCAACTTGATGCTCTTGATAAACAAGATATCAATATACTTCTATCATTCTACTATAGCAATTCAATCATGCAATTTACTTAAAACAAGTAGAATGCAATATGAAAACTAGGCATTGGGAGTATGAATCAAAAGATGGCTTGCCTGGCTTGGCAAAGTCAAAATAGTCTTTATCTTCATCTTTGATTGATTGATCTCCATCTCCATTTCTTGGTTGACTTCGGGATCCATTCTCCTTACTCTCGTTGTCGTCTAATCGTTGGAAAGCAAATAAGCATACAATCACCACACAATTCACAAACAACACCTATTTACTCAAATACACATACTTGGGTAAGGGAAGTGATCTAGGAAGTCTATGGAGAGTGGCTTCGATTTAATTGAATCCATATAGATGAGATTATTGCTTTCTTGTCTTAAGTGAGGATTTAATTTACTTTGAATCGTGAAATATCTCTTGCAAGTCCTTATTGACCATGGTCATAGACCACAAGTAGATATTCAAGATTATGGTTCAACCAAGGAGGCTTCATAGGATTTGGAGTCTTTTTCTTTTATCGAAGCTATTTCTAGTTTGCAAGTATTTAGTAATCAAGTTTGAATCTACAAGTACAATCTAGGAATCCTAGTTGACTTGGATCTAGGGTTATAGATCACATTTAGAAATGTGGTTGATTCGAATTGGTTTCATATCATTTCCAGATTTTGAGATAGGTGTGCAAGTTTGAGTTTCTAATTACTACTATGTAGTATTAAATTTCCAAATACTTCCTACAAGCTCACATGAACTTAGATCAATACCTATAGATAGGTATTTGGAAATATGGTTTAACAATAAGGGTTCCATAAAAATTTCAATTATAGATTTGAGTTTAATAAAATCCTATATGGCAATTGTCCATTTAACCATATAGGTAAATAGCATTTACTTTTAAAGGTTCAAAAATGAGATCTAATGATATAGGCAGATGGGTATCACTAATTGTGAATTTCTAAAGTTGGATTTGTATTTTTAGGAATTTTATTTGAATTGATATGGATTTTCTAAGGTGGAAAAGCTCCTATTTTGTTATTTTTACTGCAACCACTATGTAAATCTAATTGTGTTGAAACCACATTTATTGGATAGCTTATGTTCTAAGGTTTCCAGAACATTTTCATTTGTCAAATTTGAGTTGGTAGAACTCCGGGAAAATTAAATCTAAGCAAGCATCTGAATGAGTTTTTCAAAAATCGGAATTCGAATAACCCTTTTTTTAATCCGGGCCGGACACACAGACCATGCTGGGCCGGCCCGTTCGGCTGCAAGTGGCGGGTGGCAGGGAAAAAAAAAGAGGACCGGTCCGGCCTGCCAAGGGGCCCCACCGGTCAGAACTTAAAACGAAACGGTACGCAGCCTTCTTCCTCGCGCTAACAGTAACGATGCTCACCGGCGGTACTGGGGACGAGGGCGGCGCTGGGGGGCGGCGTAGAGGAAGCGGAGCTCGTCGGTGATGAAGCAGAAAAGGTGGAGGAACTCCTCCTCCGCCTGGTACCCGCGGAAGCTCAAGGGGCGGCCGGGAACACCGGGAACGGCTGGCGTCCTGGAGCTCGGCCTACTCCGGCGAGCGCAAACCGGCGAGCAACTAGCAAAGAGATTATGTCTAGGAGGAAGAGGGAGGTGTGGGGAATCTTTTCAGGGAAGAGAGGTGGCCTTTTTATAGTCGGGAGAGGGAGCACGAGGCGAGGGGATCTGCGGAGAGAGCGCGGCCGGTGTCGGCTAACGAAGGGGAGGGGCGGTTGGGGCTTTCGGCGGAGGGCTATGGACGGTTGCAGGCACTCGCTGGCGCGTTTGTAGGTGGCGGGGTGGTCGGTTCAGAAGGGGACATGCTAGGGCTGCGGCAGCGGGTTCCCATGTCCAGGCCATGGTCGGGGCCAGAGAGAGCAAGGGGACAGAGGGGAATGGAGAGGGATGGCTGGGCACTGCAGATGACCATAGGCAACAGAGATTGGGGCAGAGGCCGCTGTTTAGCAATAGTATGTTTGATTTGCTTGATTCCTGCCCAGAAGGTGTTCGACACAATGTCCGCAAGAATTCAAACTTAGAATTTTTGAAAATTTCCAATTGGGTTGGTCATTATATTAGATAGGGATTCCAGACATATTTTTGTTATGAAGAAATATGAGGTTTTGCAAAAATCTTATTTCAATTTTGAAGTATGGTCTCTGTTTCAGATTCAAACTTTGGACAGATTTTGAAAGAGGTTAGGGTTTGAGTTTTTGCTGGAAAGTTCTTTGTTGAGTTAGTATGTAATATGGTCAAGCTCAACTAACTGACCACACTCTTAGTTGAGTTGAGGATTGCTTAATCCAGGGGTCCAAAGTAGGGTAGTGGTTAACTTTTTCTAGATCATCTTTTCTTCTCTTTTTCTTTATTTCTCTTGCTTCTGGTTCTTTTGATCTTCGTGGTTCTTCTCTAATGCTTCTATTGGTTAAGTTTGTATTAACTAAACATTGCTCAACAAATTAAAAGGCACATGAAATCATAGAACAACTTGTATTGAAAATACTATGTATGCATGCAATGATAGATACAAAGTTTTATCTTGGCCCAAAAGTGTTGGTTTTCTTGTAGATGACATGGAGTTGGGAATGACCTCTTATTTGAATTCAAACTTTGGTAGAAATTTGAATAGGGTTCCAAGTTGATTTTTGTTTCAAACTTTATTGTATTTGATTCTTTGTAACTTGTTCTTAGTTGTGGTGGAGAGATGCATGAAGGTATAGTTCAAATATTGCTTAATATAGGTTTGGCAATTGACCCAAATGGGTTTAGCATGTAACCATGCATTAAATTTTATAGTTAGAAAACTATTTCAATTTAACAAAAACGTTTTACAGGTATAATTATTTGTTTTCCGAAACCTGGCTAAAGAAAACGTTTGGGAGTTTTTCAAAGTTTTGAAAATAAGTTTTCGAAAGGTTGATTCCAACATTTTTGGAAATGTCAACTTGAGAAATGAGAAATAGTAATTTTTTTGAAATGGGATATTTTTCTTCTCCTCTTTTTAAAACAAAGATAGGTTTCTTGAGAATAAAGGTTTTACCTCTATTCCAATATTTCCTTTCTAAACGATTAAAAATTTGGACTCAAAGGATTTGTTTTAAAACCCTTCTCATACTCTTTTTATTTGAAGCATGCGAGCAAATGCTCAAATTCAAAAGTTTCGAAAAGGCAAGAAATTAATCTTGTATTCAAAATAAAAGTTTTTGTTGGCTCCAAAAATTTGGTATTTTAATAAATCCATTTATTTCTATTTTCCAAAAACTTGGGTTGTTACACATCGCCACCATGCATTCTTGGCCTATTCACCAATTGGATGTGAAAAATGCTTTCCTTCATGGACACCTTGATGAAACCGTGTTTTGTGAGCAACCCTCTGGCTTTATCGATTCTTCTCGTCCTTCTCACGTTTGCCACTTGCGCAAGTCCCTCTATGGACTCAAGCATGCGCCTCGTGCATGGTTTCATCATTTTACCTCATACATCACATCCATTGGATTTGTGGCTTCCAAAAGTGACTCCTCACTGTTTATTCTTCATCATGGTGCATCTGTTGCATACTTGCTATTGTATGTCGATGACATTATACTCACTGCAAACACCACCACCCTCCTCCACTCCATCATCAAATCACTCCATTCTGAGTTTGCCATGAGTGATCTCGGTGATATCCACCACTTCCTTGGGATTAATGTTCATCGCACATCCGAGGGGTTGTTTCTTTCTCAGCACCAATATGCCCTTGAGATCTTGGACCGTGCCAATATGCTCCAATGCAACCCCATCACCACACCTGTTGACACCCGCTCAAAACTCTCTGCCACCGATGGCGCCCCATTCTCCAACCCAGCTCTTTATCGAAGCCTCGCCGGTGCCCTCCAATACCTCACCCTTACCCGCCCTGATATCTCATACGCTGTTCAGCAAGTCTGCCTATTTATGCATGCTCCTCGCGACACCCACTTTCAGCTCATTAAACGCATTCTCCGTTATGTTTGTGGCACTTCTCACTATGGGCTGAAACTGCATAAACACTCGTCGCTTGATTTGCTCGCCTACTCCGATGCTGATTGGGCGGGCTGCCCCGACACCAGAAAATCCACCTCCGGCTTCTGTGTCTTCTTGGGCAACAATCTAGTGTCTTGGTCCTCACGGCGGCAGCCCACGGTCTCCCGCTCCAGTGCGGAAGCCGAGTATAGGGCGGTTGCGAACGTCATTGCCGAATCTTGTTGGCTGCGTCAACTCTTACAGGAGCTTCATCACCCACCGCTGCGGGCCACGGTGGTCTACTGCGACAACGTCAGCGCCATGTACATGTCGTCGAACCCCGTTCAGCACCAGAGGACCAAACACATTGAGATTGACCTGCACTTCGTCCGCGACCGCGTCGCCCTTGGAGAAGCCAAGGTTCTTTTTCCCACGAGCTCACAGTATGCTGATATCTTCACGAAGGGGCTGCCCACTTCGCTCTTCCAAGAATTTCGTGACAGTCTGAACATCGTCCCAAGCGTAGTTCCGACTGCGGGGGGGGGGGGGGGGGGGGGGGGGGGGGGGTGTTGAGTTGTATTGTTCAGTTTGTAACGTTAACTTCATGTAACAGACTTTCCTAGTCCTAGGCTGGTCCGACTCTTCTGGATCCCAGCGACGTGCGCCTGTGCACGATCTCTCGCTGCTATTTATGTAACCAATTCCCTGATTGAATGGTTAAGCAATTCTCACAATTTAACTCTCCTCACACTAAATTTTTTATCCATCCAACGCTAAATAACGACGGATTTCGGTCTCGGAGCTCAAACGGCTAGAGATCACCCGCACAACGTTCTCCGCCCAGGCCCCGGCTCCCTCCGCTGGCTGCTTTGTCCCCCGTTCTTCTGCGACACGTCCATCAATTCATCAAAGTAAAAAAACGACACGTACCGGCTTTCCTTTCAAGTTTCAACTTGCACGACACGAAGGGCTGACGTGTATCCCATCTCCAAGATACTTATTTGGTACAGTACGTACATTACTTTTTGTATAGTCCAATATTACGTTAGCAAAGCAAGACAAAAGGCCCAGAGTAGGCCCACATGTCAGGGTCCGATGGCTGATCCCTCCAAGGAAGCGAGTACATTTCTTCTTTGATTTGCTTGCTCCCAAGTGACGGACATGAAGCACTATTATATCATTACCGACTAACTAAACAAACACTAAGATATTCGAGTCCATATCCAGCTACCATCCCACCCGGACGATATTTGCGCAACTCAAAAAACTGCTGTCTTCCACCTGAAAACCCCCAAAATCACGCACGCCGATCCCCACCCAAAGGAACTCCTGATCTGTCCCGCATGCAGCAGCGCAGAGCCATCGCCGACGCGTGGGGTCCACCGGGACAACGAGGACCCCTGCGTAATAACCCGGGAGTTCTCACAAAGAAATGTAACTTTTCCCTCCTCTGCCTTCCCCTCGAAGCCTCGAAGGTAACGGATGAATGACGGGCTCGATAAATAAATCGGGGCCTGAAGCGGCGAGGCCTCCTCTTCCCCTTCACGCCACCTCACCCCACCCCTGCCACCGTCGACGCAGTGCACCGTCCTCCGACTCCAGAACTCTGCTCGGGTAGCCCGTGCCTCCGGTCGCCTCGCCCTAGGGTTCCGGCCGCTTCCGCCGCCGCCGCCGCGGGCTCGCCGCGGGCTCGCCTCGCGATGTCTCGACAGTTCGCGCCGCCGTCGTTCAGCGGCCTGCCGGTCCACGACGCCCGGGATCTCGTCATCAAGGTAGTTCTCCCGTTCCCTGGCACACTGCTGTTTATGTTCCGATGTTTGATCGGGGCGGGTTAGGAGGGGAGTTGCTGCTGCGGTTTTATCCCCTTCTCGCGTAGGGTTTGGGGGTTTCGTCCTCGCGAGTCGAGTAGGGTTTTTGCGGATTGCGAGGTTTCGGAGCGATCTGTGCGGAGTATTGTTAGTTTGTTAAATTAAGTTGTGTTTAGTCGCATGATTCTGGATACTGGCATCGGGGTTCGGGGACCTTCCCTCCTCGTTTGAGGTGTGGGTGTAACAGATGGCCGGTCCATCTGTCTGCCTGTCGAAAGCAGCACGGATTTTGCTTATCGGGTGTATCTGATCTCAGATCGCTTTGATCTTTCGGCATTGTAGAAGCATTGCAAAATTTCAGGGACAGGTTTTGCGGTGACTTTCATATTCAGATAAGTGTAGGCCTATTTCTGCATGTATTAATATTAAGATACTTCATGTTCGTATTTGATACTAGTAGAGTACCTTAATATACGTTGCGAAATGTTTCTGTCAGTGTGTCATCGACCTGCATACTTAGTTATCTTAGCTGTGGTAGTGTGACTTTTCGTGTGTGTCGTCTTCCAACATCCTATACAGAACAACATACCCTGTCCACTTATAGGAAAACTCTCGAGCAATAGTATGTATATTTTCATGTGGCTTTTCCGTTTACCCCCGGTTGATGTTTCAGGTCAAGTATGGTGGCACTCTCAAGCGGTTCAATGCTTGTGTGAATGGTTCGCAATTCGATTATAATCTTGCTGCCCTTCGGTCAAAGATTGCAAATGCTTTCAAGTTCAGTCCCAATGATGAATTTGTTCTCACATATACTGATGATGATGGGGATATCGTCATGCTGGATGATGATGATGATTTATGTGACGCTGCTATTGGTCAGAAGCTGAACCCCCTTAGGATTGATGTTAAGTTGAACAGCAGCAGTGCAGGGGCCAAGCACAAGGCCTCAGATTCCAGATCTATGATGTCAGCGGTAGAAGAGCAACTAGCTCAGTTGAAATCAGCTATTGATGTTCAGTTGAACAGCAGCAGTGCAAGGGCCAAGCAGAAGGCCTCAGATTCCAGATCTCTGATGTCAGCGGTAGAAGAGCAACTAGCTCAGCTGAAGTCAGTGGTAGAAGAGCAACTAGCTCAGCTGAAGTCAGCTATTGATGTTCAGTTGAACAGCAGCAGTGCAGGGGCCAGGCAGCAGGCCTCCGATTCCAGATCTCCGATGTCAGTGATAGAAGAGAAACTAGCTCAGGTGAAATCAGCTATTGATGAAGCGGTGAACTTTGTACCAGAGCAAGTTCCTGCTGTCCTTGCAAAATTATCGGCACCACAATTTGCGGAGTTGCTGGATCGATCTGCTAAACTGATAACACCCAGGAGCAGCGTGCAACCTACCAGTGGTCTTATGGACAGTTCATCTGGCTCCTCCAGTGATCATCTACATCATATGATAGAATTGCTGACTAAAAGTCGTTTATCTCAATCTGCAACTGTTTCAGGTTCACATTCCTCTGACATGCAATCCTCTAAAGCACTTGGTCTTAAGAGCGTGTTAGCTGAGGAAACCCAATCTCAAGTTGGGCAGGCACCAGGCTATCCTTCAATTGATAATCCGTCTGATTTAGGTAGTTCTGGTGGAAAATTGATCTACCCTCGCAAAAAAAGAACTGATGCCCAAAGTAAGGGGAGATCTCAGGCCCAAATCATCAGGGGGAAATCTGTCCTATCTTCTTCGGTGCCACCAGCTCCTGACACGTCTTGGTTGATTCATGGTGTTCCTGCTCCTGGTTCTGGTACTGGTACTGAATATGAACGGAACATGTATATGCCCTTTGGTGAGTCTTATGGAAGGACCAATGGTGATTCACGTTCAGCAGCCCCTCCAGCCAGAGGCCCTCAGTACTGCCGGATTCCGACCCTTGAATCTAATGGAAAGGTCAATAATAATTTGCATTCAATGCACTGTCCAGCTCCGACTGTTGAATCTAATGGAAGGATCAATGGTGAGCATTCAATATTCCCTCCGCCTAGAAGCCCTGTTTACGGTCCAGGTACAAGCCCTGGGTCTAATGAAACGATGAATGATTTGTTGTATGGCCCAGGTACAAGCCCTGGATTTAATGGAAAGATCAATGGTGGTTTGCCGACAACATTCCCTCCTGCATCTGCCTATCACTATGATCCATCTAAGTTCAGTATGCATCCATATGGGTATTATCAAGACCTACTTGGTTCATACGGTTTTGCCAGCAGGGCTTATGGTAGCATCCCACAGCCCGCAGCTCATAAATGGATAGAATGTGATGGCTGCGGGGTGACACCTATTGTTGGGCCTCGCTACAAGTCCATTGTGTAAGTATTTTGGTTTCAGTTAATCTTTTAATTGTGTTCCGGAAAAGAAGTTCTTCTCACATGCTTTTTTCTTTGCTGGCAGTAAAGACGACTATGATCTATGTAGTGATTGTTTCTCCCTCGCGGGCAATGAGGCTGAATATACCAGAATAGATAAGCCGATGTTAGTAAGTGAAAGATTGAGAGGCGTTGATAAGGTGACCATATCGGTGTACTCATACTCATGATTAGATAATTCAAGTGAGGTAGTAAACTTGATAATTTCAACTTGCTTTTGTTTTAATTCTCAGAACTTGAGGCTCCAACTTGACTGCCGCTTCATCAAGGATCTCACTGTACCTGATGGAACTGCAATGGCGCCATCAACTCCCTTTCGTAAGATATGGTGCATGCGTAACAGTGGATCCACTGCATGGCCTTTCGGGACCCAGCTTACCTGGGTTGGCGGGGATCAGTTTGCTCGCCAGAGCTCAGTGAAATTGGCGGTACGTACTAGTAGCAAATACTAACAATCACTGTACATCTAATTTATTTTCTAATTTGTTGTGAATGTGAGATGTCATGAATGCATCTCAGACCACATGAGAGATATAACTTGCGTTTAAACTTCTCAGGTTCCAGAGTTCGGATTTCCTGTGGGTGGAGAAATCGATGTTTGTGTAGATTTTGTTGCGCCTGCGAAACCTGGTAGGTACATATCGTACTGGAGATTGACGTCGCCAGATCTAGTGAAGTTTGGTCAGCGAGTTTGGGTTCTTATTCAGGTTTTTACTTGGCCCTTACTTTGCTCCTGCCCTTTTCTGCCCTGTTCCTTTTCTTACAATTGTTTGCGTGTGCAGGTGGAACAGCCTGCTCAAACCAGTGGCAAGAATGGTACTGCTGAAATTAACTTGAACTTGCCTGCAGACGGCAACCCTACAACATCGAAGCCTTTCATGGTATAGCTTCACTAGACCGTAGAGTTATCTTTGCCTGTGGTGTGCCTCGTTTGTTTTCTTATCTGATCATTTGCATGCTGTGTCCATATGCAGGCTGAACAGCCTATCCAGAGAAGTGGCAGTAAGCAAACCGTGGGCATAAACTTGAACTTGCCTGCAGAAGGCATCACTGCAACTTGGACAGATTCTGCATCAGACACGGACAACGATGACGGAGACAGAATCGCCTATAGTGATGCTTTTGGCGCACTTAGTTCTCAACAATGCAAGGGATCCAAAGCTGTTGGAAGTGTTACGCCCTGTGCACCTACACCTATAGCAGTTGAACCAATTCAAGTGTCCATCACTGATCCTAACACTACATCTGCTGGAGCTATAGCGATGTCTGCTAATGTGCCTGCGTCTGAATCAGCACCATTGCCAGAACCTATCAGTGTGCCAGCGCCTTCACCTGCAGCTACTCTTGTTAACTCACATGCAACACCTGTTAGCGTGCCTGCTGCACCTTCCCCTGATGAAATATTCACCGACATGGAGGAAAAGCTTTTGAGGGAGCTGGCAGAGATGGGCTTTGGGCAGGCTGATCTAAATAAGGAGGTACTTAGGCAGAATGAGTATGACCTTCAGAAGTCCATCGACGATCTGTGTGGCTTCCATGAGTGGGATCCACTCCTTGCGGAGCTGAAGGAACTGGTAAGAACCACAACTGAACCTGTGTAGCAAAGATCTCCCTGAACCTTAGGCCCTTCTTAACGCTTATACCTATAGGGTTTTAATGATGACACAGATATAAAGGAGGTGCTCGGGATGGACGCTGAAGGAAGCATCATGAAGCGTGTGGCGATGAACCTTCTGTCCAGGGAGAAGGACCAGTGATGGCTTGCTGCGTTCATCCGGTTGGAGTGCTGATGCCTAGTAGTAACTACCCCTTAGTATAATGCTTGAATAAACTAGACGAACTGAAGTGTGACGCTGCATAATGCAGTGGTATGTAGCCGGCAACCCCGTAGTCTGGCGTTCCTGTGACTTGTGTGTGGTACACCGTGGGTGTGCCGTTTGTGTAAGCAGGTACCTATCAGGTGAACTGCGGTTTATAACTTTATATGCATGCCTATGTTAATATTCGTTGCTATGTTTCTCGATGAAATGGTTGATGTAGCGGATACGTCAGTAGGCTGATTTTATATATTCCTACAAAAATAGTGGCATCTCAATCATATAGTACTACATTTAATTAAGTTTCACTAGCATGAGAGGTTGATCTCAAAGAAGTCGAACTAATGTAAAAAGGGAACTTTGAGGCTGTTCTTAGAGAAGTTGAACTAACAATCAGGAGAGATTGTTCTCAAAGAACCGACGAGAGGGCTGTCCTACAACCCCAGAACCCCCACGGTGGTGTTGCATCCCTGACGAGAGGGCTGCCTTGCTTTCCTTCAAGAAGGGCATCACGTGCAATAACCGGACTAGCCCTATTTCAAGCTTCACACTCACAATCCAAATCTACAAATATACACACGCGCGTGTGCGTGTGCGCGTGCGCGAGCCTGTGTGCGTGTGCGTGCGTGCGTGTGTGTGTTTTATTTGTATTTTTATTTTATCTTATGAACGAGACATGTATTGTTGTGCAAAAAGTAAATTCGGGCAAAACTTGCAGCATACTCACGATAAGCATTTATAGTAAGCCGTTTATATAATTTTTGGCTAAAACGTGCTAATAATATCAAGAGAGATCGGGATAGACCAAATTTTATATGAGAGGAGTCTTTAAAGAGAGATCTAAGAGTATCACCAAAGAACTACTCCCTCCGTTCACAAATATAAGATGTTTTAGCTTTGTGAAGCTAAAACATCTTATATTTCTAAACGGAGGGAGTAGTTATAAACAAAGCTACGTGAAAGCTTATTACCCGTATGTCAGAACCATGAGTTGGTTGTGAGATTTTATGAATTTCACCTCTAGCCTACTCAACTTGTTTGGGACTAAAGACTTAGTTATTGTTGTCATCAAAGAACTAGTTATGAACAAAGCTATGTGAAAGTTTGTTATCCATGTGTCAGAACCATAAGTTAGTTGCGAGATTTCGTGAATTTCACCTCTAGCCTACCCAACTTGTTTGGGACAAAGACTTTGTTATTGTTTATTGTTGTTTAATCCTGGTCAACGGTTGAACCCTACAACAACAACTTACGAATCAATGATGTTCTATGCACAGGTGCCCATCGTACAGGTGAGAGTTAAATGTCATTGTGTGCAGCAACACTAGGGTTAACTCACAAAGGAACCTCCGCAACTTCTCTAGGCTTCGTTGCATCTTGGTTACGAAGATATGTTTGCAGTAACACGTCGCTTTAGCAAGCAAAGTGCACACCTTGCGTTGCAAATAACAAATAATAGTATGCCTCACACAAGTTTCAGCTATATTATTGGACAATATCACAACTGGAACCTTCGATGTAAAAGACCCTCAGGTGGAGTTAAAATCGGAAAATAAACACGAGAGCCTGCCTCGGAGGACAGGGCTTGTATGCATCCCTCTGAGTCACCAAGAACACAAAATGACTTCCAGGTCAGGAGTTTTGTAGTATATGTACACATATGATGCTCAATCACCATGCAAATTGAGCTTTCAGAACTGCTGATCCAGGATAGCATCTTTCTCCGACTTGTTCTGGCCACCGCTGACATAGCCAACAAGGCTCCCGGAAACGTCCGAGACCCAGGAGACACTGCGCGCTAGCCAAGCCTTGGGAGTAGACGCCTGCGGGCTCTCTGCTGCTGCTGCTGCTGCCATGCTCTTCTCCTCTTCCTCGAGCAACACATCAAGCCACTTCTTTGACATGTATTCTTTCACCGCATCTACACCTTGGTTCACGATCTCTGCTGGCGGCATGGCCAGAGGATTCTGCTCCAGGTTGAGCTTCTCAAGCTTATCAAGGCGGCCAAAACTGTCGGGAAGAGCATGGATCTGGTTGTTGCTGAGGTCAAGCTCACGCAGGTTCAGCAGATCGCCAAATGAGAAAGGGAGCTCCTTCATGTCACTGAAGTTGCTGCTCAGGTTGAGAATTTCAAGACTAGAAAGTTTCCCTATGGCAGATGGCAGACCGCACAGTTCATTGAAATGAGCATCCAGGAGGTATAGTGATTGCATCTCACAAATAGATGATGGAAAAGATCGTAGCTTGTTCATGTGGACCCAGAGCCTTTGCAGATTAACCAATTCATAGCCAATATTAGTTGGCAGATAAGTGAGCCCATTGTAGCTTGCATTGAGCTCAACCAGCGACCTATAGTATGAATTATCAGTCTCTTGAATCGCGTTAATTAACAAACCCAGGGGGGAGCTTGAGGAGTAGTATCTACCTGCATTTTGAGATGCTATCTGGCAGAGTTCTCAGCTGGTTAGTCGACACATCTAAAATCTTCAGATTGGATAGTAATCCAACAGTATCAGGAAGAGACACCAAGGCATTAGAAGCAAGACGGAGCTCTTCAAGATGTTCAAGCGCTCCTATAGCATCTGGAATAACCTATAAGCACAGTAAATCCACCGATAAATTAGGAAACAACAATAGAATACCAAAGCTAACAAGCGATACAGAAACCTTGTGGTTGTCGGGGAATTATAACCGGACAAACGAATCCGGGTTTTAAGGGCTAAGAAAGAAAATAGGTGTTTTAAATTAGCATGTGTTGTGTCTGCTATTACATGATCATTATGAATCACAAAGTTCAAATCGTATAGATCAACAGATATAAACATTAAAAGTAAGGGCAAGCTATATGTACTGTAAGCAACAAAATTCTTAACAGAAGTAGTTTTCACTGCCTTAACCTATGGCTCTCCAGATTTCAAACAGGAACAAATCAAGCCAGCATACTCTTACCTCCTAACTCCTGCATATTTGGTATTCTGTTTTGCAAAAACTTGGATATATAATGACAACATGCTAGTTGTGACTCCCAGATGACTCAACACTAGTGCATGTGTAGCCTGAACCAAATCAATGATTAAATCAAAGCTAATACCACACCGCACTTCAATGCATCCTTGCATAACTACTAACATTTCTCCATCCTACTTCGTATATTAATTTTCAGTGGTGCATCCTAATTCCTAAGCACATAAAGCATGAGATAACTTGTAGCATATCGGCTAAACCAGAGTATACAGCCTCACCTTCATACCTAAGTGACAAGTGACAGATCAGTACTTGTATACAGACTTACTCTTCGTATCAGGCATACAGAATTAACAAAATCTACCATACTTTACTGACAAATCTTTTTCGTGAATAAGCAGGAGATCTGCCTATCTTTGTGTGATGAAGCTTATTAAGAGAGTTAATTAGGATCAGCGCCAAACAGCCACCTAAAAACACGCAACACTCACCATCAAGGAAGACAATCTCAAATGTCATGGCACCAACGACACGACACACAACCAACAAGCGCTGCCGGCGTACAACAGTAACCAGCAAGCCTGCCGGCCACCACCGAGATCACCAACCCACAGCACCGAGAACACACTTTACTGACAAATCAGTGCCCAAACTACTGAGTGGATGCTTCAAATTCTGTACTAAATACTTCCAAACTAGTATTTAGCACACAATTCGAAGCATCCACTCAGGCAAAGACTGTGTAAGGTGTGCACACAAACAGTGCCTACTCCTTGAACCAAAACTAAAGTACAGCATATTATTGTGGCTCATCCAATAATATGTTATTATCGTATAGTGGATGTAAATGAACAGATCTAAACATACGAGATGGCATGTTTCTCACCTGCAGCTGGTTGTGCGAGACGTCGAGCACGCGTAGGCCCTGGATCCTTCCTAACGCCTCGGGAAGGTACCGCAGCTTCCGATCCACAAGGCGCACGGTCTCCACCGGTTTGCCCTCCTCGGCCTGCTTGAGCACGGCGACGATCTCCTCCTGCACCGCCGCGTCCCCTGCCTCGGCACCCGCCGCCGATTCCTCCTTCCCGTCGGCCTCCTCCAGGTCCCGCCCCTCCATCGCCGTGCGGTACACCTTCTCGAGCCTCCCCTCCGCCTCCTGCAGCAGCAGCTCGTACGCGTCGTGGGTCTCCTCGAGCTTGACCACCGCGCGGCAGGCGTCGAGGTCCGCCTCGATGATCCGCTGCGCGCCGTCGCCGGCGGCGGTGGTGGCGGCGATGAGGGCGCGGGAGGAGTCGACGAGCTCGTGGTCGGGGCGCGGGCCGAGGTCCTGGAGCGCGGAGCGGGCGGCGGAGACGTCGGCGACGGCGCGGGACATGGCGTGGAGCACGGAGGGGTGGCGGAGGCCCGGCATCCGCTCGACGAGCTCGAACTCGCCGAGGGAAGGCGACCGCGGGGTCGGCGGCTGCTGCTGCACGTGCGGCTGCTCGATGTCGAAGTCGCCGCCCGGGGCCGGCCTTGGCTTGGCGGCGAGCGTGGGGATGCGGGAGAGCACGTAGGACAGGATCGGGTGGGACTGCGGCGCCGGATCCATGGCGGCGGCGGCGATTCGGGGCGGAGGAGGCGGGGATCGGAGGAGATGAGGAAGAGGGGGCAGGGTGGAACTGGACTGGACTTGATGCTGTTTTATGTAGGCTTTGAAAAGGCGGAGGTGCGCCTGCGCCTGGCCGGCAGATTTGTGGGGATTATTTTGGGTCAGAATCCATATCCAGATCTCTAATTCAGGGTGGACGTACGTTTACTACCGAACGGTTTCTACTGATTCTCGTTCAAGAAACAGTCAAGAGGAACTTTCGCGCAGGTTATTCTTCCTTTCTCTGCAAGTCAACACTCACCGATTGGCTAATGAACACAATTTTCGTCCCCCCGAAAAGTTTATACCTATCTTATCTTTTGCCAAGCGTTGGCTCTTTTAGTTTCAAAAAAAAATTGGCTTTTTTTTCAGACTACATCTTATTTCTCCTCTTTTCAACTCGGTCTCCAAATGGACTAATTATTTATCTAAGAAAACAATGTACTCTGAAAATTTTTCACTGTCGATGTGCAGTGGTCTACCTCAATCCAACAATCCCATGGTCGGGTGTGTTACCAGTTCTACAGAAGCCAGGTCGTAACATGTTATCTATACCACTATATAGTGTACCAATAGCACAACATATCAATCGTTGGATCTTTATGATCTGATGGCTCTCATTAACTGATTTGAATTTGAAACAACGTGGTGTAACACTTGCCGTTGGATCTACCAAATCCTATGGTCTATATTCAAGGGATTCGCCTTGGAGTCCACTATCGACTGCCTTTAGAGCATCTCTAGCCATGAACCCGACGAGGCCCCCGACAGCCTTTTTTTTCTTCATCCGGACGGCGAAAAATGGCCCAGTCGCACCCCCGGTTCCTCGTTTTCTCCCGGATTTGGGCCTTCATCCATCCGACGAGCCTAGGCCATCTCCGGCCCCCCGGGGCGCACTCGGAGACTCCGGACGAGAGAAAAGCTGGGGACGGGCCCGCTCTGTCGACGAGAGAACACGTGAACCCTACTATCTGGTCGCAAATCCCCCTCTCCCTCCTCTCATTGCTCTATCGCCGCTGGCACCACCCCTCTCCAATCCGCCGGCCGATTGCCTACACTCCGCCATCCCTCCTCCCACTAGCCTATATTCCGCCGTTCGGCGTGCCGTCTGGCTATATTCCGCCGTCGGGCAACTCTTCCCATCGCGCCTCATCGACACGCCCTGCAGGTGTTCGTCCATTTGCCTGACTGGACATGGACTCGGACGACGAGGAGGAGCAGATGTTCGCCGAGATTTTTGAAGAAGAGATGGCAGCCGCCGCCCAAGACGAGGAGCATATGTTGATCCTAGCTTGCATGTCGGCCTTATACGCGGAGACGGCCATTGGTCGCCGTGGTAGGTCGGCACTAGGTCATCGAAAGTGCAAGCTGAGGCAGCGAATGGAGGGCTACTGCATACTCTACGTCGACTACTTCGCCGACTGGAAGTTCGGCGCTCCCCACGCCAAAGTTTCGTCCAATCCGGTGCAATTTAGCGCCGGATTTGACCGTGGGGAGAGTGTGAAATGGGAATAAAAAACGATGTGCTGAGCTGGCCATGCTAAACAACACAGTAGAGACTAGAAGTATCTGGAAAGTAGAAGCATGGAGCTAGCAGCGCTAGGTTGGAATGTTCAAACAATATGAGAAAATTAAAATTTCAATATCTTTATTTTCTTAACGGAATGACGTAAGTCTGCTTACTACACCATGCGATCGAGAACCCAAGAATAGAGATTATGGGAAAGAGTGTGAAATGAGTAGGAGCGTAAGAAAGTAAAATAGTATTACATCAATTTTTTCCATATATTCCAAGTTTGAATTTTGAAAGTAAAACGTAAGAACAAATGTTGCTCCTCAGTCTTAATACATACTCCATAACAAAAATTGTTGCTCTATTATGATTTTATTCGTATGCAAAAAAAAAACATCGACGGGTTACTTGAAAATAGAAACCCCCTTTCGAAAATTCCATGATAAATTTATCATAATATGATGCTTTACTTCTAATCTTAACGGTTTAGCTTTGCACTTATACATAATAACCTGACATGCAACGCATGTACAAATTACTAGTTACCTAAAATGCGACATGCTATCAAGTAACTAATTTGTCATTTATTAGCGGTCATCTGGTAAAATGTGATATGTTATCAAGTGATTAATTTGTCGGCCGAGCGTTGTTGGGATTGTTCAGTATTTTATCTGATCTAAAAGCACATACAATAGGGTGATGTTAGCCTTTCTTTACGACTACTACATTAGATTTTTTGCGTAGTTGGAGGAGAGAATGCATCAGAGAAGGTTGTCTTCCCTTAGCTAAGGATAACCTCTTATGAAATAAGAAAAGAATATTTTCTGTACCATTATCTTTCCTTATCAATATAATTTCTTACTCGCTCCGAACCATATTACTTTGTACTAAATCAGCGACAAGTAATATGGGTTAGAGGGAGTACTAAAATTTGATTCTATTTATTGCTAGGGATTATTGCAATAAGAGATAATGCGTTGTATCAGTTATATTTATCGTCTTCTCTAAATGACGTGGAGCGTTAAGAGAAGGCGTGTCTTCTCTACCATTTTATGGTTCGACAATGTGCAAGAAACATGCCGAAAAGACATTGAAATATCTTTCGGTGTTTTGCAAGCTCGGTTTGCTATTGTTTGTGGCCCGACTCGTATTTAGGATAAGAAAACCCTCAACAACATCGTGATGGCATGTGTTATTCTTCACAGCATGATCATCGAGGATTAGAGATATTTAAATTTGGAGTTCTTTTACGACAATGTTAATAGACGTATGAAGCCACTAAGAAATCTGAATCGGGTCCAATCATTTCTGCAAACATACGGTGAGATTGAAGACTCTGGGCCCATTGGCAGCTTTAGAAGGATCTCGCCAAGCACCACTGTCGCCATCATGGGGAGTAGTTCCCATTGTTTCATTGCATCGTCCTTCTATTTGTATGTGTGACCTAAACTATTGTTTGCATCCGAACCATTCGTTATTACTTAATTATTTAGGTTTTAACTATTCATGTAATTTGAATTATTCTAATCGTATATGATGTTGTAAACACTTAAGACTTTAGTTTATCGTTCGTTTTATTTGATTTTATTTATGCTATATGAGAAATGCAATGTTATAGAATGCTAAAACCCTAGTTTATGGGGTGGAGCAGGCTTCGCCGGAACATATACCGCAATCACAAACTACGAAACGGAGTATTTAGGTTTTCCTGTTGACCATTGCGAGATCTGTTCTGCCGCAGCTTTTTCACTCTTTACCTTTTCAGTCTGTAAAACGTATGTATTTACCATGCCCTTTATCCGTGTTTTTAAGGGCGCGGAAATATCTCATCCATGAAAACAAAAAAGCGATCCTACCCGGTACTATTTGCGTCACTGGGAAAGACCCTGCTCTGTGCTGCAGGAGGAGATCCGACCATGCCGGCATCCCGCCACGAGGGTACCCCACGCTCGGCGCGACCGAAGCACGGCAGGGGCAAGTGCTGCTCACGTTACGCACAATGTCACCCGATCTGCCCGAACGAGCCACGATAGGAGATGCTGGCGCACGACGCCGCGCACCGATTCCCGCATGCCACATGCCAGTGCCACCGCGACAGACAACGTTGTCGAGCCACGGCCGGCGCGCCTCGCGTCGATCTGCAAAGGTCGGCAAGAGCTGATTCCACTTCTTCGACGATATCGCGCAGCACATCCATCTTGAACAGAACTTCTCCGCGACATACTTTTCCCCCACAGAAGATTTCCTCCGCTCTTTTTATTCACTTGTATAAGTTTCTATACAAGGTATTGACCGGTACTGTTTGTTAGCGCATTGCTCTTACCGTGTGTTACGTCTCTGTCAGCTACCAAACGAAAAGGCTAACTATCGACTATTAGTAACTATAGAGCTAGGCTTCACGCTTTGCCGGAAGATGTAGAACAAAAACGCCAGACCCTCCGGCAGCCCACAGATAGCTTAGCTTAGCCCGACATGGCCGACGCGATCTCCTTGCCGGCCACCTCGAGGACCTCCTTCGCCCTATGCGCCAGCTTGTCGCAGACGTTCCTGGCGATCCTCTTCTGGAACTTGCTGCTCTTGAGCCACTCGATCCCCACCAGCACCTCGCACCGGCAGCTCGACGCCACGCTCCGGATGTCGTACCGCAGATGGACCTGCAACAGCAGTTAACCTGTCACATAAGTCCCCCGTCTTTTGCCTAACCCACTCTCATCCACTGCATAAGACAAAGCCACATGACACGACATGGTGGTGGACTCCGCACCCGGAAGTAGTCGCCGAAGGGGACGTTCTGCAGCGTCATGACGTCGTACACCGTCCACCCGTCGCCGTCCTCCGACGGCGACTTCAGCTGGGTGCTGGCCACCTCGCCGCCGAAGATGGACATGTAGCGGTTGAACTTGTAGCTGGCGTGCCGCTCCAGGACGCCCGGCTTCGTCTCCTCCCACCGCGTGGCGGTGTAGTCGAGGCACCCGACCCTGATCATCGTTCTCGTCTCCAGGGGGCCGCCGTCGAACACCCCCATCAGCAGATTTGCCTGCAGTACACGGGCAGACAATGAACATACGGTCGCTGCGTACACAAGGCATACTGACAAACCAGACTCGACTCGACTAGCAACAACGTTGCCACATAACAATATAACCCCAAGCGACTGTTTGCTCACCGTAACATATATACGATATTCCAGCTAAAAAGAATATCTATGTTATTAAAGGGCGACGGTTATCGATTTTCAGCTGTCTAAATTTATTTTAATATTTTTCAAGAAATTTTAACAACAAGTGAGCAGAATGGATAATAGTATGTGTTGGATAATACTGAGATTTTCGCATATATCTGAACTTTCCTGAATCTATACCTTTTCTCCACAAGTTAAGGAACATGGCATATATACTCATGCTACTTTTGAATCAAAGATAAAGAAACGGCGAGTTTTAATTTTATAGACGAACATTCTATTGATAGGGACTAAGATCTTATCTGAATAAAAGATAAGGGTAAGGAATAAGACCAACATATCCAATCCTATCAGCAAGAGAAAGAAGTAACGAGAGCAGAGCATAAAGAGCTCACATCAATAGGATGTTCCACTGTGTACTCCTTTGAGAGGTTCACATCTCCAATGCTCAACACAGACTGAACGTCATCAAGATCATCGTAGCTCTCATCCTCTTGATCATCTTCTAGCTTGGCCCTCTGTTCAATAGCTGACGACTTTGTTTTCCACAGACCAATTATTGTCCTACAAAGAAATATTAGTATTTTTTCATGAGTCGGGGCATCTTTATTGTAACACCGACAAAAGTATTGGAAGATACAAACCTATTAGCCTTGCTAAACGATCCAAAAGAATGGAACTGGAATTTCAATCTCCCCTCTTTATCTTGCGATTTGGCACCATTCTTCGCATCAAGCCCGCGACCACTCTTTAACGTAAACACCAAAGATGGAGTGCCTACTGTTGTGAAAGATGGAGGTGATACTTCGACTTCTTCGACATCGTCCCACAGAAAGAAAAATTTCGTTTTATGCCCAAACAAATTGGCATAGAAACCAACTATTCTGGCTGACAGAAAAAGCCTTCCCTGTAGCAGCAGCAACAACTAAAAGTGAATATTTTCATGACCAATATAACAGCAATGTTCACTAAGAAATGTGTTTCGGCTTTCACATATAAAATGCTATGCTTATTTCATAGCAAAGCTTCCAACTGAACTAACGTATCTAAAAATCTTTCACAACTAATATGACATTTTTTACACCTAATAGTAAAACCACAAAACAAAGTGAATTCAGGGAGCCAAAAGAAAACTTATGGGGACTCTTAACAACTTTACCTGCAACGGCAATTTCCTTTTTAAGGAGCATCCGTAATCTGCTATAAGGAACTCTTCGTGCGGCAAACTGAAAAGCTTCTGGAATGTTGAATTTCTGTGCGGTGACCGAACATGTAACTGCAATATATTTATGTGAATACTCGGATTGTCAAAACGGTGACTAAATAAGGACATGTGTGTATAAGTTTATCGAACAATACCTTCTTACCAACTTCCTTCTCCATCTTATTAAGATACTCTCTCATTGATGCCTCGGGTCCTCTAGTATTTTCAAGAAAAATTCTCAAATGTAGCTTACTCTGGCATGTCTGAGCTAATTTCCCCTCCAGTGGTACCCATATGTCTGCTAGTTCTGTTGATGTGTGTTTAAGAAAGTTAACTTCTGCATGTCCCAGTGAGATTGCCAAGTCGAATGGGCCATCAAAATTGAAAACCTCAACATCCAACATAGCAGGTGGCTCTTCCATTGCATCAAACTCCATTATCTCTGCAGCAATCGTTCAGTTTGTCAGAATTCAGAACTCAATTAATCATGCATCACACAAAGTACCAAGGTTTTCCACACGTTTGCATTGGCTAACATGTTCTTTATTTAGATAATGTGTGCTCAGTGCTCACAAGTGAAATATACTAACCGTTCCACTGCGGTTCCTGAGTCTGAAGTTGAACAGAGCTTGATCTCGTTATGCCATTACAACTGAACACAACATAAGGATCCACAGATCCACAAGAAACAGGCGGCAAGCTTGTAGCCTCTAACAGAGCTACAGTTAATAGCCAACCGTCACCATTTGCCTTAACCCCATGATCACCTCCTTTGAAAAAAAATTGTCATATTAGTAAGGAACAAAATTATGACATGGACGAGCTCGGTTGTGTGGTGCATGAGAGATACAATAGCTGCAACGTTAAAACAGAGTATATACCTCGTTGTATTCTGGCTTGTACAAAATGAGATGCCATATTCAGTAAGCGCTCCATCTGAAGAGCTAGTATAGCAGACGTGATCAGCTCTCCAAATGTGTCAGGTAAATCTAGACCCCTGAACTCAAGACCCATAAGTGGGCCTGGTCTAGACAAAAGGATGTGCACAAGAACATACACTGCCATTATCACTGTCGAGATCACGGTAAAATTGCAAAAATACTTGTAAGCAAGTCTTATATGAGACTGATGATCCGTTTGCAGTGGTGCCAACAACTGCTCCTTGTCCATCCCTGCAGAATTAGCCAACTTCACATGCCGACACAGAATTTCTGCAAAACTTTCGAAATTTTCTTCGAGTCCATCCTTAACTCTTCCCTCAATCACAGTTTTTATCAGGGTACTCTGAAGAAACTCCAGATTGTATGATACAGTCAGACGTGTGCTCTCTTCACCTGACGATAAGTCAGGGCACTGAGTTATCTTGTAGAGTAAAACAACCTCAAAACAGTTCCCATATGGAACCTCAGGTGTACGAACACGAGTCATGACCGCAAAACTCTTGCCATCAGCTTTAAGATATGTCTGTTCCTCAATAGTTTTGATATCTTTCATAAGCCTCGTTCCGCCCTTGGTGTACCGACATGTCCTGGTTAAGCTAGGTGGATCCTGGCTCTTCCATGTCCACGGCTGTTCGTCGTAGTCCGTAGTTCCCTGCAGCTCACGCAGGTCTTTGGAGAACTGGGAATCAGGCCCAAAGAGAAGCGAGTTCAGATCCTTCGATTCCACGAGGTAAGTGTGGTCAAATATTGTGCCGCCACCGAGATCATCCGGCATGTCCGGTGTACTGCTTCCTGACTTCATGGTCTCCATTGCTTCTTCAAAGCTTGCATCGGGAATTGATGGTTCAGCGTCACTGTCATGTGCACTCTTTGCTGTCGCTGCACCACCAGGTTCTATCAGACCATCGTCTTCAGAAACTGTATTGGAACTTGCTTGTGATGAACGGTCAGAATTATATAAATAAGTTTGTGCCACTGCAGAGCTCCTGGGGGAATCAACCATCACACTGTTTGGACCTGAATTTTCCCTACAAGTTGATCTCTCAATTTCAACATCAGTGCCACTCCTGGAGCTCGAACAGGTAGACGAGTGGATGAATGTACTGTCATTGTTCTCCTCATATAGTGAAATTGTGAGAAGGATTTTCCCTGGCAGGCAGACATGCAAAAAATCATTATGGATTGATCATTACCAACAAAGATGGTAAAGAAACGCAATCATCACACAAGGTATACTCTGAAAGTCTGAATATCTAGAATTCCAGACCAATATGGAACTGTTCGTGTAGCGTCTGAAAACTACCACTACAGATTACAGTTTACAGCAAGGCGTCAAAGCAGAAAAGCCGAGCCTAGCGACATGATTGTTCTATCACCACTACAAACCCCAGACAGAGCCCAGTGGAGTCGATTCGGCGCGCCGTCTCTCTCACCGAGAGGGAGACATCAAACTGCAGCAACCGTTATGCTGAGCCAACTCAGGAGGTAACACTTTGGAGTGACTTGCCAAAGCTTCTATTGACTTCGTGAGAGCGTGCTAATCGATTCGGCTGAGCTTGCGTACGCCATCTTGCAAAGGCTAAACAATACTACTGCGGGTGAAGCTTCGCCCAGAAGTCCGCCCTCACGCGCCGAGGGCGACCGACCATGCCGTTCCGGGACGAATTCACCCAGCTCACGGCAAGCAACAAAGGGTAATTTAGAGAAGCGAAAATTCGTGCACGCACCGCAATCCGCCGCGGCACCGGCGCGTCCCTTCCGGCGGTGCTTGGGCCGCAGCGCGAACCACGTCGGCAGCACGGAGCGCGTCCCCCCGTCGCTGGCCCCGGAGGCCGCCGCCTGCGCGGCGGGCGGCACCGGCAGCTTCACCCTGCCCACCACCTCCCTCCGGCCGTCCCGGCGCCGCGCCACCCCGACCTCCACCACGTCGTCCTCCGCCCCCGCCGCGAGCACGAACTCCTCGTTCCACGCCGCCGCGCCGTCGGCTGCCGGCACCACCGCCCGCGTCCGCGCCCTCTCCCTCCCCACCTTCACCCTCGCGTAGAGCCCGCTGTCGCCGTGGCCGTGCGGGTGCGGCGGCGCAACCGGGAGGCCGCGCGCCTCGAGCACGCACACGTAGAGCCGCATGGTGCGTGGCGTGGCGAGGTGTCGCTGACAGCGAAAAACGGTAAGATCAAAAGCGGTAATGGGGAAGGTGGAGGGGGAGGTTGGTTTTGGTTTAATCTGGAGGGAGGTGGTGTGGGTTTGGGGCTTCGGCGGGCTGGCGTGGTGACGTGGGGGCACGCGGCGGGAGGAGAGGGGCGACACGGCGTGGAGGGGAGTGGGGGTTGGGACGGGGGCTGTCCGCGCTGGCCTGCTGCTGGAGCGCTTGGGTTTGCGTGGGAAGGGGAGAGTTGTCAGCTGCCACGGCCGACGCGACGACGACGGCTTGGATCCGGGGCGGCTGGGACTCTTCGTTTGCTCGCTATTTATTCTAGATCGCCTAGCCTGCGTCATGGCATGGCGAGGCTTATCGCCCAACATGGTTTCCATAAATGGTGATGGGTTCCCTGCGAACCGCCTCGTGCTAGCCTTCATTGAGGAAAAAAATGAAAATGAAAATAAGATATACAGATCATGCAGGGCTCTCTTTTGTTTCAGGGACTCGTCCTACGAATTTTTGACATATGAGACCACCTGCGCGAGTGAAATGCTAAAAAAGACCCCCTGCGAAAAATTTTGTCAAAAAGGACCTGCTGTGGGTGGCGGCACCTCCGGGGCAGGCGACACGTGGCACCTGCCGCCATTGGCATCGCCGGCAGGCCCCTGCCGCCGTTGGCATCACCGGCACGTCACCTGCCCTGCCACCTGCCGCCAATGGGGGTGGCGGCATGGCCCCTGCCCTGCCACCTGCCGCCAGTGGGGGTGGCGGCATGCTGCCTGCCGCCACGCTGCCTCCAAGCCAGGCCACATGCCGGCGATGCCAACGGCGGCAGGGGCCTGCCGGCGATGCCAACGGCGGCAGGGGCCTGCCGGCGATGCCAACGGCGGCAGGGGCCTGCCGGCGATGCCAACGGCGGCAGGTGCCACGTGTCGCCTGCCCCGGGGGTGCCGCCACCCACAGCAGGTCCTTTTTGACAAAAAATTTCGGAGGGGGTCTTTTCTAGCATTTCACTCGCGCAGGTGGTCTGATGCGTCAAAAATTCCTCGTCCTACAAGCTTGAAATTTTTTACTATGATATTCATTGTATTGTGGGCTGCACAAAAATAATAAAAGTTTTATGCGATAAATAGTTGGCTACATGCAGATATTTTTTCAAAACTTTTAAGACTCAAAAAAATATGATTTTATTATTATTTAAAAAAACAGGATCACTGGTGCCTGTGCACCATATCTTAGATCTAGGGCACTAGTGATCTCACTGTTTCAAAAAAATTGGAAATCATATTTATGAGTTTTAGAAATTTGAAAAAATAAATTCCGAATGTAGACAATGATTTATAGTTGGAAATCATACTTTGTATTTTTGGCTGCACAAAAAGGACAAATGTGTGGACCTGAGTATATATAGTTTCAAATCTTATCACAAATTTTAATTTTTATGTAACCCGCAATACAAAGAATTTGACAAAAAAATAATTCATACTTGTAGGTTACATTATTGACTATGTATGGAGTTTTTTTTTTCATATCTTTTTCTAAATTTGTAAATATAATTTTTGATCTTTCTTAAAACAACGAGATGACTGGCGCCGGAGAGCAAAAATAAAAACACATTCCACTAAACGGATGATGCTCGCCGGGTGGCACCTAGAGCGAGCCCCGTGTCTTGGACCCCGAGATGATAGTTAAGGGCATCTTCGATGGCTCGATGTAAACGGATTGTGGCCGTCCGATTCGGTCTGATTTTGATCAGGACTGAAAAAATCCAGCCCAGCGGCCTGACGTATTTTGGCCCTGCTATCCGTGACAACGTAAACGTGGCCTAAATTTGAATTTGAGCGCGGTTTACATCACCGCTGACTGACCGACGTGTCCGCGTGCGTCCTCCTACACCCCCACCTGGGCCTGCCCACCAGTGGCACCTAGGCCAAATGCCCCCAAATCGTTTCTCCCCTCCCCCGATCGCAGCCTTGCCGCCACCTCTCCTCCCCCCGACCGCTGCCACTTCTGCCTCCCGCTGCTGCCCCCCGAATCGTCGGGTGTTGTGGCCTGCCACCGCCGGTGACGAGGGTTAACTCGACAAATGTCCTAGATGAAGGACTTAGGATCGGGGAGATAGGGCGTCGGATGAACTCAAAGGTAAAGTTAGTCGAAATAGGTGTGTGTCGAAAGTAAACTCGAGTATTCAACCTGGCTTTCTTTCAATCTGGCCTACACCGTCCCCTCCTGGCCCCTATATATAGATGGCCAGGTCTCGAGGATCGGGTAGGGTCTGATACAAATTACAATATCGACATACGGTAAAGACTCGTACTCGACTATCATTACAATTGGGCCTAGCTTAACGGGCCTCAGGGGTACTCAACTAACGGGCTCTATTAACTATACCCTTGTCAGTAGCCCCTGAGATTCTATCAGAATTGTAGATTCGGGTTGAATCTCTAATCTTCAAATCTTCGACTTCTTCTTATCTTCAAATCTTCGACTTGGTCTTTCGACTTATATTTCATGATAATTTGCTCGCAAGGGGTATTGATGAACAAGCCTGACAACTCTGACGGATCAAGAGGTCAGTTAACTGCCGGAACAGATACTTGCCACCTACTTCAAATTCAATCCCCTTGAACTTGAATTCGGGATACCGGTCAAACCCACTCTTTTGCCGCATTTAGGACTTACAAAGAGTGAATCCCAGTGATTCTCAGGGTACCCAGTGCGTCCACCAGGATTTTCTTCGCGTCGTAGACACGGATACATACCAGCAGAGTGCATCCATGTGCGTATACCAGGCCACACAGGACGGATCCCGGGGTCTTACCTTCGTGACAAGTCACGGCATTCGAGTTGCGTTGCGATAACGCAACTCGAGAATCTTATGTCGCAGTCAAATTTTGACTGAAAATATTCGGGTTTCTTCAACCATAAAACTCGCTCCCGATGGGAGTAACACTCCTGCACTTCTCCAACTTTAATGCTTTATCAAGAAATATCGTCGGGTGCGCGCTCAGCGCTCCCGATGGGAGTAGCCCCCGAGGCTATAGTCGAAAAAGACTTTTTCGAGTATAGGCTCGAAATATAGTGTAGTCCATCATGCTTCAACTTCAAGATATTTTTAAGAACATCTTGTCGTCGAATACTAATCCACTACTTCAGAGAGAAGTTGTATTCACCATTCTTGAAAATAGTAGCCCCCATGGCTATAATTGAAACTCCTTCGTATGCAGTCTTGTGCACGTAGTTTGCACTTGTCGGCGCCATCTTTTCCTCTTTCTTATATTATCTTCTTTATGACATCAATGAGTACGTCACTCTGTACCATTGCGAACCATTGCATGGACAGTATTGTAAATTTCTTAACCTTTTGACCGTTAGTGGGCTTACCGTTTCCTATCTTTGCGCCACGTCTCAGCCCACGATCCTTCTCCCAGAAGATATATAAAGGGGATCAGTGGAGAATTTTACTGTTTACCAGCTCTTTCTCTCCGCCACCGCCGCCATTGTCGCTCGTGCTTCCTTCTCCTTTCGTGCATAGCCCCCAGGCATAGATCTGATAGATGCGCGTGAAGCACCTAGCGAGCAAGAACGCCATGGCCAAAGGAAAATCGAACGCTGCGACCAGCTGGGTGACCTCTCCCATCACGGAGAAGGAGGTGGAGAAGGCTCGGACGGACAGCCTCATCTCCGCCCAAGATTCGATCAAGTTTCCAAGCACGGAGCGGATCCCGAAGCCCCCGAGTGGTTATCGGGTAATGTTCCTCGCTTTCCTCCTCCGTGGTCTTTCTCTTCCTGCCCACGAGTTTCTTCGTGGGCTTCTCTTTGTTTACGGTGTGCAGCTTCACCAGCTCACACCTAACTCTCTTCTGCACATTGCGTGTTTCGTGACTCTTTGCGAGTCATTCTTGGGCATTGAGCCCCACTTTCTTCTCTGGAGGTCAATCTTTCGGCTCCGCCCCAATGTTGCGTTGGCTAGAAAACCCGAACTGGGCGGAGCCGTTGTTTCTGTGCGCCTTGAAGCACAATACCTTGAATTTTCTATGGCCGCATCTGTCCAAGGGTGGAGGACCAAGTGGTTCTATATCAAGGACCGCAAATCCTCTCCTGAAGATGAATACGGCCTACCTCCTTTTGATGTTTCCCAGGAGGTAAAGAAATTGGCGTCGTGGGATATGCTCCCCTCAGATGCGGAAGTCGAACAAATTCTTCCTCTTCTTTCTCGCATCAAAGCTTTAAAAGGAGGTCAAGGAGGCGCTTTGTCGGGCATTCAACTTATGGCATTTTTCATTCAACGTCGAGTTCAACCCCTACAACACCGCCTTACCAAATTTTGGAGTTACTCCGGCTTGGAAGATCCTACCCGCGTTTCTGAAGATCTGATATCGAAAGAAGATGTCGACAAGCGGGTCAGGAGTCTCACCAAGCTCACCAAGGATCACGCAGTTGCTGATTTGACTGTTGATTTCTTTGACTCCGTACATCCTCTTCCTGAGGTATATATCTGCTTACTTCGTGGCTTCTTGTCGTCGATTTTTGTGTTTCTCAAACTATTTTTTCTTTTTCCTTACTTACTCTAATAACGCCTTCGCGTGCAGGGACACCAACTTCTCCTCTCACGCCCCCCTCTTCTAGAGGCAGGGCCCCTTCCGGCTGATCTGGCCAGGTCTGTATCTGAAGCCCCCGAGGCTGATGATAATCAGGACGGAGATGATGCCGAAGAATCAGAAGAGGATACTAGTTCGTCGACATCGCTTCCTCCTGTGCGGCCTGAAGACACTGGCTTGGACAAGAAGAGGAAATGAGTCGACAAATTTGCTTCTTCGAGTTCCTCTTTGCAACAAACAGTTGCGGAGAAATCTCCTGTCTTGACAGAAGATATG
Organism: Dactylis glomerata; assembly: GCA_007115705.1. NCBI lineage: Eukaryota > Viridiplantae > Streptophyta > Magnoliopsida > Poales > Poaceae > Dactylis > Dactylis glomerata. The sequence continues at coordinate 2,667,329 of QXEO01000121.1, read as the reverse complement.
GATCTCTTCGACCTCCTGGCGTCGTAAGTATTGCATTTGAGTTCTTCATTTGCATTATTCTTGTTTTATTTCTGTAGTATGGCATATAACTGTACTTTCTCCTTTATAGAGATGACGAAGAGCCGCCAAAAGATGATTCAGCTGCTCCTTTGATGTCGCCAATGACCGATGCCGAGCCCCCTGAGCCAGTTGCCGCACCGAGGGTCACCAGGGCTTCTGTCAAGAAGGTTCCGGAAACTCGAAGCAACAAACGCCCAAAGAAGGCCAAGGAACCCGACGTTTCTCTTGAGGCCCATGCATCGACGGGTTCTCCCGACGATGTGAGTGACTCCTCTTGCTTTTCCTTTTCTTGTCTTTCCTTTGCATATACTTGTGCTCTTACACATCCTTTCTCGTAGGCATTATTGAAGAGATTTGTCGCCTTAGGCACGGAATGTGCTGGGTACCTGAGGGTTGCGAAAGCGTCCGAAGGTGCACTTTTGACGTCTAGTCACAACTTTTTCCTTGTACTTATACTTTGCTCTTATCTGATATGCTTGCCTCTTCTTCTGTAGTTGCTCTGGCGACGGCTAACGCTCGGATTGCATCGCTGGAGGCGGAGCTCCGTGCCTCACAGAAAGCTTACGATGCTGTGGCCACTGCCAAGGCAAACGCTGAGAAATCGCAAAAATCTGTGCTTGGTAAGGCGAAGAAAGCTGAAAAAGCTTTAGCTGATGCCAACAAGGATCATGCCCAGCGAGAGCAAGCCGTGGCGGAGCGTCTCCACACAATGTCCGCTGCTGCTGAAAGTAAGTGTTTCGCCTTGTCTCCTATTTTCGACTTCTGTTGCACTGTTGTACGTGCTGACATCTTCCTCCTTTTTTTTCTACCTTCTTTGTGTCATGCAGGATTTATCGGGGTATCTCCGTCGGCCCTGCATCCGGACTGATGACTCTCTGATGACTACGGTTAACCTACTCGAGGAAAACAGGATATCTATCCAGGAAACTTTCGAGTTAGTTAGCCGCATTCTATCACGACTGTTTGTCGGGTTGTGGCCGAAGAAAAGGGCAGCAGTTCCGAAGGACGACTTGAGTAATCTTGCCAAGTCCTTCGATACAACTGAAGACCCCACCCTCCAGCTGAAAGGGCTTTCTATCAAGCGTGGCGCTGAGGGTGCTATCGCACTGTCCCTTGCGCATGGTACGGACTTCGACTGGGAGAGGGTGAGCACTCCCCATGGCCGCACCCGTGACGAGATGAAGGCTTTTTTCGAGAAGGCGAAAAAGTTGGCACCTGCATTAGTGACGCTTATTTCCCCTTCGGCATCCTCTGCGGCATCTACTGCACCTCCTCCAGCGGTGGAAGATCCAGTGCCGCCATCGACTTCTGGCGAGGAATCTGCCGTGCCCTCTTCTGCCACGGAGCAAAATGCTGAGGTGGCGTAGACTCGGCTCTTTTGTATTTTCAAGTTTCTCCTTTTTTGAATGTAAAGACTTTTAGTTGCGTGCAACCCGAGAACTTTAGTCATAGGGTTGTGATCTCATGTAAATATATCTTCTTATGAAGTCCTGCGCTGCTTTTCTGAAATGTTTCTTCTTCCTCTTCTTTCGTTTTCAGTTGACGCATGTCGATGACCCTTTGACTTGCGGGCCTTCTCCTTTCTTTGTCAATACGTCCAATTCGAGGATTCCATCGCCTCCTAGTCGATGCGATCAATGCGCAAAATATTCTTCAAGGATTTCTGACCTTGAGGTTCGCTTGACTTCAGCCAAACGCCAAGCTCAGATGGCGTTTGATAAAGCTAGCAAAACTTCTGCCCTGACGAAGCAGGTATCGATTCTTGGTGATGAAGTGTCCAGCTTGACGGCAAAGATTTTGCATCACGAAGAATGCAATTCTTTTATTCTCGGTATCATCGAATCCGCCTGTGAAATGTTGCGATGTAAGTTTCCTCTCGACTTACTTTCTTCGCTTTTTGCTCTATTGTTACTTTATGATATCCTTTGCCCTTATAGGCACTTGCTTGGATTTCGCTGCCGAAGATCGTCGGGTTACCGAGCGAAGTGCGGCTCTGGAAAAGATGTCCGCAGGTGTTGAAAATTTATGGTCAGATCCTCGACGCCGAAGCGCTATTGCATTGCTTCAGGACCGTGCCCAGCATATTGGTGAGGCAGTGGATGGCTGTAGGAGAGCTCTCGTTACTATGCACCCGGTCATGCTTCCTCGCAATCCTCTGCCTGCTACTTTCCCACTTCTCCTTGACACTTTCAGATCCAGCCAGAGAATTCATCGGTTGATAGAACTGAACCTAGTGGCAGGTGCCAATTTTGCTCTTGGGTGGATACGCAAGTGGCAGCCAAGACTCAATTATAGTTCTATGTCGCTGAGCTATCCTCCTGGTGGGGCAAGCCTTCGAGTACACTTAGAGAGTACCTTGCAGCCCGCCCGACGAATTATAGCCAGGTTGTTGCAAGAAGACTCCGCGTTTTTCCGCGAGTTTCACTACTTAGACCCTTTAGATGTAGATGATTCTGACAACCCGATGTTGTAATATATTTTTGTATGTGTGTAACGCGAGAGTATTTTATTTTGTGACTTCATGACGAAAACTTGTTCTCAGAGCGTTATTGTATGACTCGTGCGTTTTGCCGCATTTTCTCTTTGGAAGACTCGTAAACTCGAATATGAGGAACGTTTTGTCTTTATTATATTTGTAATGTAAGATACATGGGGTGACCCAAAAGATCCGGCCTATGGCCCGTGTTCTGGATCTAGAGGGCATTGCCCCTGGCATAACTCGTGGCTTTTACAGCCTTATTCTTCTACTCTATTGTGCTTTTGATGCTTATGCTGTCGTAGCTTTCTCCTCTTCTCCTGTATTTTTGTCCTCTCCTGATGCTCCTACTCACGGTTTCTTCATCTCTGGCTCCGCAGCGTGTCCTTCGAGTGGTTTGATGCCTTCTGTAGTCGTGCTTTTCGCCTTCTCTGCGTAGTTGGCTATCATGCCGAAGTTTTGCGCCATTTTGTGGAACTCCCTGTCGCAGAGATCTGAAACTTCAAAACTTCCTTTCACTATAATTATTCCTCTTGGTCCTGGCATTTTAAGTACCAAATATGTATAGTGAGGTACTGCCATGAATCGCGAAAACGCGGGTCGTCCGAGGATCGCGTGATATTGAGATGGCCAGTCCATGACTTCAAAATCTAGCTTTTCTCTTCTGTAGTTTTGTCGGTTGCCGAAGCAAACGTTGAGTGCTATTCGACCCAGTGGGTAATTGGCACTTCCTGGCACGATTCCATGGAAGGAGCAATCTGTTGGCTTCAGGAACTCTAGTGATATATGCATTGCTCGGAGTGTTTTTGCGTATATCGGGTTAATTCCACTCCCTGCGTCCATGAATATTCTGTCGACATCATACGTGCCGATTTGAGCTTTGAGTACCAAAGGCGCGTTTCCCGGCCGAGGTACTGTTATAGGGTGATCCTCTCTGTTGAACTCTATCGGTTGTTCTGACCAGTGCAGATACTCTGTTGTGGCTAGAGGTGAGATGACTGCTAGGTTGACTTGTCAAGTTATGCTCTTCTCTTCTTTGTTCGACTTGGGTACAGGTTGTATCATTGCTGTGATGTGTCCTTTTGATGGAACATACCCTTCGTCATCGTCGTGTCCCTGGTTTTGCTGGTCTTGTCCTTGAGGAGCTCCATTGTTTCCTTGCTGCTTTGCCGGAGGGTTGTTGCTTCCTTCGAATCCTTGTCGCCTTGCTTCAATTTGCTTGTTTAGTGCTGCCTCTTGAAGTTTTAAGAATGTTGTGCAATCTTTCATTGCATGCCTTGATACTCGCTTCCCATCGACGAACGCTGAGTGTATATGACAAGGTCCGTTGAGCATGTCTTCTGGTGAGGGGTTGTATTCTCTGGATTCTCTTACGGGGAATTTTTTATAGTCCTCTTTTCCGTAGCTTCGATATCCTGAACTTCTCCGATCACTTCCTTGGTAGCTGTTGTCTTTGTATCCTGCGGCGACTTGGCTATGAGGGCCATAGTTGTCATAATTTCTGGACCGTCTCCTTTGACTTCCATATCTATTTCTTCTATCATCTTCTGGGGATCGCGTCCGTTTGTTGTTGCATGCGTCTTCTCCATCTGCAAATATGTTTGCTACATCCATGAGGTCTGACACTGTTTTCGGCTTGATTCTGCCCATCTCTTCGACTAGGTCCCTTCACCTTAATCCAATGATGAATGCATCTATTGCTCTTTCATCTGAAACTTCGACTGCCGAATTTTTGATGAGGCTCCATCTTTGGATGTATGCCCGCAGTGTTTCGCCGCGTTGCTGCACGCACGTTTTGACTTCTTCTATTGATGCTGGCCGTTTGTATGTTGACCTAAAGTTGCCTGTGAATTGCTTTGTGAGGTCTTCCCAGCTTCCAATAGTTTATTTCTCTAGTTTGCTCAACCATGACCTTGCTGCTCCGGTGAGGTGTAGTTGCAAACTTTGCATTGCTGTTTCTTTTGTTCCTCCTAGTATTTGCACTGCTTGTAGATAATCTGATAGCCACGATTGTGGTTCTTGTGACCCGTCATACTTTTGCTGATCGTGAGGTAACTTGAACCCCTTGGGAACTGGAGTAGTGCGAACCCTTCGGGTAAAGCACGATGCCCCCATCTCTTTCTCGTCGTCTTCATAGTCGCGTTTTTCGTTTGGTGATCGCGATCTTCGAGTTCCACCATGCTGTTTCGGTGATGGCGATCGAGATCGGTGCTTGCTGCTTCTGCGCCGAGGACTGTTGTGACGGCGAGGTGACCTTGCCTTGTGCACTTCCTTGTGGTGATATGCTTCTTCTCCTTTTGCTGATAGCTTGTGGCCCACCATGTTGAGTCCGTTCAATGCTGCTCTATGCATATGTTCCCTGGGATCTCCTAGACTTGGCCGAGTTGTAAGCAGATATGCTTGCGCTGCTACTAATGCTGCTTCAGGGGTTTTTGGTAGGATATTCCCCTGCTTGTCGACTGATAAGAAGGACGAGTCGAGGTTTTTGGAGATACTTTGCCTGTCAGAGTACTCTAGGTTATCGTACCTTGAGCCGTGTCGACGATTTTTCCTTGCATTGCTATATGATGCGTCGCTTCGTGCTTTTCGAGCAGCTTCGCTAGCTGCAATGGCTGAATCTTTTCTTCTTTGTATCTCTATTTTCTCCTTTGCTAATTGCTTGGCCTGCTGCCTTAGGGCATAGTGATACCCCAAAAGCATGTCTTTGCTAGAATTTGATGGTATTGGCGTGCCGTGTTCTGATACGTCTCAAACGTATCTATAATTTTTGATGCTCCATGCTTGTTTTTACACCATTTACCCGATGTTTCGTTACACTTCGTGGCACTTTTATGCATTTTCCAGAACTAACCTATTAACAAGTCGCCACAGTGCCAATTCCCTGTTTTCTGCTGTTTTTGTGTTTCAGAAAAGCTACACAGGAAATATTCTCGGAATTGGACGAAACAAGTTCCTGAAGTCTTATTTTCCCCGGAAGCTTCCAGAGATCCGAAGGAGAGTAGGAGAGGGGCCACCAGGCCCCCTCACACGTGGCTCGCGCGGCCAGGGGCCTGGCCGCGCCGCCATAGGGTGAGGGGCCCTAGCCCCTCCTCTGACATTGCCCCTTCGCCTATAAGAAGCCTCGGGACGGAAAACCCTAAAGGAATCGGCAATTTTTCAGAAGCAGTTCCGCAGCTCCGCCGCCGCCGTCGACGAATTTTGGGGGACAGAAGTCTCTGTTCCGGCACCCTGCCGGGACGGGGAAGTGCCCCCGGAGCCATCTCCATCGGTCTCCATCGCCGTCTCCGCTGTCTCCATCGACCTCACCGCCATCTCCATCAACCTTGCTGTCTCCTATAATGAGGAGGGAGTAGTTCATCCCCGGGGCTGAGGCCTCTATCGGTAGCTATGTGGTTCACCTCTCTCTCCCATGATGTGATCTTTATGTGATCGTGAGATTTGTATCATGTTGAACAAGTAGATGTTATTATTCAGATATTATGTGTACTCTAGTGTGTTATTAAAGTAATCTATTCCTCCTGCCATGGTGTAACGGTGACAGTGCGTGCATCATGGTGGTACTTGGTCTAGGCTACGATTGTGATCTTTTATGGATTATAAGAATAATTATCGCTATGATAGTATTGAAGTGATCTTTTCCTCCTTTCATGGTGTAATGTTGACAGTGTGTGCACCGTTTTAGTACTTGGTCTAAGTTGCAATAATATCTATCTTGAGTTGTGATCTGATTTGGATATCTCTATGAGTGGTGTTTGTCAAGTACTTGATGAACTTTAAGGGGTGCTTCCGTAGCCACTACGCAATGATTAGTGTTGTTCAATAGGAGAGTAATTCAGAGTACCATAGTGAAGAGAAGTTGTTTATTTGTTCAATTATGTTATATTTGTTGGGAGTGTGTCCACTAGTGAAAGTATGATCCCTAGGCCTTGTTTCCAAGCATTGCACACCGTTTACTTGCTGTTTTGTTACATGTTTGCTCGCAGCGATACTTATTTCATATCACAGTTACTACTTATAATCATCACTACCGCTTGTATTTCACTATCTCTTCGCCGAACTAGTGCACCTATACATCTGACAAGTGTATTGGGTGTGTTGGGGACATAAGAGACTTTCTGTATCATAATTGCAGGGTTGCTTGAGAGGGGTAGCTTTGACCTCTAACCTCCCTGAGTTCGATAAACCTTGGGTGATCCACTTAAGGGAAACTTGCTGCTGTTCTACAAACCTCTACACTTGGAGGCCCAACAAGTGTCTACAAGAATAGAAGTGCGTAGACATCAAGCTCTTTTCTGGCGCCGTTGCCGGGGAGGTAAGGTAAAAGGTACTCGCATCCTCCTGTGTGAGTGCTCGGAGTTATTTCCTTTAGATTCTGCAATTACATCTTTTTGTTTCTTGTTTTTATTTTCACTAGTTAGGCTTAATGGAAAACAATGAGTTCTTTAGTCTTTTTCCTGAGTTTAGATATGAAGTGTTTGAAGAGAAAATTGAAAAACCTTTGAAGCTTAATTTGCATGCTAATAGTGTTGTTAGTATGAATGCTTTGAACACCGTTGTTGCTAATGCTATAGAAAAGTCTAAGCTTGGGGAAGCTGGTTTTGTTAAGCATGATATTTTTAGTTCCCCAGCTTTAGTGGAGAAAATTTGCTCTGATAATATTTTATCTCCCATATATGATGTTCCTTCTTATGATGATATGTTTGAAGAATATGCTTTGAGAAATAGCTGTTCTCTATCTTGTGATGATATTAAACCTCTAGTTTATGATGGCTATGATGATGAGTATAATATTTTCAGTTCACCTACTATTGAGGATAAAATTAGTTATGATTACAATATGCCTCCTATTTATGATGATTATGGTGATGAGAATAATTATTCTGTTGAATTTGCTCCTACTACTATTGTTCCTATGGTGAGTATTAATCCTTTTATGCATGTGGCTCATGATAGGGATGCTTTATGTGATAGTTATATTGTTAGTTCTATTCATGATGCTACTAAAAGTTATTATGAGAGAGGGAAACATGGTTTGATGGATCTCAACAATATTGAGTTTCCCCTCTTTATGTTGCAAATCTTGAAGTGGCACTTGTTTTATCTATCCATGCTTGCTACTATGTGCCTCGTTGATTTATTTTCTTACAAGATTCCTATGCATAGGAAGTGGTTCAGATATAAATGTCTTTCACATTTGCTTTTTGATGCTCTCTATTGCTTTAAGTTCCTATATGGCGCCTTTGCCTCAAGCTCTTATATGGCGCCCACATGAGCATCTTTGCAAATTACTGCGCCTAGCTCAAAGGCGTTAAAGAAAAGCACTCTTGGGAGATAACCCATTGTTTTATTTTCAGTAATTTTTCTTTTATTTGAGTCTTGGAAGTTATTACTACTGTAATAATCGCTCCTTATCCTTTTTATTTCGTTGTTGTGCCAAGAGAAGCCTCTAATTTGAGTGAGGTAAGATTTGGGGATGTTGCTGTCCTGAAACTGTTTTCGGTGCTGCACCGTAAAAATTTGTGAAAATTCTCTGTATATCTTTTGGACCTGCGATTTCTTGTGCATATGCCCCAGGTTATATCCAAACTTTCGTTAGTTGAACACGTTTTGATTTGAGCAACAGAAAACCCCTCAAAAATTCGACCTTTGTCAGCTGTTCTGTTTTGACAGATTTCTGCCAATATTTGTGTTTGCCGCTTTATCGCTTTCTTTTGAGTTCTTTTGATCATGGAACTTTTGGGGAAGTTGCTACAGTAGTATATGCTATATATGTGGTGATTTTAGGTTGAAACTTGAAGCAAAAAGGGTTGATTCATTACTATGTTTACACTAATGTTGCTAATAGAATTGTGTTTAGTTTTGTACGAAGGAAGTTTTCAAGTGTAGGGATTGGAGAATGATGAGATGAGATAAAGAATGGACAAAAGCTCAAGCTTGGGGATGCCCATGCAGCACCCCAAAAAAATATCCAAGAAGTACAAGCGTCAAAGCTTGGGGATGCCACCGAGGCACCCCTTCTTCATCGGCAAAAATCAGGTCACCTTTCAAGACACTATATTTTTATTGCTTCATGCACTATGTGTTTTTCTTGGAGCGTTAGTTGTTTTAGTTTTCTTAGTTAGTTTAGTTTTGTTTGCTGCAATAAATGGTTAGATCACATCATGTTTCTTTTGGAGGAGATGAACTCGCTTTTCGTTTGCCAAGAACACTCTAGTTTTCACTCTTATCGTTCAACGAGTGTTCTCTTTTTCTGCTACTGCGTTTAGCTTGCATTTTTCGCCTTGATTTTTTTTCAGATCTTGTTTTATCTTTGCATCAAGGTGTATTTTTGCCTCTGATCTTTATTGGTTTTCATCAAAAGAGGTGTTTATAAATTTTTTTGAATGGTGTTGGAAAAGAGAAAAAGCTTTATGCAAAATAGTGGTACAAGAAGGAGCTTGTGTAGACTGCGGCCTAGGCTTTTTTCATGTCATGCTTGATGTCTTTTTGATAGTATGCTTAGTGGTTTTGCTGTAGCATGACTTGTCTCAAATAACTGAGATTGCTTAATGAGCCTTTGAAAAATCATGCGTTGTTTTTATCGTATGGAAGCATTATTTTGGTTTTCTCCTTGATGCTTTATTTGGGTTGACTTGGCGCATGCTTACACCATGTTGACTACAAATAAGTTGCCAATAGCCTCTATGATCATTTAGTTTTTGACTTTTGATGTCCATCTTATGCTTCTTTTAATGTCGCTTTGTCGCTTTGCATGATTATGGCCGTTATTGCTCTCTTAGTTGGTCGCTCCCAGTCTTTTGCTAGCCCTCATTTTGTACTGAGTATGAGCTCTACTCGTGCATCGAACTCCCCAAAACCAAGTTTGCCATTGTGTCCACTATAAATTCCTATGCATGGTATTTGTAAGCCATTCCAAGTAAATTTTCATGTGCTACCTTTCAAAAAACCTACAAAATACTTCTCATTTTGTGACACTGTTTTCAGCTCATGGGGACGTAGTGGTCGGATTTGCTATCTTCCATATTGCTTATTCCAAAAAAGAAAAAAAAAAGAAAAAAAGAAAAGAAAAAAGGCACTCCTCCATGGAATGTGAATGTTGGTGGGCACCCGATGGAATCGGTTAGCCATGGTTTGTGAAAGGAAAAAAAGGTGGGGAGGAGTGCTAAGCTTTATAAAAGAGCACAAAAGTGCCAATCTCTCTCTCAAAAACTTGCTTTATTTTTGTATGGAAGATAGTAAGAACCCCATTGCCAGTCGTTGACAAAGACAACCACCTCTTAAAACCAATTTTTATCTCTCTGTTTTACAAATGAAAAGCTCTAGCACATGTTTAATCACTGCTTCCCTCCGCGAAGGGCCTTTCTTTTACTTTTATGTTGAGTCACCACCATCTATCTTTATGCACCATTAGGAGAGCATAGTTGTCATTCTGAGTATAATGTGCATTGTCCCAAAGTTTTCATTGATTGATTCATATTGTTGGTTTCACTTGTTCTAAAATTATTTGTATCTAGTCGCCCTCTTAAACTTGAAGGTGTCCTATGCATTTATGTTTTGCTCTCTTTGAAGGACAAGCTGAAAACCATTTGTATGTTTTTCCTTATGATTTGAACACATGTTTGACTTTCATTGTTTCATTTTCATGATCTTTTGTTTGTGTTCATTTGCATGTTTACAACATGGTTGCTAAGTTCTTATTGTCAAGATTATATCTTTCATGCCCATGTTTTAAGTTCTTTTGATCCCAGCGCTCAATGCTTTACCTATATGATCAAGATTGTGATGGTGCATGTCACCTCAAAAATTATTTCTTTTGTTATCACTTACCTACTCAAGGACGAGCAGGAGTTAAGCTTGGGGATGCTGATACGTCTCAAACGTATCTATAATTTTTGATGCTCCATGCTTGTTTTTACACCATTTACCCGATGTTTCGTTACACTTCGTGGCACGTTTATGCATTTTCCAGAACTAACCTATTAACAAGTCACCACAGTGCCAGTTCCCTGTTTTCTGCTGTTTTTGTGTTTCAGAAAAGCTACACAGGAAATATTCTCGGAATTGGACGAAACAAGTTCCTGAAGTCTTATTTTTCCCGGAAGCTTCCAGAGATCCGAAGGAGAGTAGGAGAGGGGCCACCAGGCCTCCTCACACGTGGCTCGCGCGGCCAGGGGCCTGGCCGCGCCGCCATAGGGTGAGGGGCCCTGGCCCCTCCTCTGACATCGCCCCTTCGCCTATAAGAAGCCTCGGGACGGAAAACCCTAAAGGAATCGGCAATTTTTCAGAAGCAGTTCCGCAGCTCCGCCGCCGCCGTCGACGAATTTTGGGGGACAGAAGTCTCTGTTCCGGCACCCTGCCGGGACGGGGAAGTGCCCCGGAGCCATCTCCATCGGTCTCCATCGCCGTCTCCGCCGTCTCCATCGACCTCACCGCCATCTCCATCAACCTTGCTGTCTCCTATGATGAGGAGGGAGTAGTTCATCCCCGGGGCTAATGGCTCTACCGGTAGCTATGTGGTTCACCTCTCTCTCCCATGATGTGATCTTTATGTGATCGTGAGCTTTGTATCATGTTGAACAAGTAGATGTTATTATTCAGATATTATGTGTACTCTAGTGTGTTATTAAAGTAATCTATTCCTCCTGCCATGGTGTAACGGTGACAGTGCGTGCATCATGGTGGTACTTGGTCTAGGTTACGATTGTGATCTTTTATGGATTATGAGAATAATTATCGCTATGATAGTATTGAAGTGATCTTTTCCTCCTTTCATGGTGTAATGTTGACAGTGTGTGCACCGTGTTAGTACTTGGTCTAAGTTGCAATAATATCTATCTTGAGTTGTGATCTGATTTGGATATCTCTATGAGTGGTGTTTGTCAAGTACTTGATGAACTTTAAGGGGTGCTTCCGTAGCCACTACGCAATGATTAGTGTTGTTCAATAGGAGAGTAATTCAGAGTACCATAGTGAAGAGAAGTTGTTTATTTGTTCAATTATGTTATATTTGTTGGGAGTGTGTCCACTAGTGAAAGTATGATCCCTAGGCCTTGTTTCCAAGCATTGCACACCGTTTACTTGCTGTTTTGTTACATGTTTGCTCGCAGCGATACTTATTTCATATCACAGTTACTACTTATAATCATCACTACCGCTTGTATTTCACTATCTCTTCGCCGAACTAGTGCACCTATACATCTGACAAGTGTATTGGGTGTGTTGGGGACACAAGAGACTTTCTGTATCGTAATTGCAGGGTTGCTTGAGAGGGATAGCTTTGACCTCTAACCTCCCTGAGTTTGATAAACCTTGGGTGATCCACTTAAGGGAAACTTGCTGCTGTTCTACAAACCTCTGCACTTGGAGGCCCAACAAGTGTCTACAAGAATAGAAGTGCGTAGACATCATGTTCTACGGCTTCTCTTATTATCCTCCATTCGTCGACTGATAGTCGAATTTTTTCCCTGGTTGTAAGGGATTCTGGTGTTTGCCCTTCTGCTAGGTGATTTGCCCCTCTGTCGATATTTGCTGGGTTTAGCACTGGATTGTCGTTTTCATCGAATTCTTCTGAGTTATCTCCTATAATGGCGAGCACCTGGCATTGTTTGCCGATGTTACCCTTGAAGCTTGTGAAGATCGAGTTACTATCCTCAGAAAGCTCTAATCATGTCTTCCATGTATCTGTTGACTTGTCCACAATATCGTCGAGGCAGATCATGAGATCTTCGAGTTGGACTCCTACGTCAAAATTTTCCTTTTCTTCATTGTCCTCTGCGATCTTTCCTTTTTGCACTTCCTCTGGGCTGACCGGCGAGTTTACCTCGCTGGAAGAGCCTTCAGAATATTCCATCATTGCTGTTGTTTTGGGCTCACTTGCCGACGGATCTTTGTTTCGTCGGATCTGAAAGGCGAGATGAACCCGACGGTCCGATGAGGATGTTTAAACTTCCGATTGTCAACTCCATCTCTTGATTTTTGTCGACTTCTGTACTGCTGCTGGCTAAAAGCGAAAAAGCCGTCGAATTCATGATTCCAACGCCCAAGATCCCCACGGTCGGCGCCAATTGACGAGGGTTAACTCGACAAATGTCCTAGATGAAGGACTTAGGATCGGGGAGATAGGGCATCGGATGAACTCGACGGTAAAGTTAGTCGAAATAGGTGTGTGTCGAAAGTAAACTTGGGTATTCAACCTGGCTTTCTTTCAATCTGGCCTACACCGTCCCCTCCTGGCCCCTATATATAGATGGCCAGGTCTCGAGGATCAGGTAGGGTCCGATACAAATTACAATATCGACATACGGTAAAGACTCAGTACTCGACTATCATTACAATTGGGCCTAGCTTAACGGGCCTCAGGGGTACTCAACTAACGGGCTCTATTAACTATACCCTTGTCAGCCGGCCTGTGCTTGCACTTCTCGGCGGCTAGGTCACCGTAGGCCTCGTTCTAGGCCACCTGCTTCCGCGCCCACGAGGTATTCGGCCATTTGCGCGGCTGGTTTTCAGGTGAGATCCCGACCACTTGAGCCATTCTATGTATGGTATAGGCACCAACGTGCTCCAGCATTCTCCGGTCTTTGCTAGGCTAGGGGAGGGCGATGCTCCGATATTTAACTATGAGATCAATGGTCATCCATACAACAAGTGCTATTACCTTGGCGATGGCATCTATCCCGACTAGTCTACTTTTGTGAAGACAATTCGTGAACTAGTGGAGGAGAAAAATAGAAGGTTTTGAAAGGACACATATGTCGCCTAGAGGGGGGGTGAATAGGCGATATCAAATTTTACGAATGGCTTGAACAAAAGCGGAATTAAACTAGCGTTTATTTCGCCAAGTACACAAAACCTAAATAAACTAGGCTCACCTATGTGCACCAAAAACTTATGCTAAGAAATACAAGTAACAAGGTGATAGCAAGATATATGACTTCAAGCACGAAGGCTATCACAATGTAAAGTGCATAAGTAAAGAGCTCGGGTATAGGAATAACCGAGGTACGCGGAGACGATGATGTATTCCCAAGTTCCTCCCTTGAAAGGGAGTACGTCTTGTTGGAGGGGTGTGGTATCGCCACAAAGGCCTAACCAACGCCACAAAGGCCTCACCCTATTCTCCGGTGTGAGCTTGCGCCACAAAGGCCTAGCTCACTCTTCCACTAAGTGGTTCCTCAAGGCAGAACCGGGCCTTTACACAAATCTTGGGGCACACATCCACAACTTAATTGGAGGCTCCCAAGGATAGCCACCAAGGCTCCACAAAGCCACAAAGCCACAAAGCCGTCTAGGGTTCCAAGAACCCAAGAGTAATATGCTCACAACCTTTCACTTCCACGAATCTCCGAGTAGAACTCAAACCGATGCACCAAATGCAATGGCAAGAGCACACAAAGTGCTCAAATCCTTCTCACTCAAATCCTACCAAAGCAACTAATGCTATGGAGAGATATGAGTGGAAGAACAAAGGAAATCCACAAAGAACTTCAAGATCTAGATTGACTATGTTCCCCTCACTTAGAGGAAAGATGGATTGGTGGAAATATAGATCTAGATCTCCTCTCTCTTTTCCCTGAAAAATATGCAAGAATCATGGGAGGAATGTGATGACCCACAAGTATAGGGGATCGCAACAGTCTTCGAGGGAAGTATTACCCAAATTTATTGATTCGACACAAGGGGAGCCAAAGAATATATGTAAGCCTTAACAGATGAGTTGTCAATTCAGCTGTACCTGGAAACAGTCTTGCTCGCAATGGTTTATCAGTAGCAACAGTTTTATAACGGTGACAGTAGTGAAACAGTAACAGCTGTAGTAAAATAGCAGCAGCAATAGTAACAGTTGTAAACAGTAGAAACAAATACTGTAGGCATAGGGATGGATTACGGGCGTTGCATGGATAAGATAATTCATGAAATCAATGAGGCATGGGCATTGCAGATAAATAATGATAAAGCATCCTAGTACAAACAATCATAGGCATGTGTTCCGTATATAGTCGTACGTGCTCACAAGGAGAAACTTGCACGACATCTTTTGTCCTACCAGCCTGTTGCAACAGGGCCTCAAGGGAAACTACTGGTAATTAAGGTACTCCTTTTAATAGAGTACCGGAGCAAAGCATTAGCACTCGGTGAACACATGTGATCCTCACATCATAGCCATCCCCTCCGGTTATCCCAATTTTTGTCACTTTGGGGCCTCGGGTTCCGGACAACAATATGTGTATACAACTTGTAGGTAAGACCATAAACAACAAGTATCATCATAGAAATAATAACATGTTCAGATCTGAAATCATGGCACTCGGGCCCAAAGTGACAAGCATTAAGCACAACAAGTTGCAACAATGTCATAGGCACTAAATAAAGATACTAGGCACTATGCCCTAACAATCTCATATCAAATTACATGAACAATCTCATCCAATCCCTACCATCCCCTCACCTACAGCGGGGGAATTACTCACACATGGATGGGGGAGTCATGGATGGTCGATGGAGAAGCGTTGGTGATGATGGTGATGAAGATCTCCTCTGAATCCCCGTCCCGGCAGGGTGCTAGAACGGAGTTTCTGGTTCCGAATCGTGGTTTCTGATGGCGGCGGCGCAATGGAAGTCTATCTGGGAAAAACGCCGTCTCCCCGATATTATGTCGTCAGAGGGTATATGTAGGCGAGAGGGGAGGCCGAGAGGATGGCTGGGGCCTCCTCATGCCAGGGTGGCGCGGCCAGGGCTGGGCCGCGCCACCAGTGTGTGAGGGGCCATCAGGCCTCCTCTCCCTCCTGTCTTCTGACTCCGTGGGTCTTCTGGTGAAATATGATTTTTCATGATTTTTCCCGAATTTTTACTGGAAGTTGGATTTCTGCACAAAAACGAGACACCAGAGCAATTCTGCTGAAAACAGCGTCAGTCCGTGTTAGTTGCATTCAAAACACACAAATTAGAGGAGAAACAATAGCAAAAGTGTTCGGGAAAGTAGATACGTTTTGGACGTATCAACTCCCCCCAAGCTTAGCTATTTGCTTGTCCTAAAGCAATTCAGTTAACAACTGAGAGCGATAAAAGAAACTTTCACGAACACATTTGCTCATATGATGTATATATACTAACTATGTGATCAAGTACTCAGGCAATTCATAATAAGAAATATGCAACTAATGTCACCTCATAGTCAAGCAAGCTATGAAAGAGTGCCAATGCACTAATAACAAGTAACACGTACATAAGAAGCTACAAGATTGTAATATGCATAAATGATATGAAAGAGTGGTATCCCGCTTGCCTTTATTTGTAGAGCAAAACATAAATGCTGAGGCACCTCTGAAGTTCAAGAGAAGACTAGAAGTAGAAATATCAAAGATACAAGCATCAAAGTTATACCACAATTAACCGTGTTCTAGGACAAGCACATTACACTAAGAATAACAGCTATGCTCTCAAGAAGTGCTTTAAAGTTAGAAGATGATGACTCAACATAAAAGTAAACGAATGGCCCTTCGCAGAGGGAAGTAGGGATTTAACATGTGCTAGAGCTTTTCATTTGTAAAACAGAGATAAAAATTTATTTTGAGAGGTGGTTGTTCTATGTCAACGACTAGCAATGGGGACTTGCTATCTTCCATAATAAACAAGTGAGAGCGGTTCCGAGTTCTTTGAAATTTGGCACATTGGTGCTCTTTTATAAAGCTTTGGCACTCCTCCCCACCTTTTTTCCTTTCTCAAACCATGGCTAACCGATTCCATCGGGTGCCCACCAACTTTCACATTCCTTGGAAGAGTGCCCTTTTTTCTTTCTTTTAGGATTAGATTATAATGGTCTGACCAGCTCTCATGCAAATTAATGACGAGCAGATGAAGCTGCCTAGTCGAGGGGTACTTAATTTAATATGGAAGATAGCAATTCCGACCACTATGTCCCCATGAGCTAAAAACAGTGGCACAAAATGAGAAGTAGTTGAAAGTTTTGAAAGGTAGCACATGAAAATTTACTTGGAATGGCTTACAAATACCATGCATAGGGATTTATAGTGGACTCTTTGGTAGACTTGGTTTTTGGTAATTGGATGCACGAGTAGAGCTCATACTCAGTACAAGTGAAGGCTAGCAAAAGACTGGGAAGCGACAATCGAGAGAGCAATAACTGTCATAATCATGCTTGCGACAAAACAAAATTAATATAGGCATAAAAATGATACAAAAACTCTGAGGCAATTTAGATCATCGAGGCTTAATTGACTTTTTGTTCAGTCATGTGCATGCTTGAGCATGTGCCAAGTCGATTCAAATGAAACTTTCAGAGGTGGATACCACAATAACATACCATATTATGAATAAGACAAAGCATGCAAGCGTCTACATGACATGCTACAGGCTAATAGTAAATTGAAACTAATCATATGAAAGCAAGAACTACAAAGCATCCATTTGATAACATATACCTTACATGAACCGACTAAGCATGTCCACATAGATGAGTATATGTACAAAAATGAAAACAAATAGAGTTCATACCAGCCTCTTACCACATCTCGGATTGTCATATGTCGTCATTATTGCTCTTCACTTGTGTGGCTTGAATAATATAAAGTGAATACCAAGCTCCAATGGAGTAACGGGAGACTGAACTCTGCAACCAACTTTACAAAACCGAAGAAGAAGAACAAATATTTTTGGGGTTTTTGATTTTTGAAACAAAAGCAGAAGGAAATAGCAAACAAAGCAAAATATTTTTGGATTTTTCAAATAGCAAACCGAAAATAGCAAGTAAAGCAAACCAAAGGTAGCAAACTTAAAAGACAAACAAAGAGAAACAACGGAAATATTTTTGGTCTTTTTGTGTTTTGGAAAAGTGGAAATAAGAACGAGAACAATAAAGAAGGAGAAACGTGAATATACAAAGGATCCGACAAAATATGATATGTAGATGAGTGAATCGTCGGCGTACCTCCCCCCAAGCTTAGGCTTTTGGCCTAAGTGGAGATCAATCCCAACTCGGCCAACTCGACCATGAGGTGGCGCCTTCGTAGTGTGACGAAGAAGCACCATCGTCCTGATATGAGCTCGATGGAAGCCCTGGAGTGGTACGTGGTGAAGTGATAGGCCGGCTCCTCCTCTTCTTCCTGGACCACTGCACCATGCTGGACATTGAAACCAAGCAACCTAAGCTGATCGTCCAACTCCACCTTCGTGCGCGACCATGGCCTCATGTGAATGCTGAACAAGTTAGGCTGAGGCATGGGAATTTCCCTTTCCTCTCCATCAATAAATAACATTCTGTAAACTAATTTCCCTGCACAAGAGTTAGCAGTAACAAAATGATGGAGTTTCATAGCAGCAAGATCAAGCCTTTGTGGAGCCAACAATACATCATTAGGAGCAATAGAAAGTCCTAGCTCAGCAACAATGCGCGCGGCAATAATACCTCCATAAATAGGTCCCCTAGCGGCTAGGCGACGAGCAATAATAGCACCAAGGTTATGCTTCCTACTAACATCAAGAGCGGTAGCTAGAAAAGCTAAATGATAGTTGGAAATATTGCTAGTGTTTTCTCTACCAAGTACACTAGTTGCAAGATAGTAAGTGAAATATCTAATAGCTGGGAGCTGAATGTTTCTTATCTTGCCACGCTATGCGGCGCGGTCATCATCATTGGTCACTCCTCGGTAAAGCTCCACCAAATCAGTGGGGTGATTTTGTATCCTCTTGGCCGTTCCAAACATGGGAATACCTAAAATAGAACAAAACCTCCCCAAAGACATGGTGATAGACTTATCATAAATCTTAAATGCAATGGAAGGATTGAAATGAGCGTTAATAAATTTAAAGCTTTCAACGAAAGTCTTTGTAAGCAAAGCATATTGGTCTCTTTCATCTGTCATATAATCAGTCAACCCAACCCTGTTAATAAGGAGCAAGAAATCATCAAGAATTCCCGCATCACTCAAAAAGTTAAAACAAGGGAAGGTGGATGGATGTGCATCTCCCTTCTCTGAAATTTTTCAACAAACTCATAAAAAGTGATTTAAAGACAAGCAAGTGTAGGAAACTACTATAGTGGGTTACTAGAGAGCTAACATGCATCCAAATAACAATTCTACGCAATAGAACAAGCATGCATACTCATTTATACTGTCACCTAAAATGCTAAAATACTCAAGAAATACTCCACCAAAAGAAATTCTACTTGGACAAGTGGAGGAGTCACATACCGGAGAACAAATGCTCCAAATTTCAGCAGAAATGTTGGGCTGAGCAAGGAGATCGAAAAATCCAGATGAAGAACAGCAAGAACTCGGGCTTGAGCAAATGGGGCGGTGTTTTTCGGGAGAGAGAAAGAGCAGGAGAAGAAGAGATGAGTGAGGGGCCAGGTGGGGCCCTCTCACACCTGGGTGGCGTGGCCAGGGCTGGGCCACGCCACCTATGTGTGAGGTGGCGTGGCAGCCCCTCCTGGTGCCTCCCAGGTGTCTCTCTGCCCCATTTTTGACATAAAAATTTATAAAGAATTTTCTGGAATTTTTCGAGAAACTTTATTTTCGAGGATTTTTCAGAAATTGACATATCGATAAAAATTCAGAAAAATGAAGATGAAAAGATTTCAAGCAAATTAAAACCAAGCATGCAGCAGCTCTGAGATACTCTTAATCATGCAACTAAACTGAAGGAATAACATTTTGATGAAAGTAAATACAAGTGAGGTGGAGTGGATGCGGTGAAAACGAAGTTTCGTTCATATAAAATCACTTTGTTAACAAGGTTGATCAAGTCTTGTTCCCAAACTAACTTTATATGAGGCAAAACTTTGCACTTCACTTAATGCTTATGTTACCTCAACTTTGATAGGTATAGTCCCAACCATAACAACTTTATATTCTTCCTTGGGCTTTCGCTCTGAACAAATAATTTGACCAACTTTGATGGTCTCAACATGCTTGATTGAATTTAGAGCACTCTTCCTATCAATTTTCTTGGGAAAATAAACCGTATACTCTTTGTCATTAACATTAAAAGTGACTTTTCCTTGATTACAATTAATAACAGCACCTGCGGTGTTTAGAAAAGGTCTCCCAAGAATAATAGACATATTATCATCTTCAGGCATTTCCAACACAACAAAATCAGTTAATATTAAACAACTGTTAGCAACTTGAACAGGAACATTTTCACATATACCAATAGGAATAGTAGTAGACTTATCAGCCATCTGCAAAGATATATCAGTCGATACCAATTTTTCTAGATCAAGTCTCTTATAAAGAGAAAAAGGCATGACACTAACTCCAGCTCCCAAATCACATAAAGCAGTTCTAACATAGTTATTTTTAATGGAGCAAGGAATAGTAGGTATACCTGGATCTCCAAGCTTCTCTGGAACTTTACCATCAAAAGAATAATTAGCAAGTAAGGTGGAAATTTCCTCATTAGGAATTTTCCTTTTGTTAGTGACAATATCTTTCATATACTTTGCATAAGGGGGCATTCTAATAGCATCAGTCAAAGGAATTTGCAAAAATAAAGGTCTCATCCATTCACAAAACCTATTGTAGTGTTCTTCTTCCTTGGACTTGTGTTTCTTACCAGGAAAAGGCATTGGTTTCTGTACCCAAGGTTCTCTCTCTTTACCATGCTTGTTGGCAATGAAGTCTTCTTTGGTGCACTTTGCATTTTTATCACTCTTTTCTGGTTCCTCTTCAACTTCTTCTTTATCGGAAGCATCCCCTGGTTCAGTTTCAGCATCAGAAATAGAAACACTGTTAGGATCTTTACCTGCATCAGATGATTCTACAGTTGTTTTATGCTTCTTCTTCTTCTTCTTCTTCTCCTTAGAAGGAATATCATCACTTGAAGTACGTTGAGAATCTTGCTCGACCCTCTTAGGATGTCCTACGGGATATAATGGATCTTGAGTAGCAGCGCCATTTCTTGTGCGTATTTCACATGCTTGCTTCTCTCTTGCGGCATTAACTAGCAAGTCTTTTTGCACCTTAGTGAGCTGATCAATTTGTGTTTGAACCATTTGAAAATGCTTAACAAGTATCTTCACATCATTGGCGGTTCTCTCCACAATATCCTGCAACTTGTTAATAGCTCTAGAATTCTCCAACAAATGATTATGCACCATTCTATTAAAATTTTCTTGCTTAACAATAAAATTATCAAATTCATCTAAGCATTGATCAGGAGGTTTAGTATGAGGAATATCTCTTTCATCAAAGCGTTGGAGAGAGTGTACCTCAATAGTTGATGAGTGGGGGATTGGCTTACATAATTCTTCTATAGGAGGTAAATTCTTCACATCTTCGGCCTTAATACCTTTCTCCTTAAGAGATTTCTTAGCTTCCTTCATAACTTCATCATTTAATTCAATCATTCCTCTCTTCTTCGGTGTAGGCTCTGTAGATGGCGCAGGGGTCGGTGCTGGTGTTGGCTCAACCAAAGTCCAATCATCATGATTCTGGCTTATTTTAGCCATTAATTCTTCAGCATCAGCCGGAGTTCTTTCCCTGAAAACACAACCAGCACAACTATCCAAATATGACTTAGATTCATCCGTTAGTCCATTATAAAATATATCAAGGAGTTCATTTTTAGGCAATGGTTCTTTAGGCAAAGCTCTAATTAAAGAGCAAAACCTTGTCCAAGATTCAGGCAATATCTCTCCTTTTCCCTGTTCAAAATCAAAGATTTTCTGCACAGCAGCATGTTGAGCACTAGCAGGAAAATATTTCTGAAAGAAAGCATTAACCAAAGCAATAGGACTAGTAAGAGATCCAGGAGACAAGCTATTAAACCAAGTTTTAGCACCATCTTTCAATGAGAAAGGAAAAATCTTAGCAACAAAGTAAGTGCGGAGCTTAATATCATCAGAAAACAAATTACTCAAAGTAGAAAGCTCATTCATGTGCCCCATAGCACTCTCATCTTTAGTACCACAAAAAGGAGTTTTCTCAACAATAGATATGTAAGATAAATCCAAAGAGAAATCATAATCCTTGTCTCTAATATTTATGGGAGAAGTAGCAAACTTAGGATCAGGAGACAAATTATATCTAACAGAACGTCTTGCAAGAAGTTCTTTAACATTACCAGCATTACGAGCAGCACGTGCTTCAGCAATAAAATCATCATTAAGCTCAATATAAGCATCATCATCATAATCATCACTAGAACATTCCCTAGACTCAGGTGAACTAACAGGTGTAATAGTGGTGTTTCCCAACTTAGCTCTAGCAATAGTAGCATCTAAAAAGGAACCTAGTGAACCACTCTCATCAAGCACAGTAGAAGCATCATCTAAATTATCAGTGTCATTTTCAATCTCAGCAGAAGTAGTGGCAGTAGCGTGTGGGTGTGGTGGTGTAAGCAACTTACTCATAACAGATGGTGAATCAAGAGCAACAGAGGTGTTGAGAGTCGTACCTCTTCTTGTAGTGGATGGCAATATAGGAACTTTTCCATCACGAGGTTTACCCATGATGAAAGGATTGCAGCGAACAATATGAATACCAAGTGAACTTACAAATAAAGCTATGCTCCCCGGCAACGGCGCCAGAAAATAGTCTTGATGACCCACAAGTATAGGGGATCGCAACAGTCTTCGAGGGAAGTATTACCCAAATTTATTGATTCGATACAAGGGGAGCCAAATAATATATGTAAGCCTTAACAGATGAGTTGTCAATTCAGCTATACCTGGAAACAATCTTGCTCGCAATGGTTTATCAGTAGCAACAGTTTTATAACGGTGACAGTAGTGAAACAGTAACAGCAGTAGTAAAATAGCAGCAGCAATAGTAACAGTTGTAAACAGTAGGAACAAATACTGTAGGCATAGGGATGGATTACGGGCATTGCATGGATAAGATAATTCATGAAATCAATGAGACATGGGCATTGCAGATAAATAATGATAAAGCATCCTAGTACAAACAATCATAGGCATGTGTTCCGTATATAGTCGTACGTGCTCACAAGGAGAAACTTGCACGACATCTTTTGTCCTACCAGCCTGTTGCAGCAGGGCCTCAAGGGAAACTACTGGTAATTAAGGTACTCCTTTTAATAGAGTACCGGAGCAAAGCATTAGCACTCGGTGAACACATGTGATCCTCACATCATAGCCATCCCCTCCGGTTATCCCAATTTCTGTCACTTTGGGGCCTCGGGTTCCGGACAACAATATGTGTATACAACTTGTAGGTAAGACCATAAACAACAAGTATCATCATAGAAATAATAACATGTTCAGATCTGAAATCATGGCACTTGGGCCCAAAGTGACAAGCATTAAGCACAACAAGTTGCAACAATGTCATAGGCACTAAATAAAGATACTAGGCACTATGCCCTAACAATCTCATATCAAATTACATGAACAATCTCATCCAATCCCTACCATCCCCTCACCTACAGCGGGGGAATTACTCACACATGGATGGGGGAGTCATGGATGGTCGATGGAGGAGCGTTGGTGATGATGGTGATGAAGATCTCCTCCGAATCCCCGTCCCGGCAGGGTGCCAGAACAGAGTTTCTGGTTCCGAATCGCGGTTTCTGATGGCGGCGGCGCAGCGGAAGTTTATCTGGGAAAAATGCCATCTCCCCGATATTATGTCGTCAGAGGGTATATGTAGGCGAGAGGGGAGGCCGAGAGGATGGCTGGGGCCTCCTCACGCCAGGGTGGCGCGGCCAGGGCTGGGCCGCGCCACCAGTGTGTGAGGGGCCCTTAGGCCTCCTCTCCCTCCTGTCTTCTGGCTCCGTGGGTCTTCTGGTGAAATATGATTTTTCATGATTTTTCCCGAATTTTTACTGGAAGTTGGATTTCTGCACAAAAACGAGACACCAGAGCAATTCTGCTAAAAACAGCGTCAGTCCGTGTTAGTTGCATTCAAAACACACAAATTAGAGGAGAAATAATAGCAAAAGTGTTCGGGAAAGTAGATACGTTTTGGACGTATCAGAATGGAGGAGGGAAGGCAATCTTTGAAGGTCAACAATGGAGGAGAGAGAGAAAGCAACCCACTCAGCCCAAGGAGGAAGAAGGGGGCCTTTTATAGCCCCTCCCCCATGAAATTTGGCCGTTGCAGGATTTTTAGGCCGGATTATCTGGGCCCCGGGGCAAAAATCCGCCCAAAAATCCGCCCCGTTACAGGGAGCCGCGCCCAAAAGTCCTTAGCAAAAATTCGAGGGCCAGATTATTCAAATAATCCGCACCCCTTCCAGCCCGGATTATCCGGCCTGGAAGAGGACATCAATACGAAAACTGCCATAACTTTTGTATCCGGACTCTGTTTTCGATGATCTTGGACTCGTTGGAATCACCACAACAAGCTCTACAACTTCATCCATAGAAAAATCATAGTCCTAAAAAGGAGGATAAAACCAAATGATAAAAGGTTTGACTTCTCTTTGAAGACAAATCGGCAAAACCTCCAAACATCAAAAACGCAATAAGAGTTTCATGCGAAATCCGTTTTTGATGAGCTAGAGCTTGTCATGGAAATAACCACAAGCTCTAAAACCTCACATGGATAAAACCCAAATAAGAACCAAGAAAGATGATGCCAAGTATGCAAAGGTTTGAGCTTTTTCCGAATGATACAATTAAGTTACTCACTCGAGAGCCCCCCTTGATAGTATGGCTACTGATCCTATAACCTGGTCTCACAACTAACACCATGAGACCGATAAGAAAGAAACCCTAACACTATCATACTTTGCCTTGAGCATTCCACTTGAGGTGGATAATGACGATCTTGGTCCTCTCAAGTTGGACCACCTTTCTTGATTGATCTTGCTTGGTGAAGTCTTGCGGATTGCTCCCCCATACTCCACTATGGAAGAGACTCTCTTTAAGCATATCTTCACATATCCATGATCACAATATATATGGCAAGCTTCAAGCATATGTTCTCTTCTAGTTGCTCATCTTGAACTTGCGCTTTGACTTGATCAATCCTCGAGCCAATTCTTCTTCCTCCATAATGATGGTGTCTTGAGGATACACATGAGATCTCACTCAATCTTATTCTTCAAGACACACTTGACATAAGCTCAACTCCCTTAAGACCAATCTTTGGATCACTCCTTGAATAACACCTTGGACAACACTTAATCTTCTTCTTACAACCTTGAATCCAATAAATTGTTCAAGCATTGTCATGGACAAGTCCTACACATATAACTCAATGCAACCATTAGTCCATAGGGATTGTCATTAATTACCAAAACCACACATGGGGCTCGATATGATCTTTCAATCTCCCCCATTTTGGTAATTGATGACAATCTCTTTGAGAGGGTTTATATAATGAATTCGAAGAACCAAAATGGTTGTACTAACATCAAATACTACAAAAGTATGTGATATTAGTAAACCACCATATATAGAGCAAACTCCCCCACAATCTATGCACATGTGAATGATCTTGATTTCATTGCATATATTGCCAACCAAGGTTGTTGGTGGAGTTTCCACTATATACTCAACCATGCAAAGTATGCAAAGGCAAATGCTTAAGAACAAACCAAAACATAAAAGCCAATTCCCTTTAAACCCTCGAAACTTCTCCTCCATTGGCATCCATTGCCAAAATGGGCGAAAAATTTAGAAGGCCAATATAGTGTGAGTTCCTCCAAAACGGTGTGCATATCCAAAATAAATAAGTGAAGACACGTGCACATATACAAAGATAAATATATGAAGGAAACCAAACTATATTAAGGATCAAAGATTGCAAAAAAAATAAGATAACACGATGGATAAACTTCAACAAATGAAGAGAGCAATCAAACAATCCAAAGAACAAATTGAATAAAGATATTATGATAAGATCGAAAAGGTGCTCTAAATAATATGAGGAAGCTCCCCAAGGTGTGTGCACAAAATATTCTATTTGAGTTGAAGTATAAGGTGCACAAACATGGAATCATCACTCCCTCGATATTATTCAAAACAAAATGATACCAAGTGAAATTAAATACTATGCTAACCGCAAAATGGTGCTTTAAATGAAATGAGGAAGCTCCCCAAGGTACGTGAAAAAATTGGAATGTTTGTATTTGAATATAATTTGCACAACATGGAATCCTCACTCTCTCAATAACATTTAAAATGCAACCATTTGCAAGAGATCATAGAGAAGAAATTAAGCTTAACACTTGTATCAAAGGAATGGTTGACCAAAAAGTAAGGGATGCCATATGAAAGGCTCAACCAAAGGAATGTGTGAGAGAAATGACACAACATATTATAAGACTATTACAAGGATTAGCATAGAGCATCCACATAGTCTTCAATGAATGATATTGCTTAGCATTCCATCCCAGCACATAAGGTTCAAATAAAATATCAAATAATGAGATATCATCTCTCATGTGTATAAGTTTCTAAGTAGACAATATCACAAGGATAATTATCACAAAGAAACATGTACACACAAAATAGATACTAAGAATAGAACATGATATCCAAAATGAAGTCATGTAATATACCGATGAGATTTTTGCTTTTAAAGCATGGCCAAAGGCTCAATTTATCTTATTGTATATTGACGAACTTCAACCACCAACATGTCAAAGACATCACAAATATCAACAAGGGAAGGTAGATAGTTGGGATGCTTTGAGACAAGCAACAAGTATCATAACGAAGGATACCAAACGGAAGAAATAAATTTGCAATTTCATCAATATTGCACATGTGAGCTTATTGAGGAATTGATATGCACAAAGATTGCTAAGTTGACATATATGGGATAGGAGAATCATGAGCATGATTTTTATATGTTCCCAATAATATGTTCTCATCTCAACTTGCTCACATTTTCAATAAAGAGGTTTCATTAGAATCCTTGCAAAAAGCACAACATTTGCAAATAAAGATTTTCAATGCCATAAAACAACCTACACAAGGTTGGATACTAGAGAAGTATGCATGAAGAAGATACTTGTTACCGAGATATAATGGTAGGATGTAGTAGATAGGAGTTCTTCAATAATCCTAGCTTGCCTCAAATTACCATTTAGTCACCACTTCATCCTTATTATTGAGACAAGCACCAATATATCTCCATGTACCTAAAACAAAGTTCAAGTACAAGATGGTCCCCAAACTCATTGGGTCCAAAGTAGTTAGAAACTACAACATATAGGACAAACTCCACATAAATATGTGCATATATATATGAAATTGAATTTCATGCACATCTTAGCCGATTTAGGATTTGATGGAGCTTCTCCTATATATTTGATCAAAGAAAGCAAAGCATGTCATAAAGTATATATTTAGTAAATATGCATGCACAAGACTTTCAAGAGCCAAAGGAGATACAATTTGGACAAAACACCAAGAAGGACAAGCGAGCACACAAAATTGTGAAGCTACAAAAGGTTGTCCAAATTATATCAAAGAATCAAATCAACACAAGATTGACTCCAAAGTTCAACTAGTGAACCAAGCAAAAGCCAATGAGCATAAAGAATAACTAAAATACACATGCTCAAAGACATATCTCATTTTAAGAGTGAGAAATAAATAATAAGAAATGAGATCACCAACTCCCAAAGAGAGCAAGGTTCAAACAAAAAAACCAAACTCTCCACACTTTTTATGATGGCACACTAAGTACCAAAAAGAAAATATTTGTCTTCCAACAAAAAACCAATACCAAATGAAATAAGCACAAAGAGTGTGTTATAACAAATATAGGAGAGCTCCCCCAAGATTAGTGCATTATTTATGATTTTGCATTTGAATACAAAATGTGCACAAGTGGGATCATCACATCTACCTACATAGAAATAACACAAGACAAGTTCAACGAAATCAAATGGAATAACAAAAGTCACAGAAGACAATGGGAGCTAAAACAAATACATTTTTTGCTAGAGATAAGGCAATTAAAAGCAATAGCCAATGTAAAGATGATCAATATACATATGCCACATGATATAGTACCAATTGTCCAAAGGTATTTGGATTTATTTCCCGGTGGTAGTTTACATATAAATCCAAGATCATCTTCACAACAAAGAAGCATATGGAGAAGGATAATAATTAAAAACCATGCTAAAGAAGATATTCTTGATAGACTCAAATAGTTAAACAATCATACAAGGCAATGATTAGGATAACTTGAAGCAAATGGTTTTCCAACTATGATGTAGAATACCACATTTTAGGAAAACCCTACCAAGAAAGTATCTCACAAACAAGATCCAAAATAAGAGCAATAAAACAATTTGGCAAATTAGAACTTATTTGAGCAAACATGCCACATAGAAGCAAGATAATTTATAATATCAACACTATGTGACACTACCTCAAATATACACATAATATTGGTTTGTAGTATGCACAAAGCATATTACTCCCCCATGATGAAAGGATCGGTACGGGCGACTAGAGGGGGGGTGAATAGGCGCTAAGTCAATTTTTTTTTAATCTTTTTCAAATTTAAGGCTTGACACAAAGTAAATTCACTAGATGTGCAACTAGGTGAATTTCCTATAAGTGGCAAGCATGCAAGTAAACAAGTAACTAGCAAGATACAAGTAAGGGAAAGAAATAACCGAAGAGTGGAGACCGGAGACACAAGGATGTATTCCCGTAGTTCCTTCCTTTTGAGGGGAAGTACGTCTACGTTGGAGAGGTGTGGTGACACAGAGTCGACCAACGCCACAAGGGCTCACCTTGTTCTCCGGTGAGCAAGCCACGGAGGCTAGCTCGTTTCCACTAAGCGGTGGTATTGGGGGAACCACGAATCCCTTACACGGAGCTTGGGGCACAACTCCACAACTCAATTGGAGGCTCCCAAGAAAGCCACGGAGCCAAGAATCACCACAAAGACAAGTCAATCAAACAATTACAACACCTAGGGTCTCAAGAGCCCCAAGGTGCAAATCCTCCAAGCAAATGGAGGTGGAAATGAAATTCCTTCGGTGAAGATGTAGATCGGTGCCTCCTCCTTCAATCCTCCAAAGATCAAGAGCTTTGGTTGGCTAGAAGGGGAGATCTATGGAATTTGGTGTTTTTCCAATGGGGGTAGGTGAGAGCTTCAAAGATGAACAATGGTTGGTGAAGTTCTGACCCTACCCAAGCTAGGAGAAGGGGTATTTATAGGTAGATGGAAATCTGGCCGTTGAGGGAGCACACAGCAGCATTTCCGGCGATAAGTCCGGCGCCGCCGGCCTCTGGGCCGGACGGCCCGGCGGTAAGTCCGGCGCCGCCGGATGCCTCGCCGGGAGTCCGGTGGTGGACCGGGCGGATCCGGCGGTCCGCCGAAAACCGGATCAGTATACCAGTCCGGCGGCTCCGCCGGGCCAGTCCGGTCTGCCGCCGGGTGGTCCGGTCTGGGGGCTGGCCAGACCAAATTTCCACCATATTTCTTTTTATGCAATCGAACCCCTTCACCTGTGAACTTAACCCTGTATGCATATAATTCAAATATTAGTTCACACAAAACATAGTCATGTCATTGTAAATCAAAAAAGTAGAAAGGGACAAATGTCCTTTCAATCTCCCCCTTTTTGATTTACGATGACAAACTATGTTAGAGTCTCATAGGAGAACCAAAGCAAGATATCTATTGAATAGTCAGAGTGCTCCCCCATAACATATGCACATGGTAGAATTTGCTTTTGGAATGCAAAGTGCAAAAATTAGATTATAGGGAGCTCCCCCACCATCAATAGGAACCAAGCATAGCATGGACAACATAATATCATGGATAAATAATAATATAGCAAGCATAGACATATCCAAAGATAAACATAGAGTGCATAGTGCATAATTAAAGTACACACTTGTCCACACACGATAGGGTTCCACGAAGTTTGAGAGATAAAAACCGGCAAATAAACGCAAATGGACACAAGCCACTTAAGAACCAAGGAAGAGGAAAGCGAGGCTTGTGTCATGCGACGTTATTCCTAGAGACTCTACACTCTTCTCCCCCTTTGGCATCGAAACACCAAAAAGGGACAAGAGAGTAGACGATGCTAGCGCTCAAAAATCATCACTGGGGACAGGAGAAGCCTCCGGATCATCCTCGCCATGAGCACCTTCTTCTTCATCAGCATCTTCTGGCTCAGAGGGTGGCTCAAAGTCTTCAAAGTCTTCAATGCCAGCAAACATGTCATCATCAAGAGGCGGCATGACATAGTTGACATACGGGACCGCATCCAACTCATGTCCAACGGGGGGAACAGCACTGCCCCTAGCAGCCAAGAACTCATTCTGCCTCCTCCGGGTCTCCTGACTCATCTCCAAGCTCCTATGAGCCACATCATAAGAGCTGCGACACATCTCCCATAAGTTCTTGAAGAACGCAGCAACACCCTTCTTGCGAGAGGGCCTAGGGTGGCGATGGCGACGACGGTGACTAGTACCAGAACCAGAGGGACGGTGAGGATCAGGAGCATCCATGGGGGGGCCTCTAGGCCTGGTACGGAGCAAAGTGGGAGCCTCTTCAAAGCCACCCTAGAAACCCACTGAGAAAGTCTCCATGTCCACAAACTGTCCACGCACCTGAGAAGTCGGAGTCCGGGGCTGCCTGTTGATCAAACGCTGCACATACTGACAGTAGTTGGGAGTCATGCGCTTGAGAGTGGACCTCTTCATCTCCTGGAAAATGAAGTCACAACCATCTATCTTCCTAAGCTTGTCGGGCAGGCAATAGAACAGCAGATTCCTATGATAGCCCCTGACACTAGCATCATCTCCAGCCTTGCTTATCAGATTCTGACGGAAGAGCTTGGCAAGAGCATTATAGTAGTAGTACATCCCTGAAATGGCAGGAGCTGGGAGGGAAGGCTTCTCTGGATAGCAAATGCAAGAGATCTTCTCCACAGTAAAGGGCATCTCGGAGTGAATCTTGAAACCTCCAGCCCTACCATCACCATAGCCCAAAGCATCACAGAAATCAGCAAACGTGGCAGTGAACACATCCTGGCCAGTCATCCAAGAGAAGGACTCCTGAGGGTCATCATGAAAGAACACAGTGCAGCAGAACTGACGAACCACCAAAGGCTGAATAGGCTCGGAGAGGGTGACAAGGTCAAGAATATCCATCTTCAGAAGAGCCTCATTGATGTGGCGGAAGTCCTTGGAGGCATAGTGCTGAAAGTGCTCGACATTGAGAGATTTTGGCACCACATAGAATCCACTCTTCATGTGCTCATCTGCATCATAGTAATCATTCCACATAGCTCGCTGAGAATCAGTCCAGAACCTCTTGTCACTGCCAGTGTACTGCCTCTCATGAAAGCGGTACGGGTTCACACAGCGAAGTTTACGCCAGATGTCGATATGGGCTGTACCCAAGTTCTCTGTGATCTCCTGCTCCTGCTCCACATCCACGGGCCCACGAGGCCCCTTTCCCCTCCGGGAAGGAGGAGGCCCACGAGCATGAACAGTCTTGGTCCTCATGTGTGGCCCAGCCGCTGCTGAACTGCCACCACCTGCTGCAGACTTCCCTGACTGACGAGTACGGCGCGAAGACTGCCCTTCAACCTCATCAATCTTCCTCTTCTTGGCCTCAAAGGCGCGAAGCTCTTCTGCGGTTTCAATCCGGTAGTTACTGTCCTCAGTCGAATAAGAGTCGGAATCTGAAAAATGCAAGCAAAAACAAAGCAACACCAGATAAAGATACATGTCACGGAAAAGGAAACTCAAAGTTGGAAGAAACAAGTGCAAGATGGAAAGACGATTTGACAGAGTGGTTCGGCGCTAGGTCCGGCGGGCCGCCGGGGCATTCCGGCGACACCACCGAACTGGCATTCAGAATACCGGTTCGGCGGGTCCGCCGAATTGGTCCGGCCGGCCGCCGGGCGGTCCGGCGCCAGGTCCGGTGGTCGCCGGAAAACTCGCCGAACGCACTCTTTCCAATCTTCTTCCATCATGACTCAAATAAACTTGTTTCTACCAACCTTAAGTATACAAGGATGCCAAGGAACACACACTAGCCCAACAAAGAACGAAACCCTAAAGGATCTATCCCTAGACAAAGATGAATCTAACCCTAGATACACACTAGATCTACTCATACGAGAGCATGAACAAAACGAGTGTGAGGCAAGGGCTAGAGGAAGGAGATGAAACAAGGGAGTTACCCGAAGACATGGTGCACAAGAAGATGAGGATGAGTCCCGATCTCCCAATGCGGTTGACAAAACGCGAAGATCTTCGGGGAAAAGCTTCAACACACCCCGATCTACACCCGATCTAAATTTGGAAGGGATTGGTTGGGTGGAGAGGCTAGGGGAAGGAAAAGCTTGAAGGGGCGGCGCCAATGGAGTTGGGGGCGGGCGTGGGGAGGGAGGAAGTGGGAGAAAACTGCCCAGGGAACCCTCCCCACGAGTTTATGTAGGGGGCGCCAGTCCGGCGGTAAGTCCGGCGGGACCGGGCCATTCGCCGGGCGGTCCGGCGGGCCGCCGGGCCATTCCGGCGAGCTCGCCGAACTGGTATACTGAATGCCAGTTCGGCGGGTCCGCCGAGATAGCCCGGTGGGCCGCCGGGCAGTCCGGCGCCAGGTCCGGCGACCGCCGGGTAGGCCGCCGAAACACCTATGGACTGGAGAAATTTGACAATTTTCGAAATGTGACATGTACCAACAAGAAAAGCATGGTGAGCGGAAGAAACCAACAGTCATCAAACTTGTTTGCAAGAAAATCAACTTAAGATTGCATGCCTTCCAACGAAGAGCAACAACAAACACGAGATTTGAAGACATGCAATGGTGGGGGATTTCTCCCCCTATGTGTGATCACCAATGTCTTGACGCCGCGAAGAGACATGCTTGGACTCAAAAGACATTAGTGATCTTATAATGTCGCACAATTGAGTATGCATCGTGCCATTAATTGACAAGATGACTATCCTCAACTATGCGCATCTAGACTAGAACAACACACTAAAATATGGGAATGAGTGCACACGATCAAGCCACATTGCAAGAGTCTACGATATTCAATTCATGCCTCAACTCTCGGAATCTTGCTTCATCAAGAGGCTTCGTGAAAATGTCGGCGAGTTGGTCTTGCGTACCTACATAAGATAGGTTAATCTCACCTCGGTTGACATGGTCACGGATGAAGTGGTGGCGGATCTCGATGTGCTTGGTCTTGTTATGTTGAACCGGATTATGAGCGATCTTGATGGCACTCTCATTGTCACACAAGAGTGGCACCTTGTCGAAGTGAATACCATAATCCTCCATGGTTTGCCTCATCCAAAGGAGTTGAGCACAACAACTCGCGGCCGCCACATACTCGGCTTCGGCGGTGGAGAGAGACACACAATTTTGCTTCTTGGAAGACCAACAAACCAAAGACCTACCAAGAAATTGGCAAGCCCCGGAAGTTGACTTCCTATCCACTTTGTCTCCCGCCCAATCCGAGTCCGAGTACCCTACAAGCTCAAAGCTTGCTCCCTTCGGGTACCAAAGGCCGAAAGTTGGGGTATCAATCAAATATCGAAAGACTCTTTTGACCGCCATTAAATGGCTTTCCTTAGGGGCGGCTTGGTATCGTGCACACATTCCCACACTAAGCATGATATCCGGTCTAGATGCACAAAGATAGAGCAAAGACCCAATCATAGAGCGATAAAGTTTTTGATCCACTTCTTTACCATTAGGATCGAGATCAAGAGTAACTTTTGTAGGCATGGGAGTCTTGGCTCCCTTCACTCCGGTGTCCATCTTGAACTTTTTGAGCATGTCTTGGGTGTACTTGGCTTGATTGATGAAGGTGCCAACCTTCAATTGCTTTATCTCAAAGCCAAGAAAGAATTTCAACTCCCCCATCATAGACATCTCAAATTTATCTGTCATTAGTCTTGCAAATTCATCATTGAAAGATTTGTTAGAAGAACCAAAAATGATATCATCTACATAAAGTTGGCATATGAAAAGCTCCCCGTTTACTTTCTTAGTAAACAGAGTGGGATCAATGAGGCCTATCTCAAACCCACGGTCTACAAGAAGCTCTCTAAGATGCTCGTACCACGCACGTGGGGCTTGTTTAAGGCCATAGAGTGCCTTATCGAGCTTGTAGACATGGTTCGGAAAGTTAGGATCCTCAAAACCCGGGGGTTGCTTTACAAACACTAACTCATGCAAAGGACCATTTAAGAAAGCACTCTTCACATCCATTTGTTGCAACTTAAAATTATGATGTGATGCATAAGCAAGAAGGATACGGATGGGCTCAAGGCGAGCCACGGGTGCAAAGGTCTCTCCATAGTCAATGCCTTCAATTTGAGAGTATCCTTGAGCAACCAAACGAGCCTTGTTCCTCACAACAATTCCATTTGCATCTTGCTTGTTCTTGAAGATCCACTTGGTTCCAATGACATTGCGGCAATCCTTGGGCTTCTCCACTAATGACCAAACTTTGTTGCGCTCGAAGTTATTGAGTTCTTCATGCATGGCTTCTATCCAATCCGGGTCTTCAAGCGCTTCAAACACCTTTTGAGGTTCCACACAAGAGATATAGGCATGGTGGTTACTAAAGTTTGCCAATTGCCTCCTTGTGGACACCCCTTTCCTCACACTTCCAATCACATTCTCCAAGGTGTGGCTACCTCTTTGGAGAGTTGATGCAATCTTCATGGCACGGCGAGCTTGAGATTCTTCAAGAGATTCTTGAGAGGCCACTTGGTCATCACCACGGTTTTGGTCTTCGCCTTGACCTTCAAACCGAGCATGCTCATCATATTGAGCTTGCTCAATGTCTTGAACTTGATCTTGATCACCACTTGGTGAGAAATCACCATCATGCTCATGGTCTTGATCTTGATCATGATCACATGGTTGAGGGGCTTGAGCTTGTCTTTGGCTAGCATCAAAAGGACCATGAGGAGCTTGTTGTGTTTGAGAGGGTGAAGGCTCCACTTGAGTAGAGCATAGTCCTTCTCCTTCCGCCAAAAGGTGTCCCTCAACGGGTATGAGATGTCCCACACCCATTCTTCTTATGGCAAGAGGAGGTATTTCATCACCTACATCAAAAACACCACGTTGCTCCACACGGGAGCCGTCATTCTCGTCGAATCTCACGTTAGAAACTTCAACAACTCGAGCAGAGAGTTTGTCAAAGATTCTAAAAGCGTGAGATTCGGCGGCATAGCCAACAAAGGTACCCTCAAGAGCTTTTGAATCAAATTTGGACAAATGGACACCTTTCTTAAGATAGAAGCACTTACAACCGAATACCCGGAAGTACTTGATATTAGGCTTCTTACCAATGAGGATCTCATAAGGAGTCTTGTTCAAGCCCTTGCGGAGATATAACCGGTTTGATGCATGACATGCGGTATTAATGGCTTCGGCCCAAAAGTTATACGGAGACTTGAATTCCGCTAACATGGTCCTAGCCATATCAATAAGAGTCCGGTTCTTCCGCTCGGCTACACCATTTTGTTGAGGAGTATAGGGAGATGAGTATTGATGACGGATCCCCTCCTCACTGAGAAAATCATTCAAGGTGTAGTTCTTGAACTCGGTGCCATTGTCACTTCGGATCATCAATATGTCTTGACCATATTGGCGTTGCACTTCATTTGTGAAGTCTTTGACGGTTTGTTGAGTCTCGCTCTTGTGAGACAAGAAAAATACCCAAGTGTATCTTGAATAGTCATCGACAATTACCAAGCAATACTTCTTTCCTCCAAGACTTTCATAAGGGGGAGGGCCGAAAAGATCCATGTGAAGGAGCTCTAGGACCCTCTTAGATGAAATGATGGTCTTGCTAGGATGAGGAAGTTCATGCATCTTTCCTTCAATGCAAGCTCTACACACACGATCTTTTGAAAAGGTTAGATCGGTTAGTCCTAGGATGTGGCCTAGCCGGCGATGCCAAAGCCATCCCACATCAACTTTAGCCATGAGGCATGTCGCGGCTTTAGTGACCTCCTTCGAGAAGTCGATCACATATAAGCCATTTTCGACATGCCCTACATGAGCTACAATAAGAGACTTGCTCCACAAAAGAACTACAATCCCAACATCAAAGAAAGTTGCAAAGCCCATATTAGCAAGTTGAGCAACGGAAAGAAGATTATATGAAAGGGACTCAACAAGCATGACATCTTCCACGGTAACATTGTGAGAGACAACAACCTTGCCGAGACCCAATACCTTTGATCTAGAAGAATCCCCATAGGTGACGTAGCCCGCATGGGATGAACCGGTGCGAAGCTCCTTCACCATTTCTTTGCTCCCGGTCATATGATTGGTAGCACCACTATCAATTATCCATTGACCACCACCGGAAGCAAAGCCCTACAAGAGATCAAGTCTTGACTTTAGGTCCCCATTTCTCAATGGGTCCTTTCTTGTTAGTGACAAGGGTCTTTGGAACCCAAATAGACCATGCAACATATTCATTTGATGAACCAACAAATTTAGCATAAACATGTCCATCTTGTGCACGGCAAAGAACATAGGAAGGATTATATTTTCCCGCAAAGTTATTATGGTTGGGCATAGCCTTTTTGCCATTCCCAATAACTTCCCTCACCTCCTCCTCAAAAACATTACCATTCTCATCATAGCATATTTCACTAGGAACATGCTTCTTTAATGAGGGAGGAGGCGCGGGGACATTCTTCTTCTTCTTCTTGTTCTTCTTGGACTTAGATGTAAATCCAAGTCCCGTCTTGTCACCATGTTGCTTTTGAGCATTCAAAAGCTCATCAAGCATCTCGTTTCCCTTTAGGGGGGCTTTCTCGCAAGGAGGGTTAGTTGAGCAAGAACTTGCAACAAAAGTGCTAGAAAGAGACTTGGTTGCTTCATTAGCAATTATAAGATTTAGTTTCTCATTTTGCAACCTAAGTTCATTAGCAACGGATTGAGCAATATCACGATCACTTTTAAGTTTGGCAATATCCAAATTGTGAGATTCTTCAAGACCCAACATGGATGTCTCAAGTGAAATCCTTATGTCTTGCTCTTCCTCAAGAGATTGAGTAAGAGACGCAATTTCATCGGCATAGTCACGAGCATGCCCCTCAAGTTCAAAAATGCGATCATCATTTTTATCATTTACTTGGATGGCTTCATTAAGTTGATCTAGGAGGATCTCAAAGCGAGCTTTGATCTCCCCATGCAAGGTTGACATAAACATGTCCATTTCATTTAGATCATCATTTTCACCAATTCGTTCAACACAATCCATCAAAGATAAGCTTTTAGGTATGATGGGTGTGAGAGGCGGTGATACCTTTGAAGCGTGAGCCATGAGACAAGTCGCATTGTGGTTGGAGCGCTTTGATTCATTTGCGGAAGCGAATAGGGATGATGAGGGGGTAGGATGGGCAATGGCGATGGCGGCCCTTCCTATTTCCTCCTTATCACTTGCATCATCCTCGGAGAGGTACTCCTCTTGAGTTATCAAAGCGTGAGTCGGAAGGACTCTCTTCTTGTCGGAGTTTCTTGGGTAAGACTTGGACTTCATTTCCTTGCGGACAAGCCTTCCATTGTGATCTTCAACTCTTTCATATGGACACTCGGCAATGAAGTGGTTAGTGTTACCACAATTGTAGCAAGTCCTCACTCTACTTGTGGCCTTTGGCTTGGAGGGGCTAGATGACTTCCACTTCTTCATGAATGCCCTTTGAGCAAGTGCCATGTGCTCGGCATGAGCATACTTCATATCCTCGGGTCTTCCACCCATTACTTCTTCCTCTTCCAACAAGCTCTCTTCTTCATGATAGGCGACCTTGGCCTTCAAAGCAAGGTTGGGAGCACGCACACCACGTGCACGAGCTAGAGCATCATCCGCATTCTTCTCGGAGATCTTTCTTGCCATTATCTCTTGCAAGATGTCATGAGCGGACATCGTCCGGAAATTTGCATTTCCCTTGATGGAGTTCACGGTTTCCCTATGGAAGGGCAAGAGAGCTTGAATGTACTTCCTCTTCATCCATCTCCAATCACATTGGGTGGAGCCAAGATCTGTTAGCTTCACTTGGAGTGACGAGAGACGCCTATGGAGTTCTTCGGGAGTTTCACCATCAAGCATGGCAAAGTTGTCCGCTTCATTGGAGGCTTCATCAAACTTGGATTCTTGAATGCTCTCATTCCCAATGAAGAGGTTGGTGAGAATATCCCAAGCTTCTTTGGCGGAGGTGATGTTGCGAACGAAGGCCTTGTTCTTCTCGGTAAGAGACATGTGAATGAGATGCAAGGCGGAGGCATTGAGTTGCTTGTCGATTTGCTCCCAAGGTAGCAAGTTGGTCAAATCCTTGGAAGTAGGATGGAAACCCTGCTCAATGATCCTCCAAAGCTCAATAGACACAAAGTTTATGTGAGAGCGCATGTTATCTTGCCAATTGGCAAAGCTAGAAGCATCAAGTGGTGGCGGTGGGCCGCAAGAAGCAAGGTGTGGCATTTGAAGATGTCTTCCGGAGACATAGCTCGTGGGATGTGGAATTCCCGGACTATGCCCCCGAGAGGTGTCATCTTTGTTAGGGGTGTCATCAACCTTGGGGGGTTCCTTTCCGCCCTCATCCCCATCCTCATCCGGATTATCCTCGTTTAAGTCGGGCTTACCCGAGGAATCAACCGGGGTCGGTGGAGTGGTACTAGACGTTCCACTCACGAGGGCGTCAAGTTGAGATTTTTGGCTTTCCATGGCTGCCATCATAGCATCCATTCGTGCCATTATATTATTTAGATCCCCCTTAGTGGCGGGTTCCTCATCGCCCATAACCTCTTAGGCGGTTAAGCCCAATCAAAGAGCACTAGGCTCTGATACCAATTGAAAGGATCGGTACGGGCGACTAGAGGGGGGGTGAATAGGCGCTAAGTCAATTTTTTTATTAATCTTTTTCAAATTTAAGGCTTGACACAAAGTAAATTCACTAGATGTGCAACTAGGTGAATTTCCTATAAGTGGCAAGCATGCAAGTAAACAAGTAACTAGCAAGATACAAGTAAGGGAAAGAAATAACCGAAGAGTGGAGACCGGAGACACAAGGATGTATTCCCGTAGTTCCTTCCTTTTGAGGGGAAGTACGTCTACGTTGGAGAGGTGTGGTGACACGGAGTCGACCAACGCCACAAGGGCTCACCTTGTTCTCTGGTGAGCAAGCCACGGAGGCTAGCTAGTTTCCACTAAGCGGTGGTATTGGGGGAACCACGAATCCCTTACACGGAGCTTGGGGCACAACTCCACAACTCAATTGGAGGCTCCCAAGAAAGCCACGGAGCCAAGAATCACCACAAAGACAAGTCAATCAAACAATTACAACACCTAGGGTCTCAAGAGCCCCAAGGTGCAAATCCTCCAAGCAAATGGAGGTGGAAATGAAATTCCTTCGGTGAAGATGTAGATCGGTGCCTCCTCCTTCAATCCTCCAAAGATCAAGAGCTTTGGTTGGCTAGAAGGGGAGATCTATGGAATTTGGTGTTTTTCCAATGGGGGTAG
The DNA here is from genome assembly GCA_007115705.1 of Dactylis glomerata. Lineage (NCBI taxonomy): Eukaryota > Viridiplantae > Streptophyta > Magnoliopsida > Poales > Poaceae > Dactylis > Dactylis glomerata. The sequence continues at coordinate 2,628,364 of QXEO01000121.1, read as the reverse complement.
GTGAGAGCTTCAAAGATGAACAATGGTTGGTGAAGTTCTGACCCTACCCAAGCTAGGAGAAGGGGTATTTATAGGTAGATGGAAATCTGGCCATTGAGGGAGCACACAGCAGCATTTCCGGCGATAAGTCCGGCGCCGCCGGCCTCTGGGCCGGACGGCCCGGCGGTAAGTCCGGCGCCGCCGGATGCCTCGCCGGGAGTCCGGCGGTGGACCGGGCGGATCCGGCGGTCCGCCGAAAACCGGATCAGTATACCAGTCCGGCGGCTCCGCCGGGCCAGTCCGGTCTGCCGCCGGGTGGTCCGGTCTGGGGGCCGGCCAGACCAAATTTCCACCATATTTCTTTTTATGCAATCGAACCCCTTCACCTGTGAACTTAACCCTGTATGCATATAATTCAAATATTAGTTCACACAAAACATAGTCATGTCATTGTAAATCAAAAAAGTAGAAAGGGACAAATGTCCTTTCACATAATGTGATAAAGCATTTATTTTCACAAGAGGCAAATAAAATCCAACAAGATGATTAATGGACATTATAGAATTTGAATTTCTCATGAGAATGACATACCACATAGAGACTAGATAATCTTTAAATATCAACACTAAGTGGTATTCCTCATGTACACACATTTTTAGGATTGTGAAGTGCAAAGCATATCACTCGCCCAAAATGGGATGGTCCAATAATCTCTCACAAGAGCCAAGTAAGATAAAACGAGTTGCAATAGGCTCAACAAGAACAACCGTATATGGTGTGCAACCCAACGTGCATATACTTAATTACTCAAAATTAAGCAAGTAGGAAGCACAACATATATAAACACATGGAAGGTACAAAACCCAATACATGCAAAGGGGCGAGTAACTTTCAAGATAGATAAGTTAAATATATGTTACCGCAAGGAGGAATATTGGATATATGATAGAACAAGATAATCTAAATGACTTGACTTGAGAAAATATAATTGATGAAGATCCCTTAATTTTTGATGATATAGCCAAGTCTCCAATGCCCTCCAACAACACCTATTGTTCAAGTAATTAATTGTTGGTCCCCAACCAAGTTGGGTCCTAAGAAGTTAGAAACAATGGGTTTGGCAACCCAAATGGTTCTTTTCTTGACACCACTTTGAGCGCCAACAAATTTAGCAAACACATTGCCAACCTTATCCTTGCAAAGTGAATATACATCCTCAATTATGATAGGGTTGGATGAGTTACCACTAGTGCATGAAGAAGATAGGTGACCCTTCTCATGGCATATGTAGCAAGTTCTTTTCTTCACCTTCTTCTCACTTGATTTCTCCACAAGGGGAGCATTAGCTTGATTTTTCTTGGGAAGTGACCTTTCTTCAACTCGAGGTTGAGCATGGCCCTGAACTTGAGGCCGCTTCCCTTGTTGCTTCTCACTAAGAGGCTTCTTCTTCAAAGGACAAGATCTAACATGGTGCCCTTCAATTTTGCACTTGAAGCAAACAATCTTGGCCAAATTCTTTACTTGTTCTTGGCCCTTCTTCTTCTTGTATATTTTGGACTTCTTCTTGTTATTAGAGATAAATCCAAGTCTACTCTTTTCATTGGGAGATTTTTGCACACTCAAGATCTTGTTGAGTGTGGACTTCCCTTCATGACAATTTTTAAAGTCTTTCTTCAATGAGGTAACTTGGGCCTTGAGATCTTTGATTTCCTCTACATGGTTAGTGACAACACAAGTACTAGTGGAAGTAGAGGCTACATTGTTAGAGTAACAAGGCAAGGAGGGTAATTCATCACTAGATGTAGCAATAGTATGAGTGGATGAATTACTAGGACTAGCACATGTCAATATAGCATTTTGAGAAATAGTGCTAGTGTCCACATGAGGCTCACAAGATGTTACCTTTATAGATATAGCCTCATGAGCTAACTTTAGGCGAGCATGGGACACTAGAAGATCCTCATTAGAGCTAGATAGCTTTTCATGACTTTCTTCCAATTTCCCATACTTGCTAGTTAGCAACTCAAGTTGAGCCCTTAGCTCAACATTCTCCTTCAAAATAGATGCTTCACAAGAAGTAGAGTTATTAGCACATGCATCATTATCATTACCAATAGGATAAGACAACTTGGCAAGAGCGAGGTCACGTTCTTTAGTGAGTTTAGAATCAATTTCATTACATGACTCATCAATGGATTCAAGCTTCTCCTCAAGAGAAACCCGAAGCTCTTGCTCTTCCTCTAAAGCATATTTTAAATCATGGATATCATTGGCATACTCACGCTCAAGAGAAAACATTTTATCAATTTGTTCTTCCTTCATCTCAATGAGTTTTGTGCTCTCAATAGCACAACTCATGATTTCAAAGAAGTTGGGCAAAACATTTTTATGGATATGCAAAGCATCAAAGACCACCTTACCCATCTTGTTTAAATACTCAATATAGTCTTCTTCATTTTCCTCATCCTCACCATTGTCCTCAACATCATTATGATTTGAAGACCTAGCCATAAGGCATATGTGGGAACCGTGAGAAGAAGAAGATGAAGAGATACTTGAAGCTCCATTCAAGACCTTGTCTTGGCCCAAAGACTCTTTGGTTTCCTCTATATGGTTAGCATCACAAATACTAGAGGAAATAGAAGCATTTGTATCATGGCAACAAGACAAAGTAGGCATATCATCATGAGATTTATTCAAGAAATTTACACATGATATGCAAGGACTATCAACACAAGCATGTAAAACATTTATGGGGCTACAAGTGTTTAAGTCCAAAGATGAAGCATTGCAATGACATAGAGATGAAGGATCATCAAAAGTAAGCATACTATCACCATTGCAAGTTTCATCACCACTCACCATATCATTACCTTGTGTCTTGCCACACTTTGGTGAAGTGGATGAAAGTTCATCACGATCGGAAGTGGAAGGAATACAATCATCCTCAATAATCTTGGACACACCATATTTTTCTTGAAGCTTTGTCCATATCTCATGAGCGCTCCAAAAAGGCGTGATGGAGAAGGTAACTACATCGCTCAAAGCATTAACAATCACATGAGTAGCTTGAGCATTGAGATACAAGTTTTTCTCATCCTCTAAAGATAGATTTTGAGTATCCTTTGGAGGAGAAAAACCCACATCTACAATTCGCTCCATAGATGGGTCTATGACCCGAAAATAATTAAGCATGTGAATTTTCCAAGAATCATAAATTGCGCCATCAAATATAAAAGTGTTATTGTACACTAATCCCCTAGCCGACATCTTTGCTCTCAAGGCGGTGAAGCCTAAAATAAGAGACCGGGCTCTGATTCCAATTGAAAGGACACAGATGTCGCCTAGAGGGGGGGGGGTAAATAGGCGATATCAAATTTTACGAATGGCTTGAACAAAAGCGGAATTAAACTAGCGTTTATTTTGCCAAGTACACAAAACCTAAATAAACTAGGCTCACCTATGTGCACCAATAACTTATGCTAAGAAATACAAGTAATAAGTTGGAGGGGTGTGGTATCGCCACAAAGGCCTAACCAACGCCACAAAGGCCTCACCCTATTCTCCGGTGTGAGCTTGCGCCATAAAGGCCTAGCTCACTCTTCCACTAAGGGGTTCCTCAAGGCGGAACCGGGCCTTTACACAAATCTTAGGGCACACATCCACAACTTAATTGGAGGCTCCCAAGGATAGCCACCAAGGCTCCACAAAGCCACAAAGCCATCTAGGGTTCCAAGAACCCAAAAGTAATAAGCTCACAACCTTTCACTTCCACGAATCTCCGAGGAGAACTCAAACCGATGCACCAAATGCAATGGCAAGAGCACACAAAGTGCTCAAATCCTTCTCACTCAAATCCTACCAAAGCAACTAATGCTATGGAGAGATATGAGTGGAAGAACAAAGGAAATCCACAAAGAACTTCAAGATCTAGATTGACTATGTTCCCCTCACTTAGAGGAAAGATGGATTGGTGGAAATATAGATCTAGATCTCCTCTCTCTTTTCCCTCAAAAATATGCAAGAATCATGAGAGGAATGGAGGAGGGAGGGCAAGCTTTGAAGGTCAATAATGGAGGAGAGAGAGAAAGCAGCCCACTCAGCCCAAGGAGGAAGAAGGGGGCCTTTTATAGCCCCCCATGAAATATGGCCGTTGCAGGATTTTTAGGCCGGATTATCCGGCCCCCGGGGCAAAAATCCGCCCCCCTTACAGGGAGCCGCGCCCAAAAGTCCTTAGCAGAAATTCGAGGGCCGGATTATTCAAATAATCCGCCCCCCTTCCAGCCCGGATTATCCGGCCTGGAAGAGGACATCAATACGAAAACTGCCATAACTTTTGCATTCGGACTCCGTTTTCGATGATCTTGGGCTCGTTGGAATCACCACAACAAGCTCTACAACTTCATCCATAGAAACATCATAGTCCTAAAAAGGAGGATAAAACCAAATGATAAAAGGTTTGACTTCTCTTTGAAGACAAATCGGTAAAACCTCCAAACATCAAAAACGCAATAAGAGTTTCATGCGAAATCCGTTTTTGATGAGCTAGAGCTTGTCATGGAAATAACCACAAGCTCTAAAACCTCACATGGATAAAACCCAAATAAGAACCAAGAAAGATGATGCCAAGTATGCAAAGGTTTGAGCTCTCTCCGAATGATACAATTAAGTTACTCACTCGAGAGCCCCTCTTGATAGTACGGCTACCGATCCTATAACCCGGTCTCACAACTAACACCATGAGACCGATAAGAAAGAAACCCTAACACTATCATACCTTTGCCTTGAGCATTCCACTTGAGGTGGATAATGACGATCTTGGTCTTCTCAAGTTGGACCACCTTTCTTGATTGAGCTTGCTTGGTGAAGTCTTGCGGATTGCTCCCCCATACTCCACTATGGAAGAGACTCTCTTTAAGCATATATTCACATATCCATGATCACAATATAGATGGCAAGCTTCATGCATATGTTCTCTTCTAGTTGCTCATCTTGAACTTGCGCTTTGACTTGATCAATCCTCGAGCCAATTCTTCTTCCTCCATAATGATGGTGTCTTAAGGATACACATGAGATCTCACTCAATCTTATTCTTCAAGACACACTTTACATAAGCTTAACTCCCTTAAGACCAATCTTTGGATCACTCCTTGAATAACACCTTGGACAACACATAATCTTCTTCTTACAACCTTGAATCCAACAAATGGTTCAAGCATTGTCATGGACAAGTCCTACACATATAACTCAATGCAACCATTAGTCCATAGGGATTGTCATTAATTACCAAAACCACACATGGGGCTCGATAGGATCTTTCAGGTTTGCTAAGCGACAGGAAGCATGTAGGAAGGATGTGGAGCGTGCATTTGGTGTGCTCCAATCTAGGTAGGCTATTGTTCGCCACCCATGCAAGGACATGGAGCACAAAGGTGATGTGAGAGGTCATGACTGCTTGCGTGATCATGCAAAACATGATCGTCGAGGATGAACGCGATGAAGGCATCTATGATCAAGGGTGGGAGTTTCAGGGTGAGTTGGTTGCCCCACATCCAGGAGTAGCTACATTTGAGAAGTTCCTCCATATGCACGAGGAAATTTATGATCGCGCTACTCACGATCAGCTGCAAAAGGATTTGATTAAACATCAGTGGGCATTGGCAGAAATTATCCAGGAGACAACTAGTGTTATCTTATCTTTCTTTCATTTGAACTATGTTTATTTAAACTATGTTGTCCATTTAAACTTTGTTGTACTATTATTTACATTTCCCATTTTTATAATACTCATATTTATTTGATATGGTGTATTTCATTTTATTGTGTATCATTTTAAAAAAGAATCTAAATTGAGGCCACGCGGCCAACTCTCTAAATCCATTGGGCCGCTGGGTGCAATGCCAACATAAACAACCAAGAGGGAAGGATAACGCTCCGTTCGTGTCCGCGGCCTGACGCAAACGGACCAAATCATTGAGGCCCAAATAGTCGGGCTGTTGGAGAGATGCCCTAATGTTACATTCTAGCGTTGGTAAAAAAACAATTAGTGTCACAGTTGCGTCTCAGTCTCACAGAAGAAAATTACAGATCGTAGCATTGCTCAAGCCTTGACTATTACTCTGCCAATGTTGTAAAATACAAAACTAGAGTGGACAAAAGTACATTAGCATTGCCATAACACACAGCCAAAAACAGGTTCACCAAATCAGACCAAAACTGCATCAGAACTATCTGAAGTACACATTCATGCTAAAAAGAAACAGGGCATACATAGCCTTACCCATGCAGTAGCAGGCCATCAGACCCGTGTCTAGCCATATCGTTGCTATGCTGCGTGTGCAGTATGCACCACCATGCTTCAGTACCCACGACACAACAGTTGGTGAGTTTATGTACGACGAACATATCGGTGTTCTCTAACAATAAGCTAAAAGGCATCGGTGGCTGCCATAAATACGTGATTACAGAATTTGGGCATGAACTCTAGATCAGAAGCAGACTAACATTCAGCAGCAGCACTACATACAAGATTACATCCAACTGAAGGGAGATGGGCGTAGGCAGTCCAAAGCTGCACTAACTAAGATCAGTAATTCAAGCCAAGGGCGATAATGTACAGGCAAACCGAAGGGCCAGCTCATCCTGCAGCAGCAGATGGTGATAATCAATAACACGTACGGATGCAAGGGACAAACTACAAAGTCTGGAATTGAAAAGATAATGATATGAACAGTTAATATCGGGCGGCATTGTAAAATACTGAAAGGAGCTTACTTCAATGGTGTCACAAGATCAATTATTCCCCTTTCTTTTCTTTCTCTTCTTTGAGGAGCTGGAAACGACGGCCACCGCATCGGCTGTTGGTGCTGGGGGTCGCACTACAGGTGGTACTGCTGTTGGTACTCCAGGGGTGAAGGGTGGAAATACCATATGTGGGTGCATGTGCATCGGTACCAAGAACATTCCTGGTGGAACAGCTGCCGACGTGGTTGCCATAGTCATCATTGCTGGCGGCACTGGCATCGGTGTAGATGACGGCGCTGCCACTGTAGCCATTGCTGTGTTCGCAGGTGTTGAGACTGATGTGCTATTTCCCGCACCTTCAGCAGATGGCTTCAGAGACTTATCACCTTTCTTACCAGCAGAAACTGTGCTTTCTCCGGGTCTTTTCTCTTTTCGAGATTCCTCAAACTTGCGTACTTTCTCTTTAGCTTCTCTCATCACAGACAGAACATACTCCATTGCATCAGGATCAGTTGCTCCCATTTCCACAATCTCAGCAAAGTACTGGTGGCCATCATTGTAGAGGTTGTCCACTTTTTCTTCACGGACATTTTCTGGAACTGCACCCTTCCCTGTGGTGTTTGCCGCTTTTGGTGGAGAGATGGGACTTTCCTTAGGTTCCTCAGGGCATTTGAAGTCCTTTCTCCACCGATCAAGAATGTATTTGGAAGGTATTAGCATCACAAGCTCTTGCTTCAACACTGCAAGAGCATGGCTACACAAAATACCTTTAAACTGGAATGACCGGCAGATACACCACACTTCTTTCTCAGCACTGTTATACATCACTCTATAGTCAAACTTCCTTTCCTTCCCAATGACAGTCACAGTGTAGGTCACTATAGATCCATTCCTACTGACTTCAGTGCAATTCACATTCATCAGCTGCTTTAACTGATCCTGGAACTTCTGAAACATATTTATTGTATAAGCATTTGCAAATTGCTCCTCAAACAACAAACCAGAGAGGGCCTGTGGCCTTTGCTGAAATGAACGGAAATCATCGTAGGCTTCTCGATCAGACCTAAGCTTCATAGCAGTATCGAATTGTTCAATAAATGTCTTTATTGTGGTCTCTGGTGTAATATATCCATCGAAAAAGGCCTCCAACCGTTCACTGCGACGAACAGTAGAGATACCAGCCCAGAAAGTATCTTTCACATATGCTGGCACCCACTTTGCCCTCTCTTCAAACAAGGTTGTGAGCCAACGATTATCATGAAGGTTGTACTGATTGACCATCTCAACCCACTCTCTTTCAAAATCAGCTGCTGTAATGGTGTCATAGACTACCTTTTTCATTCTCAGGCCAATTGCCTCCTTATCCTCAACTCTTCCAGACATTTCAGGAAGCTCTTTCATTATATGCCAAAGGTTGTATCTGTGACGAGTATTTAGAAATACCTCAGAGACTGTTTTGACTACTGGTCTTGAATGAGTGGTAATAATTGCTTCAGGTGCTTTATCATTCATACATTTTAGCCATTTCTTGAATAACCATGAAAAAGTCTCTGGAGACTCATCTCCCAGTAAACCGCATCCTAACAGTACAAACTGACCATGATGGTTGATTCCAAGAAAAGCAACCAACGGAATGACAAACTGGTATGTCAAATAAACGGTATCAAAGCAGACAACATCACTGAAATGCTGATATGCAGCTCTAGATCTTGCATCGACCCAGCAAACATTCTTTAGACGGCCTTCGTCATCCATGTCCCAGTTGTAGAAAAAGTTGGAATCTTGAGCTTGCATCTTATCGAAAAAGACTAATAGTGCCTCAACATCACCCTCTGCAAACCTCAGCTTCCCACACTTGCCAGCTGCTTCAATTGAATAATTTGACTGAGAGAAGGACCTCGCCATGAAATCTTTGTTTTGGTTGGGTGGCCTGCCTCTACCAGAATGAATCTTTGGATTCAACCTAGTCTTCGCATTGAATGGGCGGTGCTCCCTCTGCCAGTCAGGGAGATCCTTAAAGCACATCATGAATCTGACCATTTCAGGATTACATGGGTGGTTATGCTCCAGTTCAACAAACACTACTTCCCAATGGTTCTCGCCTGCGTTGAACTTCACTACCATCATAGCTTTGCAGCCAGTCTTTGCAACAAGCCTTCTTCGAGCTTTTAGGCCTGGCTTAATCCTAGCAATGCCACCTTTGTAACAAACAAATGTTGCGCGGTATTTTACCCCATCCACACTATGGGAAGTTCTTTTTGAGACTCCAAAGCCTGCACGGTATCCATACTCCAAGTAAAACTGGTATGCCAAATCAACCGTCTCAAAAGTCATGCCAACTCGAGGATTCGGAGCATCATGCTTAACCAAATTGACGATGTTATTAACAAAGGATGTGGAGGTGTCAGTGAGTTGCTGTTGCAAGCTGCTCCTTGCATAAGGATCGCTCTGAAGGATGTCCATCACATCAGTGCTCGGTGACCAGAATCCTGGGTCAACATAAACATAAGACATCAATAAGCGTGTATGAACTAGTTAGAATAGTTCGGGTAAAAGAAAAAATCTAGTTAGGATAGAAAAAATAAACAAATTTGAATGCTTAGTTCGATTGTGTTCCATTTCCAAATCACTAAGAAAATTTCTAAGTTTGGCAATACAACTGTTTTTAAACAAACATGGCTAGGAGAATGTGAAACTGTAAAATAACACCGTAATTGCATTAACAATTAGATAAGGAATGAAAACATAGTTTATTCTTCTCCCGGTTTCACTGACTGCGATAATGCAAGCATTGGGCTGCCGAGAAATGCATTCGTAATATAAGTTACACAAATAAGAGGATTATCATCACCAGAAAGTAATTGGAAGAACATGTCCACTGATAATTTATGTACCTAAACCTAGTTGGGAAACTCCCTGCATTATCTCAGCTTGCATAGAATGTTAACTTCTCATTGGATGAAGTAGTGAAGTTGAGACCAAGCGACAACTGTTACTAGAATCCAACGGGCCATGTGCTACAAACTGATAAAGAAGGGAGCCGGAACGTAATCGCAAGGACTGCTCAAGAATTAGGGGAAGCAAAGCTAGGGCTCGCCAGCAAAATCCTAAAATCACAACAGCGTTGTCAGTTTGTTTCTCCTTGGGAGATCGAGGGTAAACTCAGGGCCAGGGCAGGGCAAGAGCTACGCCGGCGCTGTCGCTGCTGCAGAAGACGGTGGCGGGGAGGGAGACGGGGAAGGGAGGGGATCGGGACAGATGGATTCCGTACCTCACGCACGCCGGAGAGGGGAGCTCCTAGCGGGACAGAGAGATTGGAGACGGACCCTCACGAGTCAAACCCTTCCTCCCCACGCCTCAGGCCTCACTCCGAGGCCTCGAGCGCGAGCGCGAGCACGGCAAGGAGGGAGCCGGCTGTTCCTGGTCAAGCCTTCCCAGTCCTCAGCACTATCGAGATCGAGCTTCTCGACCGGCGGACCGCCCGGCGCGGCGGCGCCCCTCGCCTTCAGCCCTGCCGGCCTCTCTCACACGCTCATGGGATTGGTGGGACTGTCGAAGCAGACGGACTCTGCAATCTACTCGCGGCGGAGAGGCGAAGGCAGCGGCGTCATGGGGTCGACTATGGTGGAGGAGAGGTCCATTTTGCCGCAGCTCAACGCTCGCAGCCTCGCAGGTCGCATCGCACCACCACCTGGTTGAACCGGTGTCTCGGCGCGGCCCGTCTCGGCTCTCGGTCTCGGGCCTCTCGGCGGTCTCGCTACTTCTCGTGCGCGATTAAATCTTTTTTTCCAGCGTTATTAAGTCGTTAACGTGGAAACTTATAAACCCACTGTTTCAAAACATACTTTAAATGTTGAAAAAAATAGAAAATAATCCACGACATTCTATGTTCACACAAGTTTTTGAGAAAAAAATAACATTATTTGTGTTCAGTGTAAAAAGATAAATTTTAATGCTCCAACAAAGCTATTTGGGATTTTTTTTTTTTGCTCTTTTACACATGACATATACTAAATTATTCCTTTCCCGGAAAATTATGTGCGAACATAGGATGTCTAGATGTAGAGCACAAATTTTTTTAGACTCATTTTTTAACGTTTTATAACTTGATTTATACAATTTTTATAATAGTTTCATATGCACATGAGAGCAAAACAAAAACACCACCTCCCTGCAGAGCACCTCTAGACTCCGTAAAGGAAGAGCACCTCTAGACTCCGTAAAGGAAAAGGTGAAAATTAAATAACACCACTTTAACATGTCCTTCGGCGCCATAGGAAATCCATTTTGCCCTAGTTGTGTATAAACCCACTCCTTAAAAAATCATTTCATAAAACAAATAAGAAAAGTCGCATGCACTCTAGACATTTTAGGTCCGCAAAGAATGGTTAGGAAAAAAAGAATAGTTGTTGTAACTTGTGTAAAAAGGACAATGTTCTTTTTCGCCAAACTTTGTGTGTGAACATAGTGTCCAGATGTACACCATTTTTTTGACATTTTGAAAAGTGTTTTTATGTAATTTTTAGAATGGGTGCATCTACACCTATAAGCCAAAACACTACCTTCGTTATTCTGACTCCTTGTTTTGCTTTCATATGCTAGTGTCACGTCGAGGTCAATGTTATGTTTTTAACGGGAAAGTGTCCAAAGGACCCTCAAAGCTTCACTCATAGTAGTGGAGGAAAGTTAGAAGAAGGGCTCACAATAGAAAATATAATTACATCGAAGCTCTTGCAAATTATAGAAAACACCTTGCAGGAAAATGAGAAACACGATCTGATCCTTCTCCATCAACGCCATTGTCGGCCTCGAAGCAACAACCCCTGGCTCCAGCCCAAGGGCAAAACCACGTGAGATGGAGTCGACGTTCAAGTGTCGCGCTAAAGCCACAGATCCTCCCATCTTGCAGGAAGAAGAATCCTCGGAGTAAGAGCTCCCGAGGTGCGGAACCGGCCCCCTTAGCCAAGGACAGTGGCGAAGCTGCATAGTGACTATGTGGTCAAGCGACCACACAAAAAAATTGATAAGCAGTAAACTGCAGCTTTGAATACACCATAATTGACCCCATAAATTCTCATGTTTGACATCAGTTCAGATCTTTTTGAGTTTTGACATCACTGGTTGCTAGTCCTAGCTCCGCCACTTGCCAAGGATGGTGTCGGCTCACCTCGTTGTATCTTGGACGCTTTTGCATCCACGGCTTCATCACTCCCCACAGTCATCAAGCACCAGCAACCAGAATATCCTCACTTCGCCCCCCCCCCCTTGCCACCACAGTCGGCCAGAGGAAAAATTTCGGAGCTGCAACTCTACGCAAAAAGACATCAATCAACTTTATTAAAGAACGTGGTGGCCTTCTCATGTGCCCCCAGATCCAACTAGAGGATCTTGAGTGCAGCTAGGAAGAACCCTACACCCTATCACTACTAGAAATCAGCTATAGGTAGCACAGCTACCCGTAGCGCATTATATATGTGGTGCGCTGCAGGTATTTACCCGTAGCGCACCTGTGCCCATGCGTTGCGGGTATATGACTTACCCGCAGCGCACCACATATTTAGTGCGCTACGGGTAATTGTAGGCCTGGAGGGGGTGCCTGATGCGGGCAGGATGACCACCCAGTTGGGAACCCCAAGAGGAAGGTATGATGAGCACACTAGCAAGTTTTTCCTCAGTAAGAAACCGAGGTTTGTCGATCCAGTAGGAAAAAGCCAAACTTAAGAAGGTGATGCTTGCTAGCTTCGTGACACTCCAACAAGGGCGCTGTTAACGTTACTTGTTAGCGCGTCTTCAACTAGTAGCAACGCGGAACCTGCACACAACACAACCAAATACTTTGCTCCCAACTTACGATGAGGTTGTCAATCTCACCGGTTTGCTGTAAACAAAGGTATGAGCGTATCAAGTGGAAACCAGTAGTAGTATGCGAGAAAGTAAATAGTGCGAGTAATAGTAAAACGGTGTAATAATGTAAAGGAAATTGGACCGGGGTCCATAGTTCACTAGTGGTGTCTCTCCATAAGATAAATAACAACATGCTGGGTAAACAAATTACAGTTGGGCAATTGATAGAATAAAGATAACGTGCATATGTCACGAGGATCACTATGAGATTTACTCTGGGCATTACAATAAAATACATAGACCGCCATCCAACTGCATCTATGACTAATAATCCACTCGCGGGGAATCATCCGAGGACCCCGAAAGTATTAAGTTGCGAACAACAGATAACTGCATTAAGCAAAGTGTGTAATGTAAACAAAACGAATGTCCTTGGACACAAGAATGTTGTTTTCTCCCTAGTGGCAACAGCACATCTACAACCTTAGAGGTTTCTATCACTCCCCCAGATTAAATACCCACTCTTAGAGTCACTAGTATCTACTTCGCCAAGTGATGTCTACGCACGCGTCTGTTCTTGTAGACAGTGTTGGGCTTCCAAGTGCAGAGGTTTGTAGAGCAGCAGCAAGTTTCCCTTAAGTGAATCACCCAAGGTTTATCAAACGCAGGGAGGAAGAGGTCAAAGCTATTCCTCTCAAGCAACCCTGCAATTACGATACAGAAAGTCTCTTGTGTCCCCAACACACCCAATACACTTGTCAGATGTATAGATGCACTAGTTCGGCGAAGAGATAGTGAAATACAAGTGGTATAGATGATTATAAGTAGTAAATTTAATCTGGAATAAAAAAATGGCAGCAAGCAAACAAGTAACAAAACAGCAAGTAAACGGTGTGCAAAGCTCGGAAACAAGGCCTAGGGATCATACTTTCACTAGTGGACACACTCCCAACAAATATAACATAATTGAACAAATAAATAACTTCTCTTCACTATGCTACTCTGAATTACTCTCCTATTGAATAACACTAATCATTGCGTAGTGGCTACAGAAGCACCCCTTAAAGTTCATCAAGTACTTGACAAACACCGCTCATAGAGATATCCAAATCAAATCACAACTCAAGATAAATATTATTGCAACTTAAACCAAGTACTAACACGGTGCACACACTGTCAACATTACACCATGAAAGGAGGAATAGATCACTTCAATACTATTATAGTGATAATTATTCTCATAATCCATAAGAGATCACAATCGTAGCCTAGACCAAGTACCACCATGATGCACACACTGTCACCGTTACACCATGGCAGGAGGGATAGATTACTTTAATAACACCACTAGAGTACACATAATCATGAAGAGTAGCATCTACTTATTCAATATGATACAAAGCTCACGATCACAAAAAGATCACATCATGGGAGAGAGAGGTGAACCACATAGCTACCGGTAGAGCTCTCAGCCCCGGGGGAGAACTACTCCCTCCTCATCATAGGAGACAGCAAGGTTGATGGAGATGACGGTGAGGTCGATGGAGACGGCGGAGACGACGATGGAGACCGATGGAGATGGCTCCGGGGGCACTTCCCCGTCCCGACAGGGTGTCGGAACAGAGACTTCTGTCCCCCGAAATTTGGCTTCGACGGCGGCGGCGCTGCGGAACTGTTCTGGAAATTTCGCCGACTCCCCTAGGGTTTTTCGTCCCGAGGCTTTATATAGGCGAAGGGGCGTCGTCAGGGGGCTGCCAGGGGCTCCTCACACATAGGGGGCGCGGCCAGGGGCTGGGCCGTGCCGCCCTGGTGTGAGGCTGGCCCCTGGCCCCCCTTCGGCTCTCTTTCGGTCCTCGTCCTTCGTCCGGGAAAAATAGGAGTTCTGGAACTTGTTTCGTCCAATTCTGAGAATATTTCCTATGTAGCATTTCTGAAACACAAAAACAACAGAAAACAGGGAACTGGCACTGTGGCATCTTGTCAATAGGTTAGTTCCGGAAATCGCATAAAAACGCCACGAAGTGTAACGAAACACAAGGCAAATGGTGTAAAAACAAGCATGGAGCATCAAAAATTATAGATACGTTTGAGGCGTATCAGCATCCCCAAGCTTAACTCCTGCTCGTCATCGAGTAGGTAAGTGATAACAAAAGAAATAATTTTTAAGGTGACATGCACCATCACAATCTTAATCATATAGGTAAAGCATTGAGTGCTGAGGTCAAAGAACTTAAAACATGGGCATGAAAGACATAATCTTGATAATAGAAACTTAGCAACCATGTTATAACATGAAAATGAACACAAACAAAAGATCATGAAAATGAAACAATGAAAGTCAAACGTGTGTTCAAATCATAAGGAAAAACATACAAATGGTTTTCAGCTTGTCCTTCATGGAGAGCAAAACATAAATAAATAGGACACCTTCAAGTTTAAGAGGGCGACTAGATACAAATAATTTAAGAACAAGTGAAACCAACAATATGAATCAATCAATAAAAACTTTGGGACAATGCACATTATACTAAGAATGACAACTATGCTCTCTTAATGGTGCATAAAGATAGAAGGTGGTGACTCAACATAAAAGTAAAAGAAAGGCCCTTCGCGGAGGGAAGCAGTGATTGCAAGTTTTGTAAACCTTCAAAAATTATGGTACCCCCATCATAAGCATCTTGAATGGTTAAAGTTAATGCGAGAACACTCATGCTGCATATGCTTGACAAATCATAAGTTGAAAACCTCGTGTCCCAAGAATACGAGTACCCAAACCTCATGCTACTTTACTTAGAGTCCCAAGCAAGGCTCTTGTCATTGTAAGTATACACGTATCATCGAGAACCGCCAACGGGGTACCTCCGTGCCCGATGACATGGAACAAGCCCATATCAAAATGACAGGACAAGCAGACAATGAACACCTCGACATCTCTTTAATTTACCATTTGTATAGCTTTTTATTTTGAGATGCGTCGTCGAATGTCCACTATGGGCATGCTGCAAATTTCCACCATGAATTATGCATGGCTTAGATTGGCGGCCCAGATGTTTCTCTAACACATATACAAACTCTATGATCCCGCAAGATTCCCAATTCTTTTCACACCGCGAGTATCCATAAACAAAAGATCACGATATCAACTCAAATAAGAAGTGCAATGTTGAAAGCTTGCCCCATGACGACATGGTTGGGCTAATCTCCAACTTACAACTTGCAAGCATAACAACTCAACATAAGAGACCACAATGTCAAATTTTTAAGAACGAGAAAAATAAAGTGTGCCATCCGGTTCGTGAGGGCTTTACTGACCAATTTTCGCATAACACTGGTAAGAGTTTAATTTGAAGAATAGATAAAAGCAAGTCATATGTACTTTGGAATAGCAAATTGCTAATAGGTATGTATGGTGGACACTTTGGCAAACTTGGTTTTTAGGAGTTGGATGCACGAGTAGAGCTCATACTCAGTACAAAACGAAGGCTAGCAAAAGACTGGGAGCGACCAACTAAGAGAGCAATAACGGCCATAATCATGCAAAGCGACAAAGCAACATTAAAAGAAGCATAAGATGGAATCAAAAGTCAAAAACTAAATGATCATAGAGGCTATTGGCGACTTTGTAAGAGTCTAAGATGTGTGAGCATGCGCCAAGTCAACCCAAATAAAGCATCAAGGAGAAAACCAAAATAATGCTTCCAAACGATAAAAACAACGCATGATTTTTTCAAAGGCTCATTAAGCAATCTCAGTTATTTGAGACAAGTCATGCTACAGCAAAACCACTAAGCATACTATCAAAATGACATCAAACATGACATGCAAAAGTCTAAGCCGCAGTCTAAACAAGCTCCTTTTTGTACCACTTTTTTGCATGAAACTTTTTCTCTTTTCCAACACCATTCAAACCTTTTTGAGGAAACTTTTTTGAGAAAAACCAACATATACCAGAGGTACAAATACACCTTGATGCAAAGATAAAACAAGATCTGAACAAAAATTAAGGTGAAAAACAAAAGCTAAACGCAGTAGCAGAAAAAGAGAACACTCGTTGAACGAAAAGAGTGAAAACTAGAGTGTTCTTGGCAAATGAAAAGCGAGTTCATCTCCTCCAAAAAAAATGATGTGATCTAACCATTTATTGGAGCAAACAAAACAAAACAAAAGAAAACTGAAAACAAAACAACTGACGCTCCAACAAAAACGCATAGTGCATGAAGCAATAAAAATATAGTGTTTTGAAAGGTGACCTGATTTTTGCCGATGAAGAAAGGGGTGCCTCGGGGGCATCCCCAAGCTTTGACGCTTGTACTTTTTGGATATTTCTTGGGGTGACATGGGCATCCCCAAGCTTGAGCTTTTGTACATTCTTCATCTCATCTCATCATTCTCCAATCCCTACACTTAAAAACTTCCTTCATACAAAACTGAACACAAATCTATTAGCAACATTAGTGTAAGTATAGTAATGAATCAACCCTTTTTGCTTCAGGTTTCAACTCAAAACCATCACATATAAAGTATATACTACTGTAGCAACTTCCCCAAAAGTTCCGTGATCAAAAGAACTCAAGAAGAAAGCGATAAAGCGGCAAACACAAATATTGGTAGAAATCTGTCAAAACAGAACAGCTGACAAAGGTCAAATTTTTAGAGGGTTTTCTGTTGCTCAAATCGAAAAGTGTTAAACTAATGAAAGTTTGGATATAACCTAGGGCATATACACAAGAAATCGCAGGTCCAAAAGATATACAGAGAATTTTCACGAATTTTTACGGTGCAGCACTGAAAACTGTTTCAGGACATCAACATCCCCAAATCTTACCTCACTCAAATTAGAGGCTTCTCTTGGCACAACAACAAAATAAAAAGGATAAGGAGCGGTTATTACAGTAGTAATAACTTCCAAGACTCAAATAAAAGAAAAAGTACTAAAAATAAACAATGGGTTATCTCCCAAGAGTGCTTTTCTTTAACGCCTTTGAGCTAGGCGCAGTAATTTGCAAAGATGCTCATGTGGGCGCCATATAAGAGCTTGAGGCAAAGGCGCCATATAGGAACTTAAAGCAATAGAGAGCATCAAAAAGCAAATGTGAAAAACATTTAAATCTGAACAACTTCCTATGAAAAATAGTCTTGTAAAGAGACAAGTCATGAAAGCGCAAAGCAAAAAGCATAGGAAGGCAAAACAAGTACAACTTAAAGAATTGCAACATAAAGAGGGGAAACTCAATATTGTTGAGATTCATCAAACCATGTTTCCCTCTCTCATAATAACTTTCAGTAGCATCATGAATAGAATTAACAATATAATTATCACATAAAACATCCCTATCACGAGCCACATGCATAAAAGAATTAATACTCCCCACATGAATAATAGTAGTCGGAGCAGATTTAACAGAATAATTATTCTCATCACCATAATCATCAAAAACAGGAGGCATATTGTAATCATAACTAATTTTCTCCTCAAAAGTAGGTGAACTAAAAATATTATACTCATCATCATAACCATCATAAACTAGAGGTTTAGTATCATCACAAGCTAGAGAATAGCTATTTCGCAAAGCATATTCATCAAACATATCATCATAAGAAGGAACATGGATAGCACTAATGGTACAACAATTATTAACCTTAGAATCGGTACCAAAAAGATTATCAATATTAAAAGTAGAGTGCTTTTCTCAATCATGATCACTAACATAGGTAACAGGCATAGGAACATCACATAGGGGAGATAAAATATCATCAGAGCAAACTTTCTCCACTAAAGCTGGGGAACTAAAAATATTATGCTTAACAAAACCAACTTTCCCAAGCTTAGACTTTTCTATAGCATTAGCAATAACGATATTCAAAGCATTCATACTAACAACACTATTAGCATGCAAATTAAGCTCCAAAGGTTTTCAATTTTCTCTTCAAACACTTCATATCTAAACTCAGGAAAAAGAATAAAGAACTCTTTGTTTTCCATTAAGCCTAACTAGTGAAAATAAAAACAAGAAACAAAAAGATGTAATTGCAGAATCTAAAGGAAATAACTCCGAGCACTCACACAGGAGGATGCGAGTACCTTTTACCTTACCTCCCCGGCAATGGCGCCAGAAAAGAGCTTGATGTCTACGCACGCGTCTGTTCTTGTAGACAATGTTTGGCCTCCAAGTGCAGAGGTTTGTAGAGCAGCAGCAAGTTTCCCTTAAGTGGATCACCCAAGGTTTATCGAACTCAAGGAGGAAGAGGTCAAAGCTATTCCTCTCAAGCAACCCTGCAATTACGATACAGAAAGTCTCTTGTGTCCCCAACACACCCAATACACTTGTCAGATGTATATGTGCACTAGTTCGGCGAAGAGATAGTGAAATACAAGTGGTATAGATGATTATAAGTAGTAAATGCAATCTAGAATAAAAAATGGCAGCAAGCAAACAAGTAACAAAACAGCAAGTAAACGGTGTGCAAAGCTTGGAAACAAGGCCTAGGGATCATACTTTCACTAGTGGACACACTCCCAACAAATATAACATAATTGAACAAATAAATAACTTCTCTTCACTATACTACTCTGAATTACTCTCCTATTGAATAACACTAATCATTGCATAGTGGCTACAGAAGCACCCCTTAAAGTTCATCAAGTACTTGATAAATACCGCTCATAGAGATATCCAAATCAAATCACAACTCAAGATAAATATTATTGCAACTTAGACCAAGTACTAACACGGTGCACACACTGTCAACATTACACCATGAAAGGAGGAATAGATCACTTCAATACTATCATAGTGATAATTATTCTCATAATCCATAAGAGATCACAATCGTAGCCTAGACCAAGTACCACCATGATGCACACACTGTCACCGTTACGCCATGGCAGGAGGAATAGATTACTTTAATAACACCACTAGAGTACACATAATGATGAAGAGTAGCATCTACTTATTCAACATGATACAAAGCTCACGATCACATAAAGATCACATCATGGGAGAGAGAGGTGAACCACATAGCTACCGGTAGAGCCCTCAGCCCCGGGGGAGAATGATACGTCTCCAACGTATCTATAATTTTTGATGCTCCATGCTTGTTTTTACACCATTTACCCGATGTTTCGTTACACTTAGTGGCACTTTTATGCATTTTCCGGAACTAACCTATTAACAAGTGCCACAGTGCCAGTTTCCTGTTTTCTGCTGTTTTTGTGTTTCAGAAGTGATACACAGGAAATATTCTCGGAATTGGACGAAACAAGTTCCTAAAGTCTTATTTTACCCGGAAGCTTCCAGAGATCCGAAGAGGAGTAGGAGGTGGGCCACCAGGGGCCCACACACAGGGGTGGCGCGGCCAGCCCCTAGCCCGCGCCACCACCGCGTGAGGGCGCCTGGCTCCTCCCCTCATGACGCCCCTTCGCCTATATAAAGCCTCAGGACGGAAAACCCTAAAGGATTCGGCAATTTTCTAGAAGCAGTTCCGCAGCTCCGCCGCCACCGTCGACGAATTTCGGGGGACAGAAGTCTCTGTTCCGGCACCCTGCCAGGACGGGGAAGTGCCCCCGGAGCCATCTCCATCGGTCTCCATCACCGTCTCCGCCGTCTCCATCGACCTCACCGCCATCTCCATCAACCTTGCTGTCTCCTATGATGAGGAGGGAGTAGTTCATCCCCGGGGCTGAGGGCTCTACCGGTAGCTATGTGGTTCACCTCTCTCTCCCATGATGTGATCTTTATGTGATCGTGAGCTTTGTATCATGTTGAACAAGTAGATGTTATTATTCAGATATTATGCTACTCCTATGCTTAATTATTATAGTGTACTCTAGTGGTATTATTAAAGTAATCTATTCCTCCTGCCATGGTGTAACGGTGACAGTGCGTGCATCGTGGTGGTACTTGGTTTAGGCTATGATCGTGATCTCTTGTGGATTATGAGAGTAATTATTACTATGATAGTATTGAGTGATCTATTCCTCCTTTCATGGTGTAAAGTTGACAGTGTGTGCACCGTGTTAGTACTTGGTCTAAGTCACAATGATTTCTATCTTGAATTGTGATCTGATTTGGATGTCTCTATGAGTGGTGTTTGTCAAGTACTTGATGAACTTTAAGGGGTGCTTCTGTAGCCACTACACAATGATTAGTGTTATTCAATAGGAGAGCAATTCAGAGTACCATATTGGAGAGAAGTTGCTTATTTGTTCAATCATGTTATATTGTTGGGAGTGTGTCCACTAGTGAAAGTATGATCCCTAGGCCTTGTTTCCAAGCATTGCATACCGTTTACTTGCTATTTTGTTACTTGTTTGCTCGCAGCGATATTTATTTCACATCACGTTTGCTACTTATAATCATCTATACCACTTGTATTTCACTATCTCTTCGCCGAACTAGTGCACCTATACATCTGACAAGTGTATTGAGTGTGTTGGGGACACAAGAGACTTTCTGTATTGTAATTGCAGGGTTGTCTGAGAGGGATAGCTTTGACCTCTTCCTCCCTGAGTTCGATAAACCTTGGGTGATCCACTTAAGGGAAACTTGCTGCTGTTCTACAAACCTCTGCACTTGGAGGCCCAATAAGTGTCTACAAGAATAGAAGTGCGTAGACATCAAGCTCTTTTCTGGCGCCGTTGCCGGGGAGGTAAGGTAAAAGGTACTCTCATCCTCCTGTGTGAGTGCTCGGAGTTATTTCCTTTAGATTCTGCAATTACATCTTTTTGTTTCTTGTTTTTATTTTCACTAGTTAGGCTTAATGGAAAACAATGAGTTCTTTAGTCTTTTTCCTGAGTTTAGATATGAAGTGTTTGAAGAGAAAATTGAAAAACCTTTGAAGCTTAATTTGCATGCTAATAGTGTTGTTAGTATGAATGCTTTGAACACCGTTGTTGCTAATGCTATAGAAAAGTCTAAGCTTGGGGAAGCTGGTTTTGTTAAGCATGATATTTTTAGTTCCCCAGCTTTAGTGGAGAAAATTTGCTCTGATAATATTTTATCTCCCATATATGATGTTCCTTCTTATGATGATATGTTTGAAGAATATGCTTTGAGAAATAGCTGTTCTCTATCTTGTGATGATATTAAACCTCTAGTTTATGATGGCTATGATGATGAGTATAATATTTTCAGTTCACCTACTATTGAGGATAAAATTAGTTATGATTACAATATGCCTCCTATTTATGATGATTATGGTGATGAGAATAATTATTCTGTTAAATCTGGTTCTACTACTATTGTTCCTGTGGTGAGTATTAATTCTTTTATGCATGTGGCTCATGATAGGGATGTTTTATGTGATAGTTATATTGTTAGTTCTATTCATGATGCTACTAAAGTTATTATGAGAGAGGGAAACATGGTTTGATGGAGCTCAATAATATTAAGTTTCCCCTCTTTATGTTGCAAATCTTGAAGTGGCACTTGTTTTATCTATCCATGCTTGCTACTATGTGCCTCGTTGATTTATTTTCTTACAAGATTCCTATGCATAGGAAGTGGTTCAGATATAAATGCCTTTCACATTTGATTTTTGATGCTATCTATTGCTTTAAGTTCCTATATGACGCCTTTCCTCAAGCTCTTATATGGCGCCCACATGAGCATCTTTGCAAATTACTGCGCCTAGCTCAAAGGCGTTAAAGAAAAGCACTCTTGGGAGATAACCCAATGTTTTCTTTTCAGTACTTTTTCTTTTATTTGAGTCTGGGAAGTCATTACTACTGTAATAACCGCTCCTTATCTTGTTTATTTCGTTTTTGTGCCAAGAGAAGCCTCTAATTTGAGTGAGATAAGATTTGGGGATGTTGCTGTCCTGAAACAGTTTTTCGGTGCTGCACCGTAAAAATTCGTGAAAATTCTCTGTACATCTTTTGGACCTGCGATTTCTTTTGCATATGCCCCAGGTTATGTACAAACTTTCATTAGTTGAACACTTTTTGATTTGATCAACAGAAAACCCCTTAAAAATTCGACCTTTGTCAGCTGTTCAGTTTTGACAGATTTCTGCCAATATTTGTGTTTGCCACTTTATCGCTTTCTTTTGAGTTCTTTTTATCATGGAACTTTTGGGGAAGTTGCTACAGTAGTATATACTTTATATGTGGTGGTTTTAGGTTGAAACCTGAAGCAAAAAGAGGTTGATTATATGTTATGTTACTCTAATGTTGCTAATAGATTTGTGTTTAGTTTTGTATGAAGGAAGTTTTCAAGTGTAGGGATCGGAGAGTGATGAGATGAGTTGAAGAATGGACAAAAGCTCAAGCTTGGGGATGCCCATGCATCACCCCAAGAAATATCCAAGAAGTACAAGCGTCAAAGCTTGGGGATGCCCCCGAGGCACCCCCTTCTTCATCGGCAAAAATTAGGTCACCTTTCAAGACACTATATTTTTATTGCTTCATGCACTATGCGTTTTTCTTGGAGCGTCAGTTGTTTTAGTTTTCATTATTAGTTTAGTTTTGTTTGCTGCAATAAATGGTTAGATCACATCATGTTCTTTTTGGAGGAGATGAACTCCATTTTTCATTGCCAAGAACACTCTAGTTTTCACTCTTATCGTTCAAAGAGTGTTCTCTTTTTCTGCTACCGCCTTTGGTTTTTGTTTTCGCCTTGATTTGCGTTCAGATCTTGTTATATCTTTTCATCAAGGTGTATGTTTGCCTCTGATCTTTATTGGTTTTCATCAAAAGAGGTGTCTTAAAAAATTTCAAATGGTGTTGGAAAAGAGAAAAAGCTTTGTGCAAAATAGTGGTACAAGAAGGAGCTTGTGTAGACTGCGGCTTAGGCTTTTTCATGTCATGCTTGATGTATTTTTGATAGTATGCTTAGTGGTTTTGCTGTAGCATGACTTGACTCAAATAACTGAGATTGCTTAATGAGCCTTTGAAAGAAATCATGCGTTGTTTTTATTGTATGGAAGCATTATTTTGGTTTTCTCCTTGATGCTTTATTTGGGTTGACTTGGCGCATGCTCACACATGTTAGACTCTTACAAAGTCGCCAATAGCCTCTATGATCATTTAGTTTTGACTTTTGATGCCATCTTATGCTTCTTTTAATGTTGCTTTGTCGCTTTGCATGATTATGGCCGTTATTGCTCTCTTAGTTGGTCGCTCCCAGTCTTTTGCTAGTCCTCGCCTTGTACTGAGTATGAGCTCTACTCGTGCATCCAACTCCCAAAAACCAAGTTTGCCATTGTGTCCACTATAAATTCCTATGCATGGTATTTGTAAGCCATTCCAAGTAAATTTTCATGTGCTACCTTTCAAAAACCTTCAAAACACTTCTCATTTTGTGACACTGTTTTCAGCTCATGGGGACGTAGTGGTCGGATTTGCTATCTTCCATATTGCTTATTCCAAAAAAGAAAAAAAAGAGAAAAAGGAAAGAAAAAAGGCACTCCTCCATGGAATGTGAATGTTGGTGGGCACCCGATGGAATCGGTTAGCCATGGTTTGAGAAAGAAAAAAGGTGGGGAAGAGTGCCAAGCTTTATAAAAGAGCACAAAAGTGCCAATCTCTCTCTCAAAAACTTGCTTCATTTTTGTATGGAAGATAGTAAGAACCCCATTGCCACTCGTTGACAAAAGCAACCACCTCTCAAAACCCAATTTTTATCCCTCTGTTTTACAAATGAAAAGCTCTAGCACATGTTTAATCACTGCTTCCCTCTGCGAAGGGCCTTTCTTTTTTACTTTTATGTTGAGTCACCACCTTCTACCTTTATGCACCATAAGAGAGCATAGTTGTCATTCTGAGTATAATGTGCATTGTCCCAAAGTTTTCATTGATTGATTCATATTGTTGGTTTCACTTGTTCTCAAATTATTTGTATCTAGTCGCCCTCTTAAACTTGAAGGTGTCCTATGCATTTATGTTTTGCTCTCCATGAAGGACAAGCTGGAAATCATTTGTATGTTTTTTCTTATGATTTGAACACACGTTTGACTTTCATTGTTTCATTTTCATGATCTTTTGTTTGTGTTCATTTGCATGTTTACAACATGATTGCTAAGTTTCTATTGTCAAGATTATATCTTTCATGCCCATGTTTTAAGTTCTTATGATCCCAGCTCACAACGCTTACATATATGATCAAGATTGTGTAGGTGCATGTCACCTCAAAAATTATTTCTTTTGTTATCACTTACCTACTCGAGGACGAGCAGGTGTTAAGCTTGGGGATGCTGATACGTCTCCAACGTATCTATAATTTTTGATGCTCCATGCTTGTTTTTACACCATTTACCCGATATTTCGTTACACTTAGTGGCACTTTTATGCATTTTCCGGAACTAACCTATTAACAAGTGCCACAGTGCCAGTTTCCTGTTTTTTGCTATTTTTGTGTTTCAGAAGTGATACACAGGAAATATTCTCGGAATTGGACAAAACAAGTTCCTGAAGTCTTATTTTACCCGGAAGCTTCCAGAGATCCGAAGAGGAGTAGGAGGTGGGCCACCAGGGGCCCACACACAGGGGTGGCGCGGCCACCCCTGGCCCGCGCCACCACCGCGTGAGGGCGCCTGGCTCCTCCCCTCACGACGCCCCTTCGCCTATATAAAGCCTCAGGACGGAAAACCCTAAAGGATTCGGCAATTTTCCAGAAGCAGTTCCGCAGCTCCGCCGCCACCATTGACGAATTTCGGGGGACAGAAGTCTCTGTTCCGGCACCCTGCCGGGATGGGGAAGTGCCGCCGGAGCCATCTCCATCGGTCTCCATCGCCGTCTCCGCCGTCTCCATCGACCTCACTGCCATCTCCATCAACCTTGCTGTCTCCTATGATGAGGAGGGAGTAGTTCATCCCCGGGGCTGAGGGCTCTACCGGTAGCTATGTGGTTCACCTCTCTCTCCCATGATGTGATCTTTATGTGATCGTGAGCTTTGTATCATGTTGAACAAGTAGATGTTATTATTCAGATATTATGCTACTCCTATGCTTAATTATTATAGTGTACTCTAGTGGTATTATTAAAGTAATCTATTCCTCCTGCCATGGTGTAACGGTGACAGTGCGTGCATCGTGGTGGTACTTGGTTTAGGCTATGATCGTGATCTCTTGTGGATTATGAGAGTAATTATTACTATGATAGTATTGAGTGATCTATTCCTCCTTTCATGGTGTAAAGTTGACAGTGTGTGCACCGTGTTAGTACTTGGTCTAAGTCGCAATGATTTCTATCTTGAATTGTGATCTGATTTGGATGTCTCTATGAGTGGTGTTTGTCAAGTACTTGATGAACTTTAAGGGGTGCTTCTGTAGCCACTACACAATGATTAGTGTTATTCAATATGAGAGCAATTCAGAGTACCATATTGGAGAGAAGTTGCTTATTTGTTCAATCATGTTATATTGTTGGGAGTGTGTCCACTAGTGAAAGTATGATCCCTAGGCCTTGTTTCCAAGCATTGCATACCGTTTACTTGCTATTTTGTTACTTGTTTGCTCGCAACGATATTTATTTCACATCACGTTTGCTACTTATAATCATCTATACCACTTGTATTTCACTATCTCTTCGCCGAACTAGTGCACCTATACATCTGACAAGTGTATTGGGTGTGTTGGGGACACAAGAGACTTTCTGTATCGTAATTGCAGGGTTGTTTGAGAGGGATAGCTTTGACCTCTTCCTCCCTGAGTTCGATAAACCTTGGGTGATCCACTTAAGGGAAACTTGCTGCTATTCTACAAACCTCTGCACTTGGAGGCCCAACAAGTGTCTACAAGAATAGAAGTGCGTAGACATCAGAGAACTACTCCCTCCTCATCATAGGAGACATCAAGGTTGATGGAGATTGCGGTGAGGTCGATGGAGACGGCGGAGACGGCGATGGAGACTGATGGAGATGGCTCCGGGGGCACTTCCCCGTCCCGGCAGGGTGCCGGAACAGAGACTTCTGTCCCCCGAAATTTGGCTTCGACGGCGGTGGCGCTGTGGAACTGTTTTGGAAATTTCATCGACTCCCCTAGGGTTTTCCGTCCCGAGGCTTTATATAGGCGAAGGGGCGTCGTCAGGGGGCTGCCATGGGCTCCTCATACATAGGGGGCGCGGCCAGGGGCTGGGCCGCGCCGCCCTGGTGTGAGGCTGGCCCCTGGCCCCCCTCCAGCTATCTTTCGGTCCTCGTCCTTCGTCCTAGAAAAATAGGAGTTCTGAAACTTGTTTCGTCCAATTCCGAGAATATTTCATGTGTAGCATTTCTAAAACACAAAAACAGCAGAAAACAGGGAACTGGCACTGTGCCATCTTGTCAATAGGTTAGTTCCGGAAATCGCATAAAAACACCACGAAGTGTAACGAAACACAAGGCAAATGGTGTAAAAACAAGCATGGAGCATCAAAAATTATAGATACGTTTGAGACGTATCACCAAGATAGCTACTAACAACGGAGAGCATGCAAGATCATAAACAACATAGAGATAACATAGGATAATATTCAGCACATCAACTTAACATAACACCAACATTCATCGGATCCCAACAAACAC
Source organism: Dactylis glomerata (assembly GCA_007115705.1). Taxonomy (NCBI): domain Eukaryota; kingdom Viridiplantae; phylum Streptophyta; class Magnoliopsida; order Poales; family Poaceae; genus Dactylis; species Dactylis glomerata. The sequence goes on along the minus strand of QXEO01000121.1, from coordinate 2,601,299 downwards.
AACATGTAGAATTACACAAAGGTGATCTCGATCATGTAAGGCAGCTCACGAGATCTAAATATGAAGCACATGGTGGAGAAGACAACCATCTAGCTACTGCTATGGACCCATAGTCCAAGGTAGACTACTCACTCATCGCGCCAGAGGCAAGCATGGCGATGAAGAAGACCTCCGGTGGCGATTCCCCTCTCCGGCAGGGTGCCGGGAAGAGCTTCTGGACCCTCCCGATCTCGGGTCGATGATGACGGCGGATCGCGATGTGTTTCTGGAAAATTGATCGGATACTTAGGTTTTCCCGTCGGGGGGTCTTTATAGGCGAAGGGGCAGCGTCAGAGGTGGACCGGGGCGGTCTCACACATAGGGGCGTGGCCAGGGGCTGGGCCGCGCCGCCCTACTGTGTGGCCGGCTCGTAGCCCCCCTCTGTCTCCTCTTCGGACTTCTGGAAGCTTCGTTAAATAATAGGAGGTTTGGCTTTTGTTTCATCCAATTCCGAGAATATTTCCTATGTAACTTTTCTGAAACATAAAAACAGCAGAAAATAGGGAACTGACACTGTGGCATCTTGTTAATAGGTTAGTTCCGGAAAATGCATAAAAATGCCACGAAGTGTAACTAAACACTAAGCAAATGGTGTAAGAACAAGCATGGAGCATAAAAAATTATAGATACGTTTGAGATGTATCAGTGCCCTCCCCCAACTTACCCGTAGCGCATGTGTCTGATATGCGCTGCGGGTAGTAAAATTACCCGTAGCGCATGCAGGCCCGTGCGCTACGGGTAAGTTGGGCGGGAACAAAATTCAATTTTTTTTTGAAATTTTAGACTTACCCATAGCGCACCGCTCAGTGCGCAACGGGTATACATATATGGTGCGCTATGGGTAAGTTTCCTGCCAAATTTTTTGTATCGGCGGGAAAATTTTCAAACATTTTTGAATTGGCGGGAAAATTTTGAAAATTTGAAAATTTACCCGTAGCACACCACATAGCCCATGCGCTACGGGTAAGTTTCCAGAAATTTTTCACCCACCACAACCCCCCCCCCCCCCCCCCCCCCGTGGATCGCCACCTACGGTCGTTTCGACAAATTTTAGAATCTCAAAATTCGAAAGGGAAGATGCAGTTTTTTGATGTTCTAGTTTTTGGTGCAAAATAAATTACGAAATTCGAATCACTTACCCGTAGCGCATGGGTGAAGAGGTGTGCTACGGGTAAGTGAGAATCTACACCACGCATCTGACGGCTCACAACGTTTTCAAACAAACACACATCCGTGGCATCTTCAATGAAGGCTTGTGATTGGCCGGGAGGAGGTCACGTGGATCTCTCTCTCCCTTATCTCACTCTTCTCTCTCTCTCCTTCCTTCTTCTCTCACCCACCTCATATCTCTTCTACCTCACTCCCTCCCTCTCTCTCTAACACACATACATGAGCATGAGAAGCTCCTCTCCGGCGAGCTCCCGGCCAAGCTCCTCCTCTCCGGCGAGCTTCTCTCCGACGAGCTCCCGGCCAAGCTCCTCCTCTCCGGCGAGCTCCTCTCCAACGAACTCCTCTCCGGCAAGCTCCTCTCCAACGACCTCCTCTCCGGCGAGCTCCCCTCCAATGACCTCCTCTCCGGTGAGCTACTCTCCAACAACCTCCTCTCCGGCGAGCTCCTCTCCAACGACCACCTCTCCGGCGAGCTTCTCTCTAAAGACCTCCTCTCCGGCGAGCTCCTCACCAATGACGGGCTCTCCGGCGAGCTTCTCTCGAACGACCTCCTCTCTAGCAACCTCCACTCCGGCGAGCTCCTCTCCAATGACCTCCTCTCTAACGACCTCCTCTCCGGCGACCTCCTCTCCGGCGGCCGACGGTGCCTTTTTTTAATTTCGAAAAAATTACCCGTAGCGCATACAGACCAAGTGCGCCACGAGTAGAAATAAAAAAATTCAATTTTTTTTGAATTACAAAAAAACACCCGTAGCGCACGGACCAGATTACCCGTAGCGCATGTGTCTGGTGCGCTACGGGTAATATGCATACCCGTAGAGCACCCGACACATGCGCTACGGGTAAGCATATTACCTGTAGCGCACCAAACATGCGCTACGGGTATTTTTTTACCAGTGGCGTTCTACTCGCAGCGCACGGCATATGCGCTACGGGTAGCCATATTAAGTGCGCTGCGGGTAAGCTTTTTTCTAGTAGTGTATATCTGGCCGCTAAAATCTGGAGCTCCACTCCATCCTATGGGACTACCGGGTACAGCCGCAGATGCCTACAAATACGTACATACACTCACCCCTATAAACTCACATACGCACCGAGAGACTAAGTCTAAGAGACCGATCCGCCGGGTTTTGTGATTAACAAAGTCACCAGGCGCCTCTCTATCGAGGGAACGAATTTTCCTCCTTTTGCGAGACACCAAAGCGTTAAGTTTGGAGTTTGATCCCTGGTGGGCTGGGTGCCACTACCCTCCTAACCATCAAATATTCTCTCTGCTATGATATTATTATTGTACACACATGTGATTTTATGGTATTTGTGTAATAAATATTTCTCAAGAAATTTGCGTTTCATTTTATTGAACAGGTAAAAATATAAAGCATATCTTTGGATGATCTGTGTGATAAAGATTGGCAGTGAGCTTGGGAGGACGAAACCCACGCACCCAAATATGCTCTTCTACCGTGGCGTTATCACTCCACAGTTGAAGCGCAAGCGCCCTTGTGCCATGCTCGTGTCTGTCACGTGTGAAGCGACACGTGTCGCCGCGCCATTGCCTGTCCGTACAAGTCACATGTGAAGCTAGGCAACGGGCCACGTGCGAAGGCGCACCATGTACAGCACAAGTCAAACTAATAACACCACCAAGCAGTAAGCTACATCCATTATTGCTATCGACATTGACGACGCTTTGTTCATCACTGGGCAGCGTTATAAAAGACGTGGATGGGGGCAATACATGATCTGCATCTAAGGCAAGATGAGCTAGATAGATCGCCAGCAAAGGGTTCTGTGATTGAGCTGCATTTGCACCTGCACCTACAAAGGAAGAAAGGTAGCAGAAGACTGGAACTTCGTCAGGCATGTGTGATGCATGCGTGAGAAAAGAACGTCGTTCTTGATCCTTGCTTTTCATGTAGGTGCAGAGGCATATGCAACTCTATCGCAAACATCCAGGTAGACATGCTCTTCTTCTTCTCGATCTTGGTTACACCGGAAAACTGATGCAAATGCCACGGAGAAAATGGAAACACTGCACCAATTCCATCATGCTTCTCTAGTTGGCAGGTGCAGTGGCAGATGCAGCTGTAGGCTTGTGTCACACGAATTCTCCCAAGAGTTAAGTTACTTCAACAACTTTCTCCTTTTTCATCCTGCTTAAAATCACATGGCTATGCCTTTTCTAACTTCACTACAGGTGCAAGCCGACGTCAAGGCAAGTATGATACGGATCTCTACCGATTATTAGAGATGCCAGCAAGAACAAAATAAATTTGATTACAGCTAGTCAGGTTACTGAAGCAACTGCAGAAGAGCAGTTACAATCTCTGTAGGCTGTATTTTCAAAATTATTCTTTCTCTACAGCTGTGGCGGCCGCTCCAAAAATCTAAGGACAAGGAGGTGCTGGACGAGATGGTTGCGCTGACAAAGACCTTCTTCACATCCTCCTACTCGCCACCAGCTTCACCTCCAAGTGTCTAGGTTCTTCAGTTCATTAGTTCTTGGGAGCACTTTTGAGAACTTTATTCCGGCCTACGTACTATGTACACTTTGTATTGATGAACTCCTTAGGCGGTCAGCCTATTCGTAAAACTGTGTTTTGCCCCTGCCCTCTCCCTTAGTGGCAGGGGATGCTCTTGTAAAACTAAGTTGTATGCTACGTTCGTGTGTGGTTTTATTAATTTAAAGCCGTACACGCGGTGCCTTCTATCTAAAAAAAAACAATCTATGCAGGCAATTCAATGGGATTAACAAATAGGGTGAAGATACATTGCAGTAGTTCGGTAAGGTTCACCGCCCAAATAATCGATTCCATGCCTACAATGCTAAACTGCTAATTCCCTAATGTTACTGTTAATGCGGCTCAGCAAGGTTCGTCAAAGAAGAGCTAATACAGCTCATACATAAGCTTCCATGTAGGTGTTTCTGGATCGAGAACCAACAATGGCCGATGGCATCTCAGCACAACATCCAATTTGGAGATAATCTGGCAACTCCAGGAACATCAAGCACCTTGTGAGGTGTTGATGACAGGATCAGGTCGTACAGGATCATGTCCCGTTCCTTGTGACCCTTCGGAACATGTCTTTTATGTTCTTTGATCCTACCTCGATCTTTGGTTTCTTTGCAGGCCTCCCCTTGCTAGACTTGGCGCTGCCATTTCCTACGTTCCCCTGTAATGACGCATTTGACGAGCTTAGAGCAGAAACTGTGAGAGTTGAGGAAAAGAAAAGGCATTCTCGATGAGTTTACCTCCGACGGACGAGCAGGAGCAGGCATGGGAGAACTATCAGCACAAAATGACGTCTCATTAGTTTTGGCTGTATCATTGATCTCACTCATATCTAACCTGCAGCGGAGTGGATCGTTCTGGCGTGAGACAAATTGATAATACCAAACTACTGACTCTTTTCTGTACTTTTTGCGAGGAAACAACTGACTTTCCAGAACCCAAAGAGAAAAGTCTTACTGCAACTTCTTGCAGAGTACCGTTAGCCATGGTTCATCCTTCAGGTTTTCACGAATTATTTGGACGGCCTCCTTCACTGTAGCAAAAATAATAAAAATAGCTCCATAAGACCATCAGTTCACCTTATCAAGAGTTCTTAAGCTATGGTTCTAAAATTCAACGTGACTCAAGAATTTCATTTTATTAGAATTTCTCAAATTAAAGCATAGTACATACCACATGTAGAGCTATACTAGCATAAAGCAAGGCTAATCTCATCTACTACAGAAGCAAGGCCAGTAAAGTTATATAATCCTTTTTATGTACCCCTCCCATCATGCTTAGTTCAACCTCCTGTAGAGCCCCCTTAAGGTTACAGTCTAAATTTGTGTAGAAAAAGCCCAAGGATCAGTTGGTAGTTATAGTTAGTCATGTTGGATATAGATCACACCAATGATCCATGTTCAAATAATATGATTATATCAGTGTGGAAGTTACCGAGCAACATTCAAATGTTTGATAATGAGATGAACAAACACTTATACTGTTTGATTATGAGATGAACAAGCACTTAAAAAATAAACTGGGCAATAAGATGACGAGAAGGTACAGTGACATACACAATTCTCTTTCTCCTTGAGCAGCATAATTTTTACCTAACTTGGTGATAGCTTCTTTTATGCTGTGTACCTGTAAATGAGATTGAGCAGAAATGTATTTCTCAATAGTACAGAGGAGTGATGTAAGTATCATTTGGAATTGGACTCACCCATGAATGGTGTAATTGCGGAAAGCACTCAAAACAGAGTAGCAAAATAACATGAGAAACCTACGAGTTTATCCTCTATGTTCTTATTCGTGAAGTGAAATAGCGGCATCGGTGGATATCTATTTTTTTCTCGAACAGGTATAATTTTGTACATAGTGATAATTAAGGTATTTTAGGGAATCTTAATAACATAACCAACATTTGAACAGACTGCATCCAGACTGAATTATATCTCCTCAGTGAATAACTCGATCAATTCAACTCTAATTCCCCATATCAGGTGCATAGTTCAGAGACTCATGGCCTTGCGTGATCCGTGATCAATGGTAGCCCAGAAGGAGCATCACCACGGCCAGCACCAGCGTGATGAAGAACTTCGCCGGCGTGATCCTCACCGCCATTGCTGACTATCCCGGCTCTGCCCTTGTGACAACCGACAGTGGCGCCACCGCGGACGCCAATGTGTGCAACGTCAACCCACCGGCGCCAGAGAAACCATCGTCACTCTTGATCGCCTACCCAAGAAACGAGAGCAAGCAGCCTATCCTACTCACAGCCGTGGTGCTCCTCCTTCTCCCACAATGCAACACTAATCCACGACAAAAGGAAACACGCTGCTATTGCTATATATCCAACTATTACAATCCCAGATAGCTAGGCAGATGAATCAGCTGGGACAGAACAATCAGGCAACAAGCCAAAAAGATACAAAAGATCCCTTGAAGAAGTCAACCAGCTGGAGAAAAAGCTACCAAAAACGTAGTACACAAATGAAAAAAGACTGTTGATGTTTGATTATATCTCCTGATCGCGGCGCCGGTGGTGAACAATATACCTATAACAGCTAAGATGTCCTAACGTGTACCAGAAAAATACATATGTGTTAAATGTATTTTATCTCCTTCACTGAAAAGACTATTCTGCCCTTCTTAACGAAGAGGTAAGTTTAAATCTTGACTGTTGGTTCATTAAGCAGAAGTAAACCTATATTTGTTACGCCTGTATGTTTGTTGTCAGTTTTGCCTATAGTTTTAGCATCTACCTTTTTCTTATCTTTTGTCTTGTTTTTGCTCACCACCTACACAAAAGTAGAGAACATGACAAAGATGCACTACAGGCTTTTGAATATATGGTCCATCTTTACATATTTTTTGTGGCAAGAAATAGCTCATCGGCATAATAAGTGGACTTATTGGACATATACCACAGCTAGCAGAGAGAAAGCCCTGCGATCGCATGATCGTGCTGTTGGACTGTGCCGCTCAATAGTCAGTAGTCACTGTAGTGACAAGCTAGAGCCAACGAGCTAGTAAGTGCTCAATAGTCAGTCATCGATATCGTGGTGTAGGATAATCTTGCTGTGGAGACTTTAGAACAACCGTGTCTTCGAAGATGCCATGCCAGACTGCCGTGAACGGGTCAACTTGATTCTTTGTGAGGTCAATCAGTAGATGTTCGCAGGTGCTAAAGCACTGAGACGGTTGCCTCTGTGCACCAGGCCTCCTGGCTCGGCTCGTTAGCAGCGGCAGGAGGGTTGTATAGCTTTGTAATTTTGTTCTTGTTCTTTTTGCCTTAGGTTTTTTTTTTTTGCTTATTTTGTTGTTGTTTTGCTTTTGGTTGCTGTAAAGTTAACACCATTTTGAGGTTCTCGTCTAATACAACATGGCATGCATTTGGGTGCCTTTTTTAGAAAAAAATAACTTGTAAAAAATGATGGCAGAGAAAATTTATATCAAATAATGACTGGTTCAAATCTCGAGATGTTCTTCAAGTTTCCTTTCAGAGTAACTGCACTAAGTGGAAAACAGAGTCAGAAAACGTTAACCATATTAGAAATTTAGTAGGGTATGTACGATTTGTGCTTTATTGTCAACCATTAGAACCATAGTGAACTTAAACCTTGCAGACTATTGCCTTATTACTATTTAATCTATCAGATGCAAGCTACAGAATGGTGTGAAAAAATTATAATTTAGTACTTGGGACTTGGGACTTCATTGTTAACTTGTTGAAGGCAACAGAAAATTATCGGAGAAGTCTGCACGTTTGCTCAACATGGTATAGCAATATAGCATACCTCCCACCCTAAAAGCAGTGCACATCATTGCTTTTATAAAACGAATGCAAAAGTAGCATTTCCCAACAAGGAGAAATACCAATAGAGAGCACAATGCAAAATCAGTAAAGTACGAACTGATCACAAGCTACCTTACAGCACAGCCAAGTTAAGACCTTGGACTCATCTAGCCTGAAGAACTTCATGTTAGAAACTTCTGCAGCAATGGTACATTAAAATGAACTGTAAGAATTATTGGATATTTTGCATAGCATTGGAGTATGGAAGTAAATTATACCAGAAATAAGAATAAAAGGTGAAAGTTCATTTCTCTGTGGCGTTACAACCGGAAGGAAACCATCATCCAAGATAAGGAAACAAGCTCACATCCATGAACTGTCTTTACTATTTTAGTTTAGCATGATAGGCAGTAAGAAGTGGTGAAAGGGAACAAGTGTCAGGTTGCAGCTTACAAGGGAGTACTAGTAGCTAATCATGAAACAGCAACTTGGTATATTTTTAATTCTAAAACAAGCATATATGACAGAGACCTACCTTTAACTTCACAAACAAGTCCCATATGGTTTCCTGCTATGCTCATGAGGTGCTGATATCCAGGATAACCTTCGATGTATAGAATTTCATCCAGTTGTCTAAATTTTCCCAGATCCTTACCGCTCTGCAGCACAGGAAAAGGATTCGCCTTCAAATTGAGAAGGATTGGACGATATAAGAACCACATACCACAAAATTTATGTTTGTCCGTGCATACCGACATACGTGCAGCTTCAAAAAGTGGTAGCAAAACGAAGATGGGGTCAACAAGTGTGCAATAGTAGACACTGCCATCTGTAGGAAGTAATGCAGGAATCAATAGCAAAATCAGGCACTGAAGTCAATTGCACAAGTCCGTAAGATAAGTTTATGTTGATGTTTTCTATATGGTATGCAAAATAATGAGAAGAACAGCATCATGTCCTTATATTATTATCATGCTCCCTAGCACAAAGGCAATATCTAATTTTCTTGGGTTAGCAAGTTTATCCCTGGTTTGTGGAGGCAATGCGAGGAACCAACAAACCATATAACGAGCTGTCTATAGGAAACAGCAATAAGAACTTCACCCCTAACCCTAATGAAAAGAAAATCAAGCTTTTGCACAGCAGTGACAAACTGCACAGATAATTTATGTGTCTATCATACCTTCACAGACATAATCTCCCAAGAACCATGAGCCGTAACGCTCCTTAAACCAATTGAATTCATGAAGTTGGCCGTCAATGAACAGATATTGTGTTTCTCCTTCTGTTTGATGACAAGATAAGATGCACTGTAAGTTATTGGTCAGTCTTTTGAAAGATGCTACTAATACAAAACAATCCTTAATTGCCAAGAGAGCCATCACAAGCCACAAGCATCATCAAATATTTGTCTACATGAGCAGTGATAAGAACTGATACTGAAAAATAGTAGGCATCATGGCACCTAGTTTCGGATGGCGAAGTGACAAAAGATTCCCTTGACCATTGGCACCAGAAGGACCTGCAGGGAAACACAAAATGGGGTGTGATTAAAAATGTGGGGATCCAACCAGAAAGCACATGCTGGTGGCAATCATCAGCTAGCAAACTTATTACATCCTGTTGTCCTTTCAACCAGGGCCACAATAACTAACATAGCTTCCTTCCCTCAAAACAGCATGTACCATAGAGCAATGGAAGCCTCAGAGCTTCAGAACCAGTGATTCATCGCAAATTACATTTTCCCTGCACGGCAGGGGGACTAGAAATGTTCAGGGTTGGGGGAACTCACGGGGGCCAATAAGGACGCGGGGCGGCAGCGCCATGTTCTCGCACCACGACGCCATCAGTCGCTGGATTCTTCGACTTGGTCAGTGGCGGCGCTTGCTCTGGTCCTGGCACCGTTGGGCAGAGAGGATTCAGGTGGGAGCAGTCGGGATTAGCGCAAGGGAAGAGCCGGTGGTGGATGCGTACCTGGTCGGCCTGAGGGCGCCGGAGTCGCCGGAGTCGCCGGAGTCGCCCTCTGTCTCCCGGTTCGCACTCCGCGTCGCCCGGCGGAGAGAGGAGCGAAAGATTTGCTGGGGAAAGGGGAGGGGACGGCCGGACGGGCGCGCGACGGTAGGGTTTTGGCGCCACGACGGCCAAGCCTCCCCCCGCGCGTCCACTTCTCAGTCCGTTTTGCCTTCTTCTGGCCCATCTGCAGTCCATTGAAAACCCTGGAGGCCCAGAGCCCAAAGGTCCATACCGAGTCCAAAGCCCACCCTTGCCGACGCGACGCCGCCGGATCGAGGGTGGCCGCTGCTGGTCGGTAGCTTGGTTTGCCGGCAGCCCCCGCGGCGAGGAACGCACAGTACAGAGTAGCCGTGCTAGGATCGACGACGGCGTCTGCGATTGTTTGAATCCGAGTCCCGCTGTCGACCTTGCTCCACTTCGAACCCTAACCGATTAATCTCGCTCGATTCAGAATTTCAGATGGAGCACTCCGTTGCGGAATCAGGAGCCGATTCGAACGTCTTTACGGACAAGGTAGCGCTCTCTCTTAAGATTTTTTAGCTTATTCTTTCTACATGCTACTTCGATTGCGTCCATATTGTTGTACCACCCCGCGTTCGATTTGTGATATAGATTGGACGAATAAGTCAGGAATTAGGGTAGATTGATGGGTCGAACGGGGTAGGTGAACGACGAAGAAAAGGTTGTTTACTCCTGAATTTGTTTCGCTGATTTCATGATGTCTTAGTTATTTTTTGGCCTATCTCTCTACACTGATTAATTAGGAATTTCTATTGTTCGATTGTGCTTGAGGAAAAGAGCAGGAGTTCAGAAAATTTTCAACCCAATTGGTTTCAAGCTCACAGTCATTTCAAAACAGCGTTTTGAAAATAGCTTTAAAATAAAGGATTTCAGCAAAAGTAAAGGATATTGTGAAACAAATACTCCCTCCGGCCCGGATTACCTGGCCCCCTGTACATTTTTTCGAAAACCCCCTAGGATTTTCCGACTCGCTCCCCACTCACTCCTCACTCGCTCCGCTCCCCACTCGTTTTCTGCCGCCGCTCAGTGTCTGCCGCCGTCGCTCTTGTCTCCGCCGCCCATTCTCCGCCCGATCTTCCTCCCACCCAGTCTCCGCCGCCAGTCTCTGACGCCGCCTCTCTCGTTCCCACGCCGCCGCCTCCCAACCGCTGCCTCGATCTGCTCCTCGTTCCCCTCCGCAAGCTCGGATTTTTTGCCCGAATCGGACTGGAGTAAGGCGACGCATCCTGAATCCCCTCCTCCTTCTCTGGTCTTTCCCATGACCGCCGCAACGACGCCCATCTAGCCACCGCTTTACGCACCGCCACCACCCTGAACCGCTGCTGGCCTACCTCCCCAATTGTCGTGCAGCACCGCTCAGCGCCGCCCGTCCTCGGTCTCTCGGTCCCCGGCGCCCCGCTTCACTCTAAGGTTCCACTGCCACCGTCGTCCTGGTGGCCAAACATGGGGACTCTACGGTGGAGCTAGGCGACGGACGCGGCGGGCGGGAGGGGCGCGGGCCAGCAAAAGCTCGCGGCGGCGCATGACTGTCGGCAGGAGGCGTGGAGCACGAGCCGCTGCTTGCCTTCCCAAGCTTCTGCTGCCGGCGTCCATGGGGAGCTGCTGCCGGTGACCATCTCGCCGAGCGCGCCTGATGCCGGCCACCTCCACGACCTGGTAATGCGGTCTCCTCCACTTCACGGCTACCTACTCACTGGATTGCTAGTTCAAAGATGCTGAATTTTTCCATCTAATCTGTAGAGGGCGCTGCAGGTCGCAGCTAGTTGCATATCTTGTGCTATGCGCAGCTTGTCTTCATTTAACAATTTAATTATGTTCAGAGTGCCCCGCTTCACTATAAGATGATATAGGTGTATGTGTTCTAGCTTTGGTACCCTTTTATTAGCACTATCTGTTGTATTGCTAGCTACAACTTCTTGCACATCCTGTAACAATAAAATGATGATTTGCATATATATTGCAGAGTCTCACAATTTTTTTCTAATTTTGACAGCTAGGCTTGTTAACATGTACCTGATGCAGAGTTGCTTTATTGCATTGGGTGTATTTCTCTTTTGTTTCCTCTTGGAATTCAGAGTGGAACTGATCGCTAGACACGTAGTGTGGTTCACTCTGTTTGATGTGGCTCATATGATAGTGCAGAAATGCCAACCTTGTCTTCCTAAACTCAAGTGCAAAACAAATCAATTTATGCCAATGTGCAGGTCCTCTCAAGTTGTGTTTCTGAATTCATTATTTTTCGCCATTTCAGGCTAAAAGAAATTTTGATCCTCAGATAATTTTAAGGCTCAGTAAACAGAGTTTCGAGGGGGCACTATGATGGCAACTGGCATGAAGGCAACTCACCTGATCACAACAGGGTTAGCTTCTTCTCTTTTATTGTCATTATCTACCCATATGCATACTAACTCAATCATTTACTGTAGTAACTACTATAGCTACTTCCTGTTCATATCATGTATGTATGCAAAGAAGCATAAACACATTCATTAGAAGTTAAAACAACTAGAAGCATAAACACATTCATTGTTATCTCTAGCATTTCATTAGATGTTAATTACTCCCATATTTAGATGTTGGCAATGTGTTCATAATAACCATTTCAACAACTAAATGGGAGACACTGAAATATGTTCAGAATAACCATTTTATCTCTGGCACTTTTATGTGGAGTATTGCATATGTAGTTGTATCAAGATTGTCTGATCACAGTCGAAAATACAGCAATGGGCTATACAACAATGTAACTGTACTGCATTTTTCTATACAAGATGGTATAATTTAGTCACGCAGATGGTACTCCAATTTAGTCACATAGACGGTAGTTTATGCCAAAGAAGGTGTGTCAGCTATAGCTGCTTGCTCTTTCTTGAGCCGATGCGCCAACTTGAGCTGTCCCGTGTCCTCCTGGAATTCGCGCATTATCTTGTTGTATAAATATGGTTTCCTTGTTGTCAGGCCATAGAGCTGCGATAGACGGAACTACCTTCTCACAAATATATTCCCTCATCACGTCTCTAGTTTATGGCACGCAGATATGAGCATTATAATGGAAATTGCACCCCAGATTTGTCCACGTGTGTCTGGCAGTTGCACAAGTGAGCATGTCAAACAGTTCAGAGTGAGCATGTCAACACTCTGAGTATTTCTTTTTTTCTCAAACCTAATGAACTTGAGCTGTAGGATGTCATTGCATTGTTCCATCTGTTGGTAGTCCCTGCTTGAGCTGTAGGATGTGCTTGCCTATGGTTCTTCATCTGTTTTGGCAGTGTTGATTAAAGTAGGATTGGCTTGAGATAAGAATTACAGGAAGCTGATTGCTGCCTTCTCTTTTTCTGCAGGATTTCAAAGTGCAAGGAGAAACAATGAAGACAGATCTCACAGTTACAAGGCCCAAGATGTCTTTGGACATGGCGTGGAAAATTTGCAAAGCTCAAGGAGCAGCCAACAGAACATCTACAGGCATAGGCTTCTGTCAATTCCAGCAGGACCAACACAGCACGACCATCTTCATTCAGGCGCCGTCAAAAACGTCTCAATCTCCGTTGGAGGCAGAAGCTTTGGCTCTTCTTCTTGTGGCAAGGGTCGACATGCCACATTTCTCATGGACAATCTGTCCCTTGCAAGAACAGCAGCGACAAAATCGGCTACAGATCCTCAGGTTCTAAGGGAGATCAGACAACAAATTGCCCAATTCAAACAGGAAGGAGCTTGTAGACAGCGGCGAAGCGGTGCTGGAGTACCTGAACTTGCAGAGTAGCTGGCCGGAAGGAGCTTTAGACAGCGGCGAAGCGGCACGGCCAGAAGGAGCAGCGGCGATGACGAGTGGAGCAGCGGCAAGGGTCGGCGACGACCTGGAATAGCTCGACGATGAGCGGCGAAGCGACGCGACCGGAAGGAGCAGCGGCGACGACGGAGCAACGGCAAGTGTCGGCGACGACTTGGAATAGCTCGGCGACGACCTGGAGGGCCCGCCTCCTGTCTTGGATGCACCGCCTACTGGAGCGGCCGAGGCCGGCCGGCGGGGGCGCGGGCCTAGCTCCGGCATGTGCCCAGCTCCGGCGCGTGCCCAGCTCCGGCGCGTGACCCCAGCAAGCTCCGGCGCTGCCCAGCTCCGTCCCGTTCGTGTATTTTAAAATTAGGACCACGATTGAGAAGAAAAGGTCTACTGAGGGGGTTTTCGCAAAATGGTCTGTTTAATGGGCCAGGCCGCCGGGGGCCATCTAATTCGGGCCGGAGGGAGTAGATGTTTTAGCATGATTAGCTATGTTTAACAATAAAAGTTTGCATCTTATGTTCGCTTACTCCCATGGTTTTTAAATCGGCAAGGCGCCCTAAGGCAAAACAGGGGCGCTTTGACGCCTAGGCGACGCCAAAGCGGACGCTTTAGGCGTCTAGGCGCTCAAAGTGGGTGTTTTTCCAAAGCGGAGGGAGGGCGCTTTGACGCCTAGGCGACGCTTTACGGACGCTTTAAAAACCATGCTTACTCCACACCCTCATCATATGCTCGCTTACTCTACACTCAATTCAATAAAAACATAGCATGCTATATTTAAAATAGCGCTAATGCTTTGACGTTTTAGCGCGATATAGCATATTATTTTAAACATGCGTCACATGGAGCAAAATTATGAAAAATTAATGTGAATTTTTTATATGCGCTATAGCGCGCTAAATAACAAGAAAAACGTGCTATTTTTTCACACAATGTTGGTGCATTTTTTCTTTGCCCCCCCCCCCCCCCCCCCCCCTATTCCCAATTCGTGACTCCGTCCCTGCGAAGAACCTAAGCTACCTAGAGTCTGAACTGATCCTTCTTTCTTATTTCGACATCTCGAAACAGAGTTACGATAGTAATAACATCAACCAAATGAAAGTGAGACAGGGGCCACTATTTCTTCTCCCTTCAGTCAACGGTGTAGCCAGGCAACAGGGGCCTTGGCCTGGGACGTGCTACTTAAATTCTTTGTTAATTGTAGCCATATCTACACTTTTTGACACTGTTTAGTACTATAGCAGTGTAGTTGGCCGGGGGCGTCACTCGTGGCTGGCTACAAATCAGTACTAGCTCAGGTGCACACATAAGGCCATCTACAATGGAAGTGCTTAGAGAGGGTGCTTATAAAAATAAACCAAGCATTTTGTTAAGCACTGGTGCTTATTTGTATAGAAGAGGTGCTTAGTTAGGCATCTGTGTAGTCTATATAAGCACCGATGCTTAGCTAAAAACCGTTTTATTGACCTAAGCACCTCCCCTAAGCATCTAGCATTGTAGATGCTCTAACAAGTGTCACCAACTGATTCCCGTGTAACTTACATGAGACAACCTTACCATCAAAACAAAGCAAATGCACAAAGGCTAGAGGAGGAGGAAATTTGTGTATGTCCTAACCAAATTATCCCGGTGCATCCTATTCACATTGATTCTAGCAACCGAATCACTCGGTGTGATTTGACACATGTTCATGCTATTTCCTATTTCTTACATTTCTCCATAAAGGAATATAGGTTTTTCTTCATTCTAGGAGATGATGATTCTTCTGTGTGGATATGCCACATATATATCTATGGGGTTTGGGTTTGTGGAGTAACTCGCACTTCAGAGTTCACCAACCAATCGACCAACTATCTTGACTGTTGTGTTGTGTGGATATGCAGATACATCTACAGGGTTTAGGTTTATGGAGTAACTCGGACTTCAGTGTTCACCTACCAAATCGACCAACTATCTTCTTTCGATCCCTTTCACATGGGTTTATGTCTACAATTTATAAAAAACATTAGTGCTCGTATTGTCTGGATTGTGCTATGCTAGATCTGTTTTTATAGAAACTGTGAGATGTTGCTTGAATTTTAAATAGAATGAAAGTAGAATGTGTTATATCTGCCTGGACCTACAGTCTCCTACACTAAAATCTTCGTTCATGTTTGTGTTTTGTACTTGGTTCAGTGTTCAGTTAAAAGATGGATGCCATACACATATATTTCTTAGCAACTGTATTTTATCTTTTTAAATTTAGTAGACAGACTAGCTAATATTTGTTTAATGCTCTTATATGGACGGTTCAGTCAGCTCATGAATCCAGCTCCTGCAATAAGCGGCGTCTTTGGGATTGTGATTGGATCAGCGAGCTGCCCGACGAAATCTTGGTCAGCATCCTAGACAAGTTGGATTCCAAGACAGCAGTTAGCACAAGCATCCTCTCACGGCAATGGAGGCACTTATGGAGGTTCCTGCAATCGTTTCATTTCAGCGAGCCAATCTTGCCAGACAACTATAGCCGGGTACGCATCCAAGAAATGGTGAGATGCTCAAGCGAAAATAGGAACCAACACTTTGGTGAGTCAATGCGATGGTTTGCAGGTCTCAAGAGAGAGAGACCATTGAGAAGACTGTACCTTGTGTTCTCAGGGAGTACTGGATGTACTGACGTTGTCAATAACGCCATAGCTTCTGCAGTTGAGCATGGTATCGGGGAGATTGACATGGCAATTATCAAGAACACGATGTACGAGTTCCCTTGGTGGCTGTTCACCGGTGGCAGCAAACCGTCGCTGACGAGCTTATGCTTGAGTTTTTGCAAGCTTTCTGTCCCCTTCAAGTATGGAGGGTTCAGTTCCCTCACGAAGCTTGCTCTTATCCATATGCGTATGAGCCTTAAAGAGACGCAACTTGTCCTCAGATGCTGTAGAAACTTAGGGACTTTGCACCTGATTTACGTGCCTGCTATCAGAATTATGCAGTTGCCAAAGCTTAAGGAATTGATATTGATATGGTCTTTACGGTTGGGTGAATACTGGATTGATACACCAGCTTTGCAAAGACTAGAGTATTGTGGAAAGATGCTCCAGACATCTACGTTTCAGTCCATGCGAAGCCTTGAACATGTTTCTCTGCAATACCTGTTTGATGATGATGATGATGATTGTGATTGCCTTGCTGAAAACTTAGAGAATATCTCTACTTGTTTTCCTTATGTCAGAAGCCTATTCTTGCGGTATGAGATCCCCAAGGTAAGGAAGGAAGCACTTTTCGATGTAGTGCTAGTGCATCACTGATCCAATTAAATTATTTTTGTAGTTCGTCAAACCAGGAAGGCCTGCCATTTTCTTAAATCTCAAAGTCCTCACTTTGAAAATCTCTACAAAACCTTCTGATGATCTTCTTTGGATGGCTATGTTCCTAATTGCGGCACCATGTTTGGCGACATTGAGAACTAATGTAAGATTCGTTTCCCTCATGTATCCTAACATCTTTAATCTAAATACTCGTCAATGCTCTCTTCGTCTTGAGACAACTCTTATATATTTATTTTTGCTTTTTCGGTTTCAGATACGCTATTTATCACACCTCGATTCTTATACTGGGGTAGTATGGGATGATGTCGACTTCCAGCATGACAGCCTGAAGAGTGTAGAGATGTATAACTTCATGGGAAGAGATAATGAGATAGGATTTGCGAGACTGCTGTTATGTAGAGCTCGTAATCTGAGATGCGTATCCTTCAACCAGGCTCCTCTCTAGAGGAAGGTGATGATCACCAGTTGGTGCCCCCTACCTGGCCTGGAGCTGAAACTTTTGTCGCAAGAGACAGCCAATGCGTTCTCTCTAAGCTGTTCGAGCATGTTTCTTCCTGTGCCCGTGTGGTATTCATTTAATAAGGGCATTCTCCAGATTCCATATTGTATATGCAACGCATGACATGTGACATTTCATATTGTATGTAAATAAAAACTAGGTTTACCAAAAAAAAATGCGGCAGTGCTACTCTAATTGCTTTTATAGATAGACCGTTGAAGACACGATCTGGATAATATGTAATTATGTATTTGAAAAACTTTGGTATCAGAAGGCTACAACCTATTTGTGGGCACTGGGGACTACGTGTTAGCATGTGCATCCTGTACATTCTGGGTTGGAGTTTGTACTTACCAGTTCGTCAGATACTAAGTATTGTTGTATTGTTATTTCGTTTATAATATCCAGATTACTCATTTACTTCTAGTAGTAAATACGAAAGATGTTCAAAAGAACGCCACATGGGAAATAACTTGTTGCAGTGGATGTACTGTGGAGTGTAGAGTGTAAGTTTTTTTTCTCGGTAGGAAAAAATTCCGTCCGGTGGTAACCGGGGAAAACGCTTAGGGAGCACTTGGTTCGCCGTATTTTTAGGCAAAACGGCTGTGAAATTTTACTCCCGTAGTTATTATCGGAGCAGCAATTGGTTGGTTGTAAATTTTCTGCCCCGTTTGAAACATAGACATATAGTTCAAATCGGCAGGTGCAAGATTTATTTGGCAGCCGATGAAGACTTATTTCACGCGTTGATCACATGTGATCACGCTAGAAGGTTCTGGGATGACGCGCAATCTTGGCTTGATTTTTCTTTGCCAAGACTTCATCCTCATACTTGGTCTAGAGATATTCTCTGTGATATAAGATTCTCAGATTTGGATCGTGCCAAAATCATCACTCTTATGTGGGCAATCTGGAATTCGAGAAACAACTGGACACATGATAAAGGTTTCTTTGATCCAGTTCAGTCAATGAAGATGGCTAAAGAAGCGTGCATGTGCTTGTTCTTCCCAAGAAGCACACCACGACTTTACCTAGACATGGATGGCGACCACATGATGATGATGTTGTCAAAATTAATAATGATGTGGGTTTGTCCTTGGAAGCTCGAAAAGGGGGTGCTGGAGGTGTATCAAGATCTCAATCCACCTATTTAGGAGCTTGGAGTAAACCGCTTTTGGGATCACTGATCCTCTAATATATAGCTGAAGCTCTGGCACTCCGAGTGGGTGTTCTCTTCGCTCATCTTCGAGGGTTGACTGCCTGGAGGTTGTCGACCTCTAGAATTCTCGTCATGGTTCCCGATCAACCGTGACACCGATTTTACAAGATATTGGAGAGCTAGATTTAAATTTTACCTTTTTTGTTATTCAGCATGTGTCAAGATCAGCAAATCATTCGGCCCATCTTTGTGCTAAGTATGCTTGCACATTGTTGGGAACGAGTAGCTGGCTTGATTGTATTCCCGACTTTCTGGTCGTCAGCATTCAGGCTGAGCGATTCGGTGATGTCCCAGTCGAATAAAACTCTCTAATTGCCCCGTTTTTTCTTTCCGGCATTTCCATGCATAGATACGCCCACGTAGCTCCGTATAACGACACGGACCTCTAGAGGTCCGTTTTTTCTGGCCGTTTTATTCAGGAACAGGAAAACAGCCGGGCGTATATTCTAGGCAGGAAAAAAAAGATAAACCAATCGGGGCCTTAGGGCCCGCTTGGCTCATCTGTCAAGTTTTCAGCCCACAATATATTACCAGGCGGTTTCCTGTGCTTCTTAAAAACAGCCGGGCGTATATTCTAGGCAGGAAAAAAAAGATGAACCAATCGGGGCCTTGGGGCCCGCTTGGCTCATCTGTCAAGTTTTCAGCCCACAATATATTACCAAACGGTTTCCTGTGCTTATTAAAAACAGCTGGCGTATATTCCCGGTAGGAAAACAAAAAATATGAACCAGTCGGGGCCTTAGGGCCCGCTTGGCTCATCTGTCAAGTTTTCAGCCCACAATATATTACCGGGCGGTTTCCTGTGCTTCTTAAAAACTGCCGGGCGTATATTCTAGGCCAGGAAAATAAAAAAGGGCCCGCTTGGCTCATCTGTCAAGTTTCCAGCCCACAATATATACCGGGCGGTTTCCCTGTGCTTCTTAAAAACAGCCGGAAAAAATGAATCTCTGGCTATCCGTGAATTACCGGCCTCCGCCGAAGGAAAATGAATGGGGGAATTAAACTTGGGTGAGAATTAAAGACGAACAAAGCGCTACTTTCCCAGAATATTATGGAGCGGAAATTTTACGCAGGTTTTGACAAGAATAAGACTAACCAAGCGGGGCCTTATTGGTCACCCGAGATATTCAAACCGAACTATAAACTCGTCCAGAATTTATTTAAAAAAATCTTTGAATCTGGGAAAATTATATAAATTCTGGTAGATTTCATCCGTTGGAAAATTTCCTCAGTAATAAGCGGTTTTCGACGAAATCTCGGAAATACCAGCCGAGGAAAAAAAACGCGTTTCTCTTTTGAAAAGAAAGCAGCGAGAAAGGAACAAAAGAGCGCACATAATCCGTGTCTCTCCGCTAGCGTGAGCGCGAGGATGCATGGTAGCTATGGCCTACTGGGTGGACACCGGCCTCTCGTGCACCACGCGCGCGCGGTATCGACAGCGGAACTGAATCTCAAAAAAAAAAAAAAAAAAAAAAAAAGACAGCATAACTGGTCACGGAACTCAGGAGAAGAGACGGTAGCGCGCATACGGCCGGACATGCGTGCAGTACGCATGGTGCTGGCGGCTATCACCAGTGCTGGATGTTCAGGTCTGGCGTAACGCCAACGTATGGCGCCAAGCGCGGCAGGCAGGTTGGCATGGGTGCACCTAGTTGGCCGGACCGGACTCCACCTATTGTTGCCGTGTGCTCTGGTCGCGGGCGCCGCTGGCTCGACCGTAGGTGGTTTGCGACGCATCCAGCTGTGCGGCACGACGCATGCAGCAGCTTGTTGGAAGCATATGCTTTGGCAGGGCCCTCCGACCAAAGCCCCCATGCCATGCATGATGCATTCTGACGTGTCATTCCTGATCGATGCACACTTGCTTGCACGGGTTTGGATATTGTGTCGCTAGCTCTGCTCCTGTTTGTCCTCGTCACCACCGTGGGCTCCGCCGGTAGCTAGCTCAACTAGTGGAGTGCGTACGTACGCGCTATATACTGCTATGCAGAATTGCAGATGCTTTATCCTGCTGCATGATGAGGCGCACTATGGTTTGTTTAATCAGCTATATATCGGCATGTATGTATGGCGTATAGTCGTATACCGAATCTGAATCTTCATGTTATCATCATCAGGATTATTCAGCGAAGGGGCCAACGCTTTTGCAGTGTAATGGGAATCTTGCATAAGGAAGTTGAACGAGGGCTAAGTGGAGTCCGTAGTGGAGACCTCATCTTAATCCAAGATCGATCGAGTTGGCATCGGATTCCGACATCAAGTGCGCTCCGTGCGTGCAATCATGCACCCAAGTGGATAGTACACGTCCTTCTCACACAGACGTAGCGCAACGCAGGACGTAATCGTAATGCATGCGTAAGTACGTCGGGATCTGGGATCAGTTCTGAAAATGATTTTTTTTTTTTGAAAAAAAAAAGACAAATGCTTTGTACTAGATCGTTGCAACTTGCAAGCGGCATGCATATGCATGCATGGAGAGAGCAGACGGGATCCAACCTTTTTTAGGAGATCGATCTCCATCACCTGGTCGACTACGATCTTGACCTCTGCTCGCGTCACCTTCAAACACCCAAGAGAGCACCGAAAGCTTAATTATTAAAGAACATATTGCTTGCATTGCATGGACAATGTGCACGGACCAATGGACCATGAGTTTCAAGCGCCGACGGGCAGCCTGAACTTATCTACACGTGAAAGTGGCGCTCTAGTATACAGGCATGCACTGATCGACGGAGACATGCACCAGCAGCTCGATGAGCTAGCTAGAGTGGGGGCTGTGGTGTCAACGTTGCCAAATTGGTAACTAGGGACGTTGCATGCCGTCATGAACCAAGGTCGGGTCAGCGCGCGGGACATGTAGTGCGAAGTGCCGGATTATTCCACCATGCAAGCAGCGTCGCAAAAGAATTGGCTCTCGCTGTCAAATGGTGTGTGTGCAATGTGCTGGTCTCACCACCCACAGATATTACTGTTACACGAGAAATTGAACGACACTGACTTGATTTACAATCACCTTGCAAAATCGAAGAAACCTTAGGTTTACTGTATTTGTCCATTGCCGTGGTCCTGCATAATCGAGAAAATTGCAAAAAACCATCACATTTGGGGTTAGGGTTTCAAAAAATCACCACTTTTCAGTTTATTTGCAAAAAACCACCAGTTCATCTTCTAACTGTTACAAAAAACACTGATTGCACACTTAAACATATTTAACGCTCTTTCTGACAGGGACGGCCCACCTGCAGGCTGACGTGGCAAATAAATTACGGTTCGAGGACACACACAACATGCGGGTTATATATTTTGGGTATTTTTTGCAAAATTTTATGGGACCCACTTGTCAGATCTGGTCTTCACTCTATTTTTCTCCCTATGTAAGTGGGACCCACTTATCATCCCTAACCTGCCTCCCCCAATCCTCCACCATGGCCGCACATGCCTGAGCTCACCCGAGCTCGCCGGCGCTTGCACGTGCCTGAGCTAGCCCCCACCCGCACCTGGCCAAGTTTACAGCGCTCGCCCCTGGCCGAGATCACCAGGCCCTGCCCCAGGCCGAGCTCGCCGGCGCCGCCCCTGGCAGATCTCGTAGAGGCAAAGCTCGCCGGCGCCCGCCCTAGCCGATCTCGCGACGCCCGAGCCTGGCCGGCGCACGCCCCTGGCCGATCTCGTCGTGGCCGAGCTCGCGGGCACCCGCTCCTGGTCAATCTCTCCGCAGCTGAGCCTGGCCGCCGTCCGCCCCTAGCCGAGCTCGCCGGCTGCCGCCCTGGCAGATCTCACCGCGGCCGAGCCTGGCCGAGCTCGCTGGCGCCAAACCCTGGCCGGAGCTCGCCGGCGCCCTGGCAGATCTCGCCACGGTCGAGCCTGGCCGAGCTCATTGGAGCCATGGCCGGAGTTGGCTACATCGTGGTCAACGGGCAAGAAATAGAAAAAAATATAGAGAAAATTGAAAAAATTGGAATTGGACTAAGGGTTAGAAGAAATAATATATGAAGGGTTTTTTCACAAAAATACAAAGAAACATTGTGCCACGTCACCCTGACAGTGGGCCCATCTAGTCAGAAGCAACTTTAAACACAAGTACGTGTGCGATCAGTGTTTTTGTAACAATTAGAAGATGAACTGGTGGTTTTTTGCAAAGAAACTGAAAAGTTGTGGTTTTTTGAAACCCTAACCCCAAATGTGGTGGTTTTTTACAATTTTCTCTGCATAATCAGATTCGTGGCTGCATTGCGTGCCGGGACAGGTCAACCACTAATCTAACTGACCACCACTGTCGATATATAGTTTGATTAACTACAAATGCCATGTTTAAAACACTGAATCGCTTCCATTGACAGCACGTCCCAGCGTATGTGGGTCCATTTTGTCATGCACAATGTGCGAATCAACCAAGTCCTACTGCTAAAAGCATCTCTCAGTCCACGCCTTTTCCAGACCTAGACCGGGTGACGTGGCCTGTCGGTGATAAACGGCGTGTAATCCACTATCTGCTAGAAATGTCTCACTTCGCGGGCCCTAGATGACGGGGAGCCGTCCAGCCAGGGAATAATCCAGCAGGGCCAGTTGCATAAGCTCGTAATGAAACATTGTTAATAAAGGAAAATTTCCGAGTAAAGATTTAGTGTACATGGACAATAGTCTCTTTTTTAAAAAAAGAAAATCATATTTTTGAGTTTAAAATAATTTTAAAAATATTCGCATGTAGCCAACTATTTATCCCACCAATGTGCAAAACATCTTATTTATATACTTTCTATTTTGGGCTATACAAATATGACAAACATCTAGATCTGAGTATGTATATTTCAAATCTACAAATTTTATCAGATTTTGTTATTTTTTTATAACCTGTAATACAAAGAATTTCATAATAAAATTTTGGATACTTGCAGATTACATCATTGACTATGTCCTAACTTATTTTTATAATTTTTTAAAACTTAAAACTATAATTTTTATTTTTTAAATTGGAGGGAGCACTGAAGCCCGGGAGCCAAAAGCACTCTCCAAAAATTTCCTTACAGGTATTATTCCACTGAGCGAACTGATGGGCGGCATATACGTACTGAACTACAACCCCACTGAGCCTTGAGAGAGTGACACGATGCCATATTAATAAGTGAATCCCAACATTAATGGATTATTCAGTGCCTCATGCTATAAGAAAAATAATTCAGTGCATTGCCCTCTCAGCCCGTGCCGTCAGCCGCGCGCACTGAGCAGCTGACTAGTGCGTGTTCAGCTCCTATCATACCCACACACTCCTATCATGCGCCTCTCTTTGATTATTTGTTTTTAATTTTGCCTTGGTTGACTGTCTTTGTTGTCTTACAAAAGCCAATATGCCTTTCATCTCCCACCACAGGTGGCCTAATCCGACGGTTGGAGAAATCGCCATCTCCATAACCCTTTGAGAAGCCAGCCCGCCTTCCTGCCTGCCGGATTGAGTAAAATCCATAAATAATACTAGTTCTTGTCAACGGGTCACTTTGGTTATTGTACACTGAGAATATCATTTTGGGTCACTAAACCTGATTTAGGGGTTCATCGATCATTGAAACTGATTGCACGGTGTATTTGATGACGTGGAGACCTAGGGGACCAAATGTCAGTCCTTAGATGTGTTTAATTTTGCCGAAAAAAAACATTTTTTCCTTCCTCACAACTCTCATTCTTTAATTCCCAACCTGAAAAAACAATTGCACCTTGGTCGCACGGCGGTTGCTTAAGGAGATATTGTTGTGTTGACGTGTGCCGCCAGAGATGGCGGCCACGTGGGCGTAGTCCACCCTAGGCTGCATCTTACCGAGGAGAATGCCCAGGGCCACACTGGCAGAAGCAGGAGGGGGCCCGAGGAAGCAGGAGACTAGGTGCGCGAGCTCGTGATGGGTGTCGGCGCCGGCGCTGACGCTTCGCAGCTGGAGGCCAGAATCAATGTATGGGAGGGCTTGCCGATAGAGTTTCAAATATAAGCCTTTCTAAAAAGTTAGTTAGACTTAGGGTGTGTTTGGTAGACCAGCCCAACTCAGATTTTCCCACCTCAACCAAAATTTTGTTGTTTGGTAGGCCGGTTCTCTCACCTAGGCACTGCCCAATTCAGCCAAAAAAGGCCTCCTAGCTCTGCCCGAGTGAGAAGCTCAAATCGAGCTTCTCTACTCGGCACTGCCGGCCTCGACCAAAAACTTGCCCCCCCGTCTCCTGACTCGGCCCGAAATCTGTCGGGGTCAACCGCCCCCCAGCCTATTCTCCCCCCGGAACCCCTCTCTCTATCCTCTCGTGCGACAATGGCGGCCCCAAACTCTCCTACTGTTTCAGACAACAGCTCGCGCCGCCCAGCCCTCCTTCACGCGACATGGCCGCCGCCAAGCACCGCGGCTACTCCGCCGCTTTCTGAGTCCGCCGCTCGGCACCTCGGCGGCTGCTCCGCCGCTTTCTCTGACGTCGCCTCTGCACAAGGAAGACCTCGACGAGCCTCGGCACAAGGAAGGCCGAGCAGTGATACGTCTCCAACGTATCTATAATTTTTGATGCTCCATGCTTGTTTTTACACCATTTGCCTACTGTTTCGTTACACTTCGTGGCACTTTTATGCATTTTCCGGAACTAACCTATTAACAAGTCGCCACAGTGCCAGTTCCCTATTTTCTGCTGTTTTTGTGTTTCAGAAGTGATACACAGGAAATATTCTCGGAATTGGACGAAACAAGTTCCTGAAGTCTTATTTTGTCCGGGAGCTTCCAGTCATCCGAAGGAGAGTAGGAGGGGGGGCCACAGGGGCCCCACACACCAGGCTGGCGCGGCCAGGCCTGGGCCGCGCCGCCATGGTGTGAGGGCACCTGGCCCCACCTCTGACATCGCCCCTTCGCCTATAAAGACCCCCCGACGGGAAAAACCTAAGTACCCGATCACTTTTCCAGAACACATCGCGATCCGCCGCCGCCGTCGACCCGAAGATCGGGAGGGTCCAGAAGCTCTTCCCGGCACCCTGCCGGAGAGGGGAATCGCCACCAGAGGTTTTCTTCATCGCCATGCTTGCCTCCGGAGCGATGAGTGAGTAGTCTACCTTGGACCATGGGTCCATAGCAGTAGCTAGATGGTTGTCTTCTCCACCATGTGCTTCATGTTTAGATCTCATGAGCTGCCCTACATGGTTGAGATCACCGTTATGTAATTCTACATGTTTGGTTTGTTGGGATCCGATGAATATTGGTGTTATGATTGAGTTGCTGTACTGAATATTATCTTTTGTTATCTCTATGGTGTTTATGATCTTGCATGCTCTCCGTTGTTAGTAGCTATCTTGGCCGCGTAGTTGCTAGTGACTCCAAGAGGGGGTATTTATGCTCGATAGTGGGTTCATGCCTCTATTTAACCTGGGGAAGTGACAGAAACCTCTAAGGTTGTAGATGTGCTGTTGCTACTAGGGAGAAAACAACATTCATATGCTCAAGGGCATATGCTTTGTTTACATTACACACTTTGCTTAATGCAATTATCTATTGTTCGCAACTTAATACTTGTGGAGTTCTCGGATTGATTCGCCACAAGTGGATTATTAGTCATAGATGCAGTTGGATGGCGGTCTATGTATTTTGTTGTAATGCCCAGAGTAAATCTCATAGTGATCTTCTTGACATATCACGTTTATCTTTATTCTATCAATTGCCCAACTGTAATTTGTTTACCCAGCATGTGTTATTTATCTTATGGAGAGACACCACTAGTGAACTGTGGACCCCGGTCCTATTTCCATCATATTGCTATCACCTGTTTACTTTACTCGCACTGTTTACTTTACTCGCATACTTCTACTGTTTTCCACTCGATACGCTCATAACCTTTGTTTCAAGCAAACCGGTGAGATTAACAACCTCATCGCAAGTTGGGAACAAAGTACTTGGTTGTGTTGTGTGCAGGTTCCGCGTTGCTACTGACCGAAGACGAGTTAAGAAGTATCGTTAAACGGCGCCCTTGTTGGAGTGTTACTAAGTCAGTCTGCATCACCTTCAGTCGCTATTGTCCCTTCTCTCCAAGATCGACATTCCTTGGTTTCTTAACTGAGGGAAAACTAGCTGCTATACTCATCACACCTTCCTCTTGGGGTTCCCAACGGGCTGGTTGTTCACCAAGCACAAGGACCATCAACTGCATATTCCCACGTCAACTTGGCGTTAGCAAGCAGCAGGACCCTGGCCGGCGGCGGGCGGCCAGCCCCGCCACGGCCCCGCGCCTCCCTGGCCGGTGGCGGCCAGCCCCGCCACGGCCTCGCGCCGAGCAGCAGGACGGCGGCCAGCTCCGCCACGGCCTCGCGCCTCCCTGGCCGGAGGTCGTATCGCCGGAGGTCGTCTCGCCGGAGCTCATCTCGCCGGAGTTTATCTCAGGGACCCGATTGCGTTTTAGGGACTCGATTGCGTTTTATTTTGTATATAAGAATCTGATTGCGATTTAGTTTTATATGCAAGGAGTTGATTGCTTTTTAGTTTTCTGTGGCATGGCTCAAGTCATACAAGTCTACCAAACACTATCTCAACTGAGCTGAGTCCAAGTCGTACGACCTACCAAACACATCATCAAAAACGCATTTGGGTGTAGTGGGCATAGCTAGACTCAGCTAGGTTGAGATGGAATAGACCAACCGGGCTACCAAACACACCCTTATTTTTCGAGGAGAGGTAGTAGTTTTATTGGATCAGATGATCAGCCAATTGTCGCGTTATGATATGCATAGCCGGTCCAAATCAGCATTTCAGAATCCTCCAGATAGGTAGTAGGCTAGTTTAAATTGGGTTTTTCCTCTATGATTTCCGTACTGTGAATAGTTAAGGCGTTGGCAGGTATCACGTAGGAGCAAACCATGGCTGTTACCGTGCGAATGTAATGAGTAGATTATTTGATCCGTTCTGGGCTGCTTCGCGGGATGCATGATAAGTCCGTCTTCATCTCCCGATCCTTGTCCTTGTCACGGAGCATGCGTGCCCGATCCGTGCTCTCGCTTTCACGGCTCACGTACTCACACGTACCACCAATTAGCTTTTCTAATCATAGCCCAAATGTTTTTCTTTCTTTTCTGCTGAGGTTTAACGCATTCAGGATGCACGCTGCCTGGTGTGCTTTGCCATGCCGCAATATTCCCCTCTGGGTGCACGACAAGGAGGAGAGACAAATGTGCTTTCCTGCGGCAAGAATATGAGCAGTACAACTTGCTTTTTAAAAAATTAGAGTGTACACAATATAAACCAGCTGCCAAGTTTCAATCATTCCCTAAAGTAAGTGAGCAGCCACAAGCCTACAACCCTCCTAAACCAGCAATTGCAAGTAATGCACACGGGATGTGCCAAACAGCTGATTTTGGCGACATCGGAATCGTGATATATCCGTGACTTAATTGATGGTGTATCATTCAGGATTTCAGGGTGCAGATGGGAGCAGGCTATCCGCGGCACCCATTACACAAGCCCACATAATATATTAAGTGAGTAAGCATTAAAATTAAAAGGAATAATAGGGACGAAGCTAGAAAAAAATGTGATTGAGGTCAGCTCTATAATATCTTTGTTACACTGGGATCATTCTTCATAAATACACCTAAATTAGTAAAGATAGTGAAGAATTTGCAAGGAATAAGTGGATTATCTCACTTTCCACATTATTCCACATATCTCCATCTAGATCGCAATATGGCGTGAACGGAAAAGCTATAGAATGCCATCGGCTATGTCCGTCATAATAATTTCTAAAATTACAACGATGTATTTACGAACATATGTAGACATATATGAAATAGTAGGCATCCACATAAATTTAATGGGCTCCCACGAAACACCCACTTAACATATGTGAAACTATGCAAGCATAAACGAGCCTCCCACGAGCAGTCACACTTGCATCCTTATGTATCATCCATCAACGGAGGCGTACTGCATTGCTACACGGATCGGTGAGTGGATGCTTGGTGTGCCAAGCATCAAGGCTTTCCCAGTTCCGTATATATGTACCAAAGCATCAAGACATTTCATAGTGAACGTGAGCATTTTTTATCACCACTCACCAACATCGATTTCACGCGCCATCTTTATCTCACTAGTGGAGTTCTTTTGCATTGTCCCTCTCGAAGTGGTATGGAGAGATATTACCACAGCATACATGTGATGAAGCATGAAGGCTTTCCTAGTTTCGTAGGTGCCAAAGCATCAAAGACCGTTCATGGTGAATAACTCCAACCACACCATTCACCACCATCAATTGTCTCGCTTGAAGAAGACCGCAGTACAGACATGACCGAATATTCTAGAACACGGAAGATCAAGTGAAATACAAAATGAATGGACACGATTACTACTTGATTTGTGATTCTTTGCATTTATGTTATAGAATCTTTCTCTTTACTACTCCCTCCGTTTCAAAATATAAGATGTTTTAGGTTTGTGAAGTAAATGTATCTAGACATCTTTTAGTGTGTATATTTGAGTGAATCTATACACTAAAAGATGTCTAGATATAATTGCTTCACAAAGCTAAAACATCTTATATTTTGAAACGGAGGGAGTATATGATAGCATACTAGTATTTGTGAATTTCGGTAGGAAGGGTATAATCGTAGTTAATGATCTAATTAAGTAATACACCCATATGGACAGTCAAGAGATAGGAGATGATATGACAACGCATGCGTACGAGTTACTTTGAGTCGCAAATGTGGATGGAGTACTTGAAATTTAACAATATTCTCTCCGTTTCTAGCTATAAGATGTTTTTAATGTTTTAATGTGGAGTTACATACTCTCTCTGTCCCAGTTCTTAAGACTTACACGTATATCTAGGTTGTTATTTTGACCAACATAATATAACTTATATACTACAAAATATATATCACTAAAAAGTTCAAACATTGTACTTTCTAATGGTATAATTTTTATCTTGTAAAATTTAGATTATATTTGTCAAAATGACGACCTAGGTATACGTGTAAGCCTTATAAACTAGGACAGAGGGAGTACTGGAATGAGTGAACGGATGCGAAAGATACATCTAAAAACATGCATATTTAGAAAAAGCTAAACATCTTATAATTCGGAACAGAGTGATAATTTAAAATGTATCAAAAACACCAAAAACCGCAAATGTAGCCGAGCTACATGTAGCTCGATTTCTGAAATTCAAAAATGGCATTTGAAAGTTTTAGAAATATATGAAATTGAATCTACATATATACAATTGTGATCTACAATCGTGCAAAATTTCAAGTCCAAAAATACCTTATATTCGGGGCTGTGTAAAAATGACAAATCTAACTTCTATAGTAGTGCAGATTTTCAAAATATCAAAACTGTTAGATTTTATCATTTTTGTGCAGCCCCGAATATTAGGTATCCAGAGTTCAAATTTTGCATGTTGGTAGATCATATCATTGTCTACATCTAGAATCTTTTTTGAAATTTTGTGAAACTTTAAATTTTATTATATATATATTTAAAAAAGCTACATATAGCTTGGTCTATAAAAATGCACTCTCTCAAAACACTCGCTACTTATTTCCGTAGAGCGATTATTGGATATTTTCCTGACCTCCGTCGCCGATGCGATCGTCAGGGTACAGTTACGTGTGCATGTAGCCAAGGATAAACCAGAAGTATCCTGAATCCAGCCCACCCACCCACATCGCACGCCCAGTCACCTTTCCCCTTCGCCTTTTATAAATGCACGTGATCCCCATTGCCTCCCTCTACAGCGCGCCCGACGCCCAGACCCTCTCTTCTCCCCACCGCCACCGCCACCGCCACCACACCGGGCCGGGGCTAGCTCCACTCTCCACCCTTCCGCTCCTCGGCCTCCGGCGGAGAGAACGGGTTCTAGAGACCCTGGCCCGATCCCGTAGAACCCCTAGACGCGGAGGCCCTGCAGAGTAGGAGTGAGAGCGGCGCGGGGGAGGACGAAGGCGCGGGGAGGCGGAGGCCTGTGCTGTATGTCAGATCGTGGGATCCGGCGAGGCGGAGACGGAGGAGGAGACTACGGACACGGTCAGCTCGCCAATCCGCTCCAATGGCCTCAGCTCAGGAAAAGGCGACGGCCTGCTGCCTCCCGGCCCGCGACGCCGCCGGGGCCCGCAGAGCGATCGCCGTGGCCGGGAAGGTCTCCATGGCCGCAGCGAGCGGCGGTGAGCGCGTCGTCTCCGCGGCCGGCGGCGGCGCCGTGATGGAGGACATCGCGGCCGCGGTCCAGCCCGCTACCGCGAAGGCCTCATCTAAAGGTATACGGGGATCGCGGATCGCCACCCTTCTCTCTCACTACCTCTCGATCGAGTTCGTTCATG
The DNA here is from genome assembly GCA_007115705.1 of Dactylis glomerata. Classification (NCBI taxonomy): domain Eukaryota; kingdom Viridiplantae; phylum Streptophyta; class Magnoliopsida; order Poales; family Poaceae; genus Dactylis; species Dactylis glomerata. Next base: position 2,570,654 of record QXEO01000121.1, on the reverse strand, counting down.
GGTTGTTCGCCGTATACTGTCGTAAGCGGGCGTGGTTGATTGGGCCACGGGAAACCAGTGCCATGCGGCAAAAGCAGGGGTAAGGCACGTGACGGTATTAGTGTTGATCACGATTTTCTCACAAACCCCATACGCAAGTGAAATGTAATCTAGCGTGGTGTTGGTATAGAGTTCAGTCCCCGTGTGCACGCAAGCAGAAGATGTAGAAGGATCAGGCAATTATTGGTCTGGGACCAAAATATCAGGTAGGAAATGCACAGAATTAAAATCAGACCGCGATTTTCACAGATCACATAGTTCTGTTATGCATGCAAGCATATTATCGCAGATCGTCGAGTAGTTTTTCTGTAGCAGCGGCATTGTGCATTAGTATCCGATTATACTGGAGTAACCTTTTAATTCACCATATAATATATAATAAAAAATCCGGTTAACACTACATTATTATTATAGCTAAGTTGATGATTCAATCGTGGGGTCATGACGTGATGGAGCGTGCCTACCGTGGCCATGCTGTCACAAACCTTTCAATTGTCTCTTTTGTTGTTTACTGTTTGCCTTTTATGCTCGGTAGTAGTTGGGTGCTTGCTTCAAACTTTTCTCTGATCAGTAATAGCAGTGATCATTTTGTTTTCTTTATACTTTTTGGTTGATGGTGAGGTGTCATATAGATAAGTAAAGTTTGGAAAGTGTGGGTGTCGACAATGATGTTGGTTGACAATTACAGACGAATAAGATTCTTGATTATTTGGCACTCACACTTCCTTATTAGCTGCACCACTAGGCACTTGGGATAAGCTGATCAGGCAGTCAGTCTGGTCCACCTGGCCCGCACTGTAGGCGATGGACATACTATCTCACAGTAGTAGCATTTGTGGGTTGCTGATAATGCAAGCTGATCTATCCGGCCAGCCCGCACGGCTGGCAATGGACATATCTATTTGTCCTCTAAAGTTCATCATATGCTCCAATTTTTTATTTTTTATTTTTTCATCATCTGAAGATCTCGTATAAACCACAATTATCATTACTAGATAGCAGCAGACAGATCATTCTTGGTAGATTATCTCTTGCATTCAGGGAATTGCGTTCAGGAAATTAACAGGCGCAAGCTTCAATTTCTCTGATCATACTCCGTATATATTTTCGTAAAAACATTGGAACACTGACTTAACTTTGCCTGATAGGAAGAAATGTTATCTAACTTATCATTTATGGTGTAATCTGCCAATCTTCAACTTATGTACAGAGAGGATTGTGCTTATGTAGAGAGATGATCGAACTATATCATATACTGATTTTTGTCACGAGAGATCATGCTAGAATCGAATTTAGTTTTTGTAGTGAATTAACGAGGGACACAGATTTGTTCTTACCTTTGTTTCAAAGTTGTTCTGACTATAGTCTACAGGATGGAACGTTAGTGGATATAACAATATTTTAAGACTTGCATTTATACAGTATGGTCCATTTATAACATGACCATGTCAGTGTTGTTTCTTTAGTTGCTTCAGAGATAAGGTCAACAACCATTTTTCTATCAAGTGCCTCTTTTGCCATCCACATGGAGCATGGTGCTCTTGACATGCCAAATTTTCTTCTATGCTTGACCTATGTTATTGAAGAGTTTGGTGTATATGCTTTATACGTTAGATTTTTTTTTCTGAGAATCTGGCAGGAGGACTGCCGGACTGCCTTTTCATTTAGACATGAACATATGTTATGTAGAGGCTTGGCACGTTTATTCACGGGAACAACTAGGCATCAGTTTTCCTTATTATATTTGTTTGAAATGTGTACCATCTCTTAACTGAGATATATTCATTACTATCCATTCCCATTTCTAATGTTTTGCTGGGTGAAAAAAAATGCAGGGATACCTATAATGACGAGAGCACAGAGATTCCACCCTTTAGACCCGTTATCTGCTGCCGAAATTGCGGTGGCTGTTGCAACCGTAAGAGCTGCTGGAAAATCTCCTGAGGTTTGTCGACAATTTTTTTTTACATATCTTTCCGTACAACCTTGGAAAAAGGAATTGACGAGCAATATTCTTAAATTATAGGAACGAGACAGCATGCGTTTTGTTGAAGCTGTTCTATTGGAACCAGAAAAGAATGTTGTTGCATTAGCTGATGCTTACTTTTTCCCACCTTTCCAACCATCACTGCTCCCTAGAACCAAAGGCTCTCCTGTCATTCCAAGCAGGTTGCCTCCCAGGAGGGCCAAGCTTGTTGTCTACAACAGACGGTCAAATGAGACTACCATTTGGATAGTTGAACTATCTGAAGTGCATGCAGCTACTAGAGGTGGACATCACAGAGGGAAGGTGATATCATCTGAAGTTGTTCCAGATGTTCAGCCTGCAATGGTAGGCCTACTTATTTATTAATTTTGCTTTCATTTGTCTAATTGATCCCAAATATAAATCTGCCAATCATTTAGTCCATGCAATCGTATTCAGTGACCATGCAGTCTTTATATATTTTAATTTTTGCTGTCAACTTGCATCTTTGTAGTTCTTCAATATTTACTCAGCTCTTTGATGTCTTTCTGCAATTTTTTGAAATGTCCTTTATGATGATTATTGTGAATGTTCAGGATGCAATGGAATATGCTGAGTGTGAAGCTACTGTTAAAAATTATCCTCCATTTATTGAAGCTATGAAAAAAAGAGGTGTGGACGACATGGAGCTTGTCATGGTGGATGCTTGGTAAGCTAGCTACTTTCAGAGTTATATATTCTATTTGCTATCTTTCAGCTTATGTCATCATACTGAAAATTGGATTTGGACTTCACTCATAAATTATCAGGTGTGCGGGCTACTACAGTGATGCTGATGCTCCCAGTCGCAGACTTGCCAGGCCTCTAATCTTTTGCCTAACAGAGAGTGATAGTCCCATGGAAAATGGTTATGCTCGACCCGTGGAAGGGATCCATGTTGTTGTTGATATGCAGAATAGTGTTGTCATAGAGTTTGAGGATAGGAAGTTTGTCCCTCTGCCTCCACCAGATCATTTGAGAAATTACACCCCTGGGGAAACAAGAGGTGGTGTTGATCGAAGTGATTTGAAACCTCTTATTATCGATCAACCTGAGGGCCCAAGCTTCCGTATTAATGGCTATTTTGTGGAGTGGCAGAAGGTACATGTTTGCTTAATGTTTTTACTCATCGTACCAGTATTCTAAAAAAACCTTATCATTTAGAGCTAATGACAGTTCTAATGATGTTGAGCAGTGGAACTTCCGTATTGGCTTCACCCCTAAAGAGGGCTTGGTTATCTATTCTGTTGCATATGTTGATGGTAGCCGTGGACGTCGACCTATAGCTCATAGGCTGAGCTTTGTTGAAATGGTTGTTCCTTATGGTGATCCGAGTGAACCACATTATCGCAAGAATGCATTTGATGCTGGAGAAGATGGACTTGGCAAAAATGCGCATTCTCTTAAGAAGGTTATTTGCTCTGTTCCAGGCGATTTTATCTCTTCCGTGATTTGAACTTTGATCTGACTATACACTCTGGTCTTTTTCGTTCAGGGATGTGACTGCTTGGGTTACATAAAGTATTTTGATGCACACTTCACAAATTTTACGGGTCATGTGGAGACGATTGAGAATTGTGTATGTTTGCATGAGGAGGACCATGGAATCCTCTGGAAACACCAAGATTGGAGAACTGGTTTAGCAGAAGTTAGGCGATCAAGGAGGCTCACTGTGTCATTTATCTGCACAGTTGCCAACTATGAATACGGTTTTTACTGGCACTTTTATCAGGTAATTATTCGAAAGTAACTGAGGTTTAGTACATTCATATTAGAACCTAGTTCATTAAAATGTATGATGCTTCCATGTTCAATTATTTTACTGCAACGTAATTGTCTGTTCCTTTTCTTGGCGTAGGATGGCAAGATAGAGGCTGAAATAAAACTTACTGGAATTCTTAGTTTGGGAGCCCTAATGCCTGGGGAATCAAGAAAATATGGTACAACTATTGCTCCTAGTCTATATGCACCTGTTCACCAGCATTTCTTTATTGCCCGTATGGACATGGCTGTTGATTGTAAACCTAACGAGGCACATAATCAGGTGGGTCCCGTTCGTCTTCTTTTAGTTCATGATTTGTCCAATTACGGAATATTTAACTTACTGTACCAGCCCAGTTGTATACCTTGTCTTCCTTCTGCCCACTGCACAAAATGTGGTGTATTTGACTCGTTTGATTGGATCACAGGTGGTTGAAGTAAATGTCAAAGTCGAAAATGCAGGCACACATAATGTGCACAACAATGCTTTCTATGCTGAAGAAAAAATATTGAAATCTGAGTTGCAAGCAATGCGAGATTGCGACCCAGGATCTGCTCGACATTGGATCGTAAGGGAACATTTAGACAACCTTGTTGTTTCTCTTCTTTGTTTGTGTTATATATTGTTGATTAGCATGGAGATGCATCGATTTATAATTATTCATGGCAACCCATAATTTTAACACATTTGGCACAGCTTCAGCGAATCTGTCATACTGATTTTCTTCTGTTCCTCGTTTTCATCTTGAACAGGTCAGGAACACAAGGGCTGTAAACCGTACGGGCCAACCAACTGGCTACAGGCTCGTGCCTGGTTCAAACTGTTTACCGTTTGCTCTACCTGAGGCAAAGTTCCTTCGACGAGCCGGGTTCTTAAAGCACAATCTCTGGGTCACACCATACAAGAGTGACGAGAAGTTCCCTGGAGGGGAGTTCCCAAATCAGAATCCGCGTCTACACGAGGGTTTACCTACTTGGGTTCAGAAGGATAGACCCTTGGAGGAGACTGACATTGTCCTCTGGTACATTGTTCATACACACTCATACTCTTGTAGCTAGCAATGTTTTCTTAAGTTTGCATGTCCCGAACTCCCGATCGTTACAACTGTGTTCTGCATCTACAGGTATGTGTTTGGACTTACCCACATCCCAAGGCTGGAGGACTGGCCTGTCATGCCAGTGGAACGCATCGGCTTCATGCTTATGGTACTGCATTTTGAGTCTGTCAATCATCCTACTGTAGTTTTGATTCCAGAGTCTCAATCGCCAGTTTTAGCTTTTGTTTATACAATCTCAGCTGAAATTTGGCTTCCTTTCTCCGTTGCAGCCCCATGGATTCTTCAACTGTTCGCCTGCGGTGGACGTCCCTCCTGGCACTTCTGATGCCGCTGATGTCAAGGAAGCTGACTCGCCTAAAGTCATCCAGAACGGCAGCCTTGTTTCCAAGCTCTGAGCTTCGCAGCGCCTCAAAATGATAAACCGACGTCTACTGCAATACTACTACGAATATTGCTCCGAATAAAATTTGTTTTCTTGTGGTGTATTTCGTTTTATGTAATATCTTTGTTTTCTGCGCTGATTAAAGGTTGGGCTACACAAGTACCATGTTATGAAGACTGGACTGGCATAGTGTGTCTTAGGTCATTCCCTGGACTGGTATAATGTTTGTATAAATAAAAGTTTTACAAATACAGCCATTTCCCTTTAGTGGAATATTATCCTGTGTCTTTGGTCATTCCCTGGACTCTGGTATAATGTTTGTAGCCGTACTTTTAGCTCCACTGCCTCCATTGTCAGGTTCCCAGTCATTGAGGAATTAGATTGCCGTCTACTTGCCGAGAGGCATGTGCAGGATGAAGAGCATCGTCTCTCTTCGGATTCTAAAAGGAACCTGCCGTGGTCCGTAAAATTTCCCTGTGGCGAGAGGAAAAGCGATAACGCCGAACCAAGTGCATTTCTGGATCCGTGGGGGATTTTTTTTGCAGGGAAAATATCGTACTCCTTCCGACCGGAAAGGTTATTAGTAAGCTAGTACAACTTCATACTACGTTGTTTTAAATTATCCGATAACTTTTTCCAATAGATGGAAGCATCAAAGCTGTTTTTGGGCCGAAGAACAATAGGAGCAGGCCCTTAACTGTGACTTCTGATAAAAAAATTCAACGATTTACAAGGTTTTAAAAAAAATCAAAGGCACCTCCGTAAATTCAAGGGTACAAAGGTTCAAATAGGGCACATGAAATTTACTTGCATTGCAGAAAAGACCGATCAGCCAATGGCAACCGGAACTAGGCTGTAGTAGTTCAAGAGACGAGCAAAAAGCTCAACCATAAGAACCACAACAAGGAAATAACCATAAGCTCTTATATTTATCTTAATTATGGCATTTTTTAGATAAATTGCAACTTTGTATCTTCAACATTTACCAAGTGACCAAAATAAAGAAGCAATGGCACCCAAGAAATTCCATTGATTACAGAGATGCAATGGTTCAGTCTGCAGGCCACCTGAACCAAGACATTTACATGATGTACACTATACAGTTTTATGCTATACTCCGCTACTTCATGTCCTTCATTGCCACTTGACCAAGTTCCCCACCCACCATCTGGGATGCTAGGTTTTACAAAAAAGAGCTAAGGTGAACATTAAGATCATGTAGGTGCATACATGCCTGCTTGGCCCACAGGGATGCGATTCTGACTCGGAAATGATATAGCCAATCCCCAGAGCAATAAAGGGTCAGTATTTGGAGGGGTCCATCGGTCATCTTCTGGTATAGAGAGCTTTCGGTCGCCATTTATCAGCCTCAGACAGGGCAAGTTGTGTATTCATGGGAGAGAGTGATTCAAGTACTACATCTCTCATATGTGAGGCAGCTGCTTCTCCACGGCGTGTTGCCTGCTCTAGATATATGAAAGACCTGACCTTGTCTCCTGCCTAAATAAGATATGCATCATCAGAAAGGGATGCTTATAATAAGTTAATAACTACAGGTCGATGCAAGTCTCACTGAACTGTTAAACATTGGAGAGCCAATGATAGTAATGCAACATGTTATGGTGTATCTGATCTATGGACTACCATTACAACTACTTCATTAAGAAAACCAAGCAAATACGTCCCAAACAGCAAGAAAGCTGAAGACAAGAATGGTCAGTCTACTTAATGAGCCTGAGATTGTTTAAGCAACTTTGTATCTTCAACATTTACCAAGCTTGGTCACTTGAACCCTCACGACCTATAAAGTTGACAGATTTTCCTACTCCCTTCGTCCCAAAATATAAGGAGCCCTTGATTTTCGCTGGTCAGCAACTTACAACTTTGACTATGATTTGTACTCAAATATGTAAAAATTAGTATAAATGATATATGAAATGAAAGAATTTTGCAAGAAAAATGCAATGACATCATTTATACATTCCCAATCCATATAATTTGGTATATATTAGTGGTCAAAGTCTTGCATCGAAGACTGTAAAAATACATTTTGGGACAATGGAGTATATTATACAATACCTCAATGACCCAGCTTACTATCGGTGTCTTATGCCAATTTTGGTGGTAGTTATCCTCTCTGCAATTAAGATATTGACCTTGCTGGTAATGTAGGATGTTGTTCTGCTCTTAATCTAACTACTGACAAAGATATTATATGCTTTATTGCTTTCGGTTCTGTCTACCTAAGTCCCCTTTAGTCAAAAGATGCCAAAGTTAAACCAAGTCAACATCTAAATGGTATGGTTTCATGTAGGTCCAAAGCAGGAAAGTTGATCACACCTATGCAGTCTGAGAACTTCCAATCCCGAGTGACCAAGCTTACATCCCTGACTTTATACGGGCAACATTTACGATACCGAAGTCAAACCAAGTCAACGTCCAAATGGTACGGTTTCGTGTAGGTCCAATGCAGGAAAATTGATCGCAACTATGCAGTCTGAGAACTTCCAACCCCAAGTGACCAAGCTTGCATCCCTGACTTTGTACAGGAAACAACTATGCACTATGCAGTGTATATGTAATAGCAAGCAATCAAGGATGCAGGAAAAAACAAACAAATATATAATTAACTACAATATGCCTCCTAAAGAAAAACCATTTAGAAAAATGCACTAGTATTTTCAGATTATCATGGAAACAGTTTAGATATAGACAAAACAGCATCCCCTGGTACAAGATAAGAAATGACATACCGCACATAGTTTAAGACCACACTCATAAAGAGCCTTCTTGTGACCACAGTCAGCAGCTAGTTGCAGCCACTTCTTTGCACGTACATGATCCTGCGTAAACCCTTCACCCAAGCAGTAACACAAGGAAATGTTATACATGGCTCGTACATTCCCTCCCTCTGCAGCTCGCAAGTACCATTTTGCCTGCATTTACAAGTTTCTTTCAGTTGGAAATATGAAGGCAAACAAAACCCTAACAGCCTGTTTGGTTCAGAGGAATCGAGACGAGGGAATGGGAGTTTGGAGGGCTGAGGCTATTTAGTCTCTTGTTTGTTTCACGGGCTTGGGAATTTAACTAGGATTGGGAAGGGGAGTTAGACTCTTTAATTCCCACCAATCTCTTCCCTGGGGGTACCCTGTTAATTCGTGAGATTGACTAAAAAAAACGTTTCGGTTTGAAGTCCCAACGAGAATTCTCATCTCGTGGCAAACAGAGGACTGGGAGTAAATAGCAAAGTCCCACGCCCAATCCCTCCACTAATGGCATCCTCTGAACTCCCATTCCTCTTCCCATTAGATGCCAAACAGGCTGTAAGTGTAATTGCTACAGAGAAGGTTGATGAGTCTTTTGGTAATATGGTATCCACCAGTTAGCACTGATCCTGGTGATACAATCCTGAGTACCTAAGTAGGGGTAACCCAGTCAAGAGTGCAGGATCCTTTCTCATAGCAAAGTTTTTAACAACTATAACATGTTTGGTTTAAAAGCTTGAACACAACAAAACAGCTTCAAAATTGTCATGAGCTAAAATAAGAGTCTATGGAGATTGCCCAATGAAAAATTTGTTCAACAATGAAACCTGTGCGACAACTGAATACATCTAGAGTAACTAACTATTTTGAATTTGGAAAAATTATAAAGCAGAGTGATTGTGCACAGAGCAGGTATCTTACAGCTTCTCGTTGATTACGCTTGATTCCTTTTCCGTTCTGCAAGCAGAGGCCTAGGTTGTATTGGGCGCGAACATTGCCTGCGGACGCAGCTGGATAAAACCATCTAACAGCTTCCTCGGCCTTGGGTGGATCAGCTGTATTGTAAAGAAATTTGACAGCCTGTCAGTTCTAAATTTCTCATGGCTCGAGACGAAGAGTTTGACTGCAAACAAGTGCGTAACAAAACCTAGAAGCCATTTCCACTATAAGTTAGGTATTTACTGCTCAGTTTCGAATCGGACTGAAAGATTTCCAAGGTTTACTGAATAAGACCCAGCAAAAGACAGTCGCACGAGACAGAGCAATCAATAATTCCACTAAAATCAACACATCTACTAGGACACTAGCAAACTTTTAGCTACCATCTCAACAAGTCTCCAAGAAAGGAAATCCCGAAACCCAAATCCGTGATACCTTCGAGGTAAGAGACCCCGAGATTGCACATCCCGACAGGGTGCCCCAGCTCGGCCGCCCTCCGGTAGTACCCCACGGCCTCCCCTCGCTGGCCCTCCTCCCAGCACAGCAGCCCGGCGTCCACCATCGCGGCCGCGGATCCCAGCCTCGCCGCCCGCTGGAACATCCCCAGCGCGCTCCGCCTCGCCACGTCGCGCCCGTCGACTCCGGCGGGGGCGGCGAGGCCGTGCTTGAGGCGACGCCCGTGCGCGTGCAGCGCCGCCGCCTCGCGGAGCGGCTGCAGCGCGTCCCTCCACGCCCGGCAGGCCCGGCTGGCGGCCGAGACGTCGGAGGCGCCGGACGCGCACAGGGCGCGGTGGAGGAGCTCCTGCGGGAGGTCGGAGAAGTCGGAGCCGGAGCCGACGGGGGCGGCGCTCTTGGGCGCGGGAGGGGGTGGCTCCGGCTTGAACTTCTTGGAGTGGCGGCGGCGGTGGGAGTCCGACGAGACGCGGAGGCGGGAGGAGAAGGGCGCCGGCGAGGGGTTCGGCGGCGGCCAGGTGCGGCTCGCGGCGTCCATGAGGGGATTGGGGACGCGTTGAGCCGCCCCGCGTTCGGGGGAAGCGGTTGGGGATTGAGAGGGTGGGTTGGGTGTGCAGCAGGACGACGGTGCCCAGGACAGGGAAGTCAATGGATTTGGGGTGGGGTTTGCCGGTTTGGGCTGGGCCGTGTGTGTATGCAGGTGGGGTCCGTCTCGATGGGAGCACTCTGTTGGGCCCTTGGACAGTGACATGTCTTGGTCGGCTGGGTTGGGTTTTTTATTTGAAGAAAAAAAGAGCTCGATCACTGTTAAAAATAGGACAAAAGAAAGAGTTTGATACTCCCTCCAATCCGGTCATTTTATACAATTTTTTTACTGAGTTAGTATAAAATCATTGACAATTATTTTTGATTGGAGGGAGTAACTTGTCACTGATAATAATTAGGTATATGTTGCTAAATACTACTGCATTTTTTTAAATATAAGTTGTTTTAGATTTTCTAACACTTATATATCAAGATGTTTTTAGTGTGTAGGTTTATTTATTTTTCACCGAACCTACACAATAAGGCCCTGCCTGGAATCTAATATTTTAGGCAATACCTCCGTAATTTTTCACGAACCATCGGAGCCACGCAGAAAATACTAGCATGGGCCGTAAATTCTGACCAGAACGTATTTTAAAACGGTGTGCCAAGCGGGCCCTAGAAGTTTTCTAGATACATAAATGCAAGCGCTATCTATCAGCCGGCTGATATCTGCAAAAATATCAGCCGCCTCCAAAGCCGTCTGATCTATTTAAGTGAGTGAATCCCGTGCGTTTGGTCAATGTAGCAAAAAACAGGTCGAGCAAAAATTCTCATCATTATTGCAAAAGATCATGTCACAACTGCAAAAAAAATCCCACTAGACGTAACATTTTTTCTGTGTATGTAGCATTTTCTGAAATGCGACTTATGTTTTCAACATTACTATTGGGAATCTAGAAATATTGTGACATGTAGCAACAAGTTTTGCAATAATTGAAGTATTCACATGTAACAAAAAAATTGTATGTAGCAAATTCTCATATGTTTGTAGCAAAGTGTATAAATGTGTTGCAGTCTCCAATAAAAAAATCAACGCATCGAACATTTGTGTCTAACTCATCCAGCATTAAAGGGTCATGTATGTAACATTGGAGCAATATCTCTATAGCATACGCCAAAAATCATTCTAGCACTTTGCTCATATTTACACAAAAAAATGATACACCCATGTAGGAAATCGTGGCACCGTATGTAACATAGAAAAAATCCCCAACAAATTGACATTCACTATCGACAATGGAGGCACCTCCATAACTGATTTGACCTTGCCGTCCACCAATCTACCATGCCGGAGGACCGTCGGAGAGAGATCGGGTGCCTGATACGTCTCAAACGTATCTATAATTTTTGATGCTCCATGCTTGTTTTTACACCATTTGCCTTGTGTTTCGTTACACTTTGTGGCGCTTTTATGCATTTTTTGGAACTAACCTATTAACAAGTCGTCACAGTGCCAGTTTCCCGTTTTCTGCTGTTTTTGTGTTTCAGAAGTGATACACCGGAAATATTCTCGGAATTGGACAAAACAAGTTCCTGAAGTCTTATTTTGCCCTGAAGCTTCCAGAGATCCGAAGAGGTGAAGGAGAGGGGCCACAGGCCAGCCTCACACTAGGCCGGTGCGGCCCAGGCCCTGGCCGCGCCGCCTAGGTGTGAGGAGGCCTGAGGCCACTCCTGACGATGCCCCTTCGCCTATATAAAGCCTCGGGATGGAAAACCCTAAAAGAGTCGGCGAAATTTCCAGAACAGTTCCGCAGCGCCGCCGCCGTCGAAGACAAATTTCGGGGGACAGAAGTCTCTGTTCCGGCACCCTGCCGGGAGGGGAAGTGCCCCCGGAGCCATCTCCATCGGTCTCCATCGCCGTCTCCGCCGTCTCCATCGACCTCACCGCCATCTCCATCAACCTTGCTGTCTCCTATGATGAGGAGGGAGTAGTTCATCCCCGGGGCTGAGGGCTCTACCGGTAGCTATGTGGTTCACCTCTCTCTCCCATGATGTGATCTTTATGTGATCGTGAGCTTTGTATCATGTTGAATAAGTAGATGTTACTCTTCTTCATTATGTGTACTCTAGTGTGTTATTAAAGTAATCTATTCCTCCAGCCATGGTGTAACGGTGACAGTGCGTGCATCATGGTGGTACTTGGTCTAGGCTACGATTGTGATCTTTTATGGATTATGAGAATAATTATCACTATAATAGTATTGAAGTGATCTATTCCTCCTTTCATGGTGTAATGTTGACAGTGTGTGCACCGTGTTAGTACTTGGTCTAAGTTGCAATAATATCTATCTTGAGTTGTGATTTGATTTGGATATCTCTATGAGTGGTGTTTGTCAAGTACTTGATGAACTTTGAGGAGTGCTTCGTAGCCCTACGCAATGATTAGTGTTATTCAATAGGAGAGTAATTCAGAGTACCATAGTGAAGAGAAGTTATTTATTTATTCAATTATGTTATATTTGTTGGGAGTGTGTCCACTAGTGAAAGTATGATCCCTAGGCCTTGTTTTCAAGCTTTGCATACCGTTTACTTGCTGTTTTGTTACTTGTTTGCTTGCTGCCATTTTTATTCCAGATTGCATTTACTACTTATAATCATCTATACCGCTTGTATTTCACTATCTCTTCGCCGAACTAGTGCACCTATACATCTGACAAGTGTATTGGGTGTGTTGGGGACACAAGAGACTTTCTGTATCGTAATTGCAGGGTTGTTTGAGAGGGATAGCTTTGACCTCTTCCTCCCTGAGTTTGATAAACCTTGGGTGATCCACTTAAGGGAAACTTGCTGCTGCTCTACAAACCTCCGCACTTCGAGGCCCAACACTGTCTACAAGAACAGAAGCGTGTGTAGACATCAAGCTCTTTTCTGGCGCCGTTGCCGGGGAGGTAAGGTAAAAGGTACTCGCATCCTCCTATGTGAGTGCTCAGAGTTATTTCCTTTAGATTCTGCAATTATATCTTTTTGTTTCTTGTTTTTATTTTCACTAGTTAGGCTTAATGGAAAACAAAGAGTTCTTTAGTCTTTTTCCTGAGTTTAGATATGAAGTGTTTGAAGAGAAAATTGAAAAACCTTTGGAGCTTAATTTGCATGCTAATAGTGTTGTTAGTACGAATGCTTTGAACACCGTTATTGCTAATGCTATAGAAAAGTCTAAGCTTGGGGAAGCTGGTTTTGTTAAGTATGATATTTTTAGTTCCCCAGCTTTAGTGGAGAAAGTTTGCTCTGATGATATTTTATCTCCCATATGTGATGTTCCTTCTTATGATGATATGTTTGAAGAATATGCTTTGTGAAATAGCTGTTCTTTAGCTTGTGATGATACTAAACCTCTAGTTTATGATGGCTATGATGATGAGTATAATATTTTCAGTTCACCTACTTTTGAGGAGAAAATTAGTTATGATTACAATATGCCTCCTATTTTTGATGATTATGGTGATGAGAATAATTATTCTGTTAAATCTGCTCCTACTACTATTGTTCATGTGGTGAGTATTAATTCTTTTATGCATGTGGCTCATGATAGAGATGCTTTATGTGATAGTTATATTGTTAGTTCTATTCATGATGCTACTGAAAGTTATTATGAGAGAGGGAAACATGGTTTGATGAATCTCAATAATATTAAGTTTCCCCTCTTTATGTTGCAAATCTTGAAGTGGCACTTGTTTTATCTATCCATGCTTGCTACTATGTGCCTCGTTGATTTATTTTCTTACAAGATTCCTATGCATAGGAAGTGGTTTAGATTTAGATGTGTTTCACATCTGCTTTTTTATGCTCTCTCTTGCTTTAAGTTCCTATATGACGCCTTTGCCTCAAGCTCTTATATGGCGCCCACATAAGCATCTTTGCAAATTACTGCGCCTAGCTCAAAGGCGTTAAAGAAAAGCACTCTTGGGAGATAACCCATTGTTTATTTTTAGTAATTTTTCTTTTATTTGAGTCTTGGAAGTTATTACTACTGAAATAACCGCTCCTTATCCTTATTATTTCGTTGTTATGCCAAGAGAAGCCTCTAATTTGAGTGAGGTAAGATTTGGGGATGTTGCTGTCCTGAAACAGTTTTCGGTGCTGCACCGTAAAAATTTGTGAAAATTCTCTGTATATCTTTTGGACCTGCGATTTCTTGTGCATATGCCCCAGGTTCTATCCAAACTTTCATTAATTGAACACTTTTTGATTTGAGCAACAGAAAACCCCTCAAAAATTCGGCCTTTGTCAGCTGTTCTGTTTTGACAGATTTCTGCCAATATTTGTGTTTGCCGCTTTATCGCTTTCTTTTGAGTTCTTTTGATCACGGAACTTTTGGGGAAGTTGCTACAGTAGTTTATGCTTAATATGTGGTGGTTTTTGGTTGAAACCTGAAGCAAAAAAAGGTTGATTATATGTTATGCTACACTAATGTTGCTAATAGATTTGTGTTTAGTTTTGTATGAAGGAAGTTTTCAAGTGTAGGGATTGGAGAATGATGAGATGAGATGAAGAATGGACAAAAGCTCAAGCTTGGGGATGCCCATGTCACCCCAAGAAATATCCAAGAAGTACAAGCGTCAAAGCTTGGGGGTGCCCCCGAGGCACCCCTTCTTCATCGGCAAAAATCAGGTCACCTTTCAAGACACTATATTTTTATTGCTTCATGCACTATGTGTTTTTCTTGGAGCGTCAGTTGTTTTTGTTTTCAGTATTAGTTTAGTTTATTTTGCTGCAATAAATGGTTAGATCACATCATGTTTCTTTTAGAGGAGATGAACTTGCTTTTCATTTGCCAAGAACACTCTAGTTTTCACTCTTATCGTTCAATGAGTGTTCTCTTTTTCTGCTACTACGTTTAGTTTGCATTTTTCGCCTAGATTTTTATTCAGATCTTGTTTTATCTTTGCATCAAGGTGTATTTGGACCTCTGGTATATTTTGGTTTTCCTCAAAAGAGTTTCCTCAAAAAGGTTTGAATGGTGTTGGAAAAGAGAAAAAGTTTCATGCAAAAAAGTGGTACAAAAAGGAGCTTGTTTAGACTGCGGCTTAGACTTTTGCATGTCATGTTTGATGTCGTTTTGATAGTATGCTTAGTGATTTTTGCTGTAGCATGACTTGTCTCAAATGACTGAGATTGCTTAGTGAGCCTTTGAAAAATCATGCGTTATTTTAATTATTTGGAAGCATTATTTTGGTTTTCTCCTTGATGCTTTATTTGGGTTGACTTGGCGCATGCTCACACATGTTAGACTCTTAAAAAGTCGCCAATAGCCTCTATGATCATTTAGTTTTTGACTTTTGATGCCATCTTATGCTTCTTTTAATGTTGCTTTGTCGCTTTGCATGATTATGGCCATTATTGCTCTCTTAGTTGGTCGCTCCCAGTCTTTTGCTAGCCCTCGCCTTGTACTGAGTATGAGCTCTACTCGTGCATCCAACTCCTAAAAACCAAAGTTTGCCAAAGTGTCCACCATACATACCTACTAGCAATTTGCTATTCCAAGTAAATTTGACTTGCTTTTATCTTCTCTTCAAATTAAACTCTTACCAGTGTTATGCAAAAATTGGTCAGTAAAGCTCTCACGAACCGGAAGACACACTTTACTTTTTCCTTGTTCTTAAAAATTTGACATTGTGGTCTCTTATGTTGAGTTGTTATGCTTGCAAGTTGTAAGTTGGATTCTAGCCCATCCATGCTGTCATGGGGCAAGCTTTCAACATTGCACTTCTTATTTGAGTTGATATCGTGATCTTTTGTTTATGGATGCCCGCGGTGTGAAATGAATTGGGAATCTTGCGGGGATCATGAAGTTTGTATATGTGTTAGAGAAACGTCTGGGCCGCCAATCTAAGCCATGCATAATTCATGGTGGAAATTTGCAGCATGCCCATGGTGGACATTCGACGACGCATCTCACAATAAAAAGCTAAACAAATGGCAAATAAAAGAGATGTCGAGGTGTTCATTGTCTGCTTGTCCTGTCATTTTGATGTGGGCTTGTTCCATGTCATCGGGCACGAAGGTACCCCGTTGGCGGTTCTCGATGATACATATATACTTACAATGACAAGAGCCTTGCTTGGGACTCTAAGTAAAGTAGCATGAGGTTTGGGTACTCGTATTCACGGGGCACGAGGTTTTTGACTTATGATTTGTCAAGCATATGCATCATAATTGTTCTCGCATTAACTCTAACCATTCAAGATGCTTATGATGGGGGCAATGAGAGCTCAAAGCCGGTAAGTACCATAATTTTTGAAGGTTATAAAACTTGCAATCACTGCTTCCCTCTGCGAAGGGCCTTTCTTCTACTTTTATGTTGAGTCACCACCTTCTATCTTTATGCACCATTAAGAGAGCATAGTTGTCATTTTTAGTATAATGTGCATTGTCCCAAAGTTTTCATTGATTGACTCATATTGTTGGTTTCACTTGTTCTTAAATTATTTGTATCTAGTCGCCCTCTTAAACTTGAAGGTGTCCTATGCATTTATGTTTTGCTCTCCATGAAGGACAAGCTGAAAACTATTTGTATGTTTTTCCTTATGATTTGAACACACGTTTGACTTTCATTGTTTCATTTTCATGATCTTTTGTTTGTGTTCATTTTCATGTTATAACATGGTTGCTCAGTTTCTATTATCAAGATTATGTCTTTCATGCCCATGTTTTAAGTTCTTTGATCTCAGCACTCAATGCTTTACATATATGATCAAGATTGTGTAGGTGCATGTGACCTCAAAAATTATTTCTTTTGTTATCACTTACCTACTCGAGGACGAGCAGGAGTTAAGCTTAGGGATGCTGATACGTCTCAAACGTATCTATAATTTTTTATGCTCCATGCTTGTTTTTACACCATTTGCCTTGTGTTTCGTTACACTTCGTGGCGCTTTTATGCATTTTTCGGAACTAACCTATTAACAAGTCGCCACAGTGCCAGTTCCCTGTTTTCTGCTGTTTTTGTGTTTCAGAAGTGATACACAGGAAATATTCTCGGAATTGGACGAAACAAGTTCCTGAAGTCTTATTTTGCCCGAAAGCTTCCAGAGATCCGAAGAGATAAAGGAGAGGGGCCACAGGCCAGCCTCACACTAGGTCGGCGCGGCCCAGGCCCTGGCCGCGCCGCCTAGGTGTGAGGAGGCCTGGGGCCACTCCTGACGATGACCCTTCGCCTATATAAAGCCTCGGGACGGAAAACCCTAAAGGAGTCGGCGAAATTTCTAGAACAGTTCCGCAGCGCCGCCGCCGTCGAAGACAAATTTCGGGAGACAGAAGTCTCTGTTCCGGCACCCTGCCAGGACAGGGAAGTGCCCCCGGAGCCATCTCCATCGGTCTCCATCGCCGTCTCCGCCGTCTCCATCGACCTCACCGCCATCTCCATCAACCTTGCTGTCTCCTATGATGAGGAGGGAGTAGTTCATCCCCGGGGCTGAGGGCTCTACCGGTAGCTATGTGGTTCACCTCTCTCTCCCATGATGTGATCTTTATGTGATCGTGAGCTTTGTATCATGTTGAATAAGTAGATGTTACTCTTCTTCATTATGTGTACTCTAGTGTGTTATTAAAGTAATCTATTCCTCCTGCCATGGTGTAACGGTGACAGTGCGTGCATCATGGTGGTACTTAGTCTAGGCTACGATTGTGATATTTTATGGATTATGAGAATAATTATCACTATGATAGTATTGAAGTGATCTATTCCTCCTTTTATGGTGTAATGTTGACAGTGTGTGCACCGTGTTAGTACTTGGTCTAAGTTGCAATAAGATCTATCTTGAGTTGTGATTTGATTTGGATATCTCTACGAGTGGTGTTTGTCAAGTACTTGATGAACTTTGAGGAGTGCTTCGTAGCCCTACGCAATGATTAGTGTTATTCAATAGGAGAGTAATTCAGAGTACCATAGTGAAGAGAAGTTATTTATTTGTTCAATTATGTTATATTTGTTGGGAGTGTGTCCACTAGTGAAAGTATGATCCCTAGGCCTTGTTTCTAAGCTTTGCACACCGTTTACTTGCTGTTTTGTTACTTGTTTGCTTGTTGCCATTTTTATTCTAGATTGCATTTACTACTTATAGTCATCTATACCGCTTGTATTTCACTATCTCTTCGCCGAACTAGTGCACCTATACATCTGACAAGTGTATTGGGTGTGTTGGGGACACAAGAGACTTTCTGTATCGTAATTGCAGGGTTGTTTGAGAGGGATAGCTTTGACCTCTTCCTCCCTGAGTTCGATAAACCTTGGGTGATCCACTTAAGGGAAACTTGCTGCTGCTCTACAAACCTCTGCACTTGGAGGCCCAACACTGTCTACAAGAACAGAAGCGTGTGTAGACATCAGTGCCTCTCACACTAGCCCACTCCCATCTCATTTTCTCCAAGACCTAATCCGTGCGGGAGATTCCCGATTTGAGCCCTTGTTGTAAGCTTTTCCATGGCGTTGACCATGGCGATGGGTAACCATGGAGTACAAGGCCTCCGGACCATAGCCCTCATGTGCGTGATGGCGATGGGCAACCTTGGAGTACAAGTCCAGCACGCGGAGGAGCGGCGGCACCGTCCAACGCGTGGATGGGCGGCGGTGACAGTGGCCAGCGCGCGGAGGAGAAGCGGCGGCCGCAACAGCTAGTCAATGGAGGGGCAGCGACGTGGTTCCTGGCACGCGGATGCCGAGAGAGATGCTTGCCCGATGGCGGTGCATGCAGGAGGAGCAGGGGATCAGTTAGTGATGGAGGAAGACAATATGCTGGCACGACTCTATAACCGGATGTAGCTATAGCCGGTTGACAAATAGACTTTTCCATACTTAAATGTTGGAAAAAGCTAAAACATCTTATATTTTAAAAACGAAGGGAGTAAAGTGGAGCATCTTCAACAATGAAGATTACAAATTTACCAACCTATGTCCATCTTTCAACTCAAACACTGTAAATAAATTCCCTTTTTGTGTGAGCAAAATACACCGTAGGTTACTGAACTTGAGGTCATTACTAGCCGTGATCATTGTACATTGATATACGTAATTTACAGTCATTGAATACATGCACATGTCTTATTAATCATCACTATGAAAATATCTAGCTCCATATTTATTGATGTGTCACCTGTTGACCAGTCTTCAGCAATGATCCTTTTTGCAAAAAGGTTCCTCCTCAATCCTATTTTCCATTAGCCCGGACACACATGGGCTCTGGCAGGGTCAATACGTTAGGATCAATGCCCACTTAGGGAATCACTGATGCTCCCAAATAAGCACCGGCATGGGAGCCGGTAGGTGCATATTGAGAGCGCCGGCAAATGCTTCCTTGCTATCGG
Source organism: Dactylis glomerata (assembly GCA_007115705.1). Lineage (NCBI taxonomy): Eukaryota > Viridiplantae > Streptophyta > Magnoliopsida > Poales > Poaceae > Dactylis > Dactylis glomerata. The sequence continues at coordinate 2,551,364 of QXEO01000121.1, read as the reverse complement.
GAGCAATGTCATACCTCCGGCCTCAATAGATACTTCCACAAATTCGCAATGAGAGCTAATTTGCTACACACCATGACACCTACACACCTATGCCCAATACGGTGATTCAAGCCCTATGTGCCTATTTTAGCTCATTTTCCTAGTAGAACATGAGATTCTGCTATGCAAGTGTGGTTTCAAAATTTTGGTTTGATTTTTTTTGTCAAAGTCAACTCACAAAAGGGTTTTTCATTGACTTTTTGATTTTTCGAGTTGACTTTGACCAAAAAAATCTAACCGAAATTTGGAAAACGCGTTTGCACAGCGGAATCTCGTGTTCTACTAGGAAGGCAGGCTAAAACGGGTTCATATGACTTTAATCACCGTATAGGGCATAGGTGTGTAGGTGTCATGGTGTGTAGCAAGTCAATACGCAATATGAAGATCGAATTTGATGAAGTTTCGACCATAGAATTTCACTTCATACATATTCAACAATAATTAAAAAGGGCAAGTTTCCAGGTGCCACATCCGGCCACCTAATCGTCGTCCAAGTCTGGCTACCAAAAAAATCACGCAAGTCACATGTAGAGATGATCAAAGGGTGATCAGTGGCGGCACCTACATGACCTCCGGCTCGTCCATCACCAACGGCTGCTGCGTTGCTCGCGCAGACTGTGTCACAGGCAGCACCTTCATCATCGGCGGCTCCTCCATCATCGCGTTGATCCGTCACCAGCGTCGTTGGCATAGGCACCTCATGCATGCAAAATTCATGCATGAACTTTTGCAGTTTATTGATGCATATTCTAACATATTAAGATGTTATTATATGTTATAATCATATTTTGCATTGATTTATGGAGATTTTCCATCGATGCCCTTATTTTGGTTATAACTCTGTAGAATAGGAAAACCCTGTTTTTGCGTATTTTGACGTTTCAGAGACCTTCCGAAACTCAAAGTGATCGAGGATTTTTATAGCATTAATATTTTATCATGAGAAGCATCTGGAGCACAGGAAGTCAACGAGGTAGGCCGCGAGGCCCAAACAGGCATAGGTGGCACGGGCCTAGGCCTGGTCGCGCGCCACCCGACCTCGTTTGGTCCTCAGACCTCTGATGTTGTCCGTCTTCATCTCAGATTGATCAGCTTGACCTAAAAACCCCTATATAAAGCCCCCCCGAGGTGTTACCTCGAGGAGGAGGCAAAGAAACACGAAACCATAAAACAGAGGGTGTTCCAGCGAAGATTGGAGGGGGAAACACTGCCGGAGCCGCCGGTCACTTCTCCAACCTCTCTGACATCACTAACACGGCCACCATGATGAAGAGGGAGCACCTCTGGACTATGGGTTTGAGGCAGTAGCTTGTTCTATTTCTCTCTCATGCTATGATGTTTAGATGCCATATAAGCTGCCCAACATGATTATGGCACATATTATGTAATTCCTATGTGGTGGATCCTTATTTTATTGGATAATTTATGATATGTGATATGGTACTATGTTCTTGATGTATGAGTAGATCCATATTGTTACCCTGTTTCTTTATTACTTGTTCTGATCCAACTTGTATGCGAGAGCGCGAGAGGGGGATGGTGTGTATTAGATGGAGTAATTTGGTAGTAGTAGTGAATTGTGAACAAAATTCATGATCTCCTATGGTGTTTACCAATTCCATGGTTACCTCACTAGGGATAAAAAGAATGCATGCGCTATATTTCTTAATGACAGCTCAGAATCCTAAGTTTACATTCATAGACATTGTTCTATTATAATATGTCCAAGAGGTAGCATATTTGTTGTTCACCATCATGTCAAAGTACCTAAGGCTATACTTTGTTTAGTCTTAATACTAAGATTACTTGAAGTTTATTCCTTTCTAGTGGAGTATAAGTAAGATGTGTAGTATCATCTTTATGTTATGACGTGATGCCCATATAAATATTATCAAGTAACACTATAAAATCATGTCATTGTTTCGGTCATCTATCTTGTGCTTAATGCCACCACAACTTTATGAGAGAGTAGACAAGTAAACCCATGAACTCCGGCCCAATTTTAATCATAAGAAACACCTTTCCAATACGACTTCCCTGCATACGACTTCCCTGCATGAGTAGGATTCCCCCGATATTGTTGCAATAGCCGCGTTCGATTTGTGATATAGATTGGACGAATAAGTTAGGAATTAGGGTAGATTGATAGATCGAATGGGGTAGGTGAAGGACGAAAAACCTAAGCTACATAGAGTCTAACACCTGGAGTACTTGTTCTCCTGCACTTGAGCTGGACCGTACACCAGGAGTATTTAGTCTCCGGCACTCACTTCAGACTAGTCTAAGGTCAGGTGCCCCCCTCACAGGTGTCGCGAGCCGATTGCCGACTAGCTTACATGTGACAACCTTACCATTAAAACAAAGCAAATGCAAAAAGTCTAGAGGAGGAGAAAGTTTATGTATCTCCTAACCAAATTCTCCCGACGCATCCTATTCATAGTGATTCTAGCAACCGAATCACGCGGGGTGATTTGACACATGTTCTTGTTATTTCCTATTTCTAGCATTTCTCCATAAAGGTTTTTCTTCCGTCTAGGAGATGATGATTCTTGTGTGTTGATATGCTAGATATATATCTACGAGGTTCGGGGTCGTGGAGTAACTCAGACTTCGGTGTTCACCAACCAATCGACCAACAATCTTTACGGTTCGATGCAATGGCGTAGCCAGCCCATGCAGCGGGGTCTTGGCCTAGGGCATGCTAGTAAAATCCTTTGTTAACTATAAGAATATATTTGATACTATTGAGACTGTAGCAGTGCAGTTGGTCCGACCGTGACTCTTAATTGGCTACGCCATTGGTTGTGTGGATGTGCAAATTTACATGGTTTGGGTTTAGGTTATGGAGTAACTTAGACTTTAGTGTTCAACAACCAACCAATCAATCAACTATCTTCTTTCATTCCCTTTCACATGGGTTTTTTCACATAGGTTTATGCCTACAAATGCTACATGTGTGTTTTTTCTAGAAACTGCGATGCTGATTGAATGCTAAAAACAATAATGTGGAATTCGTCATATCTGCACGAACTTACAATCTACTATTCTAAACCTTAATTCATATATGTTTGTTCTGCCATATTTTCTAGAAACCATCAATGTTTTTTGTTAATCCAAGAGTTTGGCATCGGATTCTGACATGAGTTGCGTTCCGCCGATGCGCCATGATGATCTAGTGCATACAAGTAACGCAGGAAGAAATGTGTTTTGTACTATCAACATCGAGATGAATGAGGTTCTAAAAAATGGTTAACAAAAATGGGATAATTGTGCAATAGACAGTCCAAGAAGGAAGAGAAGGCAGTGTTGGACGTATGCACGCGTGTGTCGATCGATTGTCTCACCAACCTCGGTACACGTAAACTGGTTCGTTCCTTCTTGCTGCGAATTCGGGTGCCATCTTCCCGACAATCGGCGGCACGACTCGCCGCCCTGCCCCCCGCCGCGTCCCTTTCGCGGCCGGCCTCTGAACTATTACTAAAACTCCATCGAATCTCGAGCTCACTCCTCCGCACGCAAGCGCACGAGATCGGCCTGCGACGCGCGACTCTTCCCCAACTACCAGAGCAGCACAGATGGTGGAGATCCCGGTGATCGACCTGCGGCTCGCCGGCGCCCGGCCCGAGGAGTCGGCGCGGCTGCGGGACGCGTGCGAGCGCCTGGGCTGCTTCCGCGTTTCCGGCCACGGCGTGCCCGCCGCGCTCCAGGCCGAGATGAAGGCCGCAGTGAGCGCCCTCTTCGACCTCCCAGACGAGGCCAAGCGCCGCAACACGGACATCATCGCCGGCAGCGGCTACGTCGCGCCCAGCCCCGCCAACCCGCTCTACGAGGCCTTCGGCCTCCTGGACGCCGCCGCTCCAGCCGACGTCGACTCCTTCTGCGCCCGCCTCGACGCGCCGGCCCACGCCAGGTCCGCCTCCTCTGTTGCCATCGGAGTTGGGGATCCTTATCCTCAAATAATTTGATCTGAAAATCTGCCGCAGGGAGACCGTCAGGAGCTACGCCGAGGCGATGCACGAGCTGATCGTGGACGTCGCCGGCAAGGTGGCCTCGAGCCTGGGGCTGGAGGGCCACCCGTTCCAGGACTGGCCGTGCCAGTTCCGGATGAACAGGTACAACTACACGCAGGCCACCGTGGGCTCCTCGGGCGTGCAGATCCACACCGACTCCGGGTTCCTCACCGTGCTCCAGGAGGACGACTGCGTCGGGGGCCTCGAGGTTCTGGACCCCGCCGCCGGCGAGTTCGTCCCCGTCGACCCCCTCCCCGGCACGTTCCTCGTCAACATCGGCGACGTCGGCACGGTACCGTCGATTCGCTTGATTCGGCTGGAATTTCTTTCGCTGCCGTCCGGTGTTCTGACTGACAGAGTGCCCTGGCTTGTGTTTCAGGCGTGGAGCAACGGGAGGCTGCACACCGTGAAGCACCGGGTGCAGTGCGTGGCGGCGGTGCCGCGCATCTCGATCGCCATGTTCCTGCTCGCGCCCAAGGACGACAGGGTGTGTGCGCCGGAGGCGTTCGTCGACGCGGAGCACCCGCGCCGGTTCAAGCCGTTTAACTACGACGACTACAGGAAGCTCCGGCTGTCCACAGGCGAGCGCGCCGGCGAGGCGCTCGCTAGGATGGCGGCGTGACGTAGCCACGTGGCGAGGCTCGAGAGTACTGCTAAGGGCATGTACAATAGTCTAGACAGAGGCTGGCTTTAGTGTCATCTGTAGACGACGCTACAGTCACCCCCTACAACAGACCGTCTATTTGGTTGTCTATAAGACCTACAGTTATGCAGGAACTTCGAGAGATGCACTCCAACTGAAAAGCAAATTCATCAGCGCTCTGAAAAAATAAAAAGGGGAAATCAAACCAGTACATGGATATTGATTAGAAGGAAGGCAGAGCGCTGCCAACGGCGGAGGAGCTTCTAATTTCTACGTCGCCGAGGATGTGCCAGTGCTCGTTCGCGAGCAGCCGAGCGCCGGAACGACATCTCCACCATCAAGATGCCGCAAGAAACAGAAGATGGTGAGGAAATTTCGGGAGGGGCGCGGAGTTCACCGAAGGCAACCATCTCCTGCTACTCTGGCTGTCCTCCCAAGACGAAGACGACGAGGAATCGAACTCTGGATCGATCTTAGAAACAAAAAAACGGTGAGTTGCAGACAGGCGACGTACAACGGGAGAAAGGCCATCGTTACCGCGTGATTTTGACGGGTACCGACGATCTGTAATTTTACCGACGGACTAGCCTTTTCTAGCTATTCTCTCTCCTCCAGGTAGATAAAATTCCAATGTGTCCAATTTTACAGACGGCTGACTGTATACTGTTGTACATGCCCTAAGCTGTATCCAGTTAGCTTCAGTCGGACTGAAGAATGTTGACTGCTGGAACTGACGCCGTCAAATTGTCACTGATTTCGATCAACCAAATCTTGTACGAATTCCAAAAGCTATAACTGCAAACCGTGGTCTCGCCGACTAATTACATGATGAAATTCGCTCTGTATCTGCCCGCTATTGCGTTAACTTCGTCCTGCGGCTTTTCTAAAACAGAACAAAACAGGGTGTGTTTTTTCAATGTTACGAGTAGTAAGGAGCTGCTAAAAAGATGGCCCCAAAGACCTACTGCTCGGTTTATTAGATAAAAACTAGATGAAAACCTAGACAATGGCAAGCTACACCATAAAACATAATGAGACATACAAGATGTTGGAAGATGGAACACAACAAACACACATTTGAAAACTCAAGATATACAATGCTTTTAGGGTGCTCACCGAAAACCGTTACATCGACCCTATCAGCCTTGAACCGTTTTGCCAAACTCATCAACGCCTGAGAGGGACGACATGCTCGAAAGAGGAGGACATGTGCCTCTCTGAACTCATGAGCAAAACCAAAGTGGCTCAACCAACGCTCATTGCATGTGGAAAGGGCTCCAACTGGCCACTATCGCCACCCACCTCCATGGGCCACATATCCCTTCAAGCGGTCCCACCTAAACAAAGATTATCCCAAGGAGGGAACATGAAACCTAGCGTAGCTTAGCACCATCGTCGCCAATCAAAACACCAGATCTAGGGTTTCCCCTAGAAGACCCTCAGAAGGAAGGTGTGGGTTACTCCATCAACGCCTCCAACAAGCGCCCTATCCACCAATTTCAGGAATAAAGAGACCAGCAACCACACGCGGAACCACAACCCATAGCCATGCAGCAAGCCCCCTGACGAGGTTTATCCCCGGCAATGCCCATCTTGAAGGGCTTTCGATCTAGGAAGCGTATTGGGAACCTGGCGAACTCGACGGCGATCAGACGAAAGCAAAGGAACACGGGAGTTTACCCAGGTTCGGCCCCCTTAGAAGGTAAAAGGCCTACGTCCTGCTTGTCTGACTTTGTATTGATGGGGTGGCTTAGATGATGGTGTTACAATGGTGGCCTAGATTGGATCTAGCCTAACCGGAGAGCTCTAAGTCGTCGAGCACTCAGGCGTGAGGTGGGTGGAAAAGTGTCTAGCCTATGCGAATTAGGATGTCTAGGGGGCGCCCTTGGTGGCTTTATATATGCAGCCAGTTAGGGTTTACAAGTATTTCTTGCCTTCTACTCCAAGTCGACGTGCTGGGCCTTGCGGGCTTCGTGTATCCTTCGAGTGGGCTTCTTCCTTGGCAGGAACCAGGTAGGCAAATATCGAGGACCGAGGGGTCATATCCTAGTCAGTAGCCCCCGAGTGCCTGGGATAGTCGAAGACTATGGCAGGGACTCTAATCCGAGATTCTCCTTGACGTCGTAGTCTTGTTTCTCGCATGTGAGGGCACCAGATGAAGTTCTTGCATGCCGCGGTCGATGTCGAGCTTCCGAATGCTTGGTGTAGGCGATGTCGTTGTCGAATGCTTGCTGTAGGCGATGTCGTTGTCGAATCGGAATATGTCGAACCGAAGTCAACGTAGCAGACGAGCGCCATTGATGATTTAGAAGGCCGCTAAAGTTAACAGCGTAGGGCGCAGCCCCCGAGCGCGTTGCTAATGTCGGGCGAATAGATGCCAATGCGAGGCGAAGCCCCCGAGCGTGTTGCCAACGCTGGGCGAATAGATGCCAATGCAAGGCGAAGCCCCCGAGCGTGTTGCCAACGTCGAGGCGGAGCCCCCGAGCGTGTTGCTAACACCGGGTAAATGATTGAGTGGAAACAGCGAGACCCCAAAGTGCAACGGGTAAAGGCGTGGTACCCGATGCGTCCGTCAGGATACTTGAAGCGTCCGTAAGCACGGAAATTGTCTCAGCAGAGCGCGTATAGCTGCGTTGCCGGGCCAACAGTGTTGCTAACTGTGGACTTGCGTCCGTATGTCCGGAATTATCTCAGCAGAGCATGTATAGCTGTGTTGCCGGGCCAGCAGTGTTGCTAACTGTGGACTTGCGTCCGTATGTCCGGAATTATCTCAGCAGAGCACGTATAGCTGTGTTGTCGGGCCAGCAGTGTTGCTAACTGTGGACTTGCGTCCGTATGTCCAGAATTATCTCGGCAGAGCACGTATAGCTGTGTTGTCGGGCCAGCAGTGTTGCTAACTGTGGACTTGCGTCCGTATGTCCGGAATTATCTCAGCAGAGCACGTATAGCTGTGTTGCCGGGCCAGCAGTGTTGCTAACTGTGGATTTATCTTCGACACATAGTATGAATGTGCTTGCGATGAATTTGATCCCTGCAGTCGAGGAGGTAGATACCTCGCACTCGACGATCATTAGGCAAATAGACATATGTATAATTTGAAAGCAAATAGACACATATAATGTAAAAGCAAAGCCCCTGAGTATAAGTCGCTGAAAGTGTCGAAAGCATACAAAAAGTAATGAAAGTAGTCGATTCATAGTTGAGAAAGACTTAGCTTTGGTATTTTCTCCCGGGGTGACCCCTAAGACTTAGTGGGTAGCTCTCGTCGTCATCTTTCCAATGGCGGTGGTCTCATGTCGTTCGGACACTCCTAGCAAAAGTTATTGCAGTTTAGGATCAGGCTGTTTTACCTCAAGCAACATGCGCCCATGGGTTAGATCAAAATAAAATAATGGATTAACAATTTATTAGTAAATTGAACTACCATCACCGATTAGTGCATGCGGTAATTGGAATTGGTCCTCAGCTAGTTCTGAAAAAGTATGGTACTTATCGATCTGGTTTGGAGGTGTAGCGTGGAGCTCTGGTCGCTGGCGGCCTGTCCATCGAAGAGTCCAGCTTGTACACGAAGCCTACTCGCCGATCCGATCTGCATGAGCGCATGGTTCGGAGAAGAATCGCCCCGATCGATTTGCAGGCCGGGCGATCGCCTCCTAGTTGTGCCCTTATTTCGCGTAGCCATATGAGAGAGGAGTAGCAATATGTTCCTTCTTCCATGCATCCTCCAGAGAATATGCGCACATGTCAATATCACACATGCAAAAGATTAGATGTAAATAAGATAATCAATTGGTAGAGCAATCACTAAGAGAAAGAAAAAGACAAGATTGGATAGGAAACACCCGATCGGCCCGAGGCAAGGTCACGTCGTGCTAGACCAATTCCTTTGCTTGCTAATTGATGCAACGATCAGGACTTTCTTGATCACCTTCGTGCGGCACGCAGATCGCCTTTTCAGCTTTGGACTGCGCCGCTGCGTGAGAGCCGATCGACATCAACGGATCCGATTGATTACAGTTGAATTGCCGATGACGTAGCCAAACATGCTGAAGTAGATGATCGGCGAGACGTGATCTTGACGTTGTTGAAGGTGAAGAAGGAGCCGGCGAGCTCGTAAATCCAGATCCCGTCGTCCCCACGGTCGGCGCCAATTGACGAGGTTTATCCCCGGCAATGCCCATCTTGAAGGGCTTTCGATCTAGGAAGCGTATTAGAAACCTGGCGAACTCGACGGCGATCAAACGAAAGCAAAGGAACACGGGAGTTTACCCATGTTCGGCCCCCTTAGAAGGTAAGAGGCCTACGTCCTGCTTGTCTGACTTTGTATTGATGGGGTGGCTTAGATGATGGTGTTACAATGGTGGCCTAGATTGGATCTAGCCTAACCGGAGAGCTCTAAGTCGTTGAGCACTCAGGCGTGAGGTGGGTGGAAAAGTGTCTAGCCTATGCGAATTAGGATGTCTAGGGGGCGCCCTTGGTGGCTTTATATATGTAGCCAGTTAGGGTTTACAAGTATTTCTTGCCTTCTACTCCAAGTCGACGTGCTGGGCCTTGCGGGCTTCGTGTCTCCTTCGAGCGGGCTTCTTCCTTGGCAGGAACCAGGTAGGCAAATATCGAGGACTGAGGGGTCATATCCTCGTCACCCCCTCTCGCCCTGCTGCTCCCACCTCCACGGCCGACACTGGCCCCTGTAGGCGTTGGCCCCTTATGTAACAAAGCTGCACTATGAGAGACAACACCTGCACCACGTCGCGATTGCCATGCTGCTGTGATATTTTGATGATACGTATGTTGATGCATTTTGCATTTGTGTACATAGTATGTGCACGATGATTACATGGTGGATATAATTTATAGGGATTTCTATTTTCGTGCCCTCGGGTCTTTAGTTGTACTCAGTTTTCCCCAGCTCCTTAGTTTTTCCTCAGTTTTGTCCAAGCCCTTGTCTGAAACCCTCACAAGTGCTGGAACGGCCGGTTGCCCGATGGGTCAACAACTTTGACCATTATCTGCTGACTAGTAGGGCCACGTAGAGCCCGCAAAGACACATCAGACCATCCATCTTTGTTTGACCGTAAGCATCGCCGTATCCCTGGCCAAAATGCGGACGAGTGGGGCTTTGGTATATCGAATGACAAGTGGGGCCATGACGCTGATACAAGGGGCAATACATGGGTAGGATTAGATTTTTAAACGGAGCTCTACAACGATGGCACGGAGGAGGTGGCCTGCGGGGTGCCGAGATGAGATCGATGTCCACAAAGAACTGCATGAGGCGAGACCAGATGCATTAGATAGATATGAACTAGACGCGTTTAACCATGCAAAGAAGAGAAGAAATGGTCGAGGACATCGATGATGATCTCAACACTTTGACTGACGGTGTCAAACACGAACGCGAGCAATGTAGAGAAAACTAGTGTCTCTCCTTTCTGGCGTGTATAGATGGGTGCTAGGGGAGTGTGGTGGCGAAGGGAAAGACCTCGCGGTGGTCTGTGGCATCCAACATAGCGGGGCGGCGTGGCCGTGCCCACAGCGGCGTGCATGTTCGGCATTGGCATCAGCATGTACGTTCGTCATTGGCCTCGGCGGTATCTCTGGTGTGTCAGTGATCGAATGACGGAACGGGATTGAGGGTGCATCCCGACGGTGACCTAGCAGTGGCGGCGAGCATAGCCGTTCTGACCATGCCGATATCGGTATCGGCATCGTTTGGAGGATGTGGTGCTCGAATCATGGTGGAAATTGCGATATTATTTTTACATGCATAATATATAGAAAATAGCTAGATCTCTAAATCGATGCATATGAAGCTACATATATATTCTTGGTCATAATCCCCTTATCTAAAGGGGATGGATGCATGGCTTTACGTCGTCGTCGCTTTCATCGTCAGTATCTTCGTCGTCCGTGTAGTAGTACTTCCTGCACGTTGTTCCGTCGAACACCTTCACTGTGAGCACATCATCGCCTTCATATTTGAAGTGTAGGAAGCAGCCGAAATCCACACCGTGCGCAATGGCGAAATTCTCCCAGCCCTTGTTGAGGTACATCCGGCCTTGTCCGTCAAATAGGACCTCCACGGTTCAGAGATGAGGACCGCAGTCAGCTGCTCGCAGATACACCTTAGCGGGCTCCTGGCCGTCAAGATAGTCCGCAAACTTTTTTGGGAGTGCCTGCAAAGAGATCGAGCGCCGATCGTTTGAAATTAAAGGTTTTTTAGAACATGCACATAATTAATCACATACATCATATATGTGGGAACGCGTACGTACCTTCTTGGCCAAAGGGTCTTCATAGATGACGATGAAGAACTCCTCTATGATCAATGGCAGTGTTGACGGTGGTGGTGGCAATGATGATGATCCACCACCCCGGCCGCCCCTTCCCCTTCCTCTTCCCCTTCCCCTTCCCCTTCCGGTCGGCGTCTGAGACGTGGAAGCCATGGCAATGGATCAAGTGTATGTGAACGAAGAAGAGAGAGGCAGAACCTATTGACATGAGGGATGGCCATTGTGGGGGTTTATAAGGGAGAGATGACCGTTGTGGGGTTTACACCATAAATTAAGGTAGAGATGACCGTTGTGGGGTTTACACAATAAATTAAGGAGGAGATGACCGTTGTGGGGGTTTATATCTCAACAAAAAAGTAATGCGGACTATCTTGACGGAAATGGAAATTCGTGATAGTTTATCATTTTACCGTGAAAAGTAATGCCTAAAAGAAATGGAAATTCGTGATAGTTTATCATTTTACCGTGAAAAGTAATGCCTACAAGAAATGGAAATTCGTGATAGTTTATCATTTTACCGTGAAAAGTAATGCCTAAAAGAAATGGAAATTCATGATAGTTTATCATTTTACCGTGAAAAGTAATGCCTACAAGAAATTCATGATTACAAAACTTGTTGAATCCGGTGGCAAACTCATTATTTAGCATATATAGAGGGGTAGTAGTTTGCCACCGACAGATAGAGAGAGGGTGGCCATGATGAGAGAGAAAGAGGGGTTATCCTGCCCGTTAGATCATAGGATCAACGGTAGGTGGGCACAATCCGTGTGACAACAGCTTGACCAATCAGGCCAAGTTTGGGCTTCTGTGAGAAGGGAGAGGGTAAAACTAAGTAGTATCAAGGATCCAAGGGCAAGTAAATAGTAAACAGGCTAAGGAATTCAAATAAGAGATTTAGAAAAAGAAAAACACATGTTTTGTACAATGAAACCCAGGTTGGCCTACCTCAAAGTATTAGTAATTCAAATATCATGAGTGTGAAAATTATGGCCTCATTCAAACAAACTATGTTTTGGGTATAGATGTTTTGAGAAGGGGTTTGAGTGAAAAGACATGAACCTTCATAGCTACTAGTGATTTGAGAAGTGGCCATTTGTGTTAAAACTTGATTTATATATGATTGTTATGATTTTCTACGTGGCAGGTCGCGTAACAAGACTCCATGAGTAGGAGGCACTATGATTTTATTTTTTTGAATTTTTTTGCGCATGAAATGACACAATTAGATAGCTTAATCCCATTTGTTGACTCTCTGTTGACCAGCCACTTGAGGGTAAAACTGAGTATATTGCACTGGCCGGTATTAGTACTCGAGGGGAAAACTGAGTACAGATATTTTTCCAGTGTAAGACTCGAGGGTAGAACTGAGTACACGTAATGGTGCAGACGTGCAGTACCACGGACGCGTGTCGCGGTGCCTGTACAGAGACCAACCATCACTTTGCCTGTACAGAGCCCTGATACGTCTCCAACGTATCCATAATTTTTGATGCTCCATGCTTGTTTTTACACCATTTGCCTAATGTTTCGTTACACTTCGTGGCACTTTTATGTATTTTCCGGAACTAACCTATTAACAAGTCGTCACAGTGCCAGTTCCCTATTTTCTGCTGTTTTTGTGTTTTAGAAAAGCTACACAGGAAATATTCTCGGAATTGGACGAAACAAGTTTCTGAAGTCTTATTTTTCCTGGAAGCTTCCAGAGATCTGAAGGGGATTCGGAGGGGGCCACGAGGGCCCCACACACCAGGGCGGCGCGGCCCAGCCCCTGGCCGCGCCCCCTATGTGTGAGGGCACCTCGGTGCACTCCTGACGATGCCCCTTCGCCTATAAAGACCCCCCGACGGGAAAAACCTAAGTACTCGATCAATTTTCCGGAAACACATCGCGATCCGCCACCGTCGTCGACCCGAGATCGGGAGGGTCCAGAAGCTCTTCCCGGCACCCTGCCGGAGAGGGGAATCACCACCGAAGGTCTTCTTCATCGCCATGCTTGCCTCCGGAGCGATGAGTGAGTAGTCTACCTTGGACCATGGGTCCATAGCAGTAGCTAGATGGTTGTCCTCTCCACCATGTGCTTCATGTTTAGATCTCATGAGCTGCCCTACATGATTGAGATCACCGTTATGTAATTCTATATGTTTGGTTTGTTGGGATTCGATGAATATTGGTGTTATGATTGAGTTGCTATACTGAAATATATCTTATGTTATATCTATGTTGTTTATGATCTTGCATGCTCTCCGTTGTTAGTAGCTATCTTGGCCGAGTAGTTGCTAGTGACTCCAAGAGGGGGTATTTATGCTCGATAGTGGGTTCATGTCTCTATTTAACCTGGGGGAGTGACAGAAACCTCTAAGGTTGTAGATGTGCTGTTGCTACTAGGGAGAAAACAACATTCATATGCTCGAGGGCATATGCTTTGTTTACATTACACACTTTGCTTAATGCAATTATCTGTTGTTCGCAACTTAATACTCATGGGGTGTTCGGATGATATCCCCGTGAGTGGATTATTAGTCATAGATGCAGTTGGATGGCGGTCTATGTATTTTGTTGTAATGCCCAGAGTAAATCGCATAGTGATCTTCTTGACATATCACATTTATCTTTATTCTATCAATTGCCCAACTGTAATTTGTTTACCCAGCATGTGTTATTTATCTATGGAGAAACACCACTAGTGAACTGTGGACCCCGGTCCTATTTCCATCATATTGCTATCACCTGTTTACTTTACTCGCACTGTTTACTTTACTCGCATACTTCTACTGTTTTCCACTCGATACGCTCATACCCTTTGTTTCAAGCAAACCGGTGAGATTGACAACCTCATCGTAAGTTGGGAACAAAGTATTTGGTTGTGCTGTGTGCAGGTTCTGCGTTGCAGCTAGCAAAGCAAAGCTTGGACGAGGCACCCTATAAATTGTCCGAAGCTGTCGCAAGCTAACAGCATCACCTTCAGTCGTACTATTTGCTCTTCTCCTGACCGACATACCTTGGTTTCTTACTGAGGGAAAAGACTTGCCGCTGTGCTCATCATACTTTCCGATTGGAGTTTCCCAACTGCCTGGCCATAATCATCATTAACTACACGCCAGCCATCAAGCCCTTTTCTGGCACCGTTGCCGGGGAAGAAGTGGAAGACCTCTGCAAGGGGAGTTTTTCGCACGCACATCCTTTACTTTGTTTTATTGTTTTGCTTTACTTTGTTTTTACTTGCATCGTTTTATATCAAAAACACAAAAAAATTAGTTTACTTTATAGTTGCTTTTATCTACTTGCTTTTAGTTCATCATGATGTTCCCTAAGTATGTTTTGGAGGACCTCTCAGTAGGTAGTGGTTCAATTATTGGGAAAGATAACATTGAGGAGTTCTTTAATCACATTAGTATGCATAAAGAAGTTGAGGAAAAGTCTTTGGTTGAGCTAGCTCCTACTATTGAAGTTGCTTCTGCTTATTTAATTCACATGTTGGAAGCTAGGTTTGCTAGCCTTAATCCTTTTATGCAACACATGTTCCTTAAGCTTCATGAAATTGAAGATTCTGAAAAGAAAGCTTTTATCTTGGAAACTTTGCGCATAGAATTTAGAGATGTTGCAATTGAAGCTAGGAAAGTTCTTAAGCGTTTTAATAAACTCGGTTCACCTATAAAGGTTATTAGTACAAACAATGAAGAAACCGAAATACCTATACCTAGCAAGCTCTTGGGATTGTATGAAGCTTTCGAAAATAATTTTGACTAGATCTGTCCCAAAAATCTTTTTAGTGATTTGAGTGAACCAAAGCGTGATCACAAAGGGTCTTCAAAAACTTATGTGGATGAAATACAATGCCTTATTGACAAGACCTCTGCAGTTGATCTTAATGCTTCTTCTAAAATTACTTGATTCGCAATTTTCTGCGCCTAGCTCAAAGGCGTTAAAGAAAAGCACTCTTGGGAGATAACCCAATGTTTTATTTTCAGTAATTTTTCTTTTATTTGAGTCTTGGAAGTCATTACTACTGTAATGACCTCTCCTTATCATTTTTATTTCATTGTTGTGCCAAGAGAAGCCTCTAATTTGAGTGAGGTAAAGATTTGGGGATGTTGCTGTCCTGAAACTGTTTTTGGTGCTGCACCGTAAAAATTCATGAAAATTCTCTGTATATCTTTTGGACCTGCGATTTCTTGTGCATATGCCCCAGGTTATATCCAAACTTTCATTAGATTAACACTTTTTTATTTGAGCAACAGAAAACCCCTTAAAAAATCGGCCTTTATCAGTTGTTCTGTTTTGACAGATTTCTGCCAATATTTGTGTTTGCCGCTTTATCGCTTTCTTTTCGAGTTCTTTTGATCACGTAACTTTTAGGGAAGTTGCTACAGTAGTATATACTTTATATGTGGTGGTTTTGGGTTGTAACCTGAAGCAAAAGAGGTTGATTATATGTTATGCTACACTAATGTTGCTAATAGATTTGTGTTTAGTTTTGTATGAAGGAAGTTTTCAAGTGTAGGGATTGGAGAATGATGAGATGAGTTGAAGAATGGACAAAAGCTCAAGCTTGGGGATACCCATGCATCACCCCAAGAAATATCCAAGAAGTACAAGCGTCAAAGCTTGGGGATGCCCCCGAGGCACCCCTTCTTCATCGGCAAAAATCAGGTCACCTTTCAAGACACTATATTTTTATTGCTTCATGCACTATGTGTTTTTCTTGGAGCGTCAGTTGTTTTAGTTTTCTTTATTAGTTTATTTTTGTTTGCTGTAATAAATGGTTGGACCCCAATAAATTTCCTTTGGAGAAGTTGCCTTGCTTTTCATTTGCCAAGAACGCTCTAGTTTTCACTCTTATCAAAAACCGAGTGTTCTTCTTTTTCTGCTACTGCTTTTGGTTTTCGTTTTCGCCATGATTTGCATTCAGACCTTGTCATATCTTTTCATCAAGGTGTATTTTTGCCTCTGATCTTTATTGGTTTTCATCAAAAGAGGTGTCTTTAAAAATTCCAAATGGTGTTGGAAAAGAGAAAAAGCTTTATGCAAAAAAGTGGTACAAGAAGGAGCTTGTGTAGACTGCGGCTTAGGCTTTTTCATGTCATGCTTGATGTATTTTTGATAGTATGCTTAGTGGTTTTGCTGTAGCACGACTTGTCTCAAATAACTGAGATTGCTTAATGAGCCTTTGAAAAAAATCATGCGTTGTTTTAATTGTTTGGAAGCATTATTTTGGTTTTCTCCTTGATGCTTTATTTGGGTTGACTTGGCGCATGCTCACACATGTTAGACTCATACAAAGTCGCCAATAGCCTCTATGATCATTTAGTTTTTGACTTTTGATGCCATCTTATGCTTCTTTTAATGTCGCTTTGTCGCTTTGCATGATTATGGCCATTATTGCTCTCTTAGTTGGTCGCTCCCAGTCTTTTGCTAGCCCTCGCCTTGTACTGAGTATGAGCTCTACTCGTGCATCCAACTCCTAAAAACCAAGTTTGCCAAAGTGTCCACCATACATACCTACTAGCAATTTGCTATTCCAAGTAAATTTGACTTGCTTTTATTTTCTCTTCAAATTAAACTCTTACCAGTGTTATGCGAAAATTGGTCAGTAAAGCTCTCATGAACCGGAAGGCACACTTTATTTTTCTCGTTCTTAAAAATTTGACATTGTGGTCTCTTATGTTGAGTTGTTATGCTTGCAAGTTGTAAGTTGGATACTAGCCCAGCCATGCCGTCATGGGGCTTTCAACATTGCACTTCTTATTTGAGTTGATATCGTGATCTTTTGTTTATGGATGCCCGCGGTGTGAAATGAATTGGGAATCTTGCGGGGATCATGGAGTTTGTATATGTGTTAGGGAAACGCCTGGGCTGCCAATCTAAGCCATGCATAATTCATGGTGGAAATTTGCAGCATACCCATAGTGGACATTCGATGACGCATCTCAAAATAAAAAGCTAAACAAATGGTAAATAAAAGAGATGTCGAGATGTTCATTGTCTGCTTGTCCTGTCATTTTGATGTGGGCTTGTTCCATGTCATCGAGCACGGAGGTACCCCGTTGGCAGTTCTCGATGATACGCATATACTTATAATGACAAGAGCCTTGCTTGGGACTCTAAGTAAAGTAGCATGAGGTTTGGGTACTCGTATTCACGGGACACGAGGTTTTCAACTTATGATTTGTCAAGCATATCATCATAATTGTTCTCGCATTAACTTTAACCATTCAAGATGCTTATAATGGGGGCAATGAGAGCTCAAAGCCGGTAAGTACCATAATTTTTGAATGTTATAAAACTTGCAATCACTGCTTCCCTCCGCGAAGGGCCTTTCTTTTACTTTTATGTTGAGTCACCACCTTCTATCTTTATGCACCATTAAGAGAGCATAGTTGTCATTTTTAGTATAATGTGCATTGTCCCAAAGTTTTCATTGATTGATTCATATTGTTGGTTTCACTTGTTCTCAAATTATTTGTATCTAGTCGCCCTCTTAAACTTGAAGGTGTCCTATGCATTTATGTTTTGCTCTCCATGAAGGACAAGCTGAAAACCATTTGTATGTTTTTCCTTATGATTTGAACATACGTTTGACTTTCATTGTTTCATTTTCATGATCTTTTGTTTGTGTTCATTTTCATGTTATAACATGGTTGCTAAATTTTTATTGTCAAGATTATATCTTTCATGCCCATATTTTAAGTTCTTTTGATCCCAGCTCACAATGCTTACATATATGATCAAGATTGTGTAGGTGCATGTCACCTCAAAAATTATTTCTTTTGTTATCACTTACCTACTCGAGGACGAGTAGGAGTTAAGCTTGGGGATGCTTGATACGTCTCCAACGTATCCATAATTTTTGATGCTCCATTCTTGTTTTTACGCCATTTGCCTAATGTTTCGTTACACTTCGTGGCACTTTTATGCATTTTCCGGAACTAACCTATTAACAAGTCGCACAGTGCCAGTTCCCTGTTTTGTGCTGTTTTTGTGTTTCAGAAAAGCTACACAGGAAATATTCTCGGAATTGGACGAAACAAGTTCCTGAAGTCTTATTTTTCTCCGGAAGCTTCCAGAGATCCGAAGAGGAGTCGGAGGGGGGCCACGAGGGCCCCACACACCAGGGCGGCGTGGCCCAGCCCCTGGCCGCGCCCCCTATCTGTGAGGGCACCTCGGTCCACTCCTGACGATGCCCCTTCGCCTATAAAGACCCCCCGACGGGAAAAACCTAAGTACCCGATCAATTTTCCAGAAACACATCGCGATCCGCCGCCATCATCGACCCGAGATCGGGGGGGTCCAGAAGCTCTTCCCGGCACCCTGCCGGAGAGGGGAATCACCACCGGAGGTCTTCTTCATCGCCATGCTTGCTTCCAGAGCGATGAGTGAGTAGTCTACGTTGGACCATGGGTCCATAGCAGTAGCTAGATGGTTGTCCTCTCCACCATGTGCTTCATGTTTAGATCTCATGAGCTGCCCTACATGATTGAGATCACCGTTATGTAATTCTATATGTTTGGTTTGTTGGGATCCGATGAATATTGGTGTTATTATTGAGTTGCTATACTAAAATATATCTTATGTTATCTCTATGTTGTTTATGATCTTGCATGCTCTCCGTTGTTAGTAGCTATCTTGGCCGAGTAGTTGCTAGTGACTCCAAGAGGGGGTATTTATGCTCGATAGTGGGTTCATGCCTCTATTTAACCTGGGGGAGTGACAGAAACCTCTAAGGTTGTAGATGTGCTGTTGTTACTAGGGAGAAAACAACATTCATATGCTCGAGGGCATATGCTTTGTTTACATTACACACTTTGCTTAATGCAATTATCTGTTGTTCGCAACTTAATACTCATGGGGTGTTCGGATGATATCCCCGTGAGTGGATTATTAGTCATAGATGCAGTTGGATGGCGATCTATGTATTTTGTTGTAATGCCCAGAGTAAATCGCATAGTGATCTTCTTGACATATCACGTTTATCTTTATTCTATCAATTGCCCAACTGTAATTTGTTTACCCAGCATGTGTTATTTATCTATGGAGAGACACCACTAGTGAACTGTGGACCCCGGTCCTATTTCCATCATATTGCTATCACCTGTTTACTTTACTCGCACTATTTACTTTACTCGCATACTTCTACTGTTTTCCACTCGATACACTCATACCCTTTGTTTCAAGCAAACCGGTGAGATTAACAACCTCATCGTAAGTTGGGAACAAAGTATTTGGTTGTGTTGTGTGCAGGTTCCGCGTTGCAGCTAGCAAAGCAAAGCTTGGACGAGGCGCCCTATAAATTGTCCGAAGCTGTCGCAAGCTAGCAGCATCACCTTCAGTCGTACTGTCTGCTCTTCTCCTGACCGACATACCTTGGTTTCTTACTGAGGGAAAAGACTTGTCGCTGTGCTCATCATACTTTCCGCTTGGAGTTTCCCAACTGCCTGGCCATAATCATCATCAACTACACGCCAGCCATCAAGCCCCTCTCTCCATCCCTCTGCACACAGTCTCATTCTCACTCACGCACGCAACCATGCCTCTCACGTCCCATCACCTTCTCCAAATCGAAGAAAAAAACCCCAACCGCCCTACGCGCGCTCCCCTGCCGGCGATGGAGAAGAAGAATGCGCCGGCGGCCGTCGCCCCCGAGCCCGTCGCCTCCGAGCCCGTCGCCTCCGAGCCCATCGCCTCTGAGCCCGTCGCATCCGAGCCCGTCGCCGCCGAGCCCGTCGCATCCGAGGCCGTCGCCGCCGAGCCCGTCGCCTCCGAGGGCGGCGCATCCAGGCATGGCGCCTCCATGAACTGGGCCTCTCTTAAGGGTGATGGACCACTTCACAAGATCGGCGACTGCTTACTGGTGAACGAGGAGTACGTGGACACCTACTCTGCTTTGAGGCAAGTGTCGTGGTTTCGTCAACAGATCTGCCATAGAGGTAGGGGTATGGCGGTTTGTGGAAGGGGGTGAACACGGAGGAGCGATCCAGGACGGTGGTAGCACGAGTTTACCCAGCTTCAGATCCCGCGACGGTGGCGAGATCCTACGTGCTGGTATAATTCACTATATGGCAACAAGTGCTCGATTACAATGATGAGGTTGGCTGTTTCGCTATGCGATTGGCCGTATAACTTGTCTCTTGCCTCAAGGGCTGCTCCACGCCGGGCTTATAAAGGCGCCTGGCGTGGGCTACACGTTGGTACCGGAGCGGATACAACTTGGAGTCCTAGACTAAGTCCTTTGTGTGTACGTCAAGGTAACCCGCCATGGGCCATCTCTGGATCTGCCATGGGCCTGTCGTCAGTAATCCGCCATGGGCCTGTCTAAGGATCCGCCATAAGCGCCTGCGTCCAGTACCATCGTGGCAACTCCAGCAACTGGGCCGCCCGGTATGACGAATCCGCCATACCACCCCTGATGGGCCACCCTGGCTTGCTGATTTAGGACTACGTCGCTGGTATACCTATTTGGTATATCCCCAACAGTAGCCCCCAGGGAACTTTAAGATTGCCATCTACATCCGCCATGCATGTTCTTGGTGAGTCATTTCCACCATAGCTCTTCTTCTCTTCTGTGCTGGGATGGCGGTCATCTTGATGTTCCTTCTTCCATCTATTAATCCGCCATAAATAACGGATCAAGCGACGTAGTTATCTTAGTGAGATTTTCGGGATCCGTTGGATCATACCGTTGAAATCCGCCGTAAATTTCGGCACACAGTTCCTTCTAGGGCAAGACTTACAGTGCACGCACTGTTTTCACCAAGTTACTTTTTTACCCCCGGACACGTGTCGCTAGATTAGGGTTCCTGCGATCAGGACGAACGGTGGTGATGGCGGGCACGAATCTCGAGGCCCGGGGTCTATATATACCCCGGCCTCTCACCCCCGGCCGGTCACCCCTCATTCGCCCCCGTCGCATTCTCTCTCCTCAGCGCCGCCAAGAGAGCTTCACCATCTCCGACGAGCCATCGCAGGAAACCTCACCGCCGGCGGCAATTTCCGCCACAAGCTGGCATCGTCTTCCTCGTCTTCGATCGAAATCTTGGAAGTTATCATCGCCACGCCACTAGCCGCCATGGAGCCAGAATCACCTCGCCAAGCCTCCAAGTCCGAAGCTGCTGAGGGCTCGGCGCGGTCCTCTGATACGGAGTCCGCCATGCCCGAGACCTCGGGAGGAGATTGGGACCCCTGCAACATGAATGAGGAGATTCTGTCTTCCCTGGAACAAGAAGGCCGCATAGCTGCTAAGGAGATTTCCAGATGGCGGGTCGAGCCTGGTGCAACAATGCCAGCTCCTTCAGAAGAAGAAGTCGTCATACTGAAGTCTCATATCGATCGTGGCCTCAGTCTTCCGCCATCCTACTTCCTGAAAGGAATTCTTTGGCACTACAGGTTACAGCTGCACCACATTGCTCCGAATAGCTTCACTGCCCTAGCGGGATTCGTTGCGCTATGCGAAGGGTATCTGGGTATTAGTCCACGCGGCGATCTATTCCGCTTATACTTTAATATCCGCCATAACCGGGACGCGAACGGAGATCCTCGCAATTGCGGATCAATCTCCTTTGTTCCTCGGAAAGGGAAATCTTACCCCTACATTGTTCCTCATGACTCTGCAAAGGGATGGCGGGGATCCTTCTTCTATCTGGCTGACCAGGCCCCTCCTGAAAGGAAGTTTGGCCTGTGGTCTTTTGTTGATGGCCCCGCCGAGGAGCAGGATAGCTGGGGCGTCATGGACGATTTTACAATGGATGATGAATGCCAATTATGCTCACGGCGGATTTCGAAACTTGTCTTCTCTGGACTAACAGGTGCTGATACCATCCACTGCTGGATCTCACGGCGGATTCAGCCTCTTCAATACCGCCCAACCCTGATGTGCGAATATAGCGGAGTTGATGATCCTCAGCGCTATTCCAAGGAGGAACTATCTGCTGAAGAGGTCGAACTACGAATCCGCAACATCATAAAGGTGGGACGGGATGAGCCTCTGAAGCTAAAGATCCCTATGTATGAGAACGGCAATTGTCCAAAGGTGCGAGTTTCTCCTTATTCCGCCATAACAGCTAATTTTTCTTGAATAACTTCGCATCTCCCCGCAGCTTTCTTCCCTGCCGCCATCTGAGCTGAGCCATCTCGTCCGCTATCCTCGGACGAAAGAGCTTACTGACGATGAGAATGAGACATCCTCGTCTCCCAAAGGACAGAAGGTGACGGAGGAGGAAGTAGTGGCGGATGAGCCTATAACGGCGGTTCCTCGTGGCGTTCGCGGTGCTGGGGGGCGCATTCGTGGGCTAGGCAAGAGAGTCATCTCTCGCCATCCGTCCCCTGCTCTTCGCAGCCATCTGGACACCGTGCCCGAACATTCCGCCACTATAAATCTGCCAGAGCGGAAGTAAGGATAATCATAACTTGCCTTCATACATAACTTGCCT